>CM043721.1:18954933-19554933 GCA_023969325.1 Oryzias curvinotus
CAGCAGCTGGGGGTTCGCTAATTTGGAGGAATTTCTTTCTTTCAGTTGAGAACCACCGCGGCATCATTGGCAATTTTTTTTGGGTTTATGGATAATAAATCACTCCCCAATTGCAAGAAATGCCAAGTGGATCTGCTGCATTTACTTTCTGTGATTCCTGCAGAAAAACCGGGAAGGTTTTTGGTCCGAAAGCTTCCATAAGTCCAGCAGTTTTAGGGATTACGCTGTTTTCCAAAAAGCTGACGAAGCTCTCAGAGAAGGAGAAACTTTTAGGCCCAGGTCCAACTGATGTAGGCCTTCAAAATAAGAGTTTAAGTAAAGTTGGAGGGGAAAAAACTTCCCATTTCTTTATATACCTTTGTGCTACATTCAAATGTGTTTACTAGCAATAATACAATAATAATTTTCCTTTTTCTTTATTAATAATACAATTAAGGGTTTTCTTACTGTAGATATTTACTTTAAACAGATTAAGTACAGATAATTGTATAGTCTAATCCATATGGGCTACCTTAAATTAAAAATTATGTTTTGTTTAATTTAATTCTTAATTAAGGACCACTTTACAACTAAGGCCTATAAAAAAGAGGGTGGAACCAAACAATTTTTAGAATTTAACTAATTACAAGTGAAGATGATTAAGGTAAAGATTGACATTAAAAAAAATATACATATATATATATATACATATATTTAATTGAAGTAAACTCGGTTTCTGTTCGTATTGATATTTTGATATATTGATATTTTCTATCACCAAATAAACCAGACCCCTACATCACTAAGCTGCAGTCCAGCCGATCATAAAAGCTCCCTCTCCAATTGGCTCTTGTGTCCACAGGGGCCCCTTTGCATGTTGGGGCCCCAGAACCGATCTGTTAGAACTCTTCAATCAGGAAAAAATATATATACTCAGATGTGCAAGTGCACTCATGGTGAAGTGGAGGACTGACGAGAAAGGGAGGAAGAGGGGAATCGAGGAGATGAAGAGGTAATGAGGAAGGATAGTGATGGGGTGGGGGGGTTAACAGGATCAAGCACAGGTCAAAGAGCTGAACCCTCAGGCTAAATGTTGCCGCCCACTCATGCACAGTCCACAGACCTTTTTGCTGCTCTGATTTTCACCTTAAAACCACGCTTTTCATAAACATGCGGGGGTGGTTTATTTTCTCCTTCCTGTACTGAATTTCTGAGTTGGACCACTGCAGTCTGCTGAAGCAAACATCTGACGAAACATCTGGATCCAAAACCTTTCATCAAATGTTTTACAGAGCAGTTAGACAAAATGGTTTAACCTATTAAGTCAAACTAAGCAATTCAGGATAAGAACATGGAGAGAGTACCTGACAAACATGGTGGTGGTAGAGTCCTAATATGGGACTGCTTTGCAGCTTAAATACTTGGATGACTTGGTATCTTTATAAATTTAAGCGTCCAGCTTTGATTACATTTAGTTAACCTCTTGACAACGAAAGATGCAAATACGCATCAAAGAACTTAAACTTAACTCTTTAAAATTGAAAGGAAAGACGTAAGTCATGTTTCTTCATAGACTCAAAAAACTATCACATTGAATGAACATAAAAACATTATGGAAAGGATTTCCACCTGATTAGATAGCTTTACTTGAACAAAATGAATCATATTGGTCCTACTTAATGTACCTAAGTTGGGCAACCTTAATGTATTTAGGTTCAACCTAATAAATTTAAGTTGATTCAATTTAAATACTACAGTTAGACCCTACTTTAACTTAATATTGTTGCTCACTCTAAAAAGAAAAAAGTTGATCCAATTTAAACCGAATCACTTCAATTGGTAACATTTAATTGAATTACGTTTATTCAACTTAAATTTGTATGTCTGCCCAACTCAATACCTCAATACAAATATGTTGATCTAACTCATCTGGTTTGTCAATTTTTCTTAAATCTTGTTTATACAACTGATATTGACACACTTTTCTAGATTTCAACCACTGGGCATGATAATCTCCATACCAAAGACATGAAATACCCAGCAATGCCTCACATTACATTCATACACTCACATTTGTCATCATCCTCTCCCTAAACTCTAACTCATGGTGCAGAAAAAAAATAACCATAACAGTTTAAATCACTAGTTAAAACAGAGTAAAACAGCTAGACAACAAAACCCATGGATAAAAACTCACACTAAGACCCCAATCTGCCCAGATAGGCAAAGAAAATGGTATCCCACAATTTCTTGCGATTACTAATGTATCCAATTTAATTTTAATTGGCTGGTAGTTTCCTTTTTTTGAGTGTAGCTGGAAATAAATTCAGGCATCAAGGGGCTTAAATTAAGGACTAGTGGTCTACGCTGCCACAATGTTTTGTTTATTTTTAGGTAAATCTCTAGATTTCTTTATGCCAGGATTAATAAATTATAACACTTTCCTGAAGCTCAGACAAAAAAAACAAAAACATTGTAAAGTCTTTCGAAAAGAAGCTTACATTGAGCTCTGACTGTTGGAATCATTCATGCCATCTCTTTCAAACCCCCCCCCTCAAAGAGAATAAATCACCTGTTTTTTTTTCATCTTTAGGGTCAAATTTTAAATCAAATTGGGCTCAAAAATTTATACTTTTAACAAACACAAATAGGGTTAGGCCGTAAATGTGTCTTTTTCCGCTGTTAAGGAATTACAAACAGAGGAAAACCCGATTCTGCTGATCTGGAATCTCCACTGACAATAAACCGGCGTGGAGCTCCCATCCCTCTTTGCTTCTCCGTCTCTTTCATTTCTGAATTATATTTTACAGCTCATTAAACATCTACAGCACAGGAGCACGGACACAAAAGCAGAGCGCAGATGGAAGGATAGAAGACGGAGCAGCTCCTGGAGGTGAAACCTCCGCCTAGAACAGTGTTCGCATCAATGAAAATACGTTTAATTAGCATCAATGACGGCCTCACTCCACACTCTGGAATGTGGATTTGTCACAACTGATGCACTGGTACCAGAATGATTTTCTCTTCCTTCCTTTTACCTTTAAGTGCGACTCTTTCCAAACCAACTCAGCATTAGTGATTCATTTTGTGGTGCAGCAACACTGTCGGCCTTTAATCCCTAAATTTGTGAGGATTTCACCCTAAATGTGTCCTAAAAGCACCTATGCATTAAAAACCTTCAACATTTCAAATGTTGACTCCAACAAAACCAGCATCCCAAATTGAGAGCTTTATTAAAGACATTTGACAAAAACATCTGGATCCTCCCAAAAATCTTTGATCGAATGTTTTACAGAGCGATTAGACACAAGGGTTTAAAAAAAAGTTTCAACCTACAGAGGCAATTAAGGATGAAAGTGTAAAGATTATTTTAGAGCAGCTGTGAAACACAGTGGTGGTAGAGTCATAATACGGGACTGGTTTGCAGCTTGAAGACTTGGATGACTGAAAGTCCTAAAAGAGAAATTTCTTCTTCCGTTGAAGATGTCAAGCTTTAGGACAGCTCCTCTCCGAAACACTTGAAAAGAGAAGATTTTAAGTCCAGATGCCACGATTCCACTTCACCTGGATAAATGCGAACCTTCACAGATGTCATTTCAACGGATTCTGAGGCAACAAAAGAGCAGCTTTGCACCAATATGTGACACTTGTATTTGTATTTATTTATTTAAGGGACAATGCATACAACAAACAGTGTAGAATACTCTAAAGGTAATGAGACACTGTAAATATGCAGGATTGTAGCCTAGGCTAATTTCCATCCTCTGTCCCGTTCAGCGGACACAACTTTACAGAGTTGTGTCCAATTTACACAAACCGACGGATTCTGATTCTCAGAATCGGCTGAAATCACGTTCATGAGTAAACGATGGAAGAGTGACGGTAGTTCAAACGCCGTGTGGTAATTTGCAGTCGCTGCAGACATCTCTGCTGTTAAAGGGTTACTATGAATCCATGGCTCATGCAAGCCCCCCTCCCCACAAGAGTCCCACTCCGCTCATCTGCTTTCAAAGCCTTCCCTGTGGTCTTTTAATTATAATTATGTTGTTTTTAGCCCCAAAAAAAAAACCCTGTGTCGTTTCTGCAGAGTTCATTAGAAATTCCCCTCTAAATTGTGGGCAGGACCGCTGGTGCAGAGCAACCCCGCCCCCACTTCCCCTCCCACTGCTGTCAGCTGGGAGCAGGGAACTTGTGGCTCACCTAATGATGTAGTTTTTCCAGCAGCATTTTTCCGTCTGTTCCTGTTTCACAACGATAAAATATATACTTTTCTGTATATCTGTGTCCTCCAACATCCAAACACCATATTAAAACCACTGTTTTTTATTGGAGGGGAGGGTACAGCCAAAGCCCCCCTGGTGTTGTATACCTTTGCAATGCATCAATGTTCATCATCAGCCCCTGAAAACTGCAGCAACCATCGAGCAGGACTTTGAAGCCCCCCCCCCCCCCCCCCCCCCTGATCTGCATGTCGCTTGAATCTTCCTCCTCTGTAGGTCCTTTCAGCCACAAGGTCACAGTGTGTTTTTAAATTGTGGTGCCCTTCCATCCCCTCCCCACCCCCTCCCAGCCTAAATGATGAACGACTGCACCTTGTGAAAAGGGCCTTCTCCAATAAACAAGCTTATCTCCCCACCCCCCCCCACCACCACTCTCTGGCTGCTGCCTGTGAATAATGAGCTCTGGGTATCACTGTTAATCACTATAATTGTTAATGTTAAGAGGGGGCCGCTTGATAGTTGCCCGACGCCTCTATTGATTTCATTTTTTTCTTTTTTACATTAAAACTCTGCGTGCCTTTGTCAGAGCGCCCCCCCCCCCCCAAGCCCCCAGAGAGCAGCTAATTAGTTATTTAGCCGCCTGTGCGCGACGGTGTGCATGTGGGACAGCAGAGCACAGCTTAGGCCTTTATCAGCATCCTGATAAAGGGAATTGGTCGTCCCACAGTAGCTGAGAGGCTACGGCCGATAGCGGCGCGGCCATTATGAAAAGGACCCCCCTACCCCCTCGGTGCACCATGTAAATACACCCCAGCTCAAAAACATTCGTAAGTTAAGGAAATCCTCTTTGGTAATGTTCACTGGGGGCTTTCCCTGGAGACCCCCCCCCCCCCCCACAAACACACACACACCTTGACTTTAACTAACCTGCAGCTCCACTTTTATGACTATGAACACTCCTGTAAGTGAATCAACACATTCTACATCATGCAGGGGACTACGACTACATTTCTGATTTTCACATCTACTGTAGTGTAGAAGTTTGGGGGGAAATACCTTTAAAACAGATCTGCAGTGTTTGCATATCTTACAAAAATAAAAGCTATTGGAATAGTTCATGGTGTGGATCATGCGACACATAGGTCTGAACTGTTTTTAAAGTCGGCTTTATTCAACATCATGGGACTAGTTAAACTGAAAACGGCACTTAATATGTTTAAAGCCAGAAATAACTTACTTCCAAAAAACATGCAACAAATGTTCAAGGACTGAAATGTGGGTCACGAGTTAAGAAATCAGCTGAACTTCAAAAAGCAGAGCATTCGCACTACAAAAAAGAAAACATGCTCATCAATATGTAGTGTGGATTTATGGAACGGGTTGGACGAAGGTTTAAAACAAACCAAAAGTTTACATGTAGTAAAAAAAAAAAACTATAAGAACTTTAAGATCTGCAGATCATCAAGTGTATATAAAAAAAGGGGTGGGATCACACAAGATTTCTCTTCAACTCACTGCTTTTCAAGCACACTGGCTTGTTTTATCCGTCCATGTTAAACTCTTGTGTTTATTTTCATTTGAGTTTGAAATAAAGAAATGGAAACATTTTAAAAAATTTTAAAAATAAGAATAATTTCTGCTGTTTTGGCTCCTTTTCTACAAATATTCCAGATATAAGCGTCAGAACAAAAGGCAAAGTCTGATCTGATGCTATTTGTCTAACTAGATATATCTGGGATTAGTGCATTACTATCCCAGATATGTATTTATATGTATATATATATTTTTAGAAGACTATAAAGCAACGACAGGCAACTTAGAAATATGTCAAACACTCTGACCCTGTTGGCAGATGTTCTTAAATGAGCTAAACAATCTGCTTATTGCAATCTGCCTAACCTATATTAAAAAAAAGGTTCTAGTCACAAATACATGTTTCCTCAAACCAAGGTTATTCTGAAAAAACTTTTTCAAAAAGATTATTCTTATGGCTTTAAAAAAAAAATCTTTTTTGCAGAGCAGGCCCTCAAACTTTAATTCTTAAACAACAACATAGTTTTTACACAACTGTAGTGATTTTTTTTTAATGAACCTTCATTGTAGTTTTTTACTATTTAAATTAAGCTATAATGAGCTGAATGGCCTTTTAAAGTACAAACCAGCATCTCCGTCACATTTGAAGCCAAGTTCAAACTCAAATTGAAGCTGCAACAGGTTGTTGAACTGCTATTCAAAAGAGTCTCTTCACACTTCAGCTGTGTCAGGACCGGTGTATCTGTGCATCGGTGCATCGGTGCATCGGTGCATCGGTGCATCAGTGCATCTGTGCATTTGTGCATCTGTGCATCTTCTGCCTGTGTTTCTATGACTTCTTTGCTGATTTTAATGAAATGTTAAAACGGTTATTTCATTGTGCAGTTTGCTACATTTTTCCACATGGAGAATTCCTTCTCATGGCTGATGGTGCAGCATTCGCTATTCTTCTTGGTGTGACTGATTATTTGGCTTATTATTTGTTATTATTATTTATTTTATTTTGAAAATATAGTTTGCAGTGTTTCCTGTATTTCTTCCGCTGTGGTTCGTAGAGGTGAGACCACATTGAAGCGTTGCATCATGGCGAGCATCAGGCGCTGCTTCTATTTATGGATTGGACTTTGAACCGGCCACTCCGAGACTTTTATTGTTCTTAAGTAACTGAGAACAGGACTAATGTTTGGTTGTTAGCAGTTTTCCTATGACATTGTTATAGCACAAACTAATTATTTGCTATTATTGGTCATTATTCTGCAGAGTAGCCACACACCATCACACTACCACCACCGTGTTTTACTGTTGCTTTGATTTATTTCTTTTTCTTTTTTTTTTCATCATTGTGACTCTTGACGTAGCAGTAAGGGAACCAGAACGATTTTCTATCATCTCATCCATCCACAGATGTGTTTTTATCTTGAGCCCATGGTACCTCAGAAGTTCTTGAGGTACTTATCCTCCATGCATGCACAGGTTTTAGAAGTGGATCAGGAGGTTGGAGTTTACCAGAATATCCAAAACTCTTTGGTTCAAACAGCTCCTAAGTCCTGATTTTTGTTCGTAAAATTTCTCTGATGTAACTACGGTGAATGCATAGCATTTCAGGATGCCAGGGCTCTTTCAGAACAAAAGCTGAAAGATGTTTTGAAGGGAAAACTTCTTCTGACTTTTTGCAGGGTTTCATCCCAACAGGTGGGGGTTCACACTTTAGTGTTCAGTGCAGTCGTTTTAACAGCACACGCTAGTAAAATGGAGACAACATAAATAATACCACGTAAATCTACAGTAACTTGCAGAGGAATTTTATGGGCTCAACGTGTTCCCTCGACTTCCTCTCCATCGCTCTGTGACATGTCGTTAAACACAGATTAGTCTTTTGTGTTTATTTAACTGACTAACTGCTCCTGATCACATTATTTAAAGTGTGTTTGTGTATGATTTGTTAATTAAAGCTGAAATGCTCCCTGAAGGGACGGTTTGTGGAGCCATTAACCTTTGTGATGACAGAGATCATGCAGCGCGAGCAGCACCACGGAATGATGATGAGGAACACACCGCGTGTTATTAGCGCCTGTGCATTTTGTTAATTAGTGACAGTAATCAGATGCTGCTCATTACATCCTCTCAACGCCTCACTACAGATGGGAGATTCATGTTAGGATGTGTGTGTGAGAGAGAGAGAGACAACTCCACACTCTTCTGACACTACATAAAACTCATTCATCCACACTTTCACACACACACACACACACACACACACACACACACACACAACTTGGTGCAAGGATTGTGACTTTCGATGTCTCATCATCAATTATCTTTCCCCGATCACAGGAGCATGCTAATTACACCGACTCTTTTCACCTTCCAGGAATTAGTCTGCTCCGTGATGCACCACACGTTAACTGTCAAAATAGGAATTAGCCTGATCTTTTGTGTCGTTTACGCACAGAACCACAATGTTCTGTAGTCACAGGGAAAAACCTGCAAACATCCTCTGGATGGGATAAAAGGGAAGCTTTCTCATCTTCAGGAGCAGGAGACTGGCAGGTGGATTACACCGGTCTGTTGTGGTGACCAGAAAATTGATCTGAGAGGAAAAGCTGCCAGTTTGTTGTCGTCACTACATGGGATGAAGAGTGTGACTCCAAATGCAGCTGTCTGAGATGACGATCCTCCTCAAGATCCAGATCAGTTGTGAATCCGCTGGTTTTCTCTGCGTCCAAAGGAGACAGCTCAGGTGGTTTCATCTTATCAGCAGTGGAGATGTTTCAGACGTTCATTTCTGAGTAGTTATTTTATTCAAATAGTTGTAGCTGAGGAGCCGACAAAAAGCAAATTGAAAAAGATATTTTTGAGACGTAGAAAATAAGATTGACGGGTCACAAGCTCCCTGCTCCGCTCCATTCTGATGGATCCACTGTCAGACAAATAGATCCATGACTGTCTTGTTTTCCTCGTCCGAGCTGGAATCTGGATCCAAACAGTACGGCTGGATAGCTCTAATATTGCTCACCATGTTTGTTG
Organism: Oryzias curvinotus; assembly: GCA_023969325.1. Lineage (NCBI taxonomy): Eukaryota > Metazoa > Chordata > Actinopteri > Beloniformes > Adrianichthyidae > Oryzias > Oryzias curvinotus. Next base: position 18,963,693 of record CM043721.1, read on the forward strand.
CACCTCTGATGTTAGGTTAGGGGTGTGAGTGGCTGTAAGCCAGCAGGAGACGCCTAAATGACACCATCTTTGAGACAACTACTCTTCATCCACTAGTGAGATCGATGTGAATCAGCTGATTCTGACGCATAGAAAAGCACCTTTATGCAACTTGTACGACACAAAGCCCCTTTTCTTTGCATCAGAATCCGCTGGAATTACATAATATTTGCAAAAGTGAATGAGAGTCACAGTATCTCAAACAAAGTCAAGACTGAAGCTAAAGCTTTGGTGTTACGGGGTTAATATAGCATGTTTTTTTAAACACTTTTAAAGACATCTTTAACCCATTTTCTTCTCCATTTGGCCCCAAAAGTGTCCGGACAGATTGGTGCGTTTCCCCTTTTCACATCCACGTTCCAGTTTCCCAGTCAGAATCCACGTCCCTTTGTTGCATTCCTGTCCAAACACAGCCCCTTCCAGGCGAGTCCAGTCCAGCTGGTCCCAAGAAGGAAGTGATTTTAATTAAAGATAAGTTGCTCAGTGTGCTCCCATACGGAGCCCGTTAATCTGAATCCAATAGGCTGGATGTAGCAGCTAGGAGGCCCTTGTAAAGCACAAGGCTCTATTGAAGACCACTGCATTTCATTTGGCTGGGAATCAATGCAGATTGACACCACTTAACATGCAAATGGCGCTCGGGTCAACTGGCGGTTTCCTGACTGCTGGCGGTGGTCCAGCGTTTCCAGCCCTCCTCTTCCTCCCTGTTTAGTTTAGTTTTTCTTCTCTCTGGGAAAAATTCTTCCATCTCTCGTTTCCCTTCCCTCCTCCCGTTCTTTTCCATCACATTTCCCCATGCTGTTGTAAAAATCATACTCAGGATATTCGTCCATTTAAAGATATGAGAAAATAAAAGACTATCGATTGTTTGATAAACTGCCTCTGGAGGTAACATTATGGGTGTGAAGTCAGAAGGAGCCTTGCTGAGGCTGGATGTGAATCTTAGCTGGAGGCTTTTTATGGGGGATGCTGCAGATCAATAAAGTGTATTTGTGTGTGTCGGTCCTTAGCTATCCTTCCAATTACAAATTTCCAGCGGCGCAGCCAAGAACAGCTCTTTGTTAACGCTTAAACGGATCAGCTCAGGAAAGTGCCCACATACACAAGGAAGTACACACAGATAGATACAGCTTTACAAGGTAAGCATTCCCAAATTGATTTGTTAAACAGCGTTTTGAGCGCCCGCGCTCTCTGCCTGCTGTGTAATTACTGTGAGGGCTGACGCCGCGCTCAGTTTGTCGCTGCTGTGTGCGACTGCATCACAGTGTGTCCGTGGAAAATTTCACCACGAGCCGCTCGTTTATGCCTCTGACAGTTTTCCAGATGAAGGAAGTTCTGTTTGTCTAAATGTCGCAGAACGTTTCTCCACAGCAGAAAGACTCCCCTGTTCCTGCTTCATGTCTGTAAGACGACAACAGTAGATGGTTCATCTGTTGAGTCAATTATTTTGACCTCAGCGTATATAAGCCAATCCCAACTTTTAGACGAAATTTATGCTACAGCTTACCTGTTCACTGAGGAGCATCTTTGACCAAACATAATAACCAATTAGAAACCTCAAAAACATTTAAAAAATACAGGATAAACTACAGTAATACTTTAGGATCAAGTGACTGAAGTATAGCTGTACCACAAATGAACCGCCTTGTATTTAGGGTGCAGGTATCATACATGATAATGGCTTGTCTGCCTTTATAAAGCAGTCAGACGTGCTCCTCTGGAAATCCAACAAGTAGCATTACAGTCAGCAGTGTTGTTCAAATTGCTTCCAAACTGTAATAATTACTTATTGATGCTATACAAACTATTGAAAAAGTTCTGTCTCTGTTGTAAAGAGCAGGCTGGAGGGATCAAAAACAGCAGACAGCAGACTGGTTAATGACAGTTTATGGAGAGCCTGGAAGCAGGACTGAGAGACAGGCAGAATTAGACATAGGTTTGTAGAACCAAAACATCCAAATGAGCTGGAGTCAGAAAGAGGACAATCTGGCACAGAGTGGCTGGAGGAACTGGGCTCCAGCTGAGAAGGGGGCGGAGCAAGAGAGACAAAAACAGAGGCAGGGATCCCAACAGTCTCCAAATTATTATAATTATTAAGAAAGGTATGTTGAGATCTGGGTCACGGCACCAAGATGTCAGGGTGTTGACTTTTTCTTAACAAAGAGAAAACCCACACAGGAAACTAGACTTCTGCAGAAGGAGAAGTCGTCTGTCACAGTGCAAACTGCAATGGAGGAGTCCCGTCTTCCCAGCGCATGGAACCTCTTTTTATCGGAAGCTGAAGGTTGATGACATGAATGTGGGTCATTCAATCAGGCAGAACAGGAACATCATATCTTGTCAGTGTTTTTGTACTAAAGGTTGAGCTGAGACACAATCATTTTATGGGGGTAATAGCGTGTGAGCAAATGATAATTACTTAAACCCCAACAGTCACTATGACTACTTTCTTTGTAATAACTACAAAAGTAAAACATAAAATCCTTAACATTTGATGTGTATATTAGGGGCAGGAATGGCTTAACAATGAATACTAGTAGTACGGTTTATGTGAAAGTACAGGAAGAACAGCTGGATGACAAACTCACAACTTGAAGCCTTAGTTACAAGTACAGTACAGACCAAAAGTTTGGACACACCTTCTCATTCAAATGAATGGTCTGTACTGGTCTATACTCTACCTGTATGGGGGGTTGACCTGTGTGGGTTCAGTGGGTTTTTGTCATTGTGATTTTTTTTGTGTTGAGTGATTTGTTGATGAGATTTGCACTTCAGGGCCTCCGTAATACTGGAAGTTACAGCTGTGGATGAATACGCTAACGTTTTACAAACGAGATAACGAGAATCTAGTTAATAACTTGTCTCTGACTCTTTAGCCTTGTTTAATGCATCTTATTTATGACATAAGTTAGAAAAAGACCACTCACAGACAGTGCGTCCTATAATACAGAAAATACAGTAATTCAATTCAATTCCATTTTACTTGTATAGCCCAAATTCACAACAACAGTCTTCTCAATGGGCTTCGTATAGGTAATTGTAAGGTGAACATACAATCAAAAAGGATCATAAATGCATAGAATTCAATAGGATAATACTAAACCTTAATTAGACAGACTAAACTAAACTGGCATCCCTAACCTTAGACCCTCCTCCGCGGTAAGGAAAAACTCCTAAAAAAAAATTTGATAAATAATTTCCTGTGTTTTAATTAGACTAATGATCAAAAATGTTGTTTTATACATCATCAAATTTGTGTGTTTTGACTATCTTGTCGATTCAGCTTTTTTTTTTCCAGAAACAAATGCAGCATCCTATGTCTGTGGATGGGGCGGGGCTTGTCAATCTGACTCCTCCTCCTGTGGTGGACCCCTGTGACCTTTAGACCAACTTCCTGACATTCTCTTGCATAAATCTGCCCTCATATCCGCTTATCCTGAAGTCAGCATGTTTTCTGCTTTGTGTACCTGCGCGCGCACGGATACGCCCCGCCTATGCTGAAAGACAGCAGGATGAAATTGAGGAGATTAGCATGGTCTGCTCTGCTTTTGATTAGTTCTGACTGAAAATCTGCCCAAACCACAAGGGGCCCCTCAGCAGCCGGCGCTCTGCCCCTGCTTGTGTGCGTCTCCTGCTCCCGCAGCATTTCGCGCTACGCCAGAAATTGAATTGATATTTTGTAAACCTGATTTGTGGATAACGCGATGTGACAGCGACAAATGCCTGCCTGAGAATGGTTTTCAAAGCCGCTCCAAATGAAAGTTATTATAGGGTAAATGCGCATTTCTTTGTCTCGGCGGCGGCTGCAGCCCCTCCTGGCTCTGTGTATAAGTTTATATGGGCTGAATATGGATCCATTTCCTGGGTAATTGAATTGATACTGTCATGCACGGGGGCAGTGCCACATTGCTCTGCAGGGCGGATGGACTGTCTGATTGAATTGGATGGTGGCGGCGGAGGGCCGGGAAAGGGGTATGCTGGTGCATGCATGTGTGTGCACGTGTATGGGCGCGGACGTGCGGGGTGTCAGTGAGCAGTCATAAGACAGACACACCTCAGTGTTCCTCTGATTACTGCCGTATACAGCCAATTGTCTCTGCAATAATCTGCCACCACAACCTCCTGACACACGTGCTCGTTCACCCACGTGCACGGGGGATGCGGCCCTGGCAGCGCAGGAGCCATTTCCAATTCCAGGAGAGGCGAGTGCGCCGAAGATCTGCTACATATTAATTTTGTCTCGGCGGAGATTTGCTTCCATTCAGTTAGAGCCGATTGATGAGAGAGCAGAGAGGATCGGACGGCTGCTCATTCGCTCTCCTCACCTCTGATTAGAAACACTGCCGCTGTCACTGCGCTATTAGGACACGGGGGGGAGAGGAAGAGGAGATGGAGGTTTAAAAAAAAAAAAGAGATAACTGAGGGAAAGTGAAACAGGAAGAGATGGATCCAGATAAGGCCAAATGGGGGAAGATATGAAGAAGAAAGAGGAGGCAAAAAGGAAGGATGTGAGGGGTAAAGATGGCAGCCCGAGGAAGAGAGAAAGCAAAGTTGAACAAGGAAAAAGGGAGGAGTGACGATGATAGGCCGGGAAGAGACACTGAACTGTAAAAAGGAGATAAAGAGGAGAGGATGAACGTTAAAGCTGGGATAGGAGGTGAAGAGGAGGTCAAGAGTGGGAGGACAGAGGAGACCTAAAGATTGAGGAAGATGACTGAAAAAAGAGGAAAAGTGTCGACTGAAGACAAGACACCAAGAAAAATGCTATTAATTTGAAAGGTATTTTAATGAAAACTATGGGGTAAATCTAATAAATAGTGTTCAGGAACATGCTAGTTCCTATGTACTCTATAGAAGACTTGGTGTCATGTAATTGTGGTCGGGCATCAAACCGCAATTATTAATTTCTCCATGATAGATTTTCAAACAGTTTCCATGTTTTGAAGAGGTCGCCATGTCTGCATCAGCACCAAATCCGAGTCCCTGATTGGTCAAAGTTAAACTGGAAAACTTTTAAAGTGCGTTCAATCGGTTTGTAGCTAAAGCCTGAAAACTGATTTAAAAACTTTCATAGCGAAGCATGAATACATGAGTTCCAGACGCAGAAGCCTGAAGCGTGCACGCTTAAATGGACTTCGAATTGAAATAGGTGCGTTTCCAAATCTGGAACAAAGACAAACACGTGAGTATCTTTTACGGATGCTAACGACAATAAAGCTAGACAGTGACTTCACTTCCTGAGGAGGTCATGGACCCTTCAAGTTAGCAAAGCTTTTTTTGACCCAAGTTTATTGATAACTCTGATCTCTCCCTCTCTGATCACCAGCGGGAACCATCTCCAGAGTACTGAATGCACTACATCTCCCAGCAACCCCAGCGTGCACTACCTGGATGCTGCACACCTGACTCTCATTCACTCAATCAATCACAGTCTACTTAAGCACAGTACTGAGCCTCACTTAGTGTGAAGTATTGTTTGTGCCACTCTGACTTCATTACTTTGAGCGTTATATTTGGACCTGATATTCTGTCTCCTGACCCTGTTTCTGACTCAGTTTGCCTGCCGCCTGCCCCGACTCTCGCCTGGATCCTGACTACCCTGTCTCTCCTCTGATGAACGAATGCCTGTTATCCACTCCTGCCTGCCTGACTCTGATTTAGCTTCGTGGACTTTCAACTGAGTCAATAAACCTGCTGCATTCGGATCCAGCCGTCTGCCTGTTCTTGTGACACCATCCATCCATCCATTGGGCCATCCATTCATCCATCTTCTTCCACTTATCCAGGACCGGGTTGCGGGGGCAGCAGTCTAACCAAAGATACCCAGACTTCCCTCACCCCAGCCACTTCCTCCAGCTCCTCTGGGGGGACCCCGAGACATTCCCAGGCCAGTCGAGAGACCTAGTCTCTCTGGGTCTTCCCAGGGGTCTCTGCCCAGTGGGACATGCCCGGAATACCTCCCCAGGGAGGCATCCAGGAGTCATCCAGACCAGATGTCCAAGTCACCTCAACTGGCTCCTCTGGATGTGGAGGAGAAGCGGTTCTACTCTGAGCTCTCTCAAGATGACCAAGCTCCCAGCGCCCAGCCACCCTACGGAGGAAGCTCATTTCAGCCGCTTGTAACCGGTACCTGGTTCTTTCGGTCATGACCCAGAGCTCATGGCCATAGGTGAGAATTGCTGCAAAGATCTACCGGTAAATTGAGAGCTTTTAATTTTGGCTCAATTCTCTCTTCACCACAACGGACCGATGCAACGACCGCATAACGGCAGATGCCACACCAATCAATCCATCATCCCTTCCCTCACTCGTGAACAAGATACTTAAACTCCTCCATCTGGGGCAGGGACACTTCACCCACCCATAGAGGGCAAATTATCTTTCTCTGGACACAAAAGCACACTTAAAAAAAATAACATTTGAAAAACAAATCATCATATTTCAAAACACAATCGTGAAAATTATCTTAAACGTGTAATTATTTTGGTGTTGTTGAAAAAGAAAAGAAAACACACAAACAGTGCAAAACATTTCACTTCCACAATCAATCCACAATCAATACGTTTTATGTACTAAACTGATCAAATCTCTGTTGATCCTCCAGTTTTTTAAAGATCCAATATATCAATTTAATAATGATAAAAATATTATTATAATATTATAGTATAATTTTCACTCCATATCAGTTTTTATCTTCACTTGGCACTTTATACCTTCTGCTTCTGCAGGTTTAACAACGAAAAAAAAACTTCTAGAATGCTGTTACAGATATGATAAGGGAGTACTTTTAAATAACAACTGTACTTTCAGTTACTCTTTGAAGTAATTGTCTGGCTTTGAAAATGAATCTAAAAATGGGCAGTTTAAAGGCCAGTCAACACATCCATCCAACTTCCCACATCAGAGATTATCCATGCAGTATTGAACCCAAAATTACCTTTTTTCCACCACAGAAACAGGAAAGTGAGCAGAGAAAACATGTACTTAAAAACATTAAGTCTCCCTCGGTGTTTCCCTGCAGATGCAGTCTCCATTGTCCAAAAATCCAACACACTATTACCTCTTATCAGCTAAACGCTCCCAGCTTTAACTTAAGTAGCCCTCTCCCTTTAATAGTCACTTCAACTAAAGGCCCTAATTGTGTCCATGGGGGCTAATCTGTGTCTGTAATAAGAGCAGTGAACGGTTAGAATGGCACACCGCCATGTAATGGTGTAAAAACTTAACGATCACTATCATCGAGCTCTTTCCATTCTTCATCTTTTTCATCTGTCTTTAATTCATCTGATCTCTTCCTCCATCTTCACCCATTTCTCTCATTTGGTAAAGAGTTTTCCATTAACCGAGGTGGACTTATTAAGTTCACTTAACAGTTAATGCTGCGTTCGGAGGACGTGAGCGTTCTGACATTGACTCTCAGTGTTTGCTGATGAAAAAGACATCCTAAGAGACTGAATTCCTACTCAAACTCCAACAGATGAGATGGCGGTGGCGGCTCAGATATAAAAACAAAAATAAAAATCCAACAGAATGGCAATTTCTGCCCGTTACATGCAGTTTTTTTAGGTAAAATCCACCATTACAGGTTCATAAATAAAAAAAACTGTTTTCAGTTTTCCCTTTTTTATATAGTTAAAAAAACTAAAATTCTAAAAGAGAAGATCTAAAACCTTTTAAACATACTTGTCCTCCAGCTCAGTCATGGAAAACTCTTCACTCACATTTGTTTATTTTTACCAAAATAAAATGTTCATTTAAAAAACATGAACAATTGTAGCAGAAAAAAGAATAAATCGATCACAGTGACTGCACTGCAAAGTTTTAGGCCGTGACATTAAAAAGTAAGAATCAGACAAAGGAAAACAATTTAATACATGATAATATATCAATGTACCAAATGTGCATTCGATAAATGTGTACGTAATAAATATTTATTTTATTCCAACATAAGGAACCTTTTTATCTAATTTAAAATTAAAAACCAGTAAATAAATCTTTCAGGGAAGTGTGTAAAAATGTAAACTCTAAAATACAAAATTTTGTCCTTAATGTTTCATTTTCTTACATCTTACATTTGGGATTTTAACAATGAAATGTTAAGAGCAAGAATAAACAAATCTTTAACAGAGAAACGAGAAAAACATGATTTCGTAGCATTTTTACCTTATTTTGTACTTTTTGCTAATTTTAATTTCTATTTGTTGTTTTATTTTAGCTTTATTCTAGATGTTTTTATCAATTACCAGTTTTTATGAGTTTCAATGCAAGTTAAGGAAATCAAAATTTGACTAGTTTGTAAATTAATATTTTTTGTTGTTGTACAGTTTTAGTATAAAGTTTAAAGTGTGGATGCCATGCTTTGAACAACTTTGTCAAATAAAAAAGCCCTTTAAACGCTGATTCTATTGATACCAATAGTTCGCGTCGAAAAAAATCCGAAGCATATGAATAATAGACATCTTTCGAAGGAATCAGAGATTTGAATTTGCCGCTAAGAGCGCAGGCTGGAAGTGACCCTGATATGACCTGTGACGTCACGAAAGGCATTGACTTCCGTAGTTCCGCTTCGGACAGCATGTAAACAAAGCAGGTAGTCTTCGTTTCTCGTTAATCATCGTTAATTCTCGTTAATTCTCTGTTAATCATCAACATGCCAAGTCGTTGTGTGGCAGCTGGATGTAGCAATACTTCTAGTGAAAGTGTATCTGTGTATAAATTCCCAAAACAAGAAACGCTGCTGAAACAATGGACAAAACAAGTTCAGCGCACGTCCGAAAAACAGAAACGCCCAGTACCAGCACTGGCAGGAGCCAGTACAAAAAGAGAAAATCTGTGACCGAAAAGCTGGCACAAAAGAGAGTGAGTTTAACGTTTATTACATAATGTATTTATTACAAAAGAGAGTGAGTTTAACGTTCAGTGATGAAAGTCTTCCGGGAATTCCCGGAAATCCGGGTTTTTGAGCAAACCGAACGTACTCTCCTGGAAATAAAGACCTGATCTCTATGGACAAATCGCTTTCCGGATGAAAAAATTGTCTTAAATCGGCGAATTTTAGCTTTATTTTCTATATTTCTCTGCGGATCGCTTCCTCTATGGTCGCGGCTATCTCTCGTCTACCCGGCCTAATTGACCAATGACGGGACGTTTTAGTTGCTTTCGGATGCGTCGACGGCTCTGATTGGCTCTGTCTGTACCACGTGGTCAGCGTGACGGATCCCCTAGAGACCAAAACTGGGGACACACGCTAAACTTTCACAAACAAATCTGAAGAGTTTGCGATCAATAATGCGGGCATCGTCATTATTGAGCGTGGTCACGACCTCAGTTGTGAGAAGACAATAAAAAAAAACAAATTTAAGTGGTCTTGGCTGGAAGACGGTAGCATCACTCTGTGCTTCGCTATCGGTGCTAGCCATGTTGTCTGCCTTTCGTTACGTCACAAACAGGGCGGCGCGAATTCGGTGGAATGCGTGAAGCCGGCGGCCGTCCTCGTTGTTTATATCGCGTTTTTCGTTATTTCTTCTTTTTCGAAAAATATTAAAAACAATCGCAACATGAAATAGAGACTATTTACTATATATTGGCTTATTAAAATAGGCCATGTCACCCACACTTTAATAAAGAGCTCAAAAGGCTAGTGATACCTTTTTTAATAACTTTAATCTTTTCTTAAAAGTTTCACTTATACATTAAAAGCGACCCCACCAATGATTCAAACTTTCTCAACACAAAGGGGGTTTGCATGAACATACTTCCACTGTCACTACTTGTTCTCTTTGCTCTAAATAAAATATATCTTAAGACATTCTTCTCCTTCCTGTTTGACCGCCTGAAGGACAAAATTAGAACAAAAACAAGAAAATATTGGGAGAAGGGGCGTCTTGGTCTTTTACTGCAACACAATGTCATGAATTTAAATAAAAACATCTCAAAATGAGGCCTTTGACAGTAATTATGAGGTTAAAAATAAATCTGAATAAAAATAGATGAATTACATTCATTAATTACAGGTTAACTACAGCTCAAAGCTACTCAAAGCTGCACGTTGAGACAGCCATTATTCTATGTGTGCTGCTATTATTGAGATGCTCTTAAGATGTGATGCTGTGAAGAGAATCACCAAAGAAGTGAAGCCAGCCTTGAGGAGAAGGTAGATAATCATCACTTATAGTTTCTGATACACCATAATAGAAACTCTATGCCAAAGGTTTTCAAGTTTTGGTCAAAGTTTTCTTGGACCGTTTCATGGATAGGAACTAGTGTGTTTGTCAAGGAGACCCAGACTCACAACATCAGAACTTCAATCATGTTTAGCAACAGGCAGAATGAGCAGAGCAGACAGACGGACTGGAGCTCAGAAAATGTCTGATCTGAGGACGTCTGACCTTTAAAAAAATCACCTCCCCTGCATGATCACACTCCTCTGGTTCAATTAGTTTCACTAACAGACTGACGACGGAGGCTTTGTCAGAGCGTGGTTAATACTCCAGGCAGTGGCGTCTTCCTCTTCCTCCATGGCAGAAGAGTCTTCTTCCAAAATCAACTGCTTTCAGCGCCATCTTACCTTCACACTGAGCCGCTGATCAATTAGCCAGAAAACCTTCAGAAGTTCTTGTCAAAGGATTCCCAGACTCCAATTACAAGCTGCATCGAGAGTCTTCGGCAAAGATGAAAAATGATGTTCTTGATAGTTTCTTTATGATGAAATCAGTCACGAGGCCTTCTCCTCCTCTCCCTCCTCCTCTTCCTCCTGTGGATCACAGCATAATTAAGGAAACCAGCCAACAGATCCAATTTGAGATTACTGTCTATGAAGAATGTGTGCTGTGGTTCCTGTATGCCCCCCCCCCAAGCCCATAGTAACGGCTGCAGAATGCCTATTATACCATCTGTGATCAGTGATAATAAACCAGAGGAAATCGAACCCTCTGCTTTGAAAAAAAAAAACCAAACATCTGTAGTGTTTAGCGTTTTGGGAAGATTCATCCCATCCAAACCTGCATTTTTACCTTTGAATATAAATGTTTTCTGCCCCAACTTTGACTATTTTAAAAGGTGAATTTTTTAGATTTCTAATGGATTCTTCCTGATCGTTCTGACCCGACAGGAACGTTTCATTTTTTTCCCCGCTCTGCACATTTTCTGTCAAGAAACTGTAGTTTGATCAAACACTCAGAACAGAGTTGTTCTGACTCGATTGTGTTTTGATAGTTTGAGACTTATGGCATATTTAGTGATGGTTAACTCTGATCATGGAACCTCCCTGATCTATAAGGTGTTGCTTTGACTCCTGGGTCATTGTTTATCCAAACCGGACCCACATAACCAGGAAAGGCAGACTGGTAGGTTTTTAGTAAAGCAGCTTAAAGGTAATTAACCAAATACTACTGTAATTTGATCATGAAATCCAGATTGCTTCCACGTTTATTATGGATTAGTTCTAAAAGCAACCTGCGCTAATTGAAATCTGCAAAGTAGACATCTTTCTTTTTTTACAATTCTTAAATGTTTTAAGCTGTAAACTCCTCACTTCACACTTCATAGACTTTTTCTCAGACAAACTTTTCTCATCCATCTTCTTCCGCTGCACGTCGCCCGGATTTACACTTTTCTCTCTTGTTCAAACTCTCAAAGTTCTAACCTTCATACAAAAATAAGTCCAGTTTCAAAGAGTTTTGTGGATTAGACAAATCCTGTTGAGCACAGGAGACAGCCAATCAGGAAACAGAACAAAATGTACTGTAAAAAAGAAAGTAATAATTTATCTATTTGAAGACATCCACAGACAGGACGTCAGTGTTTATGATTTATCAGTAGGAAAGAGTGAGTAAAGATTAAACTTATATTGGTTTTCAAAGAAAACCTCTAGAATTTCATAAGAGATCAACTTTTTGGACGTTTGTGTCACATTACAACTTGGGTAAAACCAACACGACGAGAACTTCATAAAAGCCGGTCACGTGTGGTGGGAGTGTGATGGTAAGGGGTGCTTTGCAGATTCAGAACTTGAAGGAATTTGTGGAAGATTAAGACCAAGAGCCCCTGGTTAACCAAGACTCTAAATCGTAGGTTTGTAGGACTCCAGGCCTCAAGGACTGACATCCCGCTGGGTTTTAAGGAATCCTGCCTTATCTGCTGCTGATTACCTGGATCAGGTGTGTTTAACCAAAAAGGAGCTTTAATGACAGGTTAGTTGGAAAATATGTGGAACATCTGGAGTTTGACTTCATGCTAACCAAGTGCAGAACAACAGGTTATTTAGTTACTTTGGTTTTTCTAGAACATAAGAGGATTAGAAAGTTTTTTTACTGTAAAAATGTTGTTTAAAAAATAAATTGCATTATGTTTACCTGATATTGTTTAATAATCTAAATTGGTTAGAAGAAAACATAAATTGTAACGATAATTGTCTTTTGTGGTCTAATGGGTGCGCAGATTTTGCATCCTTTTATTTTTATTTTAAATGTTGCATTGGGTTCTGCATCCTGATTGGCTGCAGACCTTGTCAATCAATCTCCTCCATGTCGCATATCTGGTGCAGAATGGATTCATTTTGCCGAATCTACATAAATCTTTGGTCATGATCAGATCTTTTCTTTTTTGTTTTTCATTCATTTTTTTTCTTAACTGTTTTGTTTTCCCTTTCGGGGTCACGGGGTCATGATCAGAGCTTTGGTTTTTTATTCTACAATCCTGGACTCTTTATTATTATTATTATTATTATTATTATTATTTTAACTTTGAGTTTAAACAAAAGATAACAGTGTGACCATGTTCAGAAAAGTGTGTAAACTGTGCAGTGAGGAGTTTACACCCATAAAACATCTGCAAGAATTGTAAAAGGTAAAGATGACTACTTTGCGGATTTTATTTGTCAGAGACTTTTTTTTAGAAAGTAACTTTCGCGGTAAACAAGTGAAGTACAGGATGAAGGCTTTTGACAAAGCTGTAACCCTGCAGGACAACTTCAAATAAAGAATCCTCATCTTCCAGCTGTAAAGATATCCAAGTGTGGACTCTGTGGATCTCAAGCTGAACTCGTCTCACAGTGTCTGTAAATGCTTCCTGGGACCATTCAATCCTAACAGAGTGTTAGCCCAATGGACTGAAGACGCCTCTATATCTCTGCAGCTCCGGAGTCTGTCTAACAACCCTCTGCAATGACTCCACTTCACTTTAAGAACTCTGCTTTCTTTCACAAAAGCCGCCCCACACTTAGAGATGCTCCCTCCACATTACAGCGCTGGCTCCATTTCACTTCAGATTAAAAAAAATAAAATAAAATAACAAAACCTCTGTGTCCACTTGAACAACTCTGCTTCAATCAGGGCAGAATATAACAAAGGGCTCTCAGATTACAGAGGGCCTGCTGTTCTTTAAATCCTGTAATACAGACCGAAATGAAATCCATTTTTTGCTCCGATGATCTTTCTAGGCAATGTTCAACATGGTCAGAGAGGGAGAGAAATGGCCATCTGTCTGCCACTGTTACTGTGCCACCCGCGACTACCACACGCACACAAAAACACACAAAGACACACACACACACACGACCCCAGCTAGGAAAAAATGAGCTGCTAAAAAACCCCGGAGAGAAGAATGAGATGCCTTTTTTTCCATTTGTAGCAGCGTGATAGCACAAAGGAAAGAGACAAAACATTATTTGAAGATAGAAGATACACACACTCCGATAAGGGTGTGCGTGTGCGTGTCCAGAAGTGTGTGGCTAGTTCATCTTCTATGGTAACTTAAATGGTAGACACACACATGGGCACACACAGGCCTCCCAGTGCTGCGGCACCCCAGATGCCTTATGGGATTGTAATAATTCATGGAGTTAGCCAACTGCTTGCTGGACCAGACAAATGGAATTATACTGCCTAGATGAGATGGCTGCATATGTGTGTGTGTGTGTGTCTCAGGGCCACGCGGCGGCCAGTCCGGCCCAAAGAAGAATAGCTGCTCTGCTCCATAACACCCCGCACGGCCATCAGCGGCAGGCTTGCACGCACGCGTTAGGGTGAAGGCGCAATGCAGCACAGGGTCCGACACCATGACATTGTTAAACCATGTTAGACTTCAAGGTCTCTGGCCAGGGGTGACACTGACACACACACATACACACATACGCAGACGCACACACCCTGTGCTTTTTACCTGCTGCACGCCTGCAGGCGCAGGGCCGGCCGCTGCAACCGCTCACCTGAAACCAACGCCACTTTGCATCTGCAGTAGCTCAATCTAAATTATATAAACCTTTATGATTCTGTAGTCCTTTAGTCAGATAAAACGGTGCTTCCCCGCCTTACTCGGGTTTAATGTCAGACAGTATTTTCAAGGACCGGCCAATACTAGGCTGAAGTGGATGTGTTTTGATTTTTTTTGTTTTGGGGTTTTTTAGCTTCCTTTAACTTTTGAGGGTACCTTTCATCTGCATCCTCTGTCAAATCTCTGCAGCTGCTTTAAACTTTATTTGTTCGCTAGATTTCCTTCAAATGTGATCTAGATTTTCCTCATTACTGTCAAAGTGGAAGCTACAAAATCAGACGCCAACTTCAGCCTCGTCTGGCTTTTAATGTCTTTGGGGTGAATTTCAAAATAAAAGGGTCACAGAAGCTAGTATTTTCTATATTTAGTAACAAAAATCTGAATCCACTGTTTTAACAACTTTATTAGCAGCATCCTTGTAACATTAGACAGCCGGTTGCTGAATATTCTACTTTAATATTATGGTCTGTGGAAACTACTGTCACGATAAATCCATATTTGGAGTAAAGACTCCTGGTTTTAGACTGTTAAATGCAGGGTTTTTTTTTTTTTTATTTTGAAGTCCAAGGCTCTTTCTCTGTTTCCCCTCTGGATGTTTTCTGCTAAAAGAAACTTTCCAAATATGTTTGTTTTTTTGTTTATTTTGCTAGCTTGAGGGTTTCAGTTTAGCGGTTTGATCAGCCGCTTTAAAAAAAAGTAGCAGATGGACTTTCAACATGTGACCGAGCGACTTGACATGCGTCGAGAACGAGTCGGATGTGGTGGAGAGTCGTAGTTTTTCAAAATAAAACTTCCTTCAGAAACAGATTAGAAAATAACCCCAAAAAAATTTAGGTTGGGGTTTTTTTTTTTACCTCTACGGCCCGGTACCAACCGTCCCACAGACTGGTACTGGTCCGCAATCCGGGGTTTGGGGACCACTGCGATAGTGGAATCACTACAAACCATGACCTTTATTTTCTTATGTCTGTGATCTAAAAAAAGAAAATTTAAAAAAAGTTGCTTGAAAACATTCAGTCTGAATTCAGAATTTGTGGACAATAATACTTTCAAATCAGAATGACCTGCCAGAAATCTTCATGCGTTTGAGATAAAAATATGTCACCTAGTTATTCTACTTTCTAAATACAGGATTAAAAATCTGGCTTCCCACGTTCTCTGGGGAGTAGAAAAACTTCTAATTAACCTTAAGGAGGGTTACTTTCTGTCCACAACTGGGAGTTGAATTTCTAACGAATTCCTGCTGTTCTGCAGAAACTATGTCCTAGAACAGTGTTTTTCAACCTTTTTTGAGCCACGGCACACTTTGACCTTGGCAAAGTGTGCTGCAATCCCCCCCCCCCCGCAATCTCACGTGGATTTTTGTGATAATTGTGGCAGAAAAAGCAGGAAGTTGCTGCTGTTTTTTTTCTAAGAGTTGAAATAAAAGTTACATTGGAAAAATTTAGAAACTGTTTGTTTGTTGTGGTTTCAAGACGTTTCACAAGGACGACTCATTGTGCTCTGTCCCTTTAAACCAATGCATCATGGGAAATGTAGTGTGAAAACTGCCAAAAAAGGGCAGAAAGACTAGCGTCTCTGAGCTTCATGGTTTTGTTCACTTCGTCCACGGTCTGACACCGGACTCTGTGGAAAGCTACACCGCTAAAGACGAGCTTTAGCTGGTACTTTTGTTAGAACTGAGAGACTTTATCAGAGGAATTAAGAACCAGGAAGTGAAGACTTTAAGCCCTTCTGATTGGTCAGACTGATGACATGTGATTAAGCCTTCAAGAATGAATGACAGTTAAAGGGGCGGGACTTTTCCTTACACAGTTATAGCTGCAGCTAAATCGCGGTACCGTCGTTCTTATCAAAATGTCTTTAATAGAATCAAATAAACACAAAGAAAAAATAATTTTATGATCTTTCATATTCCTAACTACTCAGTGTTTTATCAGGGGCCTGTTTGGATGAACAAAGAGCTGATTTCCTGGAGATGGAAAATGTTTTTAGATCAGTTAATGAGGGCAATTTCCCACAGCACCGTGGGAGATGGTTGAAAAACACTGTCCTAGAAAATAACAGTTTTTGTTTAATTTTGGCTAAAACATACCACTAAAAATGTCAAAATTCATCAAAACTGATATTACTGGGACTTTAATGCAAATTTTTATGGCGCAGAAATCGGTGGACTTTTCTCCTGCAGGAACAGCAGGTTTGGACGGTCAATCGAAAGTTTGGTGACGACGATCTCTGCAGAGCAAAAACATACTGTAGTTAGATAACCATCCTTTTTTTAATGCATAGCTAAATCTATTTCGGCGTATCCCACTAAGTGCACTTTCAAAATAATTCAACTGAATTTTCTTTGTATAGCCCAAATTCACAATAACAGTCGTCTCAATTCTCATAGGTAATTGTAAGGTAAACATACAATCAAAAAGGATCATAAATGGATAGAATTCAATAGGATAATGCTAAACTTTAACTAAACAGACTAAACTAAACTGGCATCCCTGACCTTAGACCCCCCTTCGCGGTAAATAATAAAACAGGAAGTAAATTTAATGAAAGCCAGGAAACCATCTCTGATTATAAAGAACTGAATTCTACAAGAATAAAGGAAAATATTGTTCCAATTTTGGTTCAGACAGCTTGTGTTGATCTTTTTCCTTTCAGTCTTCTTTTTCCTCCTTCCACCCTCATCCCATTCCCTGTTCTCCACCTCTCTCAGATCCGTCCATCGCTCGGTCTTTGCAGCCGTCTCTCCATTCATCAGTATTTCGGTTCCCGGCCGATAGCATCGTTGCTTTACTGCGGCGGCGAGTTGACAGTCTGCCTGTCCTCGCCGCGGGCTTTAAACACAGTAAATCAACGCCTGAAAGAAATAGATATTTTGCTCCAGAGATAAGCCCATTTCCTGGCGAGTATTCATTGAAATGATATAATAACTGACATGGATAGGAGAACGGCGGGAAAGAGGAGCAGAGAGAGCGGGAACAGAGATAAATGTAGTATTTGCAAGTTTCCTTTTGTAGAATGAAGGCTGGTTCTCTTTTTTTTAAGGGGGGAGGGGGGGGTAAAAGGAGGGTGAGGGATCTAAACGTTGACAGGGGAGGCGGCAAATTGAATGCCATGAGCCGTCTGAGCCTCTCTGTCTCTAAAAAGAAATTCAATTAAAGTGCATTGGAGACTTGTGAATGTGGCAGAGACTGGGCTCCCAGTGGCTGATAAGAGCTGCTTCTCTCTGCGACCGGCGCTATAACTGAAGCCAGATCACTAGCTGCTAAACGTGTAATCCCCTGCAGCCGAACAATATGGGCCCCAGTCTGATTCAATACAGCAGCAGCCAATTCTCCACATTAAATCAACGCGGGAGGAGGAGGGGGGGGCCTGAGCCGCCGCAGCCGCCATCGCCGTCGCCACACAGCTGCGAGAGCACTTCCTCCGGCTTAAGCCACACACAGAAATCAGAAAGCCAACGCGTCGACAATGGTTGCTGTCTGACGCTGACGCACACGTACATGCACGCTCATACTCACACATTGTGTAAAAGCTCCCCTGGGAAGTGATTTCAGTCCTTTCAGTGTTAAGTACCTGCCCCACTCTAGCTAATACCCCCCACTAATGCTGGAATTATACACCGTGCGCATGTTTGTGTGTGTATGCCTTTTCTGACAGATAAAGAAAAAAGACGAGATTAAACGCTGGGAGTCGCTCCACACATTCTGGTTCATGACCAGTTAAGCTCCAGATCCATGTGTGAGAGCCCACATAGAAACCTCTGAACATGTCTGTGGAAAAAACTTTTAATTAGAGGAAGTGAGGATTTTGATGTACAGTGTTCCCTCGTTTATTGCAAGGGTGACATGTTAACAATAACCCGCAATGGGTGAAATCCACTGAGTAGAATTCTAGAGCAGTGTTTTTCAATCACTGCGCACTTTATCCTTGACAAAAATCCTGCGGCACACCAGCATCCAAAAATTAAAAAAAGGAGAAACTCCTAGTCTGTATTGATCTACAGTCCCTCTGCAATCTCATGCATTTTTGTGTTAATTGTGGCAGAAAAAGCTGGAAGCTGCAGCTGTTTTTTCTAAAAGTTGTAATGAAAGTTACATTTGTTTTCAGTAATAATTTTCATTATAAATTGTTTGACATTTTACCCTGGTAGTTGTTTTTCCCTCCAGTTTATTAACAAGCAATTTTATGTAACCTCACAAAAACCAAATATATTCTTTCTAAATAGTGATTTTTTTTTAAATATTTTTTTAATGTTGGTGCAAAAGCAACTGTAATTTTTGAACAATTATATTATGTTTGATAAATTTTACACAAGAAAACTAACATATTATTTATGATCTTTATTCTAGCTACACAAAAAGTGAACATGTTGAAGTTTTATTAGTTTTTCTTTTGTCTTAATCAAAGAAGAAGTCCTTGAAAACTTTAACAAAAACGTTTTATTTCTTTATAGATGATTAAATTGTTTCAATTTAGTTTAATTGTGTCTGTTGGCCACTTCACCTTCATCCTGTTTCTGTTGTTATTACTTCTACTTTAGCTTAACTTTTCATTTTTCAAAAGTGACTGAAGTCTGAAAGCGAATTTGTCCTTCAATCCAGACGTCATTAGAAAAGTGTTTCAGTTAGAAAGATGACTTGGACCAAACTCTGGGATGTTTGGCTGTTAATAAACTCAAACCTGGAAGGAGAATAAACTGTTGACCTCTGATTTCATCAAGAAGATTGAAAAACTGTTTGATGTGTGTTCGTTGTGGTTTCAAGACGTCTAACAGGTAAGACTCATTGTGCGCTGAGACGCCGTCACTTTAACACAATGCATCATGGGAGATGTAGTGCAACAACTGACGCCATATCATTGTTTTGTTCATTTGTTATTTTTGCTGGAACTGAGAGACTTTATGAGCAGAGTCAGAACAAGGAAGTGAAGACTTTAACCACTTCTGATTGGTCAGACTGATGACATGTGATTAAGCCTCCAAGAATGATTGGTGGAGACAGTTAAAGGGGCGGGACTTTACCAAAAACAGAGCTAAACTAATCACGATCAGCACCCTACGAGAAATTTATAACAATAGAGAAAATCTTCTAACTGTTGTCTTCTGATACCTTAAAGAGCCACTCTGTTTATGTTGGACAATGAAATTGATGCAGTGCAAACAACAAAATCTAACAAAGTATAATATAAGACATGTCAATATGTACAAAGTGTTCATTTTCCATGTGCTGTGGCAAATTTAATCCGTGCAAGAAGCTATTTTTGAGTCTGTTTGTTTTAGTTCTGAGGCCTCTGTAGCGCCTCCCAGAGGGCAACCGGTCAAACAAGTCTGAGCCGGGTTGTGAGCTGTCCCTGATGATGTTTGAGGCCCTGCTGAGGCAGCGCGCGGAGTAGATGTCAGTCAGGGTGGCGAGAGGGCGTCCTCTCACAGAACTCTCAGCATCTGGGAGGGAAAGGGGGGCGGGGTCGCTCCACAACTTAGCCCCGGAGTTGTAAAGAACTCCTGCTGCTCTGCAGAAACCATGTCCGGGAAAACGACAGTTCTTTTCTTTAATTTAGGCTAAAAACAGCGTGATCATAGTAAAAAGACCACTCAGAATGATTTGAAAATAGATCAAAAGACGACTGGAGGGAGTTTTTAGTAATCTAATTAAAATGGTAAATATTTTACCTCCTAACCTGTAAATATGTATTGGTTCTGTCGAGATGCTAAACTGTGTGAAAGCGTCCTGAGAAAGCTGCAACAACAACTAAATACCTACATTTTAGAATGTTATTTACATCCAGTAAAAAAAAATTAAGCTTCTAATCAATTTGATAAATCTCAGTTGTTTAATCAAAGAAATTACTGTTATTTTTTGCATTTTTTTACAAAACCGGCTAGAAAATCAAGGAGAAAATAATTTGTGTTTAAAACTGAAACAGAGAGCCACACACTCAGACATTAATGCTAGTTTTCTTAGAAAAATAACTCAAATTTAAGGAATTAAAACTAAAATCTAAAGTTCATTTAGTCTGTCTGTTAGTTATAATTGATAAAATGGGTCTGCATCCACTCAGTGCTGTTTTTTCCCCCCAGCATCCTTTGTGAGCTTAAAAAAAAAAAAGGATTCCAGCCACATTTATCATATCTTTGCTTTTACCAGATTATTTAATTTTACTGATCCTTTCACGTAAAACACACAAAACAGAACTCACATACCCATCATTAATGACTAATAGGTTGCCTGGGAATAAAACTCATTAATTAATAACAAGAGATGCACAATGGACCCGCATTACCACTGTCGGCCAGCGAACGCACACAAACACACTCACACTGCTTCCACCTCTTCCAATCTCCAGTTATTAATTAGTGAAAGTGAAATCTATGAATTACTTGCTCCATTATGTACTTTAGCGGCTTCAATTTGCATTGTGGCCTGTTTCTCCGTGGCCAGCAGATTAAAGTGGCTATTTGAAATCAATTTCTCTAATAACAGATCTTAACGAGCTCATCAATTAAGGCTTCGTTAATGGCTTGTTACCATCCGCTCTGTGTACGTGTAAGTCTGTTAGCGTGTGTGTGTGGCCCCCGGCCGCCCACACCACCACCACCACCCCCGACGAAGCCCCACCCCGAACATACATCACTGTGACTGGTCAGGGGGAGCCGGGCTGCTCCATATTGATAGGAGGCAACGTGGGGGTTAGTTTGAACTTTTTGTTAACCTAACTGGAACCTCCAACTGATATTAGGCACTGGCACGCAGAGGACAGGGGTGGTGGAGGCGTGTCCCGCACGTTGAGAGCCTATTTGAAAGACTCTTTATGCAAATGAGCGCGATAATGGTTTCCAGCGCTGAGGTAGTGATTTCAATAAGTTAGGCTGCTCACTGGGGCATTTTCTACGCCAGAAAGACCATTAGCAGCCTTCACACGCAGTTATGAGCTCGGGGCTTCTTTGCTGACCCCTCTTCTTTATGACCCACTCACACAGTGACACCCCCTCTAAATGTTAGTGTTATATATGCATGAGTTAGTTTAAGTCCTCACATGGAGGCCCTGTAATAAGCTGCTCGCTTATTTAACCCCTGCTGCCGCACTTTCTGTTCGCATTAAGCAGGGACACACACGGATCCACGCAGAGACGGCCCGGGCGGTGCCGCCTCACCACTGAATTAAATCAGCAGAACCACCTGTGACAGCGGGTTCGTTTTCCGAAGGTTGTTTTCCATTTTTCCGTCCCTGAATCGTCAGGCAGCGACTGTTGAACTGTTGAGCTTAAAGTAAAGATCGGCTCACTGAAATGTTCTGCTGGGACACACAGTGACCTTCAGATAATGTAGTCATTTGAACACCCATCCGTCCACTTTCCATCCTTTCAGGGTCACGGGGCCGCCGGGCAGGGGCTCGTCCCGGCTACTGTAGGGTGAACTGCAGCATAGAAAGGTGGCGGTCTGTCGCAGGGCAATATTTAAACATGAAAAGTCTAAAACTAAATTGGTTGAAAAAGGTGTTAAATATCCTTTTATCTAAAGTCAGACTGTAAACTGTATCTCACATACAAGTTTACCCAAGAAAGGGCTTTTCTTTTGCTTAATAAAAAATAAAATTGTACACTCAACATTTTCTGGTTTCCACAACAATTTTTTTTAGATGTATTTATTTAGTTGATAAAGGGACAGCGCATATCAATAAACATTCCTGTCAATATGCCAGAATTAGCCAAAGGGCTATTTTCCATCTGCAGCCCCTAGGTAGATGTTAAAATCACCCTAAAAGATCAAAATAAAATTACATGTTTACCTAACATTACGTACTTATATTGAACCATACATTCAGTAAAATTAGTAGTTAACCTAAAAGAAAATTGGCTATAAAACCATCCAAAATCGGACAAATGTATAAACACATAGAAGACAAGATGGTTAATTGATAATTTTTAGGATATATTTATAAAAAACTCAGTCCTTAGGGATAATAAAAAGGCCTATATCGTACAAAATTTATATTTTGAGCTCTTTAGTGTATTATAATGTTAATTTCTTCCTTAAGACAACCCCAAAGCGGTATTTTGATTCATTCATGACCATTCCTTCAAAAAACCTGCTCTCTGAGCACCAGCCCCTCCCAATCCACAAAAATGAGTGGGTTCTCACATTGTGACATCACAAAGGGAGGAACAGCCCCTTCCAGGAAGAGTCTGTGCTGCCAGCTCCGCCCCCAGGCTAACACACACACCCACTGTCTCTGTGGAGCTAGCAGTGACCGGCTAAACCAATCAATTTATATGCACGATACGCACATCTATCTTTGCAAAAGTTCGGATGTTGTTTGATTTGTGGGCGAGACGCAGAAACGCTGCTGAGGCCGACTCTAGGATGACGTCATGGCACCCACACAGAGAGAAAGGCGGAGCCTCAGAGATGGAGTAGTCTAACTTCCGGTTAGGAAAAGGAGCTGGTGGTTCTCCGTATTCGTAGCCTCTGCAGATTCCCGGGTGTCTGTGCTCCCTGACCCCCGCAAATATGGCGGGAATACAGTACTTCACACTGAGCCTCGCTCAGTACTTGTGCCGTCTGGCCTGCATTAGCGAGCGTTATTACTCTGACCTGACATTCTGATTTCCTGACCCCGTTTCTGCCACCTGCCCCGACCCCCGCCTGAACTGTGATATGTGGAGTCAGATCCCTGAAAGTCGTGATTGACTTCTGCCTTCCCAACGCTGCCTCTGCTTCAGGAGCTTAGACAGGTTCCTGCTCCGTCAACCCATCTGCCCAACAAACCTGCTGCTCTTCAATCCTACCATCTGCCTGCCTGTTTGTGACAGTGCCAAGGGTAATATATGATCATATATATGGATACAGTTTACTTTGAAAGGGTTATACATAGGCCCTTTACTCACAAATCTATTTTTTTTTAAATCGCAATACAATTAATATTTTCTTACACCCTTCGTTCAGATGATAAACAAATTTTGTTTGATCGTCTTCCTCATTTTGTTGGGTTTATTTTCACATTACACTTTTAAGAAAACCGCCAGGAAACATAACAATACACCGCAATACAATCAAAAAAGAGAAGCAGAATTTCTGCATAAAAATTCCCAACATTTATGGATCTAAAGACTTTTTCAGCTTCTTGTTCTTCTTGGATGTTGCTGCGCTCACATCACTCTGTCCTCGTAATTTACCTGCTGTCTTTGCTGCACATCAAACTGAAAACCACATTTGCAAAGTATTTGATCCAATCACAGCGTGAGTTTGTTCCCCACACAAAGGTCTCATTATTTTTTATTTTTTATTGTAATGTACGCTTTGGCTGTCAGTTGTCAATGACTTCCTGTTGAATGGACTTGTTTTTGTTGTTTTACTCTGAAGCTGGACAGCAGGAAAAAGTGTTAAAAGAGGTTAGATCAACAGGATTCAACCTCAAAAACAAAATTTAGTGTGTTTTTGTAAAAAGGACAAAAAAAAGAAAGAACAATCTGCAGAAAAGCAGAGATGGGGCAGCAAAGTGGGGCTCATTAATGCACATTTAGCCTGGCTATCATGTGATTTCTCATCAGGAGCAGACTCTGAGCCGTGTCTCTGCT
This sequence comes from Oryzias curvinotus, assembly GCA_023969325.1. Classification (NCBI taxonomy): domain Eukaryota; kingdom Metazoa; phylum Chordata; class Actinopteri; order Beloniformes; family Adrianichthyidae; genus Oryzias; species Oryzias curvinotus. Next base: position 18,987,583 of record CM043721.1, read on the forward strand.
CTCATCTGCTGCCTGTTTATCAGCAAACTTGCACTTTAATGATTGATACTGAGAGAACTAATTATGACACCTCAGTTCACTCATTAAGCTACACAGCTACAAATGATTAATTGATTTATCACATATTCCCAGGGCTCCATTTATAATCTCATGCTGAAATGAGTTTGGAAAAAGGGGGGTGGGGGGGGGGCAGCGGGCGGCGTTGAGGGAGGGAGTAGGCGAAGGCCCAAAGGGTGAGACCGGTGGTGGGGGAGAAAGGGGAAGGGAAAGAGCGGAGGGTGATGGAGGGAGGGAAGGTTAAAAGGTGGTGGTGGGATTTTAAGGGCGGAGTGGAGGTTAAGCAATATTGATGTACTCCAACTGCTGCTATTAAACTGTATTAATGTGCTGTAAGCGCCCAGATAAATACTCCAATTATTAAAGCGGTCAGTGGGGGGGGGGGGGGGGGGGGGGGTCAAAGACGTGAGGAGGCCGACTCTGCAACCATCAAAGCCTCAGGGAATGCTGGGTAATCTGAACTGTTGTCACTTTAAGCTCAGTTGAAACATGTTTCTATCGATAAATTGAGTGTATTTATGAAAATAGATTGCTGTCTTATCAGATGGTCTATGAATATCATTATAATTGTTGACAAAAATCTATTGGAAAGTTTGGTTAAAATCTAATATAGTTTTTTTTTTGTTTAGTCCAATCTGGATGTTTTGCCAATTTGTTGTTTTTGTAAAAGTTATAATTTCTCTGCAGTAAACTTCAGCTCCTAAAGCACTTAGTCATGGAAAACAAGCACAGGTTGGAATAAAAACATCCAAATAAAAATGTTTGACAGATTTTGTAAAGCCCGCCATCAAGTAGGAGGTGTGTGGACATTTTTTAATGACAAAACTTAACACACATTCAAGCCTTTTTTAAGATTATGATTGAACTATAATAACATGAATTTTGAATGTAAGTGAAAAGCATTTTCATTTAATTTTTTAACATCAGCGTTTTCATCATCAGAATACAGTGCATTTTTAAATAATTATCGTAAAATGCTCATACTAATTAGGTTTTCAATTAGTGAAATCTGTGTCCCGCCCCATATAATTTTTCCGTACTTAGGGAGTAAGGAATTCGGACACAGTCTGTGGGAATTCGGCTTCTTGGAGCCAGCAGGCACTTCCTATTTGGAACGCCATGGGAATTTGTTAACCCAAAAAACCTAACAAATCAAAGTACTAATAATTTATTTTATATTTCTTTCTTTTGTAAGACACAATATAAGAGGGAAAATGCCCGTGGACTCATCATAAATGACTGGACCTCACAGAAGTCTAAGAGCCTGACGTGACCAGGTGTCGTGTCTCGTCAGCCTTTTCTTATGTCCACTTTTGGTGGTCTATGTCTGTCACCTGTGTTGTCTCGTGTTGCACTTCCTGCTTTATTTTGAAACTCTCCTCTCATTTCAGGCCTTGTTACTTCCTGCCCTTGTCTGTTCCCTACAGGTGTGACTGTTTAATCCTCCCTGAGTGTTTCCACCTGTGTTTCCCCTCCTCATGGCAGAAATAGTCGTGAGTCTCCCTTTGTGCCGTGCCAGTTTGTTTGGTTGAATCATGAGCCATAGCTAGAGCTTCTCTCAGAGATTAAAAACTCTTCAACTCTGCATCTGAGTCCAGCCCTGTGTTCTGTCCTGACACCAGGCCTCGGCGTCGTTATTTCATTTATGATAATGGTCGGGAATTATCCCTTACAGCATAGCGGCTGTCCTCAGAGGGCCAGATATAACTTACACATGTAACTACATTTAATGAGAAATAAACATAACTACACCTTAATGTTAAATAACTCATTTATTTATTTATTGTAACTTTTTAAATGACAATTCCAGTTGCATAGAAAACATATATTTGCTTGTTACTTTAGCATAAATCCTTTTACATTTGATTCTGTCAGGTTAGGTTATATGACAGGGTTTCAGTCCTGATGTATAGTTCAATTCCCCCCTAGATATGAATAAATACACACCAATTTTTATTTTTATTTGAAGAAATTAAAAACTTTTATGCTCTCGCGGGCCACCTAAAATGACATGGAGGGCCACATTTGACCTGCGGGCTTTAAGTTTGACTCATGTGCCTTACATAATAGACAATTGTTACTGTATGGATCACAGACAGATTTATGTTATATTCAAAAAAATTACATACTAATTTACATGAAAAAAATGTATCGCGATTGACGTGATAATTTGACAGCCCATATATGTGTGTATATCTATATATATCACCATCCGCGGGTGGTTTCTCACCCAAGCTGGGGTCGTCTTCCTGAGGCCTTGGAGCTTGTGTCAGTGTATTAGCTGTTCCTAGCACTGCACTTTTCTGGACTGATGTGTCTAAGGTCTTTCCAGGGATATGCTTTAGCCGCTCTTCCAGTTTTTCCGGTATTTCTTCAATTTTTTTCTGTTCCTTCTCTCTGATTTTGCCATCGTTTGGCATATATTTGGTTAAAAAAGTATTGTTTTTGTTAGTTTATTGTAGTGTTTTAAATAAATCTGTTGCAATTGTGCGTTTGTTGTCCTGCAATACAAAGCAGGACTTTGCCTTTTTTTTTTGGGGGGGGATTCACATCTAAACTCTTGAAGAGGAGGAACTAGAATGGAGGAGATGAAGAAGGAAGTTCTAATGTGAATGCGAATGACGAAAACTTTGCCCAGAAAAAGGGACGGGATGAAATGTCAAAAGAAGAGTCCTGGATGAAGATGATGAGGTGTAATGGAAGCAGAGGAGGAGGTCTATCAGGAGTTGGCGTAATGAGATGCAGAAGCCCAGCTGCCTAACAATAGCTGCTCTGTGTCGCTGCTTAGCCTGCTGCTCTCCACCTATTTGTCATAATCACAGCCAGTTTTCTCATTAGTGGAAACCATTAGCCCTAACGCCTTATCTGCTTCTTATCAGCCCCGCCACTCCCACACCGCCGGGGTGCGCGCTCACACGCCAGCACAGAGTTTGGAACACAAGGAGCCAAGCGGCCCACCAGAACCAGCAGTCTCTGCTGGGGTCTGCTGCCTTGCTCGGGAGCCTCGAGAGGAAGCCGCTCCTACCTGAGCGACTCCTACAGTGCCAGCTCCAGTTACAAAGCGCACTCATCCTAATCTGGCTCCATTAGCAGCGCCTGTCCCTCTGCAGTTGCCGGGCTTTGTTCAGCTGTCAGGATGACCAATGACGTCGCAGCGCTGCTTGATTCATGGCGGCGACCCCGAGATCACATCTGATGAGAGCGTCAAGCCGAACGACCAAACACACCTCCAGTAGCCCATTATAATCTATTTATCTAGCTGGACATCTAATGGGAGCGCTTCTTCTCCACTCCGACACCGTGATGCTATCTCTGAAGGCTTGGTTAAGACTTGGACTGTTCGGCTGAGGCTATCTGAGGAGGTGCGGGTTAATAACTGGAATAGCTGTTAACCTCTGAGACAGATGGAAAGGAATTAGACTTGACTGGGAGTCTGCAGTGTCTTCAGCTTTCAAATCAACAGCGTGTAGTCAGAGACGTGTGTAATCGTGTCGTCAATCATTCTCTAAAGGATAACAAGAATCTCCAAACAACAGTCAAACACAAATAATCTTTATTTCAGAGTTACTTCAGCTAAACGGCTTTTTGCTTAAAACATATTTTAGGAAACTTTCAATGACCTGAAGAGTTTTGGCTCTTTTGGGGGGGGGGGGGGGGGGGGGGGGTCAAATAAGGGGTTTTGTTTTGTTTTGTCAACTGTCTGCCACACCGACAAAGACAGAAATGCCAACACGGGTGATTATACGTTCGCAAGACGCCACACACAATCTCACCACCAGACTTTTTCCTCCACTTAAACTCCTCCCCCTCTTCCTTTAGCATCTCTTCCATTTTCTCCAGCCCAGCCAATCTTCTCCCTCCTCTAGATCATTCATTCATTTCCTCCATCTCCGCTCTGTAATCGCCCCTTCATCTCCCTCATTTTCTTCTTTCATCTCCCTTCCCAGTTTCTCTCCATGTCATTAAGCCTGCGCACTAAAACATGCAAAAGAGCTTCCGTTTTGGGAGAGATTTGTTTGTGGCATTAATAGTCCTTAGTTTTCCACATGGTTTCCCAGCAGCCAGAGACATTAGAAGGAGAAGTGAGGTGCAACACATCTCCACTCTCATCCTCTCATCTCTGCCTCATCCGTCATGTGGAGGCAGAGGGAGCAAAAAAAGAAAGAGAGGAGAAGGAACTTTACGGAGTAGAAAATAAAACAGGCAAACAACAATGAAAACAAGAAAAAAGCAAAACTGAAAAAAAAATGTTCATTACTTAAACATAAACTTTGTTATATTATTCTCACACAACTTGTTTTTAATAAAATATTTGCTGTTTAATTCAATTCATCCCTGCCCTTAGACCCCCCCCCCTTTGTTGTAAGGAAAAAACTCCTAAAAAAAACGGATTCCGGAAAAAACGAAGAAACCTCAGGGGTGCCCACATGAAGGAGGGATCCTCCCCCAGGACGGACAGGTGATTTACCAGAACTCAAAGAGGTTTATTTGTACAAAAAGAATCATTTGTATTTCATTGATTGTTAAAATGCAGGAAAAACAGCTATATCCAACCTATTTTTATGTTTGATTTAGATTAATATATTTTGTTTACTATTAACAGATAAGAAATAATAAAGTTATTGAAAATAGAGCTAAATTCTTCAGAAATCAGTTTTGATACTGTAAATGCTTTTTTTAACAGTTTCATGGCCAAAATTTCCTTAAAGTTGGTCATAAAAAATGATATACAGTAGTTTCAAATTACACAAATCAAAATCTCAATTGTTTTTTCATTCACAATAGCAATATAATCTTTTGCTAATTTTCTGAAAATGAAAATCAGGATTTCAAAACAGATTGTACAATGAAAGATTAATCTCTATGTGTAACCCTTGTGCTATCCTAGGCACTTTAACATTAGGAGTTGGGTCATCTAGACCCACTAGACAGAGCTCTGAACCTTTTTTCTTCAATGATTTGTGATCTTCACTGGTGTCCATGGATTACATGAAATCCTCTCCACCTTTATCCACCTTTGTCATGGTAGGAATAACACGTCAATGGAAGGGTTGGGGTCATAGGATAGAACAAGGGTTAACTGTTTTCACCTTTGCTTCCCGGACAAGCCCCCATTCTGGTGATTTAATTTAAGTTAACAAAACGCAGCACTAACCATCTGAACACTGCACCTTTTTGGGTAAACTGAGCTTTTCTGTCGTTTGTCCTCCTCAGGCTCTTCAACATCTCTTTCTTTCTGCCCAGCGCTTATAGGTAAACTGTGCATCACTTGGACCCGTCACCTGCAGCCGACTTGCCTTTGGGTATTTAATGCCGGCAGAGTATGAACGTTTTCCGCCTAGCTTCTTCTGCGTCTTTTCTTCTCCTCCAGGCCCGACTCCCTTCTGTCGCTCTCACTTCCCCCCTTTAGTTAATCACAGTTGTTCCCGGCAGAAAGCGGCAGTTAACGGCTTGGTGCGTCAGGAATGGTCCTGGTGCTCCCGCCGCTAATCGGACCGTTACGACTGAGAAGCTTTGCATTATGCAAATCACTGGCCGGGAACAGGTGACATTTGTAGGGGAGCGGGGCGACAGGGCGATGGAGTCTGGCTGATTTAGACATTAGTCCCTGTCACAACGCAACACACACACGCCTCATCTGCATATTCGCACAGCACACGCACTTCACACGGCAACAGAACAAAAAATAGAACATGTATGTTACTAACGATAACCTGCTTCTGTTAGACCAGCACCTCAGAAATAATCAAACAAAATAGATTTAATAACTTTGAGATGTTTTTCTCTCATGGTTTAGTTTTTTGCTGAACTAAAGTGTCAGAAATTTAATTTGATTTATAACTAGCCTTCCAATTTTGTTTTCCTTTTTTAATGCAAATTATTATGAGTTAAAGAAGCAAAAACAAAAAGAACATGTTATAATTTGCAGGTTTCATTCCCTTCATTTCAAACCAATTTTCTTTTTTTATTAAAATACATTCCTTTCTTTTATCATGGCTCCTTTTTATACATAAACTAAAAATTGTTTTCTAAGGAATGCTGTTTATTAAACCAAAGCAAATTACTCAAGAGAATTATTAGATTTGTATAATTACAAAAGCATTAAATTAATTTAGGATGGAAATAGGTGAAATGTATTTATTATAACTAAACATTTGTTTATTCAAAGTAAAACTTCAACAAGTAACTAATTAAGCCTTTTTCACATCTTCGGCTTTTAGGGAAAATGTCTACATTTCCCCAAGGTGACATGGAACAGGAGGGGGGATAAAACTTTGTGTTGAGCAAATAGCTGATTAATTTTGATTTCTATCAAGCAGGTTCTGTTCAAAGATCCTCATTTTGGTTCCATCTGTTTCAAGAATATTTTGTCCCAAATGATGGATATTGTAAGATAAAAAGAAATCAGAATAACTGCAATAAAGTGTCTATTTTCATACTTATTAATATAATTTAATTAAACAATAATATAATAAATTATATCAGGGCAGAATTCTTCAGAAATCATCTTTTATATGTAACTTAAAAAAAGCATTTTCTGTTTTAACCTTTTCGGCCCAAAAACATTATAAAATGTTCCATATGTTATAAAGTAACATATCAAACTGATGTCGTTTTCTTTATTTTTTACAGTCACATTAGCAATTTCATCTTTTATTCATCTTTTGAGACCACCTTTGAAACAAATTGAATGAAAGGATAAATGAGCATGTTCAGCGGTTATTTTGATTTTTGCTTCCCGGACAAGCCCCCATTCTGTTAGGATGCTACTGGCTTTCAACAAAAGTTTTTATTTTATTTTATTTTAACATCAAATACATTTTGTACTTTTATTTTAAAAATGATCACAAGTTAAAAAAAATTCCATCAATCATTTGTATATATATATATATATATATATAATCACATCTGTGATCGAGTCATCGTGTTATTCTCCATCACGCCACCCCTCACTTCTCCGTCTGTTTGTTTCAGTCGAGAACATTTGCCATTTTATCTGTCATCCTAACACACGCTGTGAACTTCATTGGTTGTAATAAGAGGTGATTGCGGATGCTAACCAGATCTTTTGACCAATGACTGACTGACATCCCCTCATATGCAACCAGTGAGAGGACGCCGGGGCAAACACGCACAAACAGATTGATATGACACACATCAGAGTCGTGTCTGCCTGAGCGCTCCTCAACTAACGCATAACCTTAATCACTTCATCAGAGGGAGGAGAGCAAAACCCAGTGAATATGAAGAGGATGACTAAAATGAAAAGAAAGAGGTGGAAAGTCTTACTCCTAACTCAATAATGGAGGAATTTTACCCAGTTCTTTAAACAAAACACCAAAACGAAATCTATACATTTTTCTAAAGAATTCTAACATAAAAGATGTGTTTACTTTAATATTTTGACACAACTTTATTTGGATTTGTAATAAGAATGAATTACTTAATTAAGAGAAAAAGGATGGGATTTCATGTACGCAGATGCATGAGTGAACCTTATGTGAACCCAGTAGCGTTTTAGCAAATTTGTGAAATATTTTTGCAAAACGTCGGAGTTTCAAAGAGCACGCTTTTCTTTTTGCAGTATTACAACAGTCACAGAGCTTGCCTTTCTATCATTTTTGTGCCTGTTCATATCGCTACACATAAAACAAAATCACTTTTTGGTTCTATGATAAATTAAAGTACAGACAATGTTTTTTGTATTTCTATATTTTTATTCCAGTGTTCCTTCACTATAACATGGTTAGTCTTTCACAGTCTCCGGATGTTATGCACATTTTTTTATGTGTGTGTCTGACTTTTATGTATTTTTTTTTTTACAATGCATAGTGTTCTGCATTGTGATTGGCTGTTGACCTTGTCAGTCAATTTTATCTGCCGTGTCTCCTGTACATGCCAAATTTACATAAACCTTCAAAGACGATTAGAGCTGCGTTTTCATTCTATAATCCTGGATTTATTTTTCTATGAAGGTTTAAACTTGGAGAGTTTAATAGGAGAGAAAAGTGAGAAAACGTTTAAACGTATAAAGTGTGTAGTGAGGAGTTTTACACCCTTACAACATCTGTAATCCTCCTTTTTTAGATTTTATTTATTGTGGGCTATTTTTAGTACATAACTACAATGATAAACAATGGAACTGTAAAGCACCATGTATTTTGTTAGGATTCTTACAACTTAGCAACTTTGCAAAAGTTGTATTGATTACCAGAAGGTGTAAAAGGCAGCTTCAACTTTTTACCTGTTAGCTAAAGGAACCAATATATTTGCTGGAACTAAAAGTACCACATTTTATTTAGAAATGTTGGCCTTTCTATGTAACATTTCATAGTCTAAAATGACTAGGTGGCATGAAGACATTTTTTGGTTGCTTGAAGATCTTCCCGGCACAGAAGCTGTCAGCAGAGACAAATGTTTTTGTGTGTTATAGAAAGTTATGCCTTTTTTTGGCAAAACTGCACTTTTTCTCAGGATTTGTTTTGACAGGATAGACTCAGTCTCAGTCTCTGACTCAGATCTGTTTTTTTTCACTGAACCAAACACTTACTTTTTTTAGCAACACATTTAAAATATATATATGATTATTACTTTCTGGTAAACATTTTATTTTGGAAAGCTCGACATTTTCCTCAATGATCTAAAATGATCCTCTAAAGCCAAACTTGCTCGTTTGCCTTTCATTTGTTCTGCGGAATCGAACCTGTGTGCTGTCTGGGCTCAGCAGAGTGCATACACACAAGAAAGACTAGGATTCAGACCACCCAGTCGGCACAGCCGACGGAGAGTGAAGTCTTTGTTAAATGGCGCTGGCACATCTCTACTTTCCTCTTGTCTCTGTGTGTCTTGCTAATTCAGTTTCTCGTTAACAACGTTCATACAGCCAATTACCATAAATCCCTGTAAGCTTCTGCAATTAACAGTAACGAGACGGAACTGTGCGTGTTTCTACTGTTGTAATTAAGCCAGTGTGCTGTTAATTAGTAAAATGTGAGTGGGAGGTTTTATGCTCGTTAGTATGGCCATTTCATTCAATTAGCAGTGTCATTAACGAGGTGTCTCTGTTCTAACAAAGTTAATGCAGGGAGGAGGCGGCAACTGGGCGATTAGCCCGGACAAACATGATGAGGAGCGTGGCACCAAGCCCAGGAAACGATATATGGAGGCAGCGGCACGTGTGCGAGCCCCTCCGGTAACACTGTGCTACATTTTCATCTGATGAAACGAGGCGTCCTCCTTAGCCCTTCAATCTCTTTCTAAACGTGTGTGCAGTTACATACAGAGTCTTTAAAACCTATCTGCAGTGAAATATGTTCAAATCTGGACGGGGAATGAAGGTGGCTCACGTGGAATGTCAAGGTCGTAGGCTGCTCGGTGAACCCGTGGAGAGGAAATGTTCGTGCACAATTTTCTACGGGCATGCTGCGGGTGACAGGTTGTAGTGAACACTTATACAACATGTAAAGGTAAGACTGGGGAAGTATGTGAGACTGCAGGCGTACGTCATACAGATTCTTCTTTGAATCCTGAGCACTCTGTAACTGTGTGGACATCCTGTGGCCGTCTTACGTGCACATGCCCTGCATGCAACATTGGCGTTAAGGTGCCAGCCCTCACACCTCACTAGTGACTAGAGTGTGGCGTAAGCATCACCCGTACGTCATAAGTGCGTGCAACTTCTATTAGCCTTACAAATACCTAACGATAAACTTACCACATGCTCGACAATGGTACGTTCCACCTTTATGGGGTCCCTTGTGCAGTATGAGCATCAAAGGAACTGCAAGACACTTGTTCACACGTTCACATGTTCAGGTAGCTACACAAATGTTAAGTCCATTTGCGGGCTTTACGTACAAAACGCACAGCCACTGAATGTGCACTAACAGTTAAGCCAGGTGAACTTTGACCAATCAGGGACTCTGCTTTAGTAGTGATGCGTGGATGGCGTCCCTTATAACTCACGGAAGTACCAACCGTTTGAAAATTGATCATGAAGGAGAAATTAATAATTGCAGTTTGTTGCTAGTCGGAAATCTCTGACAGCACGTTTTTCCTATATCGGAACAGAGCCGGGAGAGAAGAAACCTGGAGGAAGTCTTGTGAAATTTGCACCGCTTTATTTCGGATTGTTACGCCCCCTTTTGTGTCTAGGGGCACCGAGGCGGCATAACATAAAAAAAGTAAAGGTTTGGCTACCAAAGTTGACTGTAACAAAAAAAACACCGAACAAATGTCTCCATAAAATATAACCAAGTTTTATTTACAAATAAATAAACCACCAACACGAACTAAAAGTGAAGCAAAAAGGCTTCAGGGTGAACCCAGGCCAAAATAACTAACAAAACCCCAACTAACTGAAACATGTAATCTTACCTGCAAATGAAAGAAAAGGGAAATCAATGACAAAACACTTACCTCCCTAGACTAACAAAAACAGGAGAAAATATGTACTAAAGAAAATGGCAGTTCACCCCTACAGCTTCACTTAACAAATAACTATAAACCAAAAGACTAAACAGAGTGGGCACAGAGAAAAACTACGAAGGACTACAAAGGACTACAAAGTACAAAACAAAGTGCAACACAAACTAAACAGGTGGTGAATTACAAAAACAAAATGGAGAAGAGGGCCAAGCTGCAGTGGAGGCTTTTGCTGCAAGGCACCCTTCTCACCGGCTGGAGGTCCAAGTGGTGGCTTTAAAGGCTGCCTCCACCAGCTTGTCGAAATTGAGGCCACACCCTTGCTAGCACACCTGAAAATAATCACAGACATACAAACAAAGATCCACAAGAAACACAGAAGTCCCACTCTGATACAAAAATAATACACGAAACAGAGCAAACAGAACCAAATAAAACCAAATACGGCCACAGCCATAACACGGATCAAGCCTCTTCCAACTATGAGTTCATGCACTAGTTTCGGGTAGCGACAATCTAGTGTGAGCAACCACATGCTTAAAAGCATGAACGCTCATCACATGCTCAGTGTGTATGTAGCTTGAGGAATCCAAAAACTTCCCATCCTATCCCCCTAGCTGATTGTTAGTGTCACGAGAACAGGCAGACAACAGGATCCAAATGCAGCAGGTATATTATCACAACTGAAAGTCCACAAAGCTAAATCAAGGTTAGGCAGGCAGGGGTCGATAACAGGCAGAAGTTCATCAGAGGAGAGACGGGGCAGTCAGGATCCAGGTGAGAGTCGGGGCAGGCGGCAGGCAAACGCAGTCAGAAACAGGGTCAGAAGACAGAAGATCAGGTGTGCTGAAGTATGCTGGGATTGACTGAATGAAAGAGAGTCAGGTATGCGGCATCCAGAAGGTGTGTGCTGGCATTGCTGGGAACTGTAGTGTGGGTAGAACTCTGGGGACGCCTCCCGCCGGTGACCAGAGGGGGACACACAGCTCTGACTTCTAACAGATAGCAAGTGTAGTAAAATTCTTTTGTCTCAGAAGGTTAAAGCTTCCGCCGTGATCTTCTGAAACACATCCAGATCTGACGCTTAGACGAGCCTGGGATGGTTTATAGAATACCTCCCCACAGTACTCCGTCATATAACAGCATGAAGCACAGAGTTTCACAATTTAAAATATAAAAAAAAAATGCAAAATAGCATTTTGTATGATGATTGAAAATCAATGGTGATGAAAAACAAGCCGCTAGATTTACAGACCTGCAGGATAAATACTGAATTTGGCTGTAAAGAGGCTTAATTGTGGCAGCGGCTGCTCAGACAGAGCTGCAAAACTTTGATGTAAACCTCTAACTGGTGCTTGGGGAACCAGCTTTATCAAAGAGGCTGCGCAACATTAATTTAACGTAATTATGCGGCATTAATTACATCCAATTATGCAGCTATAATTAGACGTCATAATAAACGTCTGATCTACAGTTGGTATGCTGTTGTCTAGTCGATGTAAAAATACATTTCTTTTCAGTTTTCCATTTTTTTCTGCTGTACTTTGGAAGTATAACTTCTGTTCCTCTGGAGTCATATCATCTTTTCCTTCACTTTAAGTCTCTGTTAGCAGCATTTGTTCCCAGTTTTCTTTCCAGTGCAGTTTCCTCCAGTGAACGTTAGTGGGACAGTTGACGAACAAAACACAGAAGGCAAATTTTGACAGCGTTTTCAAAAAAAATCAACAAACAAAAAAGAAACTGACTTTCAAAATAAAACACAGTTGAAATCAGAGTAAACTATATAAAAGTAAGAAACCGTTAAAAGTCCCTAGAAAATGTGTCGGTCCTTTTTCTTTTCTCGTCTGTCCAGACTAGGTCGTGAGGGCAGCGGTCTAAGCAGAGATGTTCTCCACAGAAACTTTCTCAGGGAAAACCAAAGGTCAACCAAGACTCATAGTCTCACCTGAGAGATTTCCCCAGGAGGCATTTCAAAGAGGCATCTCAGCTCTTAATGTGGAGAGGCAGCAGCTCTGAGCTCCTACAAAGTGCACAATGTGTGGTCACAGTTACAAAAGGTTGTGTTACCAAAGAAGTCCAAGAATCCAATGTCAAGACTACTTGCCTAGCTTGGCTCATGGACCATATTACCTGGGCTTTGGTTTTGTTGTAGAGCTGGTCTTTGTGTAAATCAGCTTTGTGGTTCCAAATATTCGACAGGTGGTGAAACTGGCGTTTTCATGACCAAAGCTTGTAAATCCCTGGCGATGGAAGCTGCAAAGGCCTTGCTTATGCTCTTCTATTTCTCAGAGTTGGGCAGCATCTCATAAAATTTTGACTGGAATGGATCCACTGTTTCCTCTTTGTGGGTGACAAACCTTACACAGTCAATTCGTGTTGTACTGTTCATCCTTACCAGTCATCTCATGAAAATCCCTAATATGTCCACATCTTCACCAAGCATCAGAACTAGGCGTGTTTTTTTTAATTCCTCTTGGATTTAGCCTCTTTCCAACCATTTCAACCATCTTAATTCACCCAGAATACAATGTGATATTCTTGTGATGTTGTTTCAAATTGAAATTGATTGGTCTACTACCAGAAGCCCAAAAATCTTTACTGTGTATTGAAGTCTCCCAGTAATAACGATACCCCCAGTTGGGGCACTTTCTATTACCTCTCCTGTAGACTCTATGCAGGTTCTCTGTACTGCTGTTGGGGCCATGAGCCAAAACCAGAATAGGAGGCTTTCTGACCTTGAGGTACAGAGACATGACCCTCTCTCAATGACCAGTTAAACCTCAAAGGAGGTATGGGCAAACTCATGCCACCCCGTTGCTTACCACTATGGGCAACTCCAGAGTGGAACTCTGAGGAATTCCTCTAGAGGAATTGTTTTTTTTTTTAGCCCAAACTCTACATTCAGTTCCAGGAGAGCCCAGCTTTCCCCAAAAGCTCAGTCTCCTTCCCACTCAGTTTGGTGAGAGTCCATCACAAAGTGAAAATCAAAAAAAAAGTTTGGAGATTTTTCATCTGTAAACATGATCCGGTGAATAGGTGCCGGCACTTTGAAATAGTTGATAGTCAGAGGACGAGATTGCTGATTTTTCAAGTCTGATTTTGGTATTGCCATTCCAATTGTTGATAAATAAAGTAATGCACACTGATGATATTGTTATTTTGGGTGTAAATTTGGACTTTTTATCACAGGAATCAATAAGGAAATTGCTCCTTTTTGAAGACAGCCTTCTTTGGTCATCTCAGATTATATAGGTGATGGTTTGGGTCCACTACAGTGTGAAAGCCAACCGAACCAAATAAAGGTGTGAAAAGTGGTAACGTTCTTATCCAATCCTTCAGATACAGGGCTGTAAAATTGCCCGATACACTGTATGTGTGTATTTTTACAGGTCTGTAAGCTTCAGATCTTGATATGACCAACATGTGTGATATTAGCCAATAGGAACTTTAGATAGATAGATAGATAGATAGATAGATAGATAGATAGATAGATAGATAGATAGATAGATAGATAGATAGATAGATAGATAGATAGATAGATAGATAGATAGATAGATAGATAGATAGATAGATAGATAGATAGATATATTCTTTATGGATCCCTTATTGATCCCACATTGGGGAAATTCAATTGCTACAGCAGTTCAAAAAGCAGAGAAGAAGAATGATGTGGTTGCCATCACACATTATGGCAATGGTTAGAGGTGCTTGCCACTTTTTAAAGTTTTTGCAAATGTTTATAGATTACCTAATATTCCCAACATAAACCAATTTATTCTCATAGCTTATCTTGAATATTAGACATACACTTTCACACATACCGTGACTCGACCAGTACACAGGTTCTTCCTCACTGTCTGCTATGACGGGCCGATTACAAATGGAGAACAGGAACCAGAGCGGTCAAATGGTTCAACAATGGAGTGTGTGTGTTTGTGTTACGCTTCAAAATGTGTGTTTCACCCCAAAGAGTGTGTTTCAGTGTATTGGCTGCTGATTAATGGTCGCCTCTTTAAAGAACTTATCTCTTTAAGTGTTGCCACGGTGAGGGATGACATCATTTGGATCCACCCAGCTAACTGGCTGCCATGACGACACCTCACCAACCTATCCATTTACCAGATGGGCTGATACTGTCTTCACACACACACACAGACCCACAGAAACACACACAACCACACAGGTAATAGGAGGCCATGAGGTAATTACAGCCAGCTCCCAGTTCTGACACACACACTGCTGTGATAGAAACACAGACACACACCGATAACACATACCCAGTTGCAGGTTTCTTACAAACACACTCGGATACACAAGGCCCCGCCCCCTCGCTCCTCTTATCTTAGCTTGACAGGGCAAAAAAAGCATTGAGGAGGAAAAATTAAGTATTGATCAAATTAGCAGTTTTTTAAAGTGTCCCTTGTGGACGTCTGAGTGTGTTAGTGTGTCTGTGGGTGTGTGTGTGTGTGTGCGTGTGTGTACACAGTGGTGGGATGGGGAGGGTCACATGCCTTTAATGAACCCATCAAGCTGCAAACAAAATGGAAAGGCCATGAGGACACTTGACCTGCAGCTCACGCTCACGAAAGATCAATTTGCATATTAAACACAACAAGAAAGCCACAGCAGTGGGTTCCAGTGGCCTGAAATATTGACCGACGTCCTTTAGCATCTATTTGACATCTTTATATTCACTGAAGAGAGCCGCACGATCACTGAGAGAGCTCTTCTGCTGTTAGATAGCCAAGTCTGTAGAAAGAAATAACCTCTGAGTCCAGCCTGTCTGTGTGTATCCATAAGCCTTTTGTTTGGCTGCTGATTTGTCCTGTCTGGATGAAAAGTCCAAACGATCCAAGACGCCGACCATCAGAGGTCCTGAAGTGTTCTGTTAGCATCTGGATTTGTTTGAGCTGATTAAAAATGCCAAATAGTCTGTTATTTGGATTTTCATGAATCTAAACTCTCCTGGCTGGAAACAGCCTAGCTAGTGAACTTCTAGAGCAGGGGTCAGCTGCTAACCCTGTGCGCCCGGGGGCACCCCTTGTGGCGCCCGCAGGGAATGCACCCAATTTTTTTTTCTTTCTTAATTGAAGCAAATATTCAACAATCACAGCATGTCTGTCAATGACAACAATAAATAAAAAAAATATTTATTAATTAATAAAAAACTAATGTGAAAACAAATATAACTTAAAAAAATAAAATAAAAATAAGGGTCTATTACATAAGTTTAAATAGATCAAATAAATTACACAATGTTTTGGCATTCTTATGATTCATGTAATATAAAGATTTAGAGAATAGGTTGAGACGGTTGAGTAATCCATTAATGCTGAGGTTTCACCTTTAAGAATTTACAAGTATGAATAAAATGCTTTGAAATTACAATCAGTGCATTAATTAGAAAGTCGAGACTTTTGTCAATTAATTTTAATCGAATTTTAATTGTATTCCAATTTAAAGGGTTAATGATGATATTTTTGGATTTGAGCCAATTATGAAAAGAAAACCAAAACTCTTTTACATGAAAACATTCAAAGAATAGATGTTCCACAGTTTCTTCATCATTTCTACAAAAGACACAAAGATCACCATCCCAGTTAAAGCCAGAATGTAAAAAATGATTGGAAGGGTAAATATCATTTAACGGGAATGCTCCAAAAATAGCCCTGATTTTTCTCTTATTATAATTATCTAAGTAACCAACAAGACTGCAGGCCAAACATGTTCTTGTGATATTTTTTCTAATAATGGAGTAAAATTAAGCTTAAAATTACATTTCTGAGTATTTCTCTATTTATGGTGAGACGAAGCAGACGAAGAAATACAGTTTAAAATTATTAGTGAAGTAGAAAAATACGCTCGGCGGGTTACAAGCTCCCTGCTCCATTCTCTTCCACAGTGGGGCATGGAAAGAGGGGCGGGGTTGCTCCGCGCCAATGGTCGTACCCACAACTGTGAGGCAAATTTCTGTCGCTCTGCAGAAACTGTCCAAGAATCATTTTGTCTAGAAAAAATCTTAATTTAAAGACCACTTATTTCATTTATGTATCAGTTCCTTTCATGAAAATTGTTGATTGTCAGACATGTTTACATGTTTGTTGTACATTATTGAACATTTTACGATTGGAATGAATAGATCAGAAGATGATTGGGGTGGATCTTTAAAATCACAACTCTGCATTTGAACCAGCGGTAATTTTTTCACATCCTTCCTTTTTTATTTCTTTTACCGGCATCCTCAGCTCCGTCCTTGATGCGTTCATTTATTGCCCCGTTGCAGATAGAAAGCACTGCTTCCTGTGCGCAACGTAAAGGATATAAGTCCAACACAATCATCATTTTGTGAAGCAGCTGACAACCTTTGACCACATCCCAATTCCCTTTATTGTCAAAAGCAAATAACTAAATGAATGAATGAATCCCTCCATCAGCCTCCTACCCGCCTCATAGAAACCAGCCACTGATAGGGGCGCCCCGCATCATCCCACTGACAATTACTCATTCTTAAAATAAGTGGTTTGTCCCTTTAGAGCTCCGTGGACTGAACCAACAGCAGCTTTCAGAGACAGAATAAGTCAAGTAAATGCTGTTTGTAATGATGAGCTATACGTTCAGGCACTCTGGACCTCATCCTGCATATTCAGACTGGAAACAAACACACACACACACACACACAGACACAAGGGGAAACTTATTAGGTTATTATCTTTCCGCCCCATAAAATAGGAATAACTTAAAGCGCTGCTGCAATTAATAACCCAACTATAAATCTGAATAATCCCCATGAATATTATTCCATATTACACTCGCACACATATAAGTGAGATCAGCGGGGTGTTTGGGAGCGAGCAGAATGATAAAGCCATCAGAGAACGTTCTGGATGAGGTGATCCAAACGTGAGCGTGTGCATCACAGCATTTGACTGTGTGTGTATGCGTGTACGTACGTCCCCTTAAGAGTGTTCTGCATGGCAGCATATGCATCAACACACTGATGCAATCTCCATTTTGCGTGTTGAGGGGGCAGTTGGCTGCGGAACAAGCCAGATGCAGCGGTTGAATCGATGCTCTGCCCCGTAACCCCCAACTCCGAAACACGGCGCCGTCATTACCAGTGACCTTGCTGCCTGTTAACTGAGCAAACTATATGATTACGGTGTCAAAGACTCACTTCAGTGAGACGGAATCTTCAGGAAGTGGGTTTTATTATATCTGTCAGGAAACGTGTAGATAAATGTTCCTCTTGAGTGTTTGTGTCAAATCACTCCTTCTTCCTGCATTAAAATCTCAATTTAGGGCCAAAATTTCAAAGACTCTCATCTAATCTATAATTAATCATTCAAACATACATGTTCTCTGACGTACTCTAAGTAAAATCTACATCTAATCACTGTCAACAGGAGTGTTCAACTTGTCTGGATTTCTTTTTTACCAACAGTTTTGCTACACAGCCTCTTTTTGGCAAACACCTCTAATGATTAGCAGACTGAAACACCACACAAAAACAACACAAACTGAACGTCAGTGGTTAAACGTCATGGCTTGTTCGGCTTTTATCTAATTAACACAACATGTATGGGAAAAGCAAAGAGGTAACCCTTTAAAACCAGCCACAGCTAAAGGACACACACTCTTTGAAACACCATAACTCTTCGACCACGCACACGATCAACGTAAATTCTGCCTCTGACCTGGAAAAAAGAGGCAAGAGTGTCTGATTGTTAGAAATCATACAGTGTGGACTCTCGACGAGGGCTGTCGACATGAGCCGGGGGCCTGGCAAGGACTGGATGTCAATCTGGAGATCCCGGCCACCGTGTTTCCAAATGGGAAGAAGGTGTCGACGCTGCACAAATGCCATCATGGCGTTGATAGAATGGCACCACAGCGACTCTGAGACCTGACTGCCATCGTCCATTCATGAACACACGGAAACGTCTTATCCAAACATCAGGCAGCGGCAGCTAATCTCGAAGATTCTGCCGATGCCTTTCCCATCACGCGGTGGCTGTTGTGACCGTAGCATAAAGGAAACGACCAATTTTGAGCTCACTCAATAAAAAAAAAAGTGACAAACTCTGTAAGTGTGTACTGGTAAAAACATCAATACAGAGGTTTACGTTCCTTTTTTAATCCAAGAGGCTTTTTGTTTGTTTTAATGGAAGGGGTGTGTCTGGCATTTCTGGAAGTTAGTTCCCACTAAACAGAAGTCGTTCCTCTCCACTGTCGCCGTGTACATTCTCAGGATCGTGAACGGATTTAAATTTGGCTGTTTTTGGCACAAGATAAATATGCCTTTCTACGCTTAAGCTGAGCTGTAACCCAGGCAGGCATGCTTAGGGCCTCTGTGCCTTAAAAATAAATGAATTCTACACAAAACGTGTTCTTTTTGTCTTGAATTTTCTTTTACCGACCAGTTAAGTAAAACAATGATTTTCCACAGCCTTGTATCTCCAGCCATCCGCCCCTAACCCCCATGAGATCGTCGATTCAGATGGTGCCAAACATGCGATCATTCTCCCCCATTATCTCTGTCTCACACACACACAATGCTGACAAAGTGGGGTCAGGACCACTGATCACAGCCTCAGTTCATATCCCTCATCCTCTTGTTGTGTCTCTCCTTACGTCTATATGTTGGTATGCCTTTGTCTCCTTCTTCCCTCTCTCTGATCTATGTCCTGCAGCTCAATCTCTTAACTCCAGCACCAACACTCTCCTCCAGCCTTTCTTCAATTCCCCCTGAACCGATACCATCAGAGCAGGCCAGAGGAGAGGAAAAAGCTTGATGTCTCTTTCTCACACACACACCGCTGCTCGCTGCATTGACAGATGCACTGGGACAATAAAACAGTTTGTAATGGAGGTAATATGATTTAAAATACTATCTATTAACCTGGAAAGGCCTGTCAGGTGTGCGTACATGTGTGCGGGAGATAAAACAATGAAGATGGCAGAGAGAATATAGGGTGGAACGTCTAAATCAAAGCCAACGCACACAAACACGCAAAGTCCAATTCATCCCATTAGACAACACAGATCAAATCCTTAAACAAGTGCAGGGAAAACAGATCCTCACACAAATACAGTCAATGAACAGCCAATAGGAATTCAGATCCACGTCAAACAGGAGCATTTAGAGATGATATGGGAAGTTAAACAAGTTCACTGAAAAACTTTCTGTCTGATGCCACAAATTTACAGCTGTGATACATTTTCTTTGTTCTACGATGTGCAGTACACTCACTTAGAGCGATGGGGTTCAACGAGTCATTCCGATGCTCTGGGTTTTCTGTTTTTTACGTTTGTTTAAGCAACTGAACAGACCAGGCAACAGACCTGGAACAGTTCACTGCTGAGGGTGAAGAGCCATACCGAAGCTGGTGGTGGAGGACAGGGGTGATGGTTGTTGAAGTCTGAGTGACCGTTTTCCCATTTTTACAGACGTAAAACCTCCAATGAGACTGAGTAAGGGCGCTTGTGGATGGACAGAAACACAAGAAAATTAGAAATTAAAACATGGAAGCATTTAATTGAAGTTAGTACTTGGGGGTCAATCAGACCGACCTGAACTCTACGCTGTATCAAACAGGAAACGGTTTTGTCTGGTTTACTTTGTTTAACTGCGCTAACAGGTGGAAAAAAAAAAGGGCCAAACTTGTATTGGGGCACACAGCTGGTCTACACAAAACACAAAGGTCGTAGACTGCTTGGTGATACAGTAAAGCAAAAAAGTGTTCATGTACAGTGCTATACAAGGGTGACAGGTCATAGTGAACACTTATACAACATGTAAGGTAAGGGTATAGGTAAAGCAGGTGAGACACAGATGTGTCGTGTTGATTTTCTTTTTTTAGCACCCCCCAAGGAAGCCCATTTTTGCTGTTCTCGCTCACACCAAACTCGATCTGTGCATCGGGGCGTCCGGTTTCAATGTTAAGTCAATCTACAGACGTAATCACAGGTCCTGCAGGACGATTTGAGCGAGCAGCACAAAGGTGCGTGGTGCATCAAGAGCTAAAAAAAGAAAAAGAACAAACGTGTCGCATCAACCAATCGTGGGCTTAGCTTTAGCCTGTGCGTGTTGATGACATGATCAGTGGAATCCAAAACCATCATGGAGGAGAATCTTTTAGATTGTTCTCATCCTGAACTTTGTAATATTTTTCTAAGACAACATCAAAAAGATTTTCTAATCTTACTTTAATTTCATTTTATTCCTTCTTGGACTAATGCGGGACATCAAACTGGGTCACAGAGAGACGGAAGTACCGCTGAAGGCATCCGTCATCCAGACGCAGCTCCTGCCTGTAGACGGTGAAGACTCTGAATGATCTCATGAACCCAAACATGGAGGCGTGATCAGAGTTCTTTAAAACCCCGTCTGTGTCTTGCATTTATTGTAAAGTCAATGCTTCCACGTAGTGATGAGGCTAAAATCTGGACAGCAGCTCCTCCCACAAACTTCTAATGGCATTTTTACCTGTCACTTTTGTTTTGTTTGAACGCAGCATTTGAAATGAATTTAGTCATTCATTAAATGATCTATTACTCGCTTAACACTACTTTATAAGTATCTTTACTCCTGCTGTACTCCAACTTTACATGCCTCTACTTAATTTTTCTCAAATCACCTTTTCAATTATTAGTAATTTTCTTTTCTTCATTTTTAAACACAATTTTACCAAATCACCTGGATTTATTTTTCTTATTTAGTCATTTCTTTCTATGCTCTATGTTTGGGCTCTTTACCTCACTGGCTCATAGGAAACCTAATCTTCATGTGAAGACTTATTATCAGAGCTAACAGATGAATTTAGACCATATAAATGAATAAAAGCTAAAGGTGCTTCTGGTCCAGTTCAAGGCTTCCACAATAAATGGCTTAAGCCTGACGGAGGCTCCTGGTGAGTAAAAGGGTGAAAATACCGAGCCATAAGCATCAGCCACTCAGATGGGCTTTAGATGGAGTAAAAAAACCTCCATTTGAGCACAGAAGATAGAAGACGTATCAACATGGACAGTGAAAATAAAGGAGCTGTGGAAAAACAGAGCAGTGTTTGCAGAATCCAATTGAGCTGACACTTTTTCAACCACATACCATTTTCTGTTGTTTACGGCTTTATGAGCGGCCGACCCGGCTGTGTCTGCGCTTCCGTGGGTGTGTGCATGCGGCTGAGCGCCTGACCCGTGTGTGTTTACGCGCCTGTGCGTGATTGAGGCTGATGGATGTTGACAGCTGCGGAGAATCACTTTCCTGTTGGTAAAACACCATATTGACCCTGTAGCCCCACAGCAGGCAGAGGTTAGGGGCGCTCAAGCCCGGCAGGCAGAGTGGGGTTGACATCCAGCTGAGGTGCTGTGAGCTGCACTTGAACTTAGGACATCACACTGACCCCCAGGGCCACACGGGCACACGCCGCCCGTCCAAAAACACACCAGAAAAATAGATTGGGAGGACTCTCGGGTGATGCACCTGCTGTCAGGCATCTAGTGAGCGCCGAAACGCAGTCCTGTGATTTCCATGTGGAGTAGAAATAATAGAGCAATGCAGTTCAGCTTTTGCACAAATGTGTTTATATAAACTTTCTGAAATGTCATGTTAGGTACATGTGGATATTGAGAGCCTGTGTGCATGTGTGTGCATGTGTGTGCAATTTCTATTTGTACTGTTTTGGGGGTTTTTCTACTCTATCGTTTGTGATTCTTGAAATGGAGGGCCCTCTTAAAAAAGATGTTCTATCTCTTGGGGCTTACCCCCCCCCCCCCCCACCCCAGTTCAGTTCAAATATATAAAATAAGTAAAATAATTTCATTCAAAAAAGACTGTCTTAATCAACACAATGTCTATGTTAGATATGTTAGATAATAAATCAAAGCAATCAGAAGTTAGTTAGTTAGTTACGCTGGTAAAACTCTAAAATCATCAAAGTGCATAAATAAATATTAAAGGTCAGATGTGTCAAACTTTAATCCAAAATATCCTAGAAAAGCTAAATGATTAGATCCTTGAGTTGTGTGAATATATGTAACTACAGCTAAGACTTTGATTTTAAAGAGAAGACTGTTTGAAATTCTGAATTATATTTAAAAGTTCCGCTCCGATCATCGTTTGATCTGTTATCAAAGGGGGCTGTAAGCTAGCATGGAGAGGGTGTAAACAAAGGAATGATGGGAAATGAGAGCAGGCTGACGGTTCTGAAGAACTTCCAGGACGTCTGGAAACGCTTTGAAAATACAGATCAGAAGAGGATTGGAGTGGCACTTTAAGTCTTCTTTTTGTATTTGATGTGGGCTTGATAAGGGTTTTTTATTGCCTAATTAAGGACAAGCAGGAATTTTTTTGTGACCATTTTGGTCTAAAGACAACATGAAATTAAACAAAGAGTTCCCGCTCCACTCAGCAGCAGCTGCAGTTTGTGGAACCTGTGCAGCACCCGGTTAACTTCAGAGGAACGCCAGCCGCATGTTTTTGAGCACGCGTCTGAGCGCACGCAGCTCTACGTCCTCAGAGGGGCTCCTGCCAACAACTGTTTGTTCCTTAACCTGCTCCTGCTTCACAACCCATCAAGGTGTCACCTGGTGTGGCCCCTCAGAGTGAAACAGCCAGGCGGGTGACAGGCTGCAGCGGGGGCCGCTTTCATTCGTTGCTTGGGCGTGTTCGGCCACCCTGACTTAATAACAAGGTTGGTCAGCCAGCAGGACCCTGCCGTCCTCCTGGGGTTCTGTCTCACAGCCGAGGCTTGGCGAGTGTGTGTGTGTGTGTGTGTCTGGCCAAGGTGGCTAATGCAGCATTCACTGGCCGGTGTTGGTGTGTGTGTGTGTGTGTGTGTGTGACAGCAACTAAAGTGTGCGGGTGAAGGGTTATTCACAGAGAGAGTGTAGGCTGTAATTTAAAACAACTGGAGCAAATCCCTATCTCTCTTTGTTTCATGTGCGCTCGTTATTACACAGACTAGCAGGCAGCTGATTGGTGGAGATTACTGAAACATCCTGCCTGTCTCAGCTGCTGGGCCCTCTGACAGGCTGCCTCTGAGTGTGAGTGTGTGTGTGTGTGGGAGTGGGGGTCAGTCATGCCCCATCACCCAATGTGACCACGGGGAGCATGTCCTTTAACCACTCCTTCCCTCTCTGTCCTCTCATTCCTCCATCTCCATACCTCCTCTGTCTGCTGTGATTTGTTTCTTCCTCTGTATTCTCTCCTCGTCACCACTACTCTTCATTATAAAGACCAAGTCCCTATCGGAAGAAGAAGTGGTCAGAGCCAACCGCCATCTACAGCGTGGCGACCAGCACAGCGCGAGCAGGGCCTGCATGCCAATGCACCCGTGGTTGTTGACGCTGAAGTGCCATTAACACGCCGCGGGTTGGGAAATGTGTTCTCCACATTTGACCAATTCTCCGAGTGAGCAGTGAGTTATGGACACAGATGCGATTGGAAACCGTTTGGTGGTTCAACCATTGACCCATTCACCCCACCCCCGGCATTCCAAACAGGAAGTTTTGGCTCAGAGAAGCCAAAATCCTACAGATGTCTATAGGGAACTAAACAGCTATAACTCCATCTTTCTATTGGTCAGAATAACCATTCTGGATCTGATACATTTTTTGACATGTTCTTAATAATAATATTGTTTTTTTTTTCAAAACTGACTTATAAATTGAACAATCAGATGCTTCGATAAAAGTAGGCAGTCTCACGTCTATCGTTCGAAATGTTTCACTGACAGTTTGTGTGAAGCCCACTTCACAGTGGGCGGGGTTCAGACTTCCAAAAAGCTCACTCCTGATTGGGGAGAGAGGTTGCCGTAGAAACTATGACTAAAGGCCAGATGTGAACAAGAGGTTACAAAGCAATTTATAGTCTCTGCACTCCAGTTTTCATAGATTAAAGGGCCTTTATCATTGCTATTCTTCAGCCTTTTCAGGTAAGCTATATTCGTGTATAGGATAATATATACCTTTACATCAGTAAAGAATTATTTTTATAATGAAATAAGTAAGTTTTGCAGCACATTTCCCATCCCAGAAGTAAGACGTCTCTACCTCCGAGGCTCCGCCTTTCTCTCCGTATGGGTGCCGCCCATTTCATGACGTCAACCTAGAGCCGGGATCGGCAGTGTCTGCGAATGAACAACATCCAAACTTTTGCTGGATGGATGTGCATATTGTGCGCATAAAAGGAAAGCGTTTAGCCAATCACCGCTAGCTCCACGGAGAAAGTGGGCGTGTGTGTGTTACCCTGGGGGCGGGGCTGGCAGTACAGACTCTTTCTGGAACGGGCTGTTCCCTCCTGTGATGTCACATTGTGAGAACCCAGTGGTTTTTGTGGATTGGGAGGGGCTGGTGCTCAGAGAGCAGGTTTTAAAATGCGTAAAATTGATCAAAAATACTCTTTTGGGGTTGTTTTTGGTGAAGAATTAACATTACAATATACTTAAAAGCTCAAAAAGTTAATTTTGCATGACAAATGCCTTTTAATAAAATGTGTCAATGAAGTTTTATTGTTGAATTTAGATGGTTTTGTTTTCGTGACATAAATATTTGATGCTGGGGCCTGTTTAGACTGCAGGAGTAACCTCCGTGTGACATAACTTTTTTATGTTTTTGAAAATATTCGTCATCTTCTTTCAGTTGTGGGATTTTGGAGCAAAATCACAGAACATCATCTGCAGGCCTTTGCAGACCTTTAGTTTGAAATCCTCAAAAATCCCCTTCTCCTCCATTAGAGTTGACCCCTGCGTAAAACACCAGTGTGTAATGACGGACTAAACTAGCGCCATTCATCATCCGCTCGTCTCTGACACTCCTCTAACCTCACTGGTTCCTCAGTCCACAGCCGTGACGGAGCTGGACACCAAAGAGAAACAGGTTTTCCTTCGCAGCAGAAGCAGTGAAGTGGAACGCCCCTAAAATGCAGGCGTTTACCACGCTGTTGGTCCTGACTGCTGTAAAAGTCACTGACCACCCTCTTGTGTGTTTTTAGGCGGGGTTTGAGTTCCTGGGATGAAGAGTACATCTTCATCTTGACACTAGACCACAAGCAAACTTGACTTTCTGGCCTTCACGTCACCTGCAGTTAATTTCTTTCTATGAGCTATTGACTGGCCACCTATTGATCTGCACACAATGTATCTCACAAATCATCTGCGTGTCGATCGATGGAGAAATCTCCCGGAAAATTCATATTGAGAAGCGTGGCGTGCTTTGGGCTGGCCCACTGAATGGAGCGTATTGAATGTTTAGTTGATTAATCGGGCTAGTTTAAATTTGACCGTGGGTAGCTCTATTAAACAGTGGCCAGCGTAAATCAAGATGCTGCCGTTTGTGATTGAAATGAGCTGAGCTCTGCACACAGCAGTGCCGGGGATAAATCAGGGTCTGGGTTTTTATATATTTTTATTAGCAGTAATAACTGGGATAAAATCTGGCAAAGCCAAGGTCTGCGCCATGATGGATAATTCACATTTGAATGCCTGTTTGCGCGCAGACTTTTATAAAACTTTGGATTGTTCTTTTCATTAAACACCAGCAGAGTACTGACGGTGAAGTTCGGCCACCTCCGATCTGATTGATATGGAGATCAATACTGCGTAGATTGTCTTTGGGGCACTCCCAACGCCGGCCGAATATTCAGAGACAGTTTTGTGATTTAAGGGAGTCCGCTTCAATAAACTCAAGGAGTTAATTTTAACAAAAGAAATTAAGTTATGGCGAGAGCCCGTCATGTGGATAGCGTCATTTAATGCTTAATTAAGTATATTATGAGGCATTATTGATATATATGTTCAGCTCAGCCGTGTGGCTCAGTGTATGAACTCTTGAGTCTGAAAGAGGGTTTTAATCGCACGTTTTCTTTCCAACATAAAAGAGAATTTTTTTAACTGAAACGGTATGTTTACATTCAAATCAGCAATCACTTCACTGCAGAATTAATGTTCTTTTTATTTAAAGTAATTTAATTTTTCTGTAGATTATGAGCATTCAGCTAAAAGGTTTCAAAATGTAAGTTAAGGTGGGAGGATTTAAGACAGACTTATTCGGCGCATCATGACCGACATGGATCCTGTTACTTTGGTTTATTTTGAATGAATCTCAAACAGAAGGTCCAAGGTTTACATTTTGGTTTAGTCCGGTCACCGGCTAATTCCTGTGATCAACTTCAGGACAGGTAGCATTTCTGGTCACCCTCTTCACGGTACTAACTGCTTATAAACACACTGACTGGTTTAGAACATGAGGCTCAGGATGAATTATCACGAAACAGTTAATGAAGCTTTCATTTTTTTTTCTTTTTTAATTCCACACAAACCTTTTTCATTATTAATTTTCTTTTTGTGTACAGCACTTTATGAAAGCGCTGTAAAAACACAGGGAGATTTGATTTAATTTGATTTGAGTTGAGGTAGGTTGTCAGGTTAGGTTGGCTTGGGATTGTATTGTATTGGAGATCTCAAATTTGTTTGTGCTTTAGGATTTGTTGTATGTATTGCATCAGTCTCTGAAAC
Source organism: Oryzias curvinotus (assembly GCA_023969325.1). NCBI lineage: Eukaryota > Metazoa > Chordata > Actinopteri > Beloniformes > Adrianichthyidae > Oryzias > Oryzias curvinotus. The sequence continues at coordinate 19,014,576 of CM043721.1, forward strand.
TTTTTGTGGTTAACATGTGATGAAAGCAAATTTGACTTTATTGTTGTTTTTTTCTAGGTCAGCTTCACATTTAGTTTAGAGCTTTTAGCTGAAATCTTTTCAAAGGAAGTTATTTCTGCCTTTTTGAAAGGAATCCATGTCCAGAGAAGACCCAACAACTTTAATGACGGTCGGGCTTTGCGGTGGCCCAACCTGGGTTGTGTCATAAACTTTGGTGGCGTCCCGTCATGAATGTTCAACCACAGACTTTTAAAATCACCCTAATGCAGCCAAATACACATGAGTGTTTGTCCATCCATGTCGTCTTTTAAAGAAAGACTTGAACAGAAGCACAGCAGGTATGTCTACTTATGATTACTATAAAAGCCTTTATATGTGTTTGTGGATGTATATGCATAGAAATGAGTCTATGTATTTCTTTATCTTCTTTTCTTTATTCACTTTTTTTATTTCGCAATCACACCACTATCCCGTCTGGGTTAATAAATAGTTATATCTATGTATGTATAGATATTTGTTTGCTTTTGCTATTCCTGCAAATATTAAAACTTTTGTTTTTGTTGAAATCAAAAAAATTGAGGACATTTTTTTTTTTACTGGTTTACATTAGTTGATTTTTTTGCAGCAGTAACGGCCATCAGCCTCACACTGGAGTAATTTGAATTGAAACAAAGGTTTGATAGCGTTTGTCTTTGACACACAATCCAGTTGTTACCGTTCTGGAAAGGTCTTTTTTTTTATAAAATCAGCCGTGAACCTGATTAACAGCCCCTCTTCTGGTCTTTGTTAGAAGACGTGGCGGCGGTGACCTCCACACACGTGTACGCCGTACAGGTAGGAGTCAGTGAAGGGCACAGTTTTAATTTTGGAAGGAGATAACATGATGCTATCAGGACAGATGCTGAAGGTGGAGAAAGGCGGATATTTGTGTTCCTGTCAACTAATATTTTTTTTTTATTAAACTGGTCAAAGGAGGTTTTGGTTTTCTTCAGGACGCCGACGTTTTATGTACACGGATGAGTGTTGAGGCGACTCCTGAGATACACAAGGCGACGAGGTTTTTTGACGTGCTCTTGTGAAGGACGCAGATATCAGCAGAGACAGAGGGGAGGCCAGGACGTTTGCAGCCAGGACCAGGAGAGACGATGACCTGATGACAGATGGAGAGATGCTGGACAGATAGGTGGAGGCAGAGACACGGAGATGTGGCGGCTGAGAGGATTAGAGGAGCAGAGGTGCTGCTGGAACATGATACACTACAGACAGATTCATACAACCTTAAAGTGAAGGTATGTCCACACCTGCCACACACCTGAGAAGGGGGTTTTAAAAAGGTTCCTTTCATTTGCATCACCTTTTTATCACCAAAATGTTAGCAGTTCATACAGTTTTTTTACACATCATTACCTTAAGCACTGGAAATCCATGTTTAAGTGACACCTTTCCTAAATTTCCTTGGAGGATTCCTTATGGTTTTCCAAATATACAAAGCAGACAAACAATCCCACAGAGACGGCAAACAGACTGACTGACTGTATGGAAGCAAACGGAACAGCTGACAGGGCAGAAAAACAGCAACTATCACAGAAAAAAGAAAAATCCACACAATAAACATCACAAGGAAGCCAGAAAAATCAAAATAAAAAGTCAGAGAACAAGTTCAAGTCTCTTGAGGAGTTGGGCTAATTCATCAGACAGATGAGTGAAAATGTTTTGAACTCTCTGAAATGTGTTAAATTGTTATTTATGGGGTGGAAATATTTACAGTTTTGATTTTAATTTTCGTCTTTATGGTTTTATTTGTTCTTTAAAGCGCTGTCTAATTTCTGCTTTGCTGCTTTGTCTGACGACCAGGAGCAAAACCTTTGACTTCCGGCCTGAAGCGCCTTTAGAAACAAAAAACTGGAATGCTGTGCCAGTTAACCACCTTTTGTGGACACAAAAGAACACAACGAAAACTTTGACATTATGAGAAAGTCTGTGTCAAACTCAAAATGTTTCAACTGTAATGTAAAGCCATATTTACTTAAACTGCCCATTTCTTGATTTTCTTAAGCCCTTTAGAGAATATATTCCACATATATATGATAATCTATTACCTTTGGCACACTAAAGAACGATTTTTTTAAATCAAATATTAGTTATTTTGCAGATAATTTTCCCACTCGGACGTAAAACAATTCGATCCCTGAGGCTTCCGCCTTTCTGTCCTTGTGGGAGCCGCCCATCTCATGGGGTCAACCTAGAACCGGCCTTGGTGGCGTGTCTGTGTTTCGTCAACGAAAACACGCATCAGAACTTTTGTAAAGACGGATGTGCATACTGTAAATATACAAGGAAAGCATGTAGCCGATTACGGCTAGCTCCACGGAGAAAGTGGGTGTGTGTGTTAGCCTGGGGGGCGGGGCTGGCAGCGCAGATTCTTCCTGGAAGGGGCGGTTCCTCACTTTGTGATGTCACAATTATTGACAGTATAATACAACTGGACGAATCGTGTGTGATATCACCCATCAAAAATGCCTTACTCCCGGTTCCAACCAAATGAAGTCAAGTCAGTCACCATTTTTTTGCGAAATCTCCTGCGCCATGTTGGAACCAGATGTCCTCAGTGAGCCCTGATTGGCCCGTCTACATTTCTACAGTAACCACTCTCTCCAATCAGGAGTGGGCATGTTAGACGGCCACACCCTTACCACTGGAAGTGGGCTAGGGAGAATCTGTCAATCAAAAGCTTCGAACGTTCAATGGGAGGCCACCTACTTTTATTAAGGCATCTGATTAGTCAGTTTTTATAACTTGGGCTACAGAAAAAAATATGAAAAACAGAGGATTAGCAAGAACATGCTAAAAAAAGGTATCAGATCCAGAATGGTTCTTCTGACCAATAGAATGACAGAGTAACAGCTGTTTAGTTCTCTATAGAAGTCTATGGGATTTTGGCTTCATGGAGCCAGCGGGTACTTCCTGTTTGGAACGCCAGGGGGGGCGGTTGCTCAGTCCAGATCACATTTACTGTCAATGGACTGGGAGGGGCTGGTGCTTAGAGAGCAGCTTCATCGGTTTTAGGAGGAATGATCAGAAATTGGTCAAAATACCACTTTAGGGTTGTTTTTGTGAATATAACGTAATAATGAACGTAGTAATACACTTAAAGGCTAAAAGAAAAGTTGATTTTGTATGATATAGGCCCTTTAAAGAATCACATGACTCATCAAATCAATGCGTGTTGCCTTTTTTATGGCAGTATCAATAACACACGTCAGCAGGAGGTCATGTGACCGGCGCACTCGGGGACAGCGGAAGGAGGGGGGGCTCCTTTTCAAGTCGCTCTCCTTATTTATTTATTCTTTATGAAAACAATTACAAAAACAAAACAGTACATGACAACTTGTTTTTATGACAGTGAAAGAGGAAGCAGAAAAAACATTATTTCTGCTACTTTAACTTAACTCTTGAAGCCATTGTTCATCCCCCCCCATCTCAAAACAACAAACAAAATGACAAAAATAAAACAAATGTGGATTTAAGAACATTGAACTATAACTCCCAACAATTCTAGATTTTTAACTTTGTTTTTAACCGTGAAGAACCCATGGGGTCAAATTTGGTCATAGTTTTTTTTTTTTTTTTTTCATATTTGAATTATATTAACTTGTTTTTTTATTTTTATGTTTTAATTCAATTTTATTTGTATAGCCGAAATTCACAACAACAGTCGTCTCAATGGGCTTCGTAGCGGTAATTGTAAAAGGATTATTAATGCATAGAATTCCATAGAATACTAAACTTTAACTAATGAAGACTAAACTTTTAACTTTTATTTATGTTTTTATCTGTTTATTTTTTCATTATATATTTCATTATCATTATTTTTGACCCAAAAAGAACAAACAAACAAACAAACAAAAAAGGTCAAATTAACTTTAGAAGTCCAGAGGTAAACTGATCTCCATTTCTAAATGTGTTGATTCATTAAGTCATCGTCATTACATTCAACCAAAACGAAACAGAAAAGGGTTTACTGTCCTGAGAAAATAAAAAAAGTTTGACTTTCAATGTTGAAGGACAATTAAGACTAGTGAGTCTGGGAGTCTCCGTCCATCGGGTTGCTCAGTATCCTGACATTTCTAAATGCGCCCCTGGCTTCAAAAGTATGTGAAGTCGCAGGCACTGTCAGGGTTTTCCTGCTGGAAAACACGCCTACAGCAGTGGTCCGAATCACCCTGAATAAAAGACATTTGGGTCATGATGTTTGGTTTGTCTTTTCTGTATTATAGCAGGATTGTTTTCCTTCTAACAGGCCTCTCTGTAAGGTCACAGCAAAAAGCAGAAGGAAGATCTGCTGCTGTGTGTTCTCCCCTAATGACCAAAGGATTTACTCAATAAGCCGTTCCTCCTAATTAATGCTCTAATTAGACTTCCTTCCTTTAGGTGCCACCAGTGCACGTGCTCACACCAGCGAGGCTTCAACCTTCCGATGACCTGTGTTCAGGAGTCATGCACAGTACAGGTGTGCCGCAAATCAGACCTTACAGTGAACACATCTGAAGGAGAGCTGCTTTATATGTAGACCACGAGGGAGCGGGAGACGCTGGAGGAACGGGAGAGGTTAGGAACCAGCAGGGGGGAGACGCGGCTGCAGCTGGGGGTCAGCCTCTGCTGTGCTGCTGTTCAACAAGCCCGGGGATAACATCTGCTCCCTGCAGGCGGATGAGAACGCCGTCAACATGAAATAAAGCATGCGCTCGCTGAGAGCGGGAGGGCAGGGCCCCAGGTCGCACACACGACGGGATGCCGGGCCTCCACACAATCTCCTCCACAAAAGCGAACAGAGATTGTGGCGCTGGAGGATCATCGTTTAAAAAGTGCTGTGAAGATTCAGACACAGAGCCTGGTGCTGCTGATGGGATCAGCGTTGACAGAAAGTAAAACTTCTGGTATATGATGTATTCAACTTGCGCCAAATCTTTGTTCTGATTTAAATTAATAAATAAAATGAATGTGTGGTAGTTAAGAATTTACTTAATGTTGTCATCGATGCAGTTGGTTATAAAACAGACTCAGATCCTACAGGATCAAACGGATTTGTTTGTTTTTTCACTGCCCAGTGTTTTTTTTTCTTCATATTTACATCAAATATTGACTTCTGTGGATCTATTGAAAAGTTTTATTCTCCTCCAAAGGAGAAAATGATTGGCAGCATGACGATGTGGAAGTGTGTGATCTTTTTGCTGCAGGACTTTAGCTGGAGAGGCTGCTTTTGCGTCCCTAAATGGATTCTGAAATGTGACCCAGCAGACCCTGGAAATGGGATAAAACAGTCTTCAACCTCGTTTCAGGTCAGTTTAATGTTAGTCGGGAGTCATCGTACTTCAGGTATCAAAAATGCGCCTCCAAGATGAACCTCAACCAGGAACCCCAATCTAATATTTCCCCAAATACCATATAGATTCTTGTCATTATTTCCCCCTGAAATGATAGATTCCCACACATCTCACTGCAGTTGAAAGGTAAAGAAAATGCTCTTGACCTACTAGATTTTATTTATTTTCATTATCTTTTGTCGCCATCTACTGGTTGCAAAGATATAAAATCAAGTTCCCAATCAGGGTTCAAAACATTTTATTTTACTGTAGTTTGCTAATTTATTTATTTTTTGGCATTTTTTTAGGCTTTTATCTTAATTTATTTACCTCAAAATATCATTAATGTTTTTATTGACTTCTTAATTATTAAAGGCCAAAACGACCTGTATGTTAGTTTATTTATTTATTTATAAAAATGACTGTACAGTACTGTAAATAAGTTAATCTATTATGAGAAGATGAAAGTTGCAGATCTAGTCTAGAAAATTTGATTTACACACATGGATCACAATGTATTTCAAGACAATAATTTGAAATTGAACACATACATCTTGATGTTCACAGGTTTATAGAAGTCATTATTCGTTTTTTAATCATTAAATCAGATTATTTAATGGTGGTGTGTCCCTTCAAGTTCTCGTCCAGACTAAATAAGTCTGTTGTGCTTGAAATTTGCACTTTAAAGAGGTTTTACGCTTTAAAAGAGTTATTTTCTTTGTTTATAGTTTAAGAACATTGACTGTAATTCAACGTTGCTTTAAAGTCTTCAATGTTAATAAAAGTTTCTCCCATGAAGGGGTGATAAACATGATGTATTTCATTATTTTGGAATTTTAAATAAGCCTATTTTCAACTCATTGCCTTATAAAAGTAAGACTAAACATGTTTTAGGAATTATTTCGTTTGTTTACATGACTAAATGTTATATGCAGTCAGATAAATTAGAGATTAAACTTATCACAGAAACAGCACAGTGATCAGCAAAAACGTGTTTGCTTTTTTATTTTATTTTTTCGGGATAAAATCAGTTAAATGATTCAGGGACCTTGCATTCGTGGAACTGACCGGTAGGTGGCAGCCTATAGGAACTCAAAGGCCACGAGCACAAACGAACAGCCGAAGAAGAGCAACAACCATAGCAACGATGTATAACAAGTATGGCGGCGTTCGTCTTTTTCGCTTCGGATTTCTTTTTTGTTTTCCTTTTGATTGTTACTGTAAATTCTAACGAAAATTGGTCGAGCATTTATTTTAACTCGACTGCGTGGGACGCCCTAAACTTCACACCTGGAACGACTTTCGTTGCATCTACGGAGTCGACGGTGTTGAGCTCAACAACAACCCGGAGCTCCAGCGGTACCGAGCCGCCGCCTCTGCCCGCCGAGCCCCTGCCTGTCTCCGGCCGCCTCCCCACGCCAGCGACCACTGGTGCGTGTCCCTGAACGCAACACCGTTTATTTGTACTTTTTGTCTAAAGTAACTCTATTTACGTTTCAATTAGACCTTAAATTATTTACTTTAACTTTTTTATCTTTTCTATATGCTTGTTTATTTTCTCAAAAAAAATAAAAATAAAAAAGTACCAGGATGACCAGGTTGTTCATGCAAATCTTCTTTTCTGGGCCTTTGAGCAAAACTTTCGCCCCCGCCACAAGCTAAAAGTCTCAGCAAAATTTTCACTGGTGAAAGTGAATTTTTAACATAAACATATTGCACACATATGTCACCAGGTCAAGTCTAAAACCACAAGTTTCATTGACCTTTGACCTTGCAAAGAAGCCCCCATCTTGAATTTTCCTTAAAACAGTTCTCTAGTACACATTTAAACTCCTAAGTATTTCAATCTATTGGCTTCTAAGTCCATGACCCCATGGCGAAGCTACTCGGGGGAAAAATGATTGGTTTTAAGGTTTGCAGATGATGAACAGCGTTAGCGTGGTGAGTTTGCAAAAGTGGCGTTCCCTGTTTTTTACGGGAGTATTGTGAAAATCGAATACATGAATCGTTGGCCCAAGGTGAGCAAAATGATATGACATAACATATGTCCATATTAGGAATGAGGGACGTGGTTAGCAAGTAACCTCCGTTGCCAAGCAAATCTAAAAATGTACTTTTGCCGATCTTTCTAAAAGTTACATAGATGCGTCCGTCACCCCCAGGGGATCAAAAAATTGAATGGTTGCCATGGAGTTAAAACTAACAGAAAAGCCACCAACTTTTTTCTCCCCATACATTTGTCCCCTGCAAACTCTGACCAGGCTTGCAGAGACAGTGAGGGCTGTGAAGCAGCCGCTCAGCCAGTCAGGGCCGCTTTCACAACTTCTGTCATTATGTTATTAAAGTTTAAAAAGCAGCTTCATGATCAAAATACCAACATTTAAAGGCTTCAAGATTCTGTGCTTGTTGTTGTTTGTAATCCCGTTGTGCTGCTGTAATCAAAATAGGTGAACATTTCGTATTTGATTTCTAAACTTCTCATCAGGACACGCCCAACTGTAGTTGAACTCTGACCTTCTGACCTCAGCTTTGTGTTTCAGTCGACACGCTGTGTCCCTGTGATGAGCTCACGGACGCGTGCGACATCAACTGCTGCTGTGATGCTGACTGCCAGCAGGAGGTGGCGCTGTTCACCAGCTGCTCAGTCACTGACGTGAGGTGAGTTTCAGCCAGAGGGAATCAATCCAACACACCACCGCCCACCTAAGGCGTTCAGGGGAACACGTGTTTGCTTCTCAAGGCGTTAGGAATGTCATCCGTGACCCATCATGCTTTGCCAGTCCGCACCGTTATGGTTACCGTTTGAATATGAGAGTAAATCGTTTCTTTTAAACCCACAGCTGTGATAAAAAGATCTGCTTCACCTTTGCTGACATTTTGAATATTTGAATGAAATGACCTCCTAAGTGCAGCTTTAAGGAAACTTTCCATTTTTATACATATATAAGATAGGAAAAAAAAATAGGATCATTATGGCTCATTTACCTGTTCACAGGTAAAATCATCTGAGAGAGCAACACAAAGAAAGCAAACAAGCTCAAAATTAAAAATAAATACTCCACAGTGATTCATTTCTAGCAGGATTTCTGTTTTGGGTGTTTTAAATCAGATTTAAACTCAGTTTTTCATGATTATTTCTTCGCTTACAGTGACAGCAAGCAGCTGTGCAGCCGCGACGTGGCGAGCTACGCTTTGAGAACACGGATTGACGGGTTTTCAGAGCTTCTCACCTCCGTCCAAAAGGAGACAAACTATGACCTGTTCTGCATCCACTCATACAACCGTGAGTCCAACCGAATGATCTGTATTTTAAACTTTCATTTAAATTGAAAAAAAAAAAAAAAAAATCAATGAATGATTTTTGAAAGTCAAGCCTGCAGGTTTCTGTCACATTTCTACAAATATGTCAGAACTGTGTAGAAAATTTAGTTTGTCTCTTAAAAAATCAGAGCTTTATGAGAAAAAAACATGTTCACAAACAGCCAGTTTTTTAAGTAAAATCTGCAAACAGGAGCTGTAAAAACAGCAGAATTCAACTGTCTTAAATGCCTAAAATTAACTCATTCAAACACATTATATTAAATTTTTTACTTAATTGTTTTCATGATATGTTTTTTTATCTAAATCTTCAGCTTTTCATCCACTTTCATGTTTATTTGTACAATTTCAGAAACTGAGACAGATGCCACAATTTTCTGCTTTTATTGTCTTTTCTGTCAGAAAAATCTTCTTCCTATTTTTCTCTTTTTTTTAAATGTTGTTTAATATATTTCTCCATCTGTCTTGCAAATGTTAATTGAACTGTGTTTTTACATTTATTTTTTGCCATCTTTGCAAACACTTTCCCACACCTGAAAGGTGTTTTACACCTGTGAAATGGGGTCACGTGGCGGGGAACTAGAACCTCTGGTCGGGGTCGTGTCGGGGTCTGACCTGCTGCGTGTCTGCAGGCGTGGACGGGTTGTCTCTTCCTCCGCCGGCTCTTCCCACCGACAGAAACTTCCAGACTCTCTTTCAACGGTTCAGCAGCTTCATGTTTGGCGCTCAGAGCAGCGACCAGGAGCTTCCCGCTCCAGTCCAGAGCTCACCTGGATACCAGGTAACGTTTGAGTCATTGACTGCTTTGAGCGTTTGCTCAATAGTTTGAACTCTGTTTTTGAAAAACAGGAGGGAGGGGGGCTTTACTTTCTTTGCTCTTTTACACTTGTATAAGCTTTTTTTTTATATTGTGATCATTACAATAAATTAACGCCGTGATTGGTGTTGAATGGCCAGCAGGCACTACCCGCCGTCTGGGTCCGTTTTTTACCGGCCCTCACAGGCCAAGCAGCTGTTGCCCCCTCCCACCCTCTTATTACCCGCCCTCATTGGCTATGTGGCAATTTTTGTTTTGGCTAAAAGTGCTAATCACGCTAAAATTGCTGAAAGTTCCAGCAGTGCTTCAGCATCATCAACTATTAAAAAATAAATTTAAATCGATTTTTTTTTTTTTTTGGCAAAAATTGTTCCGATGCAATGCATTGTGGTCTATATTCGCCGATCTAGTGAGCATCGATGCCCACTGGTTTTTCGCAGAGACTTCTGGGAAGTTTCTAGGGCTCTGGATTTTGGAATTGTAGATTCAGACAGCACTAGAAAACGGCGATCGCACTATAGAGTGCACTATCTACGGGTTAGGGTGGGAATTTGGACATAACCTACAATTCCAAAATCCAGTGCGAATATAGACCACAATGCATTGCGTCGGAACAATTTTTGCCCAAAAAAATGTATTTAAATGTAATATTTTTATAAATCATCAACGTTTTTATTTTCAGAAGACAGTGCACTCATAAATAATCATCACAAAACGCTAATTTCAAATAGATTGTAACTTAATTTAATAGATTTTAACTTAACGATGACGTCATATCCGCCATTAAAAAAGTAGTGACCATGGTGTCCGAATTGCTTTTAAAATTCAGTGCACTTAGTATATAGTACAACACTGTGTGCTGTACTATATAGTTTTTTAGTAGTTAGGGGTTATGGCGGGAATTCCGACACAGAAAAACACACTGCTAAAGATGCTAACTATGCTAGCAGCGCTAACAGTCAAAACAACATGGTGGCGCTCTTGTAGTGTTGTAGGAAGTGGTGAATGTGCTTGAATCAGATTGTTGGTTCTGGCTGTGGTTCCAGTTCGGAGATGTTCTGAGGACTGCAGACGAGAGCGGGCGCCGGGGGGTGTTTTACCTGCCTGCTGCAGGTGTCACTGCTGCCTGTGTGGACCAGAGTCCAACAGGTAAACCTGAGCCAGCCTCACGTCTGCACACAGAGTTCACATGTAGGTTTGACTCTGTATTTGTTGTTCTTTGACATCGAGAGCTTTGCTGCGTTTTTCCCCCAGCGTTCCTGCAGGATCAGCAGAGCCGGTGTTCCCGACGCGTGGTCCTGGAGACGGACTGCAGCTCCCTGGCTGCTCTCAGCGTGGACTCCTACTCCAACATCCTGCTGCTTAATGTGAGGCTCCCGTCCTGAAAACACAGCACTGCCAGCTTCTCAATGCTCTTCTATTATATATGCTTCACTCTTTCCCTCTTCCCCACTGAAAAGTGATGCTAGATCTGAATAATTAAGATACTTTAGACCAGGGGGGTCCAAATCCAGGCCTAGAGGGCCAGAAACCCTGCCTCACCTGCTGCTGATTACCTGGATCAGGTGTGTTAAGCCAATAAGGAGCTTCAATGACAGATTGATTGGAAAACATGTAGGACACTGGCCTGGAATTGGACACCCCTGCCTTAGACTTTAGGCTAACATTTATACTAATCATTTATTAATTTTTGCGCATTATTATATAACCGAGAAGCTGAAATTTCATGGACATTCACCGAATGTGTCCGTTGTGACTGAATAGCAAACCTTTTGCCGCTTTTTCTGCTCTACAGGGGAAGAATCAAGATGCAGCAGTGAGTATTTCTCCTCATTTCTGTTTGTGAAGATAATATTTGCTCTTTGACGTAATCTGAAGCTGTGCTCCAAAGTTTCCCTCATTTACGATTCAACTGCAAACTTCCTGTTTCCAGTCTGATAGATCTTTTTTTTTAATTTTAAAAGTCTTAAGTATTGATCATTTCTTCTAAAGTTTCTGAAATAAAAGCTAAACTTTCTGGTATAAAGGCTCGTCTCGTGAAGTCCAGGGGCCTCATTTCTAAACGTTGCGTACGCACAAAAGAAGGCGTACGCCACTCTCTACGCAATAATTGAGATTTATAAAAAGCAAACTTGAGGGGAAAATGTGCGGTCCTTCATCAAGCTCTGACCCAGGCGTACGCACTAAAACGGGTGAAATGAGAAACGGCGACACCGTCGGCAGATGGAAGAAACACGTGAAAGTGAAAATGACAATACTGCCTCATAAATAACATGAAGACTTCACAAAGCAAGTCTCACAATAACAGCTACATGAACACCCGTTTGATCCATCAGCAGTGAAACAAACAAAAATCGAATGAAAATTACAACAGAAATTCAAATGAACACATATTTGCAGAAAGAAAAGTGAAATATGTTCTGCAATATTGGCATGTTGTGCAATTCATCCTCATAAATAATATAGTTAACAGAACGAAATAATGTACAAAACTGATATTCTCGTCAATGTGTCCGTCTGGAGGAGCAGATATAGGTGCAGACAGACAGACAGACAGACAGACAGACAGACAGTCAGACGTATTAATTGTCCACTGGGGAAAGTTGTTTTCATAGTAAAACATTTCTTCATAAGCTACTGAATTATGGTATTCATGCATATGCCTTTAGTTTGTTTTATTTTTGATAAAACAATGTATGGCGTATGTCTCAACCATTCAGAGAGCAACAAGAAATTACATTTGATGAACAATTTACCATTTCCACGTGGATTATTACCGGTGCATCTGGCGCGTCGTGCACCCCCCTCCCCCCTCCCCCCTCCCCCCCCCCCCCCCCCCCCCCCCCAGTCACCACTCCACTTAATAGGGATTCCCTAATAATTGCCGATAGTCTCTCATCAAGAGGGGTCAGCTCCGGCGTTTCACTGTCTATTTATGGGCAACTATGGGCGTGTCATGAAGCCGCAAAAGCTGCGCAGCATTTAAAATTGATTGTGATTTATTAAGGAAAAGATGCGTAGCATGTGCGTGCGCACGGTTTTATAAATCTGAATATTTCTGTGCGTACGCACGTCCTATGTTTCATCCGTACGCCACTTCTGACGCAAATCCTACGCAACGTTTTATAAATGAGGCCCCAGGTCTCTAGTTTCTCCCATCAGAGCTGTGAAACATCACTGAAGCACGGACGGGCTGATGGTTCAGAAGCGTTATTGTCCCACTTCCTGCTCCAGGTGGTTCCTGTGGACGTCTCCTCCGTGGTGCTTCAGTCCACAGAGGGAACTCAGTCTGAGCTGACGATCGGCGCCGGAGAGGACCTGCGTCCTGTTCTCCTCAGCAACGGCGTCTGCGCTCGTGTGGCGTTGAAGGTGAACCGTCGAAGCGTCTCCGTTCTTCAGAAACGTCAGAGTTGTTTCACGCCATTGGATTTTTGAAGACCTTTGTCTCTCCAGGTAGTTTATGTGATCCGGTACAACGCGGCGGGCGAGGTGGTGAACGCCTCCGTCTCCCTGGTGCTGGGGTTCATCCGCGGAGCTTCGGTGCTGCTGGAGCAGGAGTTCCAGGCTGCCTTTGTCCAGGTGCTGCAGCAGATCCTCACTCACCAACGGTCTCTGGTCACATGACCGTGACATTAGTCTGCTGTTTGCAGGACGGCGGCGAGCTGGCTCTTCGTCTCAGCGGAAATCCCGGCTATGTGGTCGGACGTCCTCTCCTGTCTGGAACAAAAACCGCAGAATATCCTTCCACAGAGAAGAGGAGACGGTTTCTCCGCGTCTGTCTGCCGTTCTGCGCCTTGACCGCGTTCTCCACAGGGATCAGCAGAAGCACGGAGCTCAGAGATGCTCTGTCTCTGCTCCACAGCTCCGCGGAGCAGGACTGCCTGCGTGGTCCTCACCGGCGCTCCCCGGTCCTCTTCGGTGTGAACGCCGTGTCCGGCTGCACGCTGAGGCAAACGCGTCCCGCTCCTGTCAGCACGCCGTCTGTGGCATTCAGGTCACCTCTGACCCTCTGACCTCTCTGATCTGTGCAGGCTGGAGGACGCTGCCAACTGCTCGCTGGTCCTTCAGCAGCTCCTGGACGTCCTCAGAGGACCAAACTACCCGCAGTACGTGGCTTCCTTTGGAAACTCCCCGCTGAACAAGCAGCTAGACTGGGTCTCCATCCAGAGCAGCTTCAGTCCTGTGGTGAGGCCGCTGTGATCCCACCTTCTGCCGGGCGTCTCCGCTCCACAAACACTCCGGTTTGACTCGTCTCTGCCGTGACTGTGACTCACAGGGGGACCAAAGCTGCAGCATCCCTCTCTCACTCCATCTAGAGATCGAATGGACCAAATATGGATCCCTGGAGAACCCCCAGGCCCAGATAGTGAGCATCAGGGAGATCATTCAGACCAACAGCAGCAGTTTGGTGAGACTTGAGGAGCAGCAGGCTCAGAACTCAGACCTCAGACTTAGAAAACATAACAACACAGAACATTTAGGTTTGTGAATAAAATCTGACCTGGATTTTTGGATTATCCAAAGACAAAAGCGGCTAGGCTCCGCCTCCTCAGACACAAAAGTCAGGATGAAGAACGGTGCCTTTAAAGACGCCGTCTGCTCTCAGAGCTTCATGATATATGACCACTTCCTGACCTTTTATCACACTTACGCCATCAGACTCATCATTTCAACAAAAAGAAATCAAATCAAAGCTTTTGATTGTCTGCGACGGTTGTTGAATGTCTTTGACTGAGACTGTGGCGGTTTTGTTACGGTGGACTCAAACCGTTTTAGATAGAGTTGAGATATTTGTTAGAGAACTCTGAATTAGAAAAAAAAAACATATTCTGGAGATGAAAGACCTGAAATTCTGCCCACAAACGAACTCTCCTGCAACATTTTGGTAAAGTCTTGTCATAAAGCGACACGTTTGGTCTGCCGTTTGCGTCTCCAGGCGGGATGAACTCTCACCCTCTGCTCCCCGTCTTCCACAGCCTCTGCTGAACGGCGGCGGCAGCAGCTTGGCGGTCAGAAGCTCTGTGGCCTTCATTCCAGTTTCTGCAGACGCACTTCCTGGTTACAGAGCCACGCCCACCATCGACGCCAAACTTCCCTTCAACTTCTTTTTCCCCTTTGTGTGAACAGACGCCTGCAGGCTTTGTGGTGTAATTTATGTAAATAAGATTTGATCCATTAGTTTTTTTCAATCACAAGTCTTTTATTTAAACCTGTTTTTTAGCTGACATGAACGCGAGTTTATCATCATACGAGCAGAGTTTGCATTAAAACTGAGCACAGACAGGGTTTTTGTAGATTCAACTTATTAGTATATATGAACAAAATAACGTTTGTGTCAGAAGCAGATGTGATTATGAGACTGAAACTTGAATTTAATTATGAATACAAAACTGCCTTTTCCTTTTTCACTTTGTTTTTTTTTTTTAAGATAAAGTCACTGCAACTATGGAGTTAATATCTGACATTATTTTAAAATAAGACAATAAGTTAAAAGGTAACAATTTTACTGAGATAACATGACTTATTTACTAAAGATATTTCTAGTTAGGGCAAGCTGGCCCACAAAAGATCCACCCATCTTCAGAATTCACTGAATCCCTTTTAGGGTGGCTGTGTTGCTGGAGCCTATCCCAGCTACTGACCAGGCCACCAGTCTGTTGCAGGGCCACACATGAACACTTAGTGGCAATTTAGAGACACAAAATAATCTATGAAGCCTGTTTTTGGACTGTGGGAGGAAACTGGAGAAATCCCAGACGCTGTAAGGCGAGTGATAAGATGCATTTCTTACCGGTATTTTTTTTTTAAGTAAACCTTTTTAATAACTCGGGTATATTTTAGAAAGATTTAGTCATTCTGTTTCAGAAAACACCACCTTATATGTGATTATATTGTGCAAGGTGAAGGTATTTAGATAAAGAATATTTGGTAAGATTGAAGAGAGATTCAGTGCTATGAAAAATAAAAACAAAGAAAAAGCTACATTTTATTTAATTAAGAGAATTGTAAAAAATGCCATGTTCTCTTCAAAGTATATATATTTATACCTTGAAATGGTATATATTTGTACTAAGTGTTCATTTAGTTGTATTTGTTTTAGCAGGAAAAAACACATTAATGGTTAAAAGTTGTAATATAACTGGATCACAATGTCAAATCTTAATTTACAGAAAAAATGACATAAAACAATTTTAAACTTTAAATTTAAATATTTGGTTATTATAGAAAGCTTAGAGAAAAACTAGATGTTTTGTATTTTTTATATTATAAGGATTTTTTACATTTGCTGTTTTGTCCTTGACCACTAGAGGGCGCAGCTCCCCGTTTCCACCTGTTTCGCCTGAGCGCACGTGCCGAACACCCGCGGCCGGCATGCCTCGCGTTCATCCGATTTACTCCGACTTCTTCTACGAGCCTCTGACCGAGGACGTGGAGGAGCTGCTGGGCCGGTTCCAGCAGACCGACTCGGTCCGGTACGAGGTCTTCTCCGCGCTCTGGAGGGACTTGAGCTTCTCGGACGTCTTCGCGGGACTCGGCAACTACAGCGAAGTGCGGCGCTTCTGCAGGGTCGCTCTGGCCACCGCCGCCAAGTTCTTCCTGCCGCCCTACAGCTACCAGATCCGAACCGGCGGCCTGTACCTGCTGTTCGCCTTCTTCCACACGCAGCCCGCCTCTCCTCCTCTGAGGATCCGGCTGGCCCTGAAGGACTGGACCCACGTGGAGATGTTCCTGCGAGACTCCGTGAAGGCGCAGCACTACGACGTGGTGTTCGTGTACGAGAAGCTGGCGGCAGAGAAGGCCTTCCACTACGCCGCCATGCCTCATTTCCTCTGCTTCCAGAGGCAGATTCACCCGACGAAGCACCCCGAGTGTCCGGGGTTCCTGAGGAGGACCGCCGCGGTGCAGGAGCTGCTGCCTGCAGACCTCCTGGAGGAGGTGAGGAACATCCAGAGCCACTACGAGAAGCTCAAAGGGGACACCGCGCAGGTCAGCAGCCGGGCCACCATGACCCTGCCAGACTTCCACCAGCGCCTGGAGGCCTGCATGTCCGAGTTCCTCACCTGGCAGGAGAAGACCTTCACCTCCAAGGCCCACAAGAGCACCAAAGAGGATGAAGATTCAACCGAGGAGGAGGAGGAGAAGTCCTGCAGCAAAAGAGCCAGACTCCTGTCCTCCATCAAGCAGAAGAGCTACAGCAGCTTCCAGAAGGCGCCACGGTCCAGGAGACACCGGCACGCCGAGCAGGTCGGGGCGCCCGCTCCCCCCCTGTACAAGAGGCCTCCATCTTTGCGGGCCAGGACCTGGATGAGCCTGGGAAAGGAGGAGAAGGGCAGCAAGGCCCACGCCTGGCTGCTGAGCGTCCCCGAACAGCTGGAGAACATGCAGGTGAAGAGGTTCCGGCGGACCACGCCGCTCAAGCTGTGAGGAAGACGGCTGTCCGAGATCACACATTTAATAAAGGTTCAGTTCTGGCATCTGCTCTCTTTGGATTTATTAAATCAATATATTACATGTTCAGACTTCCAAAGTAAAAAAAAAAAAAGAAATCCTTGGTTTAGGTCCAGAAAATGGAGCCGTTCCTGTGTGATGGTCAGATTGATAGACATGTCCTAATCTAAGCAAAAATAAGAAGAAAAAAAACTAATACTGGACCCAAAGTACCTCAGAGTGTCAGGGACTGGAGGTGGAGGACCTCAATACGCAGGAGAAACATTTAAGAAACGGAAATGTGAGGAAAAAAGGTGACGACCTCCAGAACCAGGTCTGATGGTGAGTCTTCTGTACATACTTTTTAAAATAAATTTAAATCAAATCTTTATTAAAAAAAAAAAAAAGGTTTAAGGGAAAAAAATGATGGAAGGTTTAAAAAAAAGTTGTTTTTTTGCTTATTGGAAGTTAATAATGAGGCATTTTAACTTGTTTTTTATAATATGTAACTATTTGGGTCACGTTTTCCCACTCCTTTTTAATCCGATTGTTTAATCATAATAAATTCAATTTCATGTACAATTATGTAAAAAAAAATCAGTTTCTATTTTTCTAATCAATTTATAGGTTCACATCTGAAATAGATTTGACATAAATACGTTTTTTTTTTACAGTATGCAGGTGTGTTGGATGGCCTTTATGGTTATTATTTTTGTATTTATGTGTTCTTTCTATGGATAGCACTTTGAGGTATTCTGTAACAGGAAAGTACTTTATAAATTAGTTTGAATTTTTAGCCGAGGAAAAAGGAAAACAGTTGAGTTTTCGCATCTTTGTCGCCATCTGTTGGTGAAACGTTGAAACTGCGTCAACAAATCCACGGGTGTCAACCGGAAACATCGTTTCCAGAAGTTCATCCGGAGCTTCCTGTCGCCTAATCCACTTGTTGAAAAGGAGGAGCAGGAGGTCGAGCAGACGAATAGAGGAGTTGAACGCAAAACTATCCAGAGAATGTCCGGCCCGGACGGCTGGAGGTCTCCCCAACGCTGCAGTTAGAGCTCCCAGCTGAAGGAGACCATGGTCGGTGTGAGGGAAGTTGGCGTCTTTGGCGCCTCTGTGGTGTTAGCGGGGGGAGTCGCGTATCTAATTTGGAACCACACGTCGTTCTTCAAGCAGAGGAACCCCCCTTTACAGGAAAGAAGAGACAAGTTGACGGCGGTTATAACGGTGGAAAATTTCACGGTACAGTATTTTTGTGAGTTTAAACGATTTTAAAAGCGGGGGAAAAAAATACTTTAAATAGTTGGAAAATGTTTCATTTGTTTACTTTTGTATTTACTGGGCACTGAATGCCCATGATGTTTAGTTGGGGGAGGGTCTGGTTAGTCTTAAATTAATCAGAGTGCAGTATTCTGTGACGTAAGCGTTTCGTTAGCCAATGAAAACGTCCACAGAAGGCGGGCCAACCGCTTTCCATCAAATAAAACTTTTTTTCTTAATTAAACTAAGATGGAAATCGCCATTTTGAGCTTAAACTGCTTCCGCATGATTTTTTTTATAAAGTTAGAAGAACTAATATTTGTTTTTATTAGTTTTTACAGAAAAAAAATGGAAACTATTACACCTAGCATCCAGCTTTGTTTCAAGTATGGTTGCGAGGTGGAAAAGGCAGAAAGGCATTGTGGGATATGTAGTGGATACACCACGATGTTTTGTACACTAAGCTAAACATTTCAACGAACGTATTTAGTGAGAAATACTGGCAAATTATTGAGGTTTACAAGAAACATTAAGTTTTCACCCTTTAAAAAATACAAATTACTCCGTTCTGTCATTTAATATTATTTCCGTTTACTTTTTCTTTTCTTAGTAAAGTCTAATTGTATATAGGATCATGATACAACTATGAGTGAAGTTCAGTAATTATAGTTTTCTTTGTAGATCTAAAATATGGTTTTTTTTTATGTCATGGGAAGAAATCATAAAAAACAAATCTTAAATTTTTTGAAAAACAAAAACACAGAAAATGCTGGATAACTTCAAGGAGTTTGAAACAAAATTGAGAATCTGATGGGTGCGTTCCACAACTCACTAAAATATGTAAAATGATTGTTATGTAAAATTATAATGATCATGGGTAAATCCACTTTTTTTTTCTTTTTAAATGTGTACTTTTGGTTCTTTAAAAATAACTTTTTGCATCTCCATGTCAATAATATGATAAAACTGACACAAGGATGAATTTTCTTGTAAAGGTTTGCCCTCCATTAAATTGAGCACGTATCTAATATTGAGTTGTTGTATTTTTTTCTTTGTTTTTTTTTTTTTTTTACTCCGAGACAAAGATGTATTCTCTACGACAAAGAATATTTACATCTTTAAATGACTGGATCAAAACTTTTATTTTGAAAGCAGTTTTTGAACAAATCTACAGTTGAATTTGTCTATGCAGCTCAGAGGTGTGTGTCAATAAAACCAAGCTTGAAGTTTCTGTTTTTGTTTTTCAGCGCCTTCCTGCGGAGACAGTGCGGACCCAGGTTCTGGTTCTGGGTCTGGAGGGAGCCGGGAAGACGAGCCTGCTGCACTGTTTTTCCGGCAGCAGCTTGGATCGGGACACGAAGCCGACGAAGGGCTTCAACGCCGTCTCCATCATCAAAGACAACCTGCACATTGAGTTTCTGGAAAGTATGTCCGAGCTGCTCTGTGGGTGGCGCCCACTGACCTCAGGTCTAGAGTCGATAGTTGAAGGGTGAAGGTGATTGGTCAGGTTCTAGACGATCTTTAAAAGTGTTTGAAGTAAAAGTGGTCTGTCAGTTGGAGGTCACGAGGACCTGCGGCCGTACTGGCAGAGGTACCTGTCCAAAGCCCTGCTCCTGGTGTTCGTGGTCGACTCCTCCAACCCTCAGCTGTTCCCGCTGGCGAAGGAACACCTAGACGAGCTGCTGAGTCAGCACGCCAGCCTGCCTCTGATGGTTCTGGCCAACAAGCAGGTGAGTCCGAGCATGAAGACAGTGAGCGGAGGTTGTCTCAAACTGCCCGTCCCTTCTTCTTCTTCCACCCTCACGTGGACTCCTGCCTCCAGGATCTTCCAGGTTCCTGCAGCATCACGGATCTCCACGAGGCCCTCCGCCTGTCTGAGGTCGGGGACCGTAGCCTCTTCCTCATCGGCACCTACGTGAAGAAGGGCGACGCGGAGCCGAGCTCCGGCGTTCAGGACGCGCGCGAAGTGATCCTCCAGGTGGTCTGTGGCGGCAGATAAAGCACAAGAGGGGTTGGATGAGGCTTCATCCCACATTGTAGATCAATACAGGTTCTCCACACTGTTCGGGATCAAGTTCCACATTTCATGAGTAGTTTTTACCTTTGGTTGAGGACAATCTTCTTCATCTGTGATTTAAAAAAAAAAAAAAAAAACCCAAATGTTCTCTTTTTAAGGGCTCAGATCCTCTAAAGCTGAATGTTTTTCTTTACAGAAACTTAAGGTTGAATGACAAACTGGTTAAGCGTTTGTCGTCTTGACAGCACGTCTCATCAGCTGCTGAACTGGTGGTAATGTTTGAAGCTGAACGCATTAATGACGTCATTTATTGACGTTTTAGTCCTCAGTTGTAGAAGCCTTCTTCTGCCAGTAGGGGTCGCTGATGAGCAACTCAGAGCTTTAGAGGCTCTGACAGATGTTACTGCTCTGCGAGTCCGGTTCTGCTCCAGTGTTCGGTTCTGGATACGTTACAATGAATGTTTTTGTCTCGTCTGATGAGTTCGGGCTGCTTTTTTTTTTTATGTTTTTTACTCAAAAGTAGAAAAACGGGACGACGGGTGTCGTTTGTGTGGCTTTTGGGAAAGTTTCTACTGTTAGAATAAAAGATCTTAAGCATGACTCTGCAGTTTCATATTTTCATTTCTTCATGGTTTGGGGGGATTTCTGCCCCGCCTGTGGGGTTTATTTTTTTCTCAGTTGCTCTTCCAGCAGATCGGTTTGCTCGTCTTTCCCGTCGGACGTCCTGGATCGGACGAGCAAACCGTCTCCAGTTTCAAGTCGTCCTGAGAGGTGGCGCCGGTCGCTAAGGACTCTCGTTTCTGTAGCAACAGATTCCACACAGAGATGCAATCAGTGGCTATGGAGCGGCTGCATTCAGCCTGGAAAAGTTCCTGGAAAACGGGGTAAATGTGTGGGTGTTTGGTTCTCCTCATGTCTGACAGGGAAACTAGTTAGTTATAACTATTAACTAAATACTTTATAGTCTTTGCCAACATATAAACCTAACGTTTAAATGAAAAATAACATCTTTAGCTTGATAACGGTTAATTTCAACTAAGCAGTAGGTCACAAATTTATCAAAAGGTAAGCTGTTAAGTGTAATACACTTTCAAAAAACCCTAGAAATGTATATTTTTCTGGGTGATGTAACCATATTAAAGTGTGCCAGTGTTCCTAAAATAGATTAACCACAAAAAAGACATTAGGTTTGGTTAGGTAATGCAACCACAAGGAGCACAGTCCAGTGCTTTCATGTGCCGGTCCCAAGTCCGGGTAAATGCAGAGGGTTGTCGGGTGAGTATCCCACGTAAAGCATGAACCAAATCAAATGTACCCATCAGGAATGGTAAACCGCTGTGACGGTCCCTGAAGTTTATCAGAAAATGATATACGAGATCATGACGTTCTGCAAAAAACGTTGCTAAAAAGTCACTGGGTGAGGTGGGGTGTAGTTAGAAGTATGAATGGAGTGAAATTGTAAACCTCTTTGCAGATGCAGTTTTGTTTTTACCCCTGACTCTTTGTCTCCCTCTTCTGGCCACTGCTGCTGTTTTGTCTGTGGTGTGAACGTAGCATTTGTGTTGGGATTATAAACATATTTCACATAAATTAAAAAAAAATGAAAATACTACCTTTATATTTATTTATATGCAACCAAAGTTTAGATTAAATCTAATTCAAACGGTCTGTATCGTCTGAAGCCTTTTCTTTGCAGTGTTGCTCTTTCTACAGAGGATGGTGCTTCTGTGTGGAGGTGTTGCTCTTCAAAACAGGTAAACGCTTAGCAGGTGATGTTTACCTAGTCGGAGCTTGTGGTATTGTCCACTTTCACACATTCCCTCCATAAAGACCTTCTCTTGGTGCAGTTAGGTCTGATCCTCATCACAGGTTCTTGTTGTTCTTCGTCTTTTCTGTTTTAGAAACCACTGAACCTCAGTGGCTGCCGGTCTTGGTGGAAACTCAAATCAAGTTCACCAGAGCAAAGCCTTGCTCCTCCTACCAACTATCACAGGATCCGGATCTGAACAAACGGGTTTTGGTTTTTCTTTTATTTGTGGAGTAGCCGCAGAAATCCAGTTCTAGAGATTTTGAGTCTTTCATTAAAATGCTCTCAACATTTGGTGCTCCTTGAAGAGGCAGAACTTTGCGGATTTGTCTGCTTGTTTTTCAAGCTGATCTGTTTTTCAGTGTTTTTGTGTGGCTCCACATCATCAGTGACACTCAGCCATTGTTCTCCCATGTGTTGTTTGGAAGAACCGAGCTTCAGTTTCCCCTGCAGGGAAGATGAGGAGGAGGAGGCCAGCTTCCCCAGAAAGACATCCTTCCTCCAAGACATTACACTATCAAAGCATTGTGCGCCTGTCGACACCCAAAGCCGGGAGCTGGAGTCTGCAGGAAGCGTCTGCCGGTTGAAGTTTCTGATTGGAGGCCAAAGCAGTGGAGTTTCCTGCAGCTTCTCATCTTCTGAAGAGCCTCAGGTTTGAGGAAAGAACAGCAGATGAATCTCCAGATTGACATCTTACTGCACGCTGTTGCTGTTGTTGTTTTTTTCCATCATTCTTTACAGAGAACAATGAACTGACAGATAAAATGGCTCCATAGGAGAGACTTCTTAATCACCCTCTTCTCTGGACTTCAGCTGGACTGTTTTTCGTCTTTTCTTTTTTTAAACTGATTTTGCTGAAAAGCTTTGGATCCTGTTTGCCACAGGTTTTGGTGAATTTGACCTCAAGAAGAGGCTGCAAACTTGAATTTAAAAAATAAACGTCTACAAATTTAATCTCCAAGGTGAATTCAATCGATCTCCTCCTAACTCCTCCCACCTCCAGCATCTTTTGGAGGATTCTTTAGAAAAAAATATTCATTAAAACTTCTGGATTTTGAACGGCGTGAGTGTGGCGGGATCGCTAAAGTGGCGTTCCCCTGTGGCTCGTGAAAATGCGACGGCAGACTCCAGATGAACAGAACCATATGAACATATTAGGAATGTGGGCGTGGTTAACTAAAAGCCTCAGTTGACAGGGAAACCCAATAATTTACATCTGGCGACCAAAAAAAGAAATGGATAGATTTGCTCTCTATATAATAAAAGTTCACGTTTTAAGTTTATTTACCATCAGCCAGCAAAGTTGAAAGAAAAAAAATGGAGCCACGGTGGTGCAGTGGTTAGCACCGTCACCTCACACTGGTTCAAATCCCAGCTAGGACCCCTCTGTGGCATTGTCTGTTTAATCCCAGATTTAGACTCTGGCATCACCCTGAAAGAAATAAAGCGCGTTAAGAAGATTGAATGGATGGCATTTTAAATGTTTTAGATAAAATTCTTCCTGCAGCTGCATCTCAAACTGCAGAGACTCTGCAACTGTTTGAGGCATCATCATCATCTTTAGCTCTTCTGACTGCAGATTTACAGCCTCGGATACAAAAGCAACGTTCAATCGTAGAGAGCACGACCCGTTAAAGGCTCTGGTCCAACACTAACGTCTCCGGGCAGACTGAGGAAGCCAGCATCTGTTTTTTCAGCATCAGACTGTGGGAGAGCAACACAATAGATGTTATTGTGTGAAGTTCAGGACCTCCAGGATGCAGGAAACCACAAGTCTTTTTATAAACCCTGAAGTTGTTCCTGATGTTGAGTAAGAAGAGGGATGCAGGATTCTGCATTCTAGATGGTCAAACTCTTATTTTTTGCTTTAGTAAAATAGGAATAATCCTTTAATCCACCACGATGCTCAACAGAAGTAAACAGATGCTATTAGATTCTGGTAGGGAAAATGTCTGAGTCCTTCATGTTTCTGCAGCTGCTTCCTAAAATAAGACTAAAACAAAAATAAGAATGAAAACAAGTACATTGTTTTTATCATGGAAACAAACGGGTAAAAACAAAACTTAAGAGATTTATGTCTAAACTCCAGTCAGAAGAACATTTGACTAAACGGGTAACAATTTGCTGAAATAAAATGATTTTTTTTTTTTTTAATGTTTTAATGATTTGCACAAAAATGTGAAATTTAATAGTAAAATTGTAAATATGTTCAATATTTGATTTATTTTTGAAAAATAAATCTTTTGGCTGAAACTTTAGCCATGAAGCTGTTCTCTTCCTCGTTTCAGTTCATTTTTATTTCATAGATGAGTTGCTGCGGCTGCAGAAAAGATGAATTTCGAAAGGAAGGATGATTCTTTGCAGCTTGGTGGTGAAGCTCGTCACGCCTCGACTGCTTCAGCTCTCCGACCCCAAACGGCTCCATCCTGACTTCCAGAGCGACAGAGAGGTCAGCCCTTTTTTCTGCATCTATTCCATGAAAAGAACAAACTCCACTTGAGGGCTCCTCTGGACCTGAACATTTGAATGGAGCTGCAGGTTCATCAGATTCCCTTCCTTTGGTGCCGAGCGTTGCTTCGGTGGATTCCATGGCTGCCATGAACACTGGAGTTTCTCTGAGACTCTGTCGGCTATCGCTGCCTCGACTAAAGGAGAGCAGCATCGGTCTGCAGAGGAGCCGGCTAGACTGTAAGAGCTTCCTGACTGGGTTGTCAGGCAGGGTTCCCGTGGAAATAAAGCACAAAAGAAAACATGAAACTTTGAATCTGCAGAGTTATGCTCCCTTTTGTCCGGAGATTTGAGGTGGTGATTTGATCTTCAAGTTACTCTAATATTCCTATTTTTTTTTTTTGCCTCATTCCATGAACTTTTTTTACTTCTGAAGTCATGAAATCCTCTCCCTTCTGCAGGTTTCCATGGCAACAAAGAAAGCCTTAGCCACAGCTCCCCTGAAGATGCTAGCAGCTCTCCAAGAAGTACCTTCCACCCCGAGAGCTGGAGTAGATCCGGGAAAAACGTCCGTCTGAGGTTCTGCTGGGCTTTTTATCTTCACTCAAACCAAACCAGCAGCATTGAAACCACTAAATAGGGGAAATTTAGCCCCAAATCTGATTATTACAGCAGCTCTTGGAGTTTAACTATGATGCTAGGATGTTTGGTCGGCACAAAGGAGTCTTGCCGGGAATAAAACTCTGTGGATTGAACTGGTCTGTGGGTTGTTGTTTGTCAGCCGTGTGTTTTCGAGTCTCAGCTTAGTGACACTGCAGGTCCAGAAACCTTCCAGAAAATGTTCTGTTCAGGGTAAAACCGTCTGCAGTGGGGGAGCAAAGACGCTTGTCAAATGAAATGGACAAAGTCCTGAGCAATTTTACATTTTACTTAAAAAATGGAACGGTAAAAATGCACAAAAGAATCAGTGAACATGTATTTTTGATGTACTGCAATAGCCACACTGACATTTTTGTTTTTCAGAAATAACTAAGAGCAAAGATAAAATGGTTTAAAAACGAAACTTCCAAGCAGAAGCTCATAAAGAGCAGAGCTGTGGTCTGAATCTCCTTCACTACAGCCATAAATGCCTGATTCATTCTTTGATATTTTGCTCATTGCGAGACTTTTTCTTTTGGTTCTGATGTTGATGATGAGTTGCAATGCAACAGAGTTCACACATTTGGAGAGTTGTTAGTCTGCCTTCTTGTGTTTCTTTGTGGGGTTTGTGGCCGAAGATTCAAGCAGGAAGTTAAAGACAAGAAGCAGTCGACCCTAAAAAGGCTGAAATGTCTCACTGGTTACATCAAACTGACTAACTCTGCATGCCTCAAACAATACATGTATTCATACTCAGGTTTTTGTGCCGCCAGAATGAAATAACTCTACTTATTTACAACCGGCTCAATTTAACAGCAGATGGGGGGGGGGCTCGTTCTTTTGCACAGGAAGTTGCAGTCCAGCTGGCAGCAGCTCTGCAGGGTGGTTTGGGATTCAAATCTGACGGAATTTTTTTTTTTTTTTTTTTTTTTTTTTTTACTTTGCAAAGTTTTCTCATGTAATTCAGCATTTGTGGGGAGTAAAATAAAGCAGATTCTTCATGTGGTTTATTTTCTTTGGCAAATGAGGAAGAACTGGGGAAACGGAGTTTATGCAGAGACGTTCAAATCTTCCTGACTACCAGAAATGGACATTTATCCTCTGCAGAGGACATTTCTAAACCTGAATACCTCCCAACCACTACATACTACAGAATGAGCTCCTTTTGGTTTGTACAGAGGACATTTTACAATGATGCCAAGTGGGAATTGTAGTTTTTGGTGAACTAAAAAAAAAAGTTTACAGAACAGTTTATTTTTGTTTTTTCTGGTAGTCGGGAGGATTTGTTGAACTACCGTACCAGAGGCAGTTGGTGGTTGAAACA
Source organism: Oryzias curvinotus (assembly GCA_023969325.1). NCBI lineage: Eukaryota > Metazoa > Chordata > Actinopteri > Beloniformes > Adrianichthyidae > Oryzias > Oryzias curvinotus. Next base: position 19,040,997 of record CM043721.1, read on the forward strand.
GCTCGAACACGCACGGTTTTTGTGTTCAATCACCTCTGCAGGTCTTCATCTTGGGTTTTCTTCAGTAAAGTCTCAAACAAAAGTGCGACCTTGACTTGTGAGCTCAACCTCGTGCAGTAATAAATATTTCACGTCGTTCAGGGTCCAGTCTGGATTTTGGGATCGTTTCACAACTTATATTTTTAAAAACTCGGTCTGATGAAAATTGATTTTATTTTTGGTGTTTTTGATCATCTACTTGTAGCATTTTTCTGATGGAGGACATGTATGAAGAAAATCAAGCTAAAAATTGCATTTATGAGTATTTCTTTTATTCAATTCATTGTAAATTAAGAACAGAAGAAAAAACGCCATTTAAAAAAAATTTGTGACGCTCTGGTAATTTTGTTGAGGGCTGTAAGGTAGCGGAAGAGCCTATGAAAGGAGAGCTCTTGGCCACAGTAAGGGCTTTTCTATGTCCTAGAAAATGGCACAGCATTTAAGATTTTGGCTAAAAACATGCTTCGTCATAATGAAAAGACCACTGGGAATGCTTTGAAAGTAGATCAGAGGATGATCTGAGCGGGACTTTAAATTCCAAAGCATTTCTAGTCAATGATCACATTCATAGATCACTTTACCTCATGTGGTTTTGGGTCGGGAGCAGCATAAAGGATGCCTCTGCTTTCCGCTCATCTCCTCCAGCTCTTCTGTGAGGACACAAAACGCTAAACTCACTGCTTCCTGCTCTTGGTTGGACCACAGACGCGTCTTCAAAGCATCTCTGCTGGCTTCACATGTGGAGGATGACCACCTCTGCTTCAAACACTATACGCAGACTTGTGGAGGAGTATCTTTCCTTCTTCGAGCGAATGATGACATTCATCCACAATCTGCAGCTGGGGGTGAGGGTTGTGAGACGGGGGACACTTGGAGCTTCCCTCACTTCCTTCTATGCCTCAAAAGACTCTATGAAGATGTCACAAAGTGGTTTTTACTAAACTGTTACAAAGATCTAAAAACATACCAAACATTGAAGAAAGAAAAAGTCTTCAACCAGCTGATGGAAGGAAACCTGGTCAAGCCTGTGGTGGAGGTTGGAAGGTTCAGATGTGAGGAACACGGCGACCCTGCAGAGGGGGGATTCTTCCCTGCGCAGCTAAGACCTCCTAGCAACAAACAAAGTCAGGCTGCGTTCAGATTCTGCTCACGTTCTCCTCACACCAGAACGTTCTCCGGCTGGAACACAAACAGGAACGCTGCTGCAGCTCCGTAGGATCAGAGCTGCGTGACCCCCGACCTTTCAGCCCGTCTTCTGGCTCCAAAACAAAGTGGTGCAGAGTTGACGGTCAGCGCTGTCAGAAGTGGCGCATTAGCAGCGTTCCTGCTTCATCACATGCAGTAAACACACAGGAGCATGCGGCTGCATCCCAGCTGAGAGGGGACGGATATAAACGGTTCTCCACTGACATGACCTGGAGGGGGGGGTCAAATAAATCTGAGCGCTCATGGGAAAACAGCTCTTTCCTTTTACAATTTAAAAAATAATAATTCTTTAGACAACAGTTGATATTCTGATAGATTTTCCTAACTTTAGGCCAAGAGGGCGGAGCAATTGCAACAGTTAGTACTAAGACGTTTCTTTTTGTTTTTGTTTTTTAAATAGCTTAAAAGTTGCATGTTCAGTGTCAACAGAACTAAATGTAATCAGCTTTACATGGAAGTAAATTCAGCATAGCTGTTCTGAGTGTCGGCACACCTGGATTGGATCTTGTTCCAGTTAGTTTTTAAACCAGCTTCAACCAGGAAGTCAAAATGTTGCTCCTGGACTGGATTAAGTGTTAAACTAAACTAACTACGGTTCTAGGGGCGGGGCTTGCAGGTGAGTGCTTGGTGGTCTTGGTTCTTCCTGTGGGCCCAGTCCACGCTCATATGGAATTCCTCCCCTGTGGGGGCCACCACCTGTAGTAGACCCCCAAAAGGAGGCGGTACCAGGTGGTCTGGGATGGCGAGTTCCTGGTGGCCCAGCCCCGGGGTCATGGAATCTGTCTTTTGGGGGATGAAAGGTCACCTCTGGAAATGGAGGAGGCTGAGATTGGGAGATCGAGAGGTACCGGTTAGATGTAGTGGGGCTGACCCCAGTCCCTCGAAAAGGGGTTGAACTCGGTCTTCAAGTGTTGGAGTTCTCTGCGGTTGGATAAGACGGCCGCACACCTTCTGACTGAACAGCGGTCAGAGTGCCCGGCCTTCTTGGGGTCTCTGAGGGTTACTGGACAGTGCCCCCAGGGCTCATGGCGATTTGAGCACACGGCATCAGAAGAGGATCCATCAACTCTGCACAGCGTTCACATGAAAGCAAAGAGAATCTAACATGTGTTCAGTTTTATTTACTTTAACAAAGAAAGATGTGAATCATCAAAAACTCTCAAAGTCCCACTCTGATCATCTTTTAATCTATTTTCAAAGTGTTTCCAGTGGCCTTTAAATTTTAATGTTGCTGTTTTTACACTAAATCCAAAAATCTGTCGTTTTCTCAGGACATAGTTTCTGCAGAGCGGCAGGAGTTCATTAGAAATTCAGCCCCGAGTTGCTGGCGGGACTGTTGGTGCAGAGTTAGTTGTTTACACTCTCTCCTGCTAGCTTACAGCCCCTCCCAAACCCAACCCAACCAACATTCTGGGTGCAACAAAAAGGATTTTGAAGGTTTTGAAGCAAGATCCCAGACTGGATGAGGAAAATTTGCTTGTTGCCCATCACACACGGCATTTTTTTTTTGTCTGCTCCTGATTCACAGTGATTTAAAAAAAAAACGTAAACTTATTTTTAAGGTTTCTTTCTTTCATTTATGTCCTCCATCATGAGAAACATGCTGCAAGAACACACTTTCATCATAGTGGGTCTTTATTGTTTACTGAGCTTCCCAGTTCAGTGGACGTTCTGGTCCCGACCCGTGATTCAGCGGTTTGAGAACGTCCCAGAACTCCAGGGGGAGTGGGAGGGGTGCTGATGGAGACAAAGGGGCCTTTGCTGCTCGGCTTGCAGTGTGGTTTGGAAACCGGCGGCTCAGGCTGGAGCCTTCTTTAAAGGAGAGCAGCACAACATGCTGTCAGCGTTCACGGCTCTCTCCGAGGCCTCCCTGGATTTTCCACTCTGGAGCAGCATTCATGGAGCTCGGGAAGGTTGCTGCTCAGGGCCGTCTGTCGACTTCTGCTGTGACAGTGAGCAAACAGCAGCTTTGCAGGAGGGCGGGGCGGGCTCAGACTGAAAAATGCAGGGTGTTTAAAATCTTCAGTGATTAGTCAAGCGGGGGCGCAGACGAGCATAGAATCGCACAAAGCAAATACTTTACAATTCTCTGCCTTTTCCGTGAATAAAACCTTAAGAGACACACTCTAAACCCTTTAAGCCCCCCCCAGGAAAGAAGCAAATGTCCCTCATTACTTCAGTTTACAGAGTTAGGAAATCTGAAATGAACCAGGGATTTACGAGCAGCCGGGACAAATAAAAGCTTGTTTTTCTAAAGTGGGTGTGGCTTTTTTTTTTTCTTTACCAAGCAGAGGAAAACACCCTCAGGAAACACCCCCTTCACTGTGTACAGTATCCTCCAAAGTGGGGGGGTCCTGACCTCTTGAGGAGTTGCCTCAGAAGCTGAAAGTCGGCGTTGGTGAGTTCAGAATTCATGACCGCAGCTGCAGGTTGATGAGTTTTTCTGCCACCTGTTGGTTTGTGTTCAGCTCCACCATTTTCCCACAATCCCCAGGTTGAAGAACATCCACCACCAGGTATTTTGACTGTGTTCTTATTGTTTTAAAGCTAATGAACTCTCCATGCGTGGATGCCGGCCTTCTGCATAAACCAACTGCTGTCTGAGCTGCAGCCGATGTTCAGGGAACACATTCAAAAACCCAAAACCCTGTTAAGTTTTTTCTTTTGTTTTAAATATGTAATTAGACTTTTTAAAGACCCAGTTAGATGAAAATGGTGGAGTGCGGTTGCTCGCCATCTGTCCTGCCCACATCTCAGAGGGGAATTTCTGAACCGACTCCTGCTGCTCTGCAGAAACTTTGTCCCGAAAAAAACACTTTTGTGGCTAAAAACTGCATTATCTTGACTAAAAAACCACCAGGAATGATTTTAGAATAGATCAGAAGTTGTTTGGGGGACTTTAAATACCTATTGTGTGTAACTATGGACGGCTTTTTGTGCCATTATTCCCAGCTCAACAGGCAACAGTCCCTGTTTTGATAATAAAACTTTAAAAATGTTATGTGCTCAAAGAATTATTTTGTATTTGAAACTGAAAAATGCACAAAACTATTTTCACTAGAGAGAAACTCTTAAAAAGAAATGAGCAGGGCGCCACGTTACAAATCTGTCAGAAAAGCCAGCCAATGACAGACAGGGACATGAAGGTTGATGCTGATTGGTCAGAAATGTGTCCAATCAGCTCGTAGACTAGATCAGGTTTGTGCACGAGAGAGAATTTCTCTCGAGTTAAAACTGTTCTGATTGCACGTATTTTTGAATTTCAAGACCCTTTTTCTGCTTCAAGTGAAAAATATTTCTTTCAAGGACATAAACATTTTTAACATTTTCTGCTGAAAATAGTGAGAGCGCTTGGAATAATGGCACAAAAATTACTCCATATAGGACTTCGTTCAGGTTTTCTACCCTGTAGTTCACTGTCATTCCACTGGGGGCAGTAGAAGGGCTTTTCTTGCTAAGTGGCTAAAACACTTTGGGTAGAAGTTTGACTAAATATTCAAAGCCTTATGGTGAGAATACCTATAATTCATTTATTTAAATGACTACCTGCTGTATTAAAGGGCAAAATGTGTTGATAGTTAATTACAGTTGTACAATGTTAAAATGTGTGGATCAAATCTGGGTAAATAAGGGGCTTTATTGCTGAACACGCATTGTAAACTAACATTATGCCAAGCAAAAACGTACCAAATCACCCAACGTATCATCATCAATAGCATCTATATATCATAAGAACTTATGGTGCTAATATATATTTTTTTAAAGAGTTTTTTTAAAATCCAAAGAAATTGAATTTTCTCATCACTTGCGATGCAGTGGGCTTCACAGGGTCAGATGTGGTTTCACGTTATTTTAGGTGTTTGTTTCATCATCGTTCGTCACGCTGATTACATCGGCCTCTAATTTGGTTGGTGAACTTTTAATCTCGCCGTCCTGATTAGCTTGTTCAAACAAACCAACTCTCTGTAATCATTTCACAGCTGCAGAAACGCTTTCATCTTTCTGCTCTTCTGAGAATCCATAACAGAAACCCAGAGTGGGAGTCACCTCCAGCAGTTTTTCGTCCCGTCATGTGTGTCTTTGGGCGTCTGTCCGTCACGCCCTGAACCTGGACATCGTGTGTTTGCAGGAAACGTGGTCTGAGAGCCTGAGCCAGCTGCTCAACGCTGGTAAACCCACTGCGTTTGACTTTATGATGCCTTCTGCAAACAGTCCTTGGGTTTGGCCCCTTACAAGCTCTCTGAGCCGTGTCAAACCCAACAAAAAACAACTCCAACCTCTAACAGGCGCTGCTGCCATGGGGGCCTCGGCCGTTAAACTGGACCCGTTCTGAGGATTAAAGCTCCAATTTTCTGGTGACTGCAACCCTTTGACCAAACGCAGCCATGGGGCAAAAGCAGGACAATGCAATGACATCACCCGCCTTTAGTTTATCCGTGCCCCCCCCCCCCCCACACACACACACACACACACACATCCTGGATTGTTACATATGTTCTCCAGAACTTCCTGGACGGCATTCCAGCAGCATCCATTGTAATCAGAGCTTCCTTACGTCTTTACAGTCACCTATGGAACCAGGAGTCCGGTTCTGGTCCCCGCTGACAGGCTTACATGTAAACAAAGGTGCCAAAACAAAGACAACCCCCCCCCCCCCCCGCTTCCTGTGCGAGTTTGACCCCCCCCCCCCCCCCCTTGTGCAGTAACAGCAGAACAGACTCATCTAACAATGGGTTTATTTCTGTGAGCACAGCAGTTATATTTGCATCAACATCAAAGCATTTTTACATTCTGCAACAAAAGGTAGTATCTTCATCCATGAAGCTGGGGGAGGAGGGGGGGTGGGGGCAGCCAGTCAGCAGGAGCACGGTCTGCAAAGCAAGGCGGAATGGTTTTAATCCAGCACAGATCCCGCCTCAGCTGGAAGACCCTCCGCTTTCCTCCAGTTCGCATTTCGCCACTTGAACCATTTCTGCGAAGGAACCAGAGAGAAAAAAACCCGTCAGAGATGCCAGAACCAACCAGAACCTGAAACAGCTGCTCGTCACAGACGGACTCAGGTCTGACATGAATATTCCTGAGAAATTGCACAGGTGGACTTCTTCTGCTGCCAAGAAATACATGCAGCCCTTTACAAGGTCAGCTTTAGGCCTCTGGCCATGTCTCCATGCAGACAAAAGGACCTGAAGAACTGAAGAAGAGAGGGATCCCGGTGTTCATAACAGGGTTGGGTTCAGACCCAGCTCCTCTGTACTCTCAGGGATCTCTGGTTACTCCTCATCAAACCTTTTTGGCTGTATCCCAATGCTAGGTCACACTGGCTTTAGCAAGCAACCACTTCCAATGAAAAGTCTACGTAAACGTAGCATTCGAGCTTCCGCCTTCAGAGCCAATTTTCTGGCTTTACGTACAAAAGACTCGGCCATTGAAAGATTTGGTAGTGACGTGTCTGACATGTTTAATGTTTGTTAGTTAAGTTTGATTTAGGTTAAGTGTAGCTTAGAAGAACCTTTAAGTTAAAATACTTCCAGTACAATCGTGGAAAATCCCCAACAATGTTTGTCTGGATGTTTGGCATACTTTCATCTCCACACCATGCGAGAATGCCGGCGCTGACCGATCCATTTCTTGTCTGGAACAGGCGAGTGTCGCTCTGCAGAGTTCAGGTTTAAGCTCCCTGGGGACAAACATCTGACACAATCCCAAGCATTGGCAAGGGAAAAGGAGGGAACCGCCTCTCCGACACGAGACCAGGGCCACCGTGCACGTGGCTGGAGGGAGGCTCCTCTGGATTAAAACACATGGCATTCTTGTTTGCGCTCATCTGGGATTACTAAATTGTTTCCAGAAAAACATTTTTTGCAGCTGCAGCTGCAAAAAAAGTGAATCTGATCCATGGTTTTTTTTCTGCTGCTGTCACTCTCAGGAGCGACTCATTACACACACGCCAAGCCTGAACGCATATGATCCGCACAACATCTCAGGTCATTTTCCCCACTGAATCGGACTTGATTACATAAGGAGGCGTTTTAATCTCAAAGATGACTCAGCAACCCTGAAAACAAACAAAACGCTCTGTGGTAAAAAGCTCAAACATGCAGCAGGGAGGCCGGAGCCAGTTCCAGAGGTTATGAATGCCAAACGGGGAGTGGTGGTTGGGTTGGGTTCCTTCGTCTAAACCTCCTCCAGTGTGTACTTTGTTAGCAAATACAAAGACACTCGACAGGAGGGATAGAAAACTGCTGTCTCTGACCGGGGCTCTTTGATGACGGGCCAAACCTTTACCTCACCGCCTGGACCGGGTTTTCCTGTCAGGTTCTCCCACCCGATGGAAGCACAGCGCAGGTTGGATTACAGACCTCTACGGAAAGATGGTCAATTATTTCTGAGGTCATGAAGACGAGCCTTAGCAGTAAATCGGTGTGAATGTTCACAGGAAGCTGCGTACTGATGAAAGCGGTAGAAAAGGACGCTGCAGCCAGAAACCACTGTTGTACTTTAGTAACAGTTTGAATGTAACACAGCTGTGACTGTTGGGGACAGATTAGGAACCGGATCTATAGGGAAGTTTCCATTTTCTGTTGCTGATACATGAAGCTTTGAACGGTTTAGCACCAAAATACACGATTGACCTTCTAGGCCCAGTGTGTACCTCATCTGGATCCGGTCTTCTGTCAGTTCCTCAGGCCTTAGTATGGATGCTGCAGGTTTTTGGGTTGTCGGGGTCCATAGAGGGTCATGGAGGGGAGCGACTGCATAGTGAAGGGAGCGCAGGTGTGTCTTATAGTTCCCCCCCCTCAGGGGACGTCATGAAAATGGAACGTACCATTGTCGCACCATTGTGACACCATTGCGTTAAAGTATTTAAAGGGATAATGGAAGTTACACACACCTATGACAAACTGGTGATGCCGTCGAACGGTGTTCTTTCGCCACACTGGCTCAGTACCGACCACGTCCAAATGATGCACACACCGGGTGTGCATGTGATAGGTCCTTGCGCAGTTGACCTGTCACCCGCAGAATTATAGAATTATATGCGCATGAACATTTTGGATCTAGGGGTTCGCCGAGCTGTCTCAGTATTTCTTGTGGGCCTTCGTCATGCCCCGTCCAGGTCTGCCCATTTTTTATCCACCTGTAAAGACAGTTCCCACTAGAGTCCAAAAAAGCTGCATTCAGCTTCTATGCTCCACAGATCTGGAAGAGATTTCCAGAGAGCATTAGATCATGAAACCCTTTGTTATTTTAAATCCAGCTTGAAGAGCCGCCTGTTCTCAGCTCCATTGATGAGTTTTGATTAAAATAACTGATACTGTTACTGAAAGGGCTTACCTTAAATTCAGTTCATTTTAACTTCATTAAAAAAAATAATGATTAACTCCTTTAATGGTTCTGTTAAATGTTTCTTCTGATGTTTATTGTAAAGAACTTTGAATCATCGTTTTGCACTAGATGTGCTGTACAAATTTGCCTTGCCTAAAAAAATTAAAAAAGAAAGTTCTAAAACTGTACGACTTTGAGTGTTTTTACACCCGAAAACAAGATCCCTGAGTTAGCTTCTGCAAGAACCGGAGCACGAATAGGTTTGGTTTGGCATACTTTCATAAAAACCTCTTTCAAGTGAAGAATCAGAGTTACAACCATTGACCATTTGGTGGCAGTGTGGCCCAAATGAGCAGCAGGCATAAAAATGAACCTGGATGGTGAATCATGCTGAAAACCTGATGACTGAAATTAAAAACGGCTATTACTGATGGTCCTTCTCACTTCTCCTTCACAAAATTTCCTGTTTTGATTCATGTTTTCTTGGATTTCTTCTTTTTTGTTTTTTTTGTTTTAGCTCTATGGTCAAAGTCGTTCCTGGTTGATTGAAGCTCTCTGCTGAGTCTGTCTGCATTCACTCAAGTGCAACAGAGTTCACTTGCAACTGAGACTCGGCTTCAGAGAGATCAGCTTTCCTGCTTTGTTTGTTCAGGTTAGAGGTGCTTCAGCTGAATCTATTTCTATTTATTTCCTGTAAACCATCTGCTCATTTCCCTGCTTTCTTTTTTATGTCAAATTTCTTTTTGAAGTATTATTGATAACCGTGTTTTGAAACAATAACCTGCCTATTCTGGGAAATGACTTTGTCCACTGAAGAAAGTAGAAACTTAAAAAACAGAGAGAACATTCCAGTCGCCTTCCGTCTTTTTCCTGGTCGGGTTCTGATTTGTCCTGGGAATGGTTTCCTGTATCTGGTTTTAAATGGAAGCCACACATTCTGTTGAAATCTGTTTGGAATTGTTCACATTAGTGCGGTTCAGAGAAATCTTGCGGAACTGGTCGGTGCGCTGGAGGCAGAGCGCTCGCAGTGATTGTTTGGCGCCGTTGCCATGAGAGAGCCGTATCTCTCCCACGTCACCCGCCATCTGTCAACCGGCCCCACCGCAGGCTGACATTTGCATTTGAAACGCACCTGGTGCGGCGTCAACTCCAACGACGTGAGGTTTTATGGAAATGTAGTCTTTGCACAGATAAACAACCACACCCCTAAAAAAACTGAACACATAATTTTTTTCTAAAAATAAAGCCCTTGAATGACAGATGGGAAGTTTTGGTTGGGAGTGGGTTTCTAATCGTTCCTCTGTAGGAGGAAAGCAGCAGCCGGGGGTCATTGGACCTCCTAAAGCTTCACATCTGGCTCCTGATGGGACAGATGCTGAGAGGAGGAATTCCTGAGATAGATGGGAAGTGGGAGTGTTTGGGAGAAGCGGGAGAGGAAAATTCCTCTGGAGTAAAGTGACGTTTTTTTCAAGTTAAAACATTTATGGTTAGAAACCCACTCTGATGAAAATGGTGTTTTTAACATCTCCTTGTAGCATTTTTCTGATGATGGAGAACATTTATAAAGAAACTTCAGAGTGGATCTTTATTCAAACTCCTGTTGTGCTTCCACTGTCAGACAGATCCATGAACGTCTTTGTTTTCCTCGTCTGAGCTGGAATCTGGATCTGAACTGTTTTTGTTGCAGCACTAATGTTAGGTTGGGGGTGTGAGGGGCTGTAAGCTAGCAGGGGAGAGCGTAAACAGATGGGTGACAGGAAGGGGGGGGGCGGGACCACTTTGAAAAGAGATCAAACGATGATCGGAGTGGGGACTTTAACATCTGATGTTGGTTGATTTGACTGAATGGGACGGAACTAAAAACAGACAGAAACATGGAAATGTGCTTCAAATGTGAGTTTTGGTGTCGGCTTGTTATGTTCACTGATGTCAAACAAACACGAGTTGAAAACAACAGCAGAAAACGGGCTGGAATGTGCGCGTGAGGGTGTGACTGACAGCGCCGTGGAAGTCCACGCCGCCCAGCGAGGCGTCAGCAGAAAACGTGACCATGGTGTGACCGTCAGTAAACATCCTGCAGATGCCTGCGTGGTGATGAGCGGCGCCCGCCTTTGTGCCTCATCAGTGTGAAACAGCAGAGACCAGGACATGTCCACGGGACCGTCCCCACAGACGCCACACAGACCATTCAGTCTTTCAAAAGTCAGCTGAATTCTTCCCACATGAGGGGGAAATCATTTCCAATATAGTGTTTTGTTTTTGTGGTTCACTTCAGGAACTGCAGAGAAGTCAGCTTTATTTACTCAGAAGGTTCCTGACTGTGACTCTTTTTTTTTGTTTTATGTTTTATACAGATGTGTCCAATTTGTTCAAGTAAAACTGTTTTTTTACTTGTTACAAATGCAAAACGGACAGAATTTCATTAAAAAAGCCTCAGAATGTGAGGAAAATGTGCTGCTTAAGTCCATAATAAAACAATCTTATTAGACTCAATTCAGACTTTGATTTAATAGAAAGTGTGTTTCTGGAGTCTGAAGAAAACAAGAAACAAGTCATTACAAAACACAAACTGCACCTCTGAGTTCTGGTCAAAACCAGAACTCCACAATAGGCTGTATTTGAGTTTGATCACTGTTTCACAGCATCTTAACCATTTATTTATATTTTTTGAATTAATATTATAAACGTTAAAGTGTAAATTGATTATGTTATCTAAAAAGACGGATTACATATATGATTTTAAAAAACTCCTACATGTGAGGCTTTTCTGCTCTATTCCCTAAACAAATAAGTGTGTTTTTATTATTTTTAGGTCAGATTACTCTTATTTCTGGAACCAGCAGATCATTATTTAGAGCCCATAATAGTCGGCGGACTGACCTCCGTTTCCTCCACTGAAAGTCCACATTCACTCGCGATCAGGATGATCTGCAGCTCGTCTGGGTTTTTGGAGAAATTTAAGAAGTTCTTCTCCAGCTGTTGGATCTGTTCATGTTTCAGCGTCATCATCATCTCGTCCTCGCTCCTGTTCAGCGCCATCCTGGTCCAAAATAAAAACTAAAAACACGAAAGAACCCCTTCTGCGCGTGACTGCTGCAGCCGCGTGCCCGTGTCGACGTCCGCGTGGATCGCTGTTCGGTTCCGCGCAGGTTCGGTGGCGACTCAGCTTCAGTTCTCTCAATGACAGGAGCAGCGCTGGCCGTGTGAGCGCGCGGGAGGGGCGCGAGGCTTTACAACTGTCAACAGCCGGCGCGTCACGCGGCGGCTCCGCCCAACGAGCCCTCCCCCAAACAAAGGAGGGCAAACGTCAGAGCAGAGCTGCTGACAGACATCCAGACTGCAGAGCTGAGGACCTCCAGTGTGGGACAGGTGATTTAGACACGGGAGGGGTATGTTTGTATAGACCCCTTCTGTATTTATGACAAAACTTGTTTTTTTCTTGTATTTGTTTACTTTGCTTTTTGGACCAAAGGGAAGACAGAGACATTATGATGCGTACACACCGGGCAAGTTCTTGCACGTGCTTTAAGCAAACGGTGTTCACATTGGACTGTCACTACCGGACACTGGCGCATGAACTCACAGGTGAAAGATGCCTGGTGTTAAAGTGGTGAATCTCGCTGCTTTTTCTGTCACAGCTCCATTCCGATATATGAAAGACTCGGTGTCACAGAAATCCGGACGGGCATAAGGAATTTGTTCTTCATGATCACTTTGCAAACCGTTACTTTAGGTAATTGAGAGAATTCCATTAATTGTGTAAACAGTTCAGGTAGTCTTAGGTCAACACTGGACGTGCATCCGAGCCTTTTTCTGGTAGAGGACATGTGTAAAGAAAATTCTACTTAAAATGTCATTTCTTTTTTTTTTAAATCATTGTGAATCAGGAGCAGATTAAAAAAATCAGCTTGAAAAAGATAATATTTGGGACAATACAAAACTACCCTGGGCGGAGCCACAAACCTCCTGCTCCGCCCCATTCTGATGCATCCACTTACAGAAAAAACAGATGGGGGGGGTCACCCCCACATCAAGCCCCCAGGATAAGGCAAGGTGCCTAGAGGCAGCAAGAGCCCCCCCAGACGTCCACATGAAGAAGCAGATCAAGGGAGCCTGCCCCCCCCCCCGGCAACCTGACAATGGTCACCTATACCAGAGTCAGATGGACCACCACAAGAGCCCCCCCCCACACACACACACACACTGCTTGAGAGCACCACTTAGTTATCTCTACCTATGACCCTGAGCGACCCAGACATGAACCAACCCCCCCCCCATACAAATCCTCACAGGATTATAGTCCAGGCTGCTACCCCCCTGCCCTATGGACAGTCCAGCCGAGACCAAAGATACACCACCACCCCCCCATGCCCAAGGGGAGGGCATCACTGAGAGATGAGGGTCCTGACAAGAATGGTCACCACCAGATCCACACGGACCCCCCCAGGCTCAGATGGGACGTGTTCCCCCACTCCACATGGACAGAGGGTCGCAGGGCCCAAGAAGCCAACGCCCACGGGACACAACTACCACCACCAAGTGGCTGGCTCCTCCCACTTTAGGTGGGGCACGGAACAGGAGACGAGTGACCACCCCCCTACTTATGCAACATGTGCGTCTTATATTTGGTGGAAAACTGCCACCAAGTGGGGGCAGCCGCAGCTTAAGAGGTCCTGAAATAGGGGTAGCGCACCCCTGAGGGTACTACAGGCCAGCAGCTCCTTTTTCAATGGTTAAACTGAAAAAAACGACATTATTGTGAATTAAAAATAAATAAATACCAGATTATTATCAGGTGGGAGAAAAAACTAAAATGAACAGGGGATTTGGTTTATTAATTTATTCTGCTTATTGTATTAAATATAAAATGTTGCTGATAAAATTGACCAAATAGATCATTTTTTTACTCGACACACAACGATGAAGTACAAATACTCCTATTTGTGAACCACTGCTGCAGGGAGAACCTCCATTTTTTTAAATTGAAAACTCAAAAATTAAAAACACGCAGACATAACACACTTAAATGGAGGTTTGTGCGTGACCCCACCTCTGTATCGATGTAGCAGTCTAATCACAGCACTCAACACTCAAGGCCACGTGTTTGCATGGGATTTCCAGAGGTGAAAGTCTGGCGGCCTTTGTCCTTTTGCCCCCCGTCTTATCACGTATCGCATCTGACTGAATGCAGCTCGTTGTTCATCACTTTTCCTCCCAGCCCGCCTAAAAGCTGCCACTCAGGCCACTGATAGTCTGTATCCAGGCTGATTACTCTGCACACGGAGACGTAATGGATGGAAATGAGGTTGGCCAGTCATTAAATAAAATCACAATTTAAAGGTTTAACGTCTGTGTTGATGACAAAAACAATGCAATTAATAATAATAAGAGGGCATTCTTGTGTTCTTGAGTCACATGGATGATCTCTTCCCAACATACAATTGCAAGCAAGGCACCATTTGACCATAAACCCCTTTGCCCCCTCCAGCAGCAGATGGAAAAGATACCCTAAGTAAAGTGCACATTAGTAAAGTTTGCCATCTATGCTTCAGCCAGTATGCATAAAAAAAGAAAAGGTGTGAGACATCTTTAATCATTCAGGATCTATGCTGCTTTCCGCTCTGATCAGTCAAAACGGTGACCGATTGTCTGGGAAGGAAATGTTTTGACAGAGTTTGTCGGATAACAATAGAACAAAATAAACAAAGGCAGACGATAAGTGATAAGCTCCTGTTGACAGTTTCACTACTGTCATGGAGAAACACTTTCACCAAATGCAGATTCTCTGGTGTTTTCGCCGTAATCTCAGCGAGCTTGTTACACGGCAGAAACCGCAAACAGACTATTCCTTTCCTCAACACACTTGGCTGTTCTGATGCTATCTTTGGATTGGATTAGACCCATAATTATGTGATTTAAACAACCAACCTCCGCACGCGTGATGCAATCCAAACCCATGGAGAAACACGCTCAGCTTAAAGACACCCCCAAAGACACAGGCCACATCCAAAAGGCGGGGGGCTGTTTTTTGTTTGAGGTTTTTGGTGGCAGGGATTTGGTTTTCAATGTCTTTGAGTTTCATAAGAGCAAAAACATCCTTACCGCGCTGGAAGTCAATAACAGTTCAAATGTCCACTTCATCTGTACATAGAGGGTTTGTTTATTTTACAGGCGTAAACAGTTTCCTCAGGAATCTTCTCCAATATTGTCACAGGAAGCGTCGGAATTAGAAAATAGGAAAAGACGACCAGAGAAACGACGTTTTCAAAGGGTTCTTAAACAGGATGTGGCTGCCTGATCATGTGTGTTGATAACTTTCACTGTGCTGATTGGATGTTGCACCTGCCCCTGTGGTGCAGACTGGTGGGTTTCCTCAAGAACGTCCCTGCATCCCTGTCACCAGCCGCGTTTACATGGGCAAAAGTAATCGGAAAGAACGCCTGATCGGAAGGAAAATGCGTCATGTAAACATGCCGTTCGGAATAGTCTGCCCCGGTCAGACTCGTTCGGATCAAACTTTCTTTCTGATGGAGATAGGTGGGTTATAGCGATCCTTTATCCGATCGTGGAGCATGTAAACGGTTCATTCCAATCGTGTGTCACTTCTGCTCTGGTTTACGTCACGCATAGACGGTGTTTCTCTGAGAGAAAGCTTTGGATCTCAAACAGGACCGACCAGCTGCTCTGCGGACGCCCCGTGACAAGCGGTGCTCGGGTGTCAGTGGACCGAGTGAGCAGAGCAGCCGGATTAATAACTTTGCGTTTGGGGGGGGGGGGGGGGGATGCTTTGTTACGTGTACGTTTTGTTGTGTTATATGTGGGAGAATTCAGACTGTGATCCGTCCCGCCGCTCTGGGTTAGCGGCTGCAGGACTCAGGAGAACCGAGAAGAGCTTGGACCGCCAGCTCACAGCGGCTTTGGGGCGGTGTGTGAACTTTTCAGAGCAGAAATAAATGTGGCTCAGTCCTTAGAAACTGTTCAAACAATCACATGGATTTGTGTTTCCAGTTGTGTCCAGACAAAATAAAGACTGATGTTATTCCCACACATTTACGTGCAGCCAAGATGCAGATTGCTGCGTTTCTCACACGGTCCTGGAATTTGTGTCCATCAGGCTAATGTTGTTAGCCCGTGTTTATAGCCTGTCCTAACCCTTCTTCCAGCTCCGTTCTTCCACAATAAAAGCACTGACCACACGGATTAAATAAAACGATGAGCAAACAGGCGCTTCATAATATTCATAACATAATAAAAGCACGTTGGGAAGATCGTCTCGTTATTACGGAGCTGCCTGCATAAAATCAATGATTTGGCGCGGTTGTTTACAACGGGACGCCTCTCCTCTCCAGGATTTCTACCACTACTGCGCATTCCCACACTGATTCATTCCGACCGAAGGTGAGACTGAGTGAGACCATGGGAACGATTTGTTCTAATCGACAAAAGGTTTTCTGGCTCATGTGCAGGGTGAATTTTAACCGACCATTGATCCCATCAAGATATATTGCCCATGTAACCGCGGATACTGACTGTAAATAAGAACTGGACTGAGTGGCCCCTCCCCCCTGGCGTACCAAACAGGACGTACCTGCTGGCTCCAAGAAGCGAAAATCTATAGACTTCTATTGAGGAATAAACAGCTGTCACTCTATTGGTCAGAAGAACTATTCTAGATCTGATACCTTTTTTTTTCAACATTTTCTTGATAATCCTCTGTTTTTTTTCTCAAGCTCAAGTTATTAAAGTTATAAACTGACCAATCAGATCCCTCAATAAAAGGAGGTTGCCTCGAGTCCACCATCAAAGAGTTTGACAGATTTCATGTAGCTCCCTCTCCAGTGGTAGGGGTGTGGCCTTCCAACATTCACCCCGATTGGTGAAACTGGGTTGCCACTGAAACGTTGACTCAGACCGACCCCGAACAATCACTGCTTACCGATGACATCTGGCTCCAACATGGCGGCAGCCGTACTTGACATCGTCTGGTTGGAGAAGGGAGTAAACTCTTTTCTATGGGTGACATCACACTCGCTCAGTCCAGTTCTCAGGTACAGTCAATGGTTGCTGGTCCTCAAAACAAGGTGTATTTTTTGCAGATGAGACTGTTCTGTGTCCACAAAGTCATGTGTTGCTAGTGAACTTAGCAGCTGATTTTGGACTAGAACTCTGTATGCAAACATTGATGGGTTCTAAAAAAAATATAACTCAGTTGAGCCTGTCCTAGTTTTATTTCTAAAATGCTTTTAGTACCAGGTAAAGAAATGTAATCCAACATTTAAAGATTAAGGGAAAGAAATACATACACAACGTTTGGGGCGGTAGGGCGGTTGACCCATTATCGCAAGATTGCAGGTTCGACTCCCGCCTTGCACGCCCATAAGTCGAACTGTCCTTGGGCAAGACACTGAACCCCACTTTGCCTCTGGTGGCAGGCAGGCACCTGTGTTTGGCAGTGGAGCGGCCACCAGTGTGTGAATTTGTGTGTGCATGTGTGTGTGCATCAGTGAATGGGACTGTAAAGTGCTTTGTCCTTGTAGGTAGAAAAGCGCTATATAAGTATACACCATTTACATTTATGTGTTTAGTTTCACTTGCAACATAAGCAGATGTTCACTTTATCACATTTGTGCTAGTGCTAGCAGGCTGGTACTAATTCTAGCACATTGATGCTAATGAAAGTTCTCGTAGGAGCTGCTGCAGTTTACTCAGATAAAACACAAAAAACGAAGTTTGTCGGTTTGTTTTGGAAAGACTTATTTAAGCTAACAGTCCAACTAAGGGTTGACTTTGGAAAAAAATTATATATATATATATATATATTTTTTTTGTAAATAGCCGTTTCGAAAGACAGTTTAATTTTATCAACATAAAATAAAAGACAAATGAGTAAACATCCAGTCATCAGGTAAAGTTGTTTTATGTGAGGTGAACAAAGGCAGTGGGGTCCAACATCTTATGCAGTTGAAGCTTCCATGCTGCAGGTAAACGTCCTGGATTGGAATCAGCTGTGAAAAATGACAGCTGACTGTCTGCTGCACCGTTTTTGTGTTCCTGTGTTGTGTATTTGTGATAAATATCTGCATCCAGCTGCTGTTTTCTTTTCATCTTATTTGATTCCGTTCAGTGTTTTGGTTACTCAATGTTTTGATCAATTAACTAACATATTTTACAGATCTACCAGCTGTGGAGATCTTTGATCAATTCAGGGTTTGTTTGTTTTTAAATGAAGTTAGATTCAAATGCATTTAAAATTGAAATACAATCAATATGATGCAAACCTAAAGATAACAATAATAGCTACAACATCAATAGTGTAACAATATTACAAACATGTTTGACATGAAGCAGGCAGAAGCTTAGCGCAAAGAAGAAAAGAAAGTAAATACAAATTAATCCAATAATAATGGATAAAGGGAAAAGATTAATTTGAAAAAATCAGAAGGCTAAGATTTAACTCTAAGATATGTACCTTGAGTAATAATACTTTTATTAAACAACAAAAAATCATTAGAAGTTTATCTTCTTAATAGTACTTTTATATCTGCATGTCTATCCATGTTCAATATTATATTAATATTGTTATAAAATTGCCTTTAATTATGCAAACATTCATCGTTCATACAGTTTATTATTATTATATTGTTTCTGCACCATATAAAGCTATTTTAAAACGTTAGAATTTTTTTGCATGGTTTTTGTGCAGAGCCGAGATATAAGAAACCCCCTACAGTTTGACTGCACTAACGGTAGCTTAAATGTCCCTGTTATGGAAATGCCCCCCCTAAAACTAAATTCTGGATGTTGTTTGGTAGTATGCTATTTTTACTGTCTGACATTCTACAAGTTCCTGCAGTTTTCATAGTTTTGACTGTATAAAAAGTGGATCCCAGTGTCCCACTTAACAGATGATCTGGACTCTTTGTGCGTGTCTTTTATTTTGAAAGATTAGGAGTTTGTGTCTGAGACACTAAGATATCCTGACTTTTCCACAGATGACAGAACATTGTGGATTGTACCACAGGAATGTGGAGACTCGTTTTTTTTCTGCCTAAGAGGCTGATATATAAGATTTGATAAAGTAGATGCAAGACGTTCCAGCCTGGTTCATGTTTTTTCATGTATTTGAGGTTAAAAAAAAACGTTTGTTGCTAGCGTTTATTGGGATGAGCTGAGTGACAGCAGTAGCATTTTTACAAAAGACGTTTCTTGTGACAGTGCAGCTGTACGGCAGCACACCTCAAAATGCAGTTTTTGTTCTTCTCTGCTCTTTTATATTTTATAAATCCTGCCAGTTGAAGATCTGTTTCTTTGAATGGGATGCACGGGGACAGAGCCTTGCTTTGAAACAAAGGGATAACATCTTACCTGAAATCACTGGTTCATAGCTAGCTAGCATTAACGGCTGATATGCTGAAATGCAGTTTTAAGCTTAATTTTCTTTATATTTGTCCTCCAACATCATAAAAATTCTACAAGAAAAACAATTTTTCACGGGAATGGGTCTTTAAAACAAATATTTGGATCCACATCGCTCCAAAACATGATTAAGAAAACTTGAAAAACACCTAAAAACAAATGCATTTCATACATGAAACATGAATCTGAACATGAACACATAACTTTCCTCAGGTCTGGGATTCAGTTTGATCAGTGCAGCTCATGAATTTCCCAGATTTTCTTGTTTTTAAATAAGTTAACTAAAAGTTTTGTGGACCATGGATAACTTTGGGATCTGTTGTTAAAACAGGTTAAAAGAGAGATACAGTAATCTAAACAAGAAGAAATAAAAGCCTGGATAATTGTTTCCAGGTCAGATGGAGACTAAATACTTCTTAATTTTCCACATTCCTCAGATGATAAAAACAGGGTTTTTTTTTTCATCTGTTTTGAGTGGCCTTCCAGGAACATAGACCGGTCAAACACTCCAAGATTTCTGAGGTTTGAGTGGACAGGAAAGCTCAGACAACCCAAGGTGTTGTCTGATGGAAGGAATTTTATGTTTTGGGGCAAAAATCAATGTCTTGGTTGTTTTCTGGGGATTTAATAGTGAATGGTTATTGCTCAGCCATGTTTTAATGCTTGTTAAGCAAGTCAGCAATGTTTGTAGTTTGTAATAACAATTTTCTGGGGAAAAAACAGTAGAGCTGGATATCATCTGCATAGAAATGATATGAGATGTGGCTGAATTGATGAATACGTTTCTCAAGAGGAATCATATATCAAATTAATAAATTAGGGCCAAGTGCAGAACCCTGGGGTGGAGTGTTCCCATTTTATTCCCTACATGTATATGTGTTGTGTGTGTAGCTAAATGTTTCTGCCCACTTAGATATTTAAATGTTTCAAGTTTTGAGATGAATCCACCCACCCATCAGAAATGTTAGGATTTATTTTAGGATCTAGTCAAAGAAAATTCCTTTCCTCTGCTGGTCCTCCATAAGATGACAGAAACGGAAAAGTTTCTCCTTCGTTGTGTTAGATTTTCTCATAATCTGAAACCAAAGTATTGACCTCTTCTTCCTCAGACATGAAAGACTTTGTAAATCAAATAAAATCAAATTTTACTTGCATAGCATGTTTCCTACTAGTGACTAAAAGTGCTTTACATAAAAAAATCGAATTTTCAAAACCAAAAACAAGACAAAAGACCATTACACAAATAATCATCCATCAATCATCAATTAATAAGATCCAAGGTAAAACTAAACAAACAAATAAATAAGCCTTAATAAACAGATATAAATCAGTAAAGTGAATGAAAAAGATCTATTCAAATGAGTAAAGACAGAAGTAGCATAAAATAATTTCATTACTTAAAAACAAACTTCCTACAGTTTAGCTAAAAGTCCGATCACAGAGCTCAGTGTGGACCCTTCCCCTTCCTGAACAGTCTCTGGTGCCCCTTTAAAATCTCCCCCAATTTTTTATGATTCAACCCTGAAATCCTCAGACTGGACATCTTCAGTAGAAATGGTCTTTTCTTATTTAGTCCATTTTCTTTATTGTCTGAGAAGTCCTCATCATCTTCCTCAAAATCGGAGTCCTCCTCTTCCTCAGACATTGAAGAATCTTCATCAGATTCAGAGTCGCCAGAGAAAAGAGTCTCACTGAGTTCCAGCGCATCATCTGAGTTTTCCTCAGAGTCTTCCATTAAAGTTCCGTCTTCATGCTTCTCCCCACACAATCGGACAGATGTTTTGGACAATTCTTCCTTTTTGGTTTGAATCTCGGATTCCAGTGTCTTGGTGAAGTTCTGTAAACTGCCCCTTTGGTCCACCAGACTTTGATAGTTTTGTCTCTTCTTGTGTATTTCCTTTCGTTGAATGTCCAATTCTCTTTGCAGCTCGGCAACTTCCAGAGAGAGTTCCAAGTTAGTTTGGATGGTTTTCTCATTCTCAGCCTGCATTTGATCACATTCAGATTCCAAATTTTTTACATCTTGGAGCATGATCTCTGATTTCTTTCTGGTCTCCAAGAGGTTTTCCGCTTCCACTCTGAGTAAATCCCTCTCCTCTCTCAGTTGGAAGTACTGAGCAGACAGTTCCTCAGGATTCTTTTGGCTCTTTTTCATCTCTGAAATCTGGATTTCCAACTTTGCGTTCAGTTTTTGTAATCTGACTTTTTCTACACTCATTCTGGGATAGTTTTGTCTCATCTCCTCTTGTTCTTCTTGTTCTGTTTGCAGCTGCTGAAGTTCACTTTTCAGAGCTTCAGTTTTCTGCTGTAGAAGATGGGACTCGTTCAACTGTAGTCTGTAATCTACTTCCAGAAGTGATTGTCGAGCTGCTTTCTTTTGATATTTTTGCAGTTCAGCCTGAAGAACTGTATATTTCTTTTCCACATTTTTTCGTTGAGATTTCACTCTCTCCTTTTCCAGTTTCAGTTCTTCTTTGGGCCAAAGTTTCAATTTCAGAGTTTGAATTTGCTCCTTAATAGAGGTGTTTCTTTCAGAGAATTCTTCAATCTTTAGTTTTTCTTCCGCACATTTCTCGTGTACCTTCAGTTGTTTCTGAGCTTCTTTCTTCAGAGACTCTAAAGTTTGAATTAATTCCTTGTTCTCCCTGAATGCAGCTTTCCGTTCACCCTTTAAGTGTTTGTGTGATGTTTCCAGGTGCTTTATGTTGGAAAGATTTTTACTAAGAATGTCAATCTGACTTTTCAAAGCTGCATTCTGCTTAATCATTTGTTCTGTAACTCTGTTTAATTCTTTAAGAGACATTTTCACAGTTGGACTTGTTGCAATTAAAAAAAAAAGCCCTTTTCCTAAATGCTTTAAACTTTTTTCCGAGCCTTGATTCTTATTCTTTACTGCAAAGACTGTGAGAGGGTCCTATATGAGACGTAGAAGCTACGGTGTCATATTTCCTCTAATGACAAAATATGACATCATAGTCTGTCTAAATGTTGTAAATGTTGTGTTTTGATGTCAAGGATGACATGTGATGATGTCATATCCTGACATTATCACATACTCTGATGATGTCAGGATATGACATCATCAGACTATGTGATGATGTCATCACATACTCAGGACATGACATCATCATCACCACCATTGCATCTAAAATGCTTGTACATTTCAGTATTATGTCTGTAAAGAAGTGTCTTTTGTGCTTGAACAATAAATCTCAGCCAAAAAAGAAAATCCAAACTGGGGTGACCTCTTACTAGAAGTGACAGAAGTGATGGGAAATAATGAAAAACTTGTGCAGCCACTTGGCTTGTCCTTTTTGCATGCCAAAACTATGTAGAGGGCTGTGAGGGGATTTGTTATTTTTGACACATTGTGGAAAACTAAACTATGTAGAGGGCTGCTCTTTGGGCGTGCAAATTTTAACGACGGTAATCCAGCCTCTTGGCTGTCCCCTGGCCATTTCGGGTAGAAAAGCCAAATGGCTGCTCTACGGACATGCTAGTGTTAACCTAACTGGTCATTTGGAAAATCCTTTTTAAGATACAAAAAAAAAATTCAAACTTTTGTAGATATACATTTTTTTTTCTATAATAGCTGCTGTAAGACATCCTTGGATTGAATATGCTCTTTATACATAAATGTAACTGAATTAAACTAGCCTAACCGAATGGCGGCTCAGATTACAAGTGAGGCTAAGAACAATCGGAGCAGTGTTGAAAGAGCAGCCTCCTCTTCCTCAGGAGACACTAAATCCATGAAGAATCAGAAATGGCTTCTGTGTCGACCAGCAGAGACAGATGTGGCATCTAACCCGCCTACTTCACTCAGTTTCCCTCACAGAAAAGGCCTGCAGATCATCAACGGCGCCTGGAGGAGCCAAAGTTCACGACCGGCACACCCGAGGCCCCGCCCACTCAACCGCCACCTCATCAAACAGAGACATCTGGAGATGAAGGAGCTGATTCCAACCGATTCAAGAAGCGGCGTAAACAAGAGCCAGGATTTACCAAACGCCTCTGATGAGTCACCGCACACATGTCAGGGGGGAAAAGGAATATTTTCAGTCCAAAGATCTCACTTTCACTCATTTCATTCACCGCTGGAGCCTTTTGAAAGACCTACAACGACGAAAACCCAACAGGAGCATCAACAATTGGTTGGAACATCTCAAAAATGTGTTTGTTTTTTTCAATCATTCCAAAAAGTGAAAGGTTGGAATTTTCCTAGAACCATGACACATTGATAAACATATTTCAGGCTAAAAATGAGAATATAGTGAAAAAGTTCTGCTGAGCTGATCACTTCCAAACATCTGCAAAGGTTTCCTGGAGCCGTGAAATGGTCTCTGAGTCTGTATGAGAACCAAAACTCTCCACGAGGAGGGCAGACCACAAGAGGTCTTCCAAAAGCAAGCTGGTCCACAGAAAACTGAGGAGCACCGAGAACCAGAACTCACTGGACTGTTGAGGGAAGAACACCCGACCCGGGCCACAAATGACCCATTCCTCCTGAACCAGAGACGTCAGAAGCTTCTCACCCGAGTTCAGGAGATCCAAAGTCCTTTTTTCAGATGCATAGGAAGCACAGAGACCCAGAATCCAGTCGCTGATGCCCTGAGGTTCTTCTGCTGGTGTCGGCCCACTGGGTTTTCTGAAGTCCAAATTCAAAGCAGGAACCAGGAAGTTCTACAGCACTTCATGCTGTCCTCTGCTGAAAAGCAGGACTTGGTATCTGTTGAAGGAACCCAAAGCTGTGTTCGACTGGACAGCAGACCCACCTGAGCTGGACTTCCATCCACCCATGCAGAACCACAGGCGGATGGTCTGCATACCACAGAGCAGTAATGCAGCAATGCAAAGTAGAACCAACGGAGAAATAAAGAGATTAGTCCAAAAATAGACGTACATATGATTGGTCTAACAGGATCCTTCACTTTTCTGAGACATAAATTTAGGTTTTCAGTAACCTTATTTATTTGATGTTTCAAATTATGCATAATTATTCTACGTGAAAAACAAGTTTCACTATTTTGTAAGGTGGTCTAACCTTTGGAGCTTCCCGTGACGATGAGAAGAACTCAGAAAGACTGAAAACGAATCCAAGTCTGACATTGAAAAATCACATTTTAAAACAAAACATGTTTAATTTAGAAGTTTAACTATGGATGGAATGGATGTAGAGGAGATTTTTTGCAACTGCAAGACACACTTGAATAAAAAAAAGTGTCAAAAATCACAAATAATGATTGATTGGGGTAAGGAAAATGAAGGTCAATGAGTTACTTTACGGAGTGACTTCATTTGCAGGAAGCAGCCAGATTCTAAAGAAAGTTTTTAATTTGGCCAAACTGAACGTTTATAACAGACATTGGTAATAATGGTTTCCTGATGTCTCTGTGCAGCAACCGCTGAGAGAAGACGTTTCATACGCCAACCTCCCACACGTTAAGGACAAAATGAAAGATTCTTTACCAGACTGAAGGAACTGATGCGTATATTAGAAAAAGTAAGAAGTCCTGGACCTGAAACAAACCTACGGTGGCCTGGAAGTCCAAAGCGCATCAACAAATCACTCGGCGCAAAAACGTATTAAAGAGACGGAAAAAAAAAAGATTTCAGAAAACAAAATGAAATGTTAAAAGGTGAAGCAAAATACAGAAACCGGAAGAAGTGGGTATTCCAGAACATCTGAGGAATCGCCAAACCTTTGCAGCGACTGAGGCCAGAAACAGAAATATGGTCTGTCAGGCCGAATATCTTTTTAAAAGGTGAACAAATGTCATCATCCATTCAGTGATGTCCATCAGCATCCCATAATACGTCCCTTTCCCGCCTTTCCGGTTTCCTATTTGGTTTTTCATTTTTGTAGCATTTCATTTTGATTTCTGAAAATCCCTTTGGTTTTCATCAATGTTTTTTTGGAATGGCATTTTGGTCAATGTTGCTGTTTTATTACTTGCTATGCTTTTTTTTGGTGATTTTTTTTTAAATATATATATTTGTGACTAATTGGCCACTTCAGGGCCACTGCACAAAGCGGTTGAAAGTGCCACTCCATTCATCTTCAAAGCCAGAGGTCTTTTCGTGGCCACTCTGTTGTTTGGACACAGTCTCTGCAGAGAAATTTACCCCTGACTTGTGGGCGGGACTGTTGGAGCGGAGCAATCCCGTCCCCCCTTCCCGTTGCTGGGAGCTCGGAGCAGAGGGCTTGTGTCCCGCCCATCATCTGCTCCTGATTCACTACGATTGGAATCAAGAAAAACTTTTTTTATTCTCTTCATATTTGCCTTCCATCATCAGAGAAATGTTGAAAACACCAAAAGTATCATTTTCATTTGGAAAAAAGTACTTTTACAAGAAAATACACGTATTAATATACATTTTTGTACTGATAAACATTTGTTGATTGCAGTTTATATTTGAAATAGAACTCATGATTAAAAAATCAAAGCAGATAAAACCGTTTTTGTCTGAAATTAAAGGGAAAAGGTTTTTCTTTTCTTCCTCTGACGTCCTGCTTCATAACACGACTGAAAGCAAAAGATCAGTTTTCAGAACGGAACAGCATCAAAGTCTTAGTCCTAACGTTGTGGCTTCTTCTGCTTCTTGTTTGGAAATTTGTTTTTTCTAAGATCCTGTTGCTTTTTTCTGAGTCAACTGAAATGAGAACCTGATGAAAGTCGAGTTTCAGAAGAAAGGAAGAGTCAAATTCTGATGCAAAGGCACAGAAAGAGTGGAGTTCAGAACAGAGAACAGAGGAGAGCAGATGAACAGCATGAGGTTCTCACATGATTCTGCACACTTCCTGAATATTAATAGTCTGCTTGCGTGATCTTCTCAAAGTTCAGAGTCGGCTACAGTCCTCGTCTTTCACACGAGCTGCTCACATGGAGCACGACTGCACAAGAACACAGAAAGAAACCAAAAACCATTCCTCATTCAAAGTAATGATTTCCAGCTTTTTTAGCATTGCTTCATAATTTCTGGATCTATATAAACAAAAAGCAGAAGTATTTTACTGTGAAGATGATGATGGTGAGAGGATCCTTGATCCATCTAGAGTTTTCTTGTCCTTGGATTTTTGTTTCTGCGGTTCAGACTGAGGGTTGAACCTGTGAGCGTTCATGAATAAGTGCTGCATGCAGGTTGTTTTGCATGTTCTAGTTTTCAGGGCGCAAACGTCCAAATGCAAAGCAGATGTATCCGCGGCCTGCAGGTTTTCCTTCTCTGCTTTTCCTCGGAAAGCCCGTCTGAGCGTCCTGCTAACCAGAACGGCTGGATCGTTGCTCTCTGAGTTGACCTCAGGGGTCAAAATAAGGGAAAAAGTCTTTTTGTTTTTTGTCTGTGGAGGGAAAATGTGTCCAGAGAAGAGCCTGATGGGATTTTTAGTCTCTGCAGATACGCTGGTTTTTAGAGGACTGCTCTGTGTTTGGGAATTACAACGTGTTTTTGCTCAAGTTTTTGTTACTGCAGCGTGTATTATGGTATGTATTCAATGATTAATCTCTGTTTTATCTGTTTTACTTATTTTATCAAATTTATTTTACTACATACATGCTTATTTATCGATGTGCTATGATTTTCAATTGTACCTCCTTATTTTTAATAAGAAATTATATTTTTAAATTTTGACTCCAATGAATGTTTATTGTATTTATTCAGTATCAATATTGTTTCCATAAATCCTTCATTTCTCCTTTTTAAATTGTACTCTATGAATTAAATTTGTCTCTTAAAGTTTAATAATGAGTTTTAAACCTTTTTAGTTTTTAATTTAACTATTTTTCAAATTGAATATATGTATTTTTGATGAGTAATGGTTAGGGTTAGGAAAAAATGACCAGGTTAGGGTTAGGTTAGGTTTAATCCCTCAGTTTTCTTTGAGTTTAAATTCCTGATCTAATCGATTTCCATCCTTTTCCTTTGCCCTTTTTGTCCAACGTGTTTTACTTTGAACACCAGCAACATTCAATGAATCCCAGCCATGAAATAAAAAATGTTTAACCAAAGGAGTGTCTGTGTGTGTGTGTGTGTGTGTGTGTGTTTTAATTGATTGTATAGTATTTGTGTTGTGTTATTCTGATTAAAACAGAATTTAGTTGTTAAATTTTAGTTTCACCAACGTATTTCAGGCTGAGCTCTGCCCTCATACTGGTTAAGAGCAGTTCAATTATTTCATGAGGATTTTTGAATCTAAAGTTAAGACACAATAACTAAAAAATCATTTCTACCAGGAGTGGGGATTGAACCCACGTGAGCATACACTCATTGGATCTTAAGTCCAACGCCTTAACCACTCGGCCATCCTGGTTATGAAACCTAAAAATGTGCATCTCTTAACAAAACTTTTGTGTTTTCTGGATCGATTCATCAACGCTGCCACACTTTTCACCACCAACAAGAAGTTATCTGTACCACTCAATTGCTGTCCCACATTTGCCTTGTTTGGTTGCAGTGTTAATGCTGCCATCAAGAATATCAATTTTTTTATTTCTTAAACATCTAGAAATGCCCCAAACCATCACACTACCACCGTCATGCCTGAAAAGTGGTACAATATTGCTAACATGCTCTAAAGATTTCACTCCATATAGATAGCAATGCAGAAATCCCAAAGAAAAGTGAAACATTTTTGTGTTGTTTTATTTATTTTTTTTGGTTTCTATACGACGTGAAATCTTTACAGCATGTTTGCAATTCTGTGTCATTTTTCAGGCATGAAGGTGGTAGTGTGATGGTTTGGAGCATTTCTAAATGTTCATGAAATAGACAATTAGAAATTGTGGACAGCTTCATTATTGCTGCATCACTATACACATAACAAGACATTATCTCTACCAGGAGTGGGAATTGAACCCACGTGAGCATACACTCATTGGATCTTGAGTCCAACGCCTTAACCACTCGGCCATCCTGGTTTCAAAATCTTGGAATATGTAACTTTTCTGCATCTGATATTGTAATGAAATCAAATAAAAAAAACACTTCTATAATTTTAGAAACTGTGAAGAAGTAATCCATATGACCTCAAATATTTAGAGCATGTTTGCAATATTATATCATTAGAAAAATCATGATGGTGTTAGTGTGATGGTTCAGCGCATTGCTAAATGTTGAAGAAAGGGACATTTTGTGGGCTAGGGACATCGTGGACAGATGCATGAGTGCTGCAACACTATCAATAAGATGTTAACCCTACCAGGAGTGGGGTTTGAACCCACGTGAGCATACACTCATTGGATCTTAAGTCCAACGCCTTAACCACTCGGCCATCCTGGTTGCAAAAACATGAAAGCTCATCTTTTCCTAGACAACCAGTGTAGAAATATAGAAACCCAAAGAAAGACAAAAGGACTTTCTTTGGGTTTCTATATTTCTATCTATATGGAGTGAAATATTTTGAGCATGTAAGCAATATTGTATCATTTTTAAGGCATGATGGTGGGAGTGTGATGGTTTGGGGCATTTCTAAATGTTTAGGAAATGGACAATTTGACATTCTGGATAGATTCATTGTTGCTGCAACACTATGACCCATACTGTCAATGACACAACAGATCTTTGATGTAGCAAACCAGTCATGACGTTCTGAACCGCTCTTAGTCCGGCTCTTCTCCTAGGATCTGTCTGCCATGGGAGACCCCACCAGGGGTATTAGCCCATGGCAGCTTAGCTCCTAGGAGAACTTGAGCCCTCAAACCCCTCCACCACGGTAAGGTGGCGGTTCACGGAGGGGGAATTTTTTTATTTTTGTTTTTTATTTTTTATTTTTTAATTTTTTTTATTTTTTTATAAACTAAAACTATTTATTTACATGTTAAAATTAGACTTTTAATTTCTTTATTTACAAAAAGGGAATGAACAGTTTTTTGTAAGACTCCTGGTTACTTAATTGTGTTTTTATTTAATTCTGATTAATTAACTGTTTGTAAATAATAAAAGAAACTAATAAAAAACCCTAAAGCTAACCCCTATCTTTACAAGTGAATTAAAAACAGTAAAAAACTTAAAAGGTAAAAACATAAAACACAATAATAAATGTAAATAAAGTGCTTTACATTAAGCTAAACATAATCTATAAAACCTACATCTAAGCCGTGACCCCAACCCTTACAAGTAAATATAAATATAGTAAAAATGTGAAGGTAATAAATATTAAATACAATTCAAATTTTAAATAAAGTGCTTTACATTAAGTTAAACATAATAATAAAAAAAAACTTTTATAAATCCTACATCTAAGCCCTGACCCTAACAAGTAAATAAAAACAAAGTCAAAACCTGAATTTAAAAAAACATTAAACACGATAAAAAAAAACTAAAAATGTCTATATAACAGACAAAATAGGCCTGCAAACTCTGATGGCCTATCCTGAGGATGAGTTGTAGCTCCAGCATTCCCTTGAACTGAAAATGTCTCTTTTCAGAGGTTTTCCTTTTTTGGTCTGTCTTGCAGTTGTTGCACTTTCTTTGGTGTCTTTTTCTGTGTGCATCAATCGTCATCTGAAGGAATGTCATTGGCAGAATCAACCAAACCTTGGTACGACTTCAATATGACTCTCTTTGGTATCCCGTTGGACACATGAGCTTTAGCGGTTGGAGAACAATTCCTCTTTTAGACGTTTTGCTATCTGGAAGTTCTTTTCTTCCTGTGAGAGTTTACGTGGTGTGGATGGTGCATTGGAAGTTGTGCCTGGGCGGGGCAGATTTGAAGCCACGCCCCAACAGGTTGGTGTTTTATTCACTTGAGGTTCCCGGTCTTGAGCTGAACCTTTGTTGTGACTCATAGAGGTCTTCTCGTTGGTATCCCTCAGGAAGCTCTTGACCACTTCATGTTTTATACCTGCAGCCATGACATCATTTGAATTTTCCTTAAGAGGCTCCATTTTCTTTGATGTGGACTGTCCCTTCTGAGTTGAAATCATGTCCCAAAAGTTTTCCCTTTTATCCACTTGAGGTTCCCGGTCTTGAGCTAAACCTTTGTTGTGACTCATAGAGGTCTTGTTCTGTGTGGGAGGTCCATTCAATTCTAAAAGAAACTCATCAAGAGAATCTAACAAAACGTCCTCATTTTTAACGTTTTGAGCTGAACCTTTGTTTTGAGTCATAGAGGTCTTCTCGTTGGTATCCTTAAGGAAGCTCTCGTTATCACATCTATTCAAGTCATCTGACATGTTGTTTTGTGGTTTGACTTGATTTGAGTTTTCCTTAGAGGCTACATCTGGGCTGCAGTCATTGGAGCCCAATTTTTCCTTTGCAGCATTACATTTTGGGCTTAGCTTTGCAGTATCCGCAGTCTTTTTGGTGTCTTTATGAGGTGAGGGAGGTCCATCCAAATCTAAAAGAAGCTCGTTTATAGCATCTAATAAACTAGAACCATTTTCATCTTTGTTTTGTCTCACTGAGTTGTTTTTCTTGACACCATTCTCTGCAGTCATTTTGGTGTCTGTATGTGGTGTGGATAGTCCCTTTTCATCTGGAATGTTGAATGAGACAGTTTTCCTTTTGTTGTATTTAGGCGATAACTCTGTAGGTGAACCTTTGTTTTGCTTCCCAGAGTTCTCCTTGACACCCTTCTGGGGACTCCTTGGTAAAACATCAGTGTTGATGCCTGCTTTTTGTTTAGCTGGGCTGATTAGATTTGATTTGTCACTTGAACTCTCATCCCAGCTATTTTGATCATCTGATGTGTTTTTGACCTGTTTAGCCTGGTATACGTTGGGAATCAAGTCTTGTTTTGCACCGTCACATTTTTCGGTGAGCTTTGCGGTATCCACAGTCATTTTGGTGTCTTTATGTGGTGTGGATGGTCCCTTTTGATGTGAAATGTGGGCTGAGACAGTTTTCCTTTTGTCGTCTTTAGGCGATAACTCTTGAGGTGAACCTTTGTTTTGCTTCCCAGAGTTCTCCTTGGCACCCTTCTGAGGGCTCCTTGGTAAAACAT
This sequence comes from Oryzias curvinotus, assembly GCA_023969325.1. Lineage (NCBI taxonomy): Eukaryota > Metazoa > Chordata > Actinopteri > Beloniformes > Adrianichthyidae > Oryzias > Oryzias curvinotus. The sequence goes on from CM043721.1 coordinate 19,071,925, forward strand.
CAGTGTTGATGCCTGCTTTTTGTTTAGCTGGGCTGATTTGATTTGAGTTTTCACTTGAACTCTCATCCCAGCTATTTTGATCATCCGATGGTTCCTGTGAGTCCTCACTGTAAGTTTCCCAGTTGTCCTCTTGTTCTTCCTGTGATGAGCTGTCATATTCCTCACTGTCTTGTGTGTCTTCTGAATCCGTTTTCAAATCAGAGACATCATCTGAGGTGCCTGTAGACCTCTCATCTTCCTGTGAGTCCTCACTATAGCTTTCCTCTTGTGATGGGTCCTGAATTTCTTGCTCTTCCTGCGATGAGCTGTCATATTCCTCACTGTCTTGTGTGTCTTCTGAATCCGTTTTCAAATCAGAGACATCATCTGAGGTGCCTGTAGACCTCTCATCTTCCTGTGAGTCCTCACTATAGCTTTCCTCTTGTGATGGGTCCTGAATTTCTTGTTTCCCCTCTGATGAACCGTTGCCTGACGTGCTTGTAAAGGATTCTTCCTGAGGTGACTCGTCCCCTGAGGATGGACCCTTTTGTGAGGAGCCCTTGAAATGTTTGGGACTCTGAGATACTCTATCATCAGTGCACCTGTCATCTTCCATTTTGCAGTCGTCCTCTTTCTGAGCAGCTTTTGCCTTTTTCCCTGTGTGCTTTTTCATGCCAACTTTAAATTTCTGGAGACTTGTGGAAAGATGGTGAGGTACTTTTGAGAGAAGAGAAGAGCCTTTTTTAAGGTGCACAGCTCTCCCCTGGTCAGGGCAGGTCTGTGCAATCTCTTCTTTGTTAATTTGAGCTTCTGTTTGATGGATTCTGTTCTTAAGGAGACAATTTTCTTTCATCAAAGCATGCAGCTCACTGTCTTTTTCAGCCTTCTTCATCTTTTCAGCAGTTTGTAACATTTGAAGATTTTCCATTAAAGCTTGATTTTCCCTTTTGAGTCTGCTGATCTCCAAGTCACGTTCTTGGTCCAACCTGTTCTCTAATTCTCGGTTCTTATCCTCGCGTTCTTCTTCCACTCTTTTCTTTGACGTGACTTTGTCGAAGATCATGTCCTTATTGGAATTAAACTTCCGCTGGAAGATCATCGCCTTTGCTGTGTGGTCAGGGGACTTTGCTCTTAAACCTTTCAGCTGAATAGCATCTTGCAATTCCTTCAGCTGTTGTTGATAATTTGCTGTTTCCTGATTTAAATTTTGAACATAAATCTCCTCTTTTCTGATTGTGTTCCCCAATATTGTTTGTTTATAAAAAGTGCTGCGAAGTCTGAAAATCTCTTTTTCCAGTTTTCTGTTTCTCTCTGTCAACATTTTTTCATTGTGTTGCAAGAGTTTGAGTTGATTTTCCAGAGTTTCATGATCCCACAGTTTCAATTTCAACGATTTGATTGATCTACAGTGCACGTCCATACTTTTTTTCAGCTGTTTTATTTTGTCTTCCTTCACTACACACATTTCTTTTAAATGTTTCTGCTCAACCAGAATCTTTTTAATATTTTTCATGTCCTTCTCATATTGTTTGTTTAATTTTAATGCATCTTTTTCTTGCATTTCTAGGTTCTTGTGAATTTCACGGAGTAACCTGGTTTCAAGTATCAACCCCTTATCAGGCTCTAAACCCTGGCATAAATTGTGATTATTTTCAATCATCTTTTCTATATGGGTCTTAGTTTGCACTTTTGAGGTCATGTCTGAAACGTACTCCGTAACTTTCAAAATGTAAATTCCGCTGTCTTTTCTCTCTACCTATGCGTTCTGTTGTTCCTGTCGTCTATTTATTAGCTGTGACTGATGATGTCATTTGATGTCACTTGATATCAACTGACATCAAATGATGTCACTTGATATCAACTGACATCACACGATGTCAGTTGATATCAACTGACATCGTGTGATGTCACCTGATGATGTCACCTGATGACGTCACTGTTTCAGATGTTAAGCCCCGCCCACTTCCTAGCTTTCATGTGATCGGTTTGAAAATCCTATCTTATTGGTGCCACTTACACACAGTAAATTGATTCCACCTGTGCACACCAGCTGCTCACCTGCAGAGGGCTTGGAAAGGTGGCTAACCTTTTATGCCATCGATTGATGATGCAAACCATCAATTGATGGGTTTTATGTTATGCGACCTTAAACCTGTGATGGAAAAACCAAAGCTTTCTAAACGTCTGAACCAGTATGAATCCATTTGTTTTTTCAATATTTTAGGGTTGTGAAGCATTTAGACCAGGGTTCTCAAAGGTTTTGTAGCGGAGGGCCAAATTAGGAACTACACATTAGACTGGGGGCCAGTTTTAGTGAAAAAAAAATGGATAAACAGAAAAAATAGTTTTTAATAACTTTAATGACCAAGTGTCATTAACAGTTGACCAGGCCCTGCAGATGTTTTCCCAGTTGCGGTTGGAGGTTTCTGCTCATCTTCTACTCGTCTATCGTATTGTAACGTTCCAGCCGGGCCTGTCACGTTAGCGGGGTAGCCATAGCCTAATTGCTACTTAGATAGCTTCATTGGCGAGCTGTCCGTGCCCCATACACCGCACGACTCTGGACAGTCTCAGGGTGGAATAACCAGTCAGAAAGGCAATATCTCCTTTTGAACCAAAGGCTTGTTTATTCCAGCACTCACACACAGCCAAACAGCATGGTGAGTCACTTCAGTGACCCTCTGACTCAAGGTTTCACCCTAAAGCTCCCCACTTCCTATGATCCTTAGGGGCTGAAGGCGGGGCTAACCCCCAGGTCGCTACAGTATCATTTGACGGACTCATTTCTTCAAACTTTGCCTGGTCAAACAATGTCAGCTATTTTCAGCATACATTCTTTTTACAAAGTCCCCGTCACTTAAAGGCTCGTTTACGCCACAACGGAGCTAGCTTCTATCACAGCTCCACTGGAATTAGCCGTCTTTGTAAACATCTGCTGTGCAGCACAGCCTCCTTGTTGTTGGAGTCGATGGTTGTGCTCCTCACCGGTAAATTTGTCACAGTTTTCATGATTTGTAACAGAGACACATGACTTCATCCCTTGTGCCGTCTTGTGGGGTTCAGATGATCTACATCTGGACCCCACAAGGTAGCACTAGGGTTATCCAGTCCATGAGGTTGCATTTGTCCGCTTAGCTTGAAAACGCCTTTTCTCCTCACCAACACAAGGTTTTTTTCTTAAAGGAACCTGTTCTGGCTCTCTCTCCGAATGCTGCTCCGATTCCATTTCTACTGCCGGCATCACGCTCCTTCCTTTTGCACAGGCAGTGACATAGAAAATGTTCTCTGCCCTCATATGGTGAAATTAATACACTGTACCGTTGTCACCCGAGTGTTATCACCATTTTTTATTCCTGGCAGAAACCACGAAACAATGTTTTTCCAAGCAACCTACAGCTGGTTTAATTTCCATAAATTAGGATCTTTTGAGGGCTGCAAAAAATCGTCCCGCCGGCCGCCATCGGCCCCTGGGCCGGACTTTGAGAACCCCTGATTTAGGTTATAATGCTCAAGGTCATCAGGAGACCCAGCGATGTAAAAGTGGGCATCGTCAGCATAGTTGTGAAAGTCAACGCCGTGTTTCCTGACGACATACTGGTCTGTGGTTATCCAGAATATTTGGATCTAAATGATTCTTCTTCAGAAGGGGCCTCACCACTGCTGTTTTTCTGACAGAGTGACACTCGTCTGCAGAGAGCAGTTTACTATATTTAAAAGCTCTGACTCAAATGATCCATAACACGTTAAACCAGTTTATACCATGGTCCAAGTGAATTATCTGTTCTGATTGGCTGCTGGGTGTGCACTAAAAAGTGATAATCCACAGTGATAATGTACGCCTGAAAATGAAGTTCTGCTCACATATCACTGCGCTGGCTTCTTTAACAAAAATGTTACCTTCATCATCTGGACTAAAACAAGCGGTAAGAGGTAAACTCTATTTCTGAACTGATGCTTTATTCAACCCATCGTGATGATCAGCATATGTTTCGCTGTCCTTTGGCGCCGCAGTCGAGGCCTGCGCCGGCCGAGCCGTGTAGGCCGCACCACCTAATAAACAGTCTGCTTTTAGTGAAAAAAGTGGTCCAAACCAAAAAAATAACAACAATAAAGGACGAAATTGGTTGGTGTAACCCTTGTTCTATCCTAGGCACTCTACCATTGGGAGTTGGGTCGTCTAGACCCACTAGACAGTGCGCTGAACCTTTTGTCTTCAATGATTTGTGATCTTCACTGGTGTCCATGGATTACATGAAATCCTCTCCACCTTTGTCATGGTAGGGAGAAGACCTCAATGTAAGGGTGGGGTCACAGGATAGCACAAGGGTTAATATGTATTTCTTCAGTAAGTGAACATAGTATGAGCGGGTTAATGGCTTTCGAAGTGTGCATTATCAGAATGAACTGACTTTGAATTGACGGACGCATGAATCCTCAGTGGGAAGCTGCAAGTTTCCACAGACGGGGGGGCGTGGGGGGGCTCTATCATCCGGAAGTTTCAATTTAGACATCACACAGGAAGCAGACTTCCGGTTTTGCTCCATCACTTCCTGCTCTTGACACCTTCACTCGGCTGTGTCCGGACTCTCTAATCCCTAGACGGCTATTGTGGGCGGGGCTATCCAGGGTCCTAGTTTTTATGCAGTTCGGACACGTGTTCTCTCCTTTTTTATTACAACAGCCATTTAAAAAAGTCAAACTTAATTAATGATAATCTACAGCTTTCTGATGATAAAAACTTGAATGATTTATCAAAAAACACTTTTTTTTCCTAATAAATCGTTAAAACGCAATGCATTGTGGTCTATCCCCACCAGTGAGCATCGATGGAGGACGGCCGACACAGTGCATCGAGTAGTGAAAAGGAAGTGAAATCGGACAAACCGCTTTTTGGGGGGGAAAAATTCATTTTTCTGATGAACTTCAAAGGAACTCATAAGACAAAACCTTGGGTAATTCCCCCCCCCCCCACAGACGGCACATATGCGGGTTCAAACCATGAATAAGAATCCTCCTCTGAGCTTGATCAAAACAACTAAATGATTTAAAATAAAATTATAGAGCTAAAGTCTGACCTTTTTTTCGTCTCCTAACAAAGAATTTTGAAGAACCTTTTTATTGCTGTACAATAAAAGGTTGTGTTTATTCAAATGCAGATGTGGATACCCCTTGTGCTGTGGGGTCCAGATGACCCCACTCCCAACGTTTGGAGTGGGGTCATCTGGACCCCACAACACAGGACAAGGGTTAGAACGTCATTTCTGCTGATTCTAGGCCATCCTTCAAACTAGTGACGCAGCTCTGATGTCATGGAAGGAGAGGCTGTTTTTATCCAAAACATTTAACCAGAGCGAGAAACAACCAGGAACCTAAAGAGTGAGTCGTCATCTGCTAGGAATTATAAAAATAACTTCCTTAGTCACCAACTTCTGCTTTTATATTAAGCAAATCCAACCTCAGAAGACATTCAAGTCTCCTTGAGTTTGTTTCACCAATTTTAAGTCAAAGGAAAGCAATTAAAAAAAAAAGGAAATGATTCCAGCTTGAATATTGGTAACATATGCAAAAAAAAAAAGCTTTTAAAACTAGAAGAAGTGAGATACAATCCAAGTGTAAATATTTCAGACATTTTTTTTTTCTATAAAATTCACGTGAAATCATTTAGAAACAATAAGAACCAAGGCGTGCCTCAAGGCTCGGTTCTGGGGCCGGTATTGTTCCCTACATATTGTTCATGACGTTTGTGCTCCTGAAGATCATAGCTTTGGGTCCGAGAACCACGGACCAACTTATTGCTTAAGTCAAAGTCAAATACATGTGTGAACTTGATTGTGGTGAAATAATCAAAGCTCTTTTAATTACAACCAATGAGTGTTATATTGTAATGTGCAATAATGATTACTGAAAGGGTTGAATTACAACCAATAAGCTCTAGTTTTTGTTTACTTGATCTGCAATGTGTAACAATAATTTCTGGTTTAATGTGATAATGTGTTCTAAAGATAATCAATGATTATTACATATCGGTATCGTTACTGTTTACTGAAATCATGAATGAATGTTTTCTGAAGATCATCAATCATTACTAGGCACTGGATTTTGTTACTTCAAGAGAATCTATCGGATCAGAACCGGAGTTAAAACACTGTAAAACTATCAAATGAATTAACTCAGTAGGGGTGGGATTATATAAGCTTGCTTCTTCCTGCTCCTTTTCAAGCACTGAATCAAACTCTACTTATACTTCAGTTAATGATCACTGTATTTAATTAAGCAAATGTGATTTAAGTGACATTTTTGTTTTGTTTTCTGTCTTTTTAATCTATGCATTTCATCATTTATGTAATGAGTTTGATAAATATGTGTAATTTCTTTATTGCTTTGACTACAATGCTTGAAATAAATCAATAAATCAAATCAAATCAAAGCCCACAACTTGAAAAGAAGCAGATTCGCTCTGGTTTTGTATTTATTTAATAAGCTAATTCATAAATTATCGCACATAAAAGATTCTGTTCAGTAGTTACAAAGAGAAACACGACTGCTAGCGTCTGGAAAAAAAAACAAACAAAAAAAATCTCACAGATGTGGCATTTTGAGATTGACAAATCCAGAGGTGGCTCTGAGGAGAGGCGGAGCCAAAGCGAGGCGGTGAGATCCGGTCGAGTCATGATCGAGTTTTCTGCTGCTGTTCTCCAGAAGCCTTTAGGAGAGCTGTGATGGTAAAGTGGAAAAGAGGGCAAAAACAAAAACAGAGGAAGGAAACTTCACGAGCTACATGTCAGGCTTACAAAAACAAACGTCTGAAAGTGGCTTCTTCTTGGCTCGACTTCTCCCGGGTGGAAAAGAAGGGGCTTCATCAGTGGTTCAGAGGCAGCAACAAGCTGCTGCGGCGCTTTTTCCTCAAACTCGGGTCGTGAGAAAAAGCCGGATCCTCCAAACGTCCAGGCTGGTCCGAGTTTCTGGGATGAGACCATCAGAAGAAAGGAGGAAACCCCCCCCCCTGGACTAAACCAGGTCTAAGTCTAGCTTCCGCTCTACGAGTCTTTTCTCCATCAGGGTTCAGGAATGTGGAGCCCTAACGCGAGTCTACTTGGACGCTTGCTGCTGGATGTGCTGCAGGAAGTCCTGGTACGATGAGGCGGAATCGGAGCGGTCCTCAACCAGGTGCTGGGACAAGGTGGCCTTCGCTGAGGCGTCGTCCCTGCAGCAGGAAACGCACAAAAACACGCTTCAAATCAGGACAACAAGAGAAAAACCCACAAAATTCCATCGCCACTTTAAAATGTGTTGGTGTTACACCAAAACAACGCAACTAAACAACATGCAAACCAAGCTGGACACGACGTTTTCACGTCTGGATCCAGAAACAACAAACAGAACTTTTCCCACTTCAGACAAAGTTCTCCAGTGAGGAGGAAGCGGGAAGCTTCTGATATTTTTATCTCTGGTCAGACCTCACCACACAAACAACCGCTCGCTGCTTCTGCGCTGACAAAAACAACAAAGCCGCGCCTCCAGAGCCAGGACAAACGGGAGCAATGAGGACGGGGCGGTTCCAGCAGGGAACGCTCTCCGGTTCTGAACGCAGAGAGGACGTTCGACAAACACGATGACCCCAGAACCGGCAGGGAACAGCAGACCGTCTATTATGCATGAAGGCATGAATTATTCATCGGGAACTTCTGAGAGACTTTCCACATCAGCCTTCAGCAGAGGAGGTGGCTTCCTGCACGGAAACGCAGACTCTACGGTCACGTGACCCGCAGGAGCGTCTGTGATTAATTCAAGGCCGTTTTCAATTCAGTCATTTTGGTCCAAAGCCAAAGTTTCACGAGCAAACAGTGGAGACGTGCAGGTCTGATGGCTGCAAATAAAGGGGTGGAGTTTACGTGTCACACCCACCTGCCAATCAGAGACTCTGCCCAGTTTAACAGTAAGATGCCCCTAGTGGTTACTAGCAGAACAGCATCCGTATCTTTGGTTTCTAGGAGAGCTTCAACTCCACAAGGACCAGGCTGCAGACATTAACGACCAGAGCCAGGTGTTCGCACCGGTAGCCAGGTGCATTCAGGCTGGACACAGTTGTTCCGCATTTAGTCAACCAGAGAACGTTTCCCCCGATGATCAGGAACAAATACTCCGTCTGAATACACTGAAGCGGATCCCGGTCCGGGACCAGAATTGACGATGAGATCCACCGGCTCATCCGTTCCCTGACTGGATTTAGACATCCACGGGAGGCGGCTGCTCATTCAGAGCTTTAGCTGATCCATGCAGAAGGGGTTCGAACCCGTGTGCAGGTAGTAAGACTCAGAAATGCAGATCAGACGTTTGGGCTCAGCATAAGTTATGGCGTTTCCTGACTGCCATTCATTGAAGGAGCGCAAAGATAACCGAGCGACCCGCACTTTACGGCTGCATCCTTGCTCCTGCGCGCTCGCTGGGTTTGTGTTGAGCGTTTGTCACTTGGGGGCGGTAACCTCTCTGCTTGATCCGATTGGCTGTAATTTGCAGGCCAAACCCGGCGAGGGGCGGGACTTTCATTTTATATATTATACCGTATACTTTCATATACAGCTCCAAGCAGTGATGATCCACCACCATGTCTTCATTTAACTAGCAATACAAAAGAAAACTAAGCAGTAAAACAAAGACTCATTTGATTGTTAGCCACATGCTAATACACACTTCCTGTACTTTGAGTAGCGTAGTAGTTCTGTCTAGTTAAAGTGTACATGTATATTTACCTAATAAAGTGATTTTCACATGAGAAAAAATTCCAGCGCAGAGAAACCCGCGGCACTTTCTTTTCTTCGTTAACGTTTGGATCCACGTTACATTAAAGCCTGTAGGAAATGAAAGTACCGCCCCGCTGCGAGCGCGGATTGCAGCCGAGCAGTTGTAAATATGTGGGTCGTTCAGTTAGCACTGCGCGGCTGTCAGCTTCGCTCACTCAGTTCCTGACGTCTCTTCCTTGTTACACTTTGAGCCTGGTCACGACTAACTGCTAGAGTTATTTTTTTTTGCTTTAAATGAGGGATTTCTGCGACTCGGTGCACGGTTCAAAAAAAAATGGGAAGGACATCGAAAGACAAATATGTCGAGTATGTTTTTAAAAGATTTGCCCAACTTTAGACAACCTCCAGAGAAAGTTGTTTTCGTTCGAACAGAGGCCGGTGCTGCAGCCGCGCGCGTAGTCGACCGTTGTGGCATTGAGTTCCGCCGGGAAGCTGTGCATGGGCGCCTCCCTACTCAGATGGTTGGATAACGCAAGTGACAGTGCTGTGGCCTGAGGTCATCCCCTGCAGAACCGTCTGAAGCTGACAGAGCTTCTCTGCAGACATCCAGAGAGGATCTTACTTGATGACATGAAGGGTGGAGCTGAACGCCCGATTGTCCTGCAGCCAGTCCAGGAAGGCTCGAACCCTCTCCGACAGGGGCGTCTCCAGCCGAGGAATGTGACTCTGAGGAAGAGGAGGAGGAGAACCCGAACATCAGCAGCTAGTTTGTCATGACTCAACAGATGGCAGATTCGGAGGGATTCACGGAGCCGCTGCTCAAAAGAAACGGGACATTTTCTGTTGTTTGCTGAAAAGAAAGCAGCAAATCTGCTATTTTTTTTCTCTCATTATGAAGCAGAAAGCGTTTGGAAACGCTGCAGTTTAACTGCAGACAGCAGCAGGAGCGAGAACTCTGCCGACAGGAGTCTTTGTGCTGATGTGCGGGGGTTGAAGAAAAATGAATCGATGCCGCTTTACGGCCCCCCCACTCCCGCCCCACTGACGACTTACAGCTCCTCTCCATCCCACAGCAAAACAAGCGGACTGGAATAAAAAAAAAAAAAAAAATACTGACTCCAGGGACAAATACTGACCATGTTGGGGGGGATGGAGGCGTAGTTGGGGCACCCCAGAACGTCCCGGATGAAGATTTCGCTGCAGCATTTACCGACCCACAGATAAAACACCTGGAGGAAGAGGAGGACACCGAACCCTCAACACAGCAGCAGAAAACACAGCTGGATTTTACCCACAATCCCCCGAGAAGCCAAAGTCTGGATATGGTGCATATCAATGTAGCATCAGACATCCTGTCCCTGTAAACACGTCTAAATCGGTTGTAGATTAACATCAAACATGAATGTTTCATTAAGGACATTCTTGACAGAATTCAATGGATTTGTAAACATTTTTTCTACAGAATTTGACTGTAGAGAAAAAACAGTCAATAAACTGATCCTAGTATCATAATTCACAAGCTAAAAGTGGATTAAGTTCATTTCGCTGCGCTGTGATATTATAGGCAGATAAAAGTGATGCTGAAAGCTCACGTTTCCACAGTCCATGAGGAACGCTCCGTCTCTGCTGAAGCTCTCAGCAGACAGGTGGATCAGGTGAGGCTGAGGGACTGTCGTGTCGTTCAGATGGAGCGCCCCCTGCAGGTTGCACACAAACAAGGAGACTCACAGGAATCCAAGCATTAAGAACTCCCTGACAATACAATACTTCACTTTATGGATCCTCCCATCAAGCAGATGAGTCTCTGTGCGGTGGGACTCACCTGGTCGGACACATTGTCCAGCCGGTACAGGTCAGGGTGAACCACTCGCATGAGCTGCTGCAGCGGCTGCGTCTTGAACTCGCACATGGCGAAGACGCGCTCGTCCAGCCGCGTGCTGGTTCCGGTCCGCAGGGCTTTCTGCAAACAGTTTACAGGCCCGTTAAGAACCCGACGCAGCATTCGGACGGCCATTGTGAGGTCCGGTTCCAGATGTGGATGTTCACGTTCCCTGGATTCAAACATTTTCTCGCAGTCCCTCCTGCAGCTTTCCAGACGCGAACCTTCAGGGTATCCAGGCACGCCTTTCTGCTGGTGTCCCACAGGGCTCTACACTCGGCCCCCTTTTCTAATCTACACACACCACAGCTACCTCCTCCATTCATGCTCACATGATCTGCATCATCATCATCATCATCCTCATCATCACCATCTCAGTGCAAATGAGAGAAAAACATTCCAACAGTGGAATCTTCAATTCATTTTTTTAATATTAGATTTCAGAACGTCTTCTTTAGGTTTTACGGTCGTCTTGAGCAAAACTTTGATAATCTTACGCCTTAAATCATTTTTCTCCCATTTTTTTTTAGATGCAATGCGATCCATTTATGAAGGAATTGAACCCTCTCCTCTGACGTCCAATCTGCTCTTAAGTTTAACAAGTTTGGCTTTTAGAAAACAAGCATCATATGTAAACATTTGATTATTGAAAAGCGTCAAGCTCTTGTGTTTTGGTCTGATTTGAGCACCCTCACCTCTTTAAGAAGAGCCAGGATGTAGAGCGGGAAGAGGCGCATGACGCTGGGAACGATGAGACCCGACTGCTGCAGATTGGACACGTTGTTCTTGTAGGAGCTCACAAAGTCCACCACGGCGTTGACCAGCGCGTCCCGGGCGTCCGACAGGCTGGAGGACACGGATCGGTCGATGGCTGGGATTTGAAAACGGGATGTGAGTTTCATAGAATTATTGTTGTTTTCCAGAGAAAAAATGACATTTTACGTTTCTTTTAAATACACATTTTAAGTAACGCCTCAACATTTTTCTCAAAGGCACTGACACGGTCGGCCCGCCTCAACATTCTGCAGATCCCGTCAGGGTTTTCCCACCTGTAGGATTCTCAACAACAAAGAGCAACATCCCATAGTGATGCCAAACAGGACCTCCAGAGGCCAAACCTCTTAAACCAGTCCAGCAGAAATCATCTTAATCCAGCACTGAGGTGAGTGGACTGCATGCATTAGTGAACTTTAAAAGGTCACTTAAATGCAGATCAGCTGAGAAGGTTTTCCATCTTTAAACTCATTTAGACCAGATCTAAGTTTTGCACATTTTAAAAGCTCCTGTCCTAAAGGTGAGGTATCATTTATCGTCCTTTATAGTGCTAACTCCTCTTTTTTTATGTTATGCGTATCCAAGTGGTAATTTTAAAAATATTTTTGTGATTTTACAAAATGTATTAACCAGTCAACTCTAACCTGAATGTTATTCAGACTTTATTTGACAAATCTTTCCTCTCCACAGTCGGTAAGGACTAAGTCCTACGTTAAACCAGCCTCTGGAGAGACCTGCCCTTCCGTTTAGTCCAAATCTAAGAGGGTGGGGCCGACAGGTAAAGGCGGACTGACCCATGTTGGCCAGCAGACAGGTGATGGCCTGGACATCGGCTCCGGCGTAAACGTCGCTCAGCTGACTGACCACCGGCAGACACAGAGTGTGGACTCGAATCCTCCGCTTTCCTGCAACCACAGTCCAGACTGTGAAGGCGTTCATCCAAAAGAACAGACTGTCTTCATATTTCATCCAAACAACTCAATTAAATGGATTTAGTAAGAATACATTTATAATGTTTTTATGCATTTCAAGCCATTAAAACAAAGATAAATCAACTATAAATAGGTGAAAGGGAGTAACTGCTGTCATCAGCCTACTTTCCCTAAATTTAAAACATTTTAAATTGTGTATATATATAGATAGATATATATAAAATAATGGAAAATAGTCACTTAACCCACATTGTTTTTTATTTCACATTCATAAAAACATAACTGATGTCAGAATAGGGATCTGAATGAACCAGTTTCATCACCAGCCAGACGCTAAAGTTAAACTTCTTAAAGTTACGGGAAATGATAGATTTTCCCTGTGGACTTAAAAATACTACTTTTATCATTTTAAATGCCAAACAATTATTTTTTAGATTTTTTTTCATTGATCGCGGCATAAACAAATACACACAAAAACAACATACTTCTGTTTTTTCTTTCGAGAAACGGTTTTGATCTTACTTTCAAATGTTTCTTAGGTTTTTTATTGATTTAAACAGAACTTTTGATCAAATCTAGGATTTTCGGACCGTCTGAACCATTAATCCTTCATTTCCTGTCGAGGGGTTTCTGGGTAATTTTATCATTTTTTTGTATTTTTGTAGCTAAAACCGTACGTTTGTAATAAAAATCCTTTTGGGTAGACGGGACGGCGGTCACAGTCAACGACTTCTAGCTGAAACAGCAGCTGTTTAGAATGAAAATCCTTTTTTTTTCCTTCGACAAACTTTAAAAAGTCCCGTTCTTTGTAGGAAACAGTTGTTTTTTTCTCAAACCATTAAAAGAAAAACCACTGCAACATTTTTATCGATGTTTCTGCTGTCAAACACTTGGTGTTTGAATGTTTATACGAGCTTTAGGTTCTGGGGGAGGAGCTCACCTTTGCTGGACGTGTAGAGCAGCGCCGCCTGGAAGCAGGCCAGAGACGAGTCGGCCAGAGAGTCTTCGATGGACACCTGGACGGCGAAGGCGGAGTCGGGGTTCACGTTGGCCAAAGACAGCAGGTCGGTGGAGCGCACAAAGAAGTTGCCGTGAAACGTGTGGATGGAGAGGCCTGAAGGCAGAGGGGGCGCTTTTTCAAGCTCGAGCCGACCGAACGGAACAGCAGAGAGGAAGCGGGCGCACCTTTAGTGCATCGAATCCTCATGACCGCCTCGAAGCCGATCTTCCTGGTGAGGTAGCGCTCCAGGTCCTTCTGCAGCTTCTGCAGCTGAGCCGGGTTGTGGACGTGATGGAAGGAGGGGTAGTAAAAGATGCTGCCCGCTGAATATTTGGAGACACAAGCTGCAGGGAAAAAAAACAAAAAAGGAGTTCCTTTAGAGAAACCAGAAGACCTACAAAAGCTTTTTCATTTTTACCACAGGAGATGAAAACCATAGGAGAAAATTTGATTTCCAACACGCTTCGCTGGAACAACACTAAAGCAAAAGTGTTTGTCTATAGCAGGGGTAAGAATGTGGAATTCCCAGGAGAATCAGATAAAAAGTTGTCAAAATATTGTTCAATTTAAACGGATGTATAAAGTTAAACAAATTAGTTTGTATAAACTTGACTGTTGAATGGCATTTTTTGGAATGCATGTACTAAATGAATGGAATGTATTTAAACTGTATGTGGTGAAATCTGAGCACAGGTGATGGTGTGAGGAATGTAAATATGATGTTTGAAAGGGAGCAGACAATTATAAGAATTCAATTCTGCTCCCTTCCAATCATGAAAATGTTCAATATGTAAAACAAACATGTAAACATTTGGACATCAACAATTTTCATGAAAGGAACAAATAAATAAATGAAACGACTAGCAGACTGAACTCCAAAGACTGACATAAGATAAAAAGAAATGGCATTTTATTCTAATTAAATGTATTTAATGTAGAACTTAAAAGTTCCGCTCCAATCATCTTTTGAGCTATTTTCAAAGCTTTCCCAGTGGCCTTTTAACTATAATTATGCCGGATTTCATTAGGCAAAATCCAAAAACCTTTCCATCATCCATCCTTTAACACTCCCTCCTGCCGGCTTACAGCCCCCACATTAGCGGCAGCAACATCAGATCCGTCCAGTCGTACAGTTCTGATCCAGATTCCAGCTCAGACGAGGAAAACACAGACGTTCATGGATCTGTTGGTCTGCGGGTGGAGGACCAGTAGTAGTGAGGGTGAGGAGGTCTCACCCAGCGAGGCGAGGTCGGCGTACTGCGAGCTGAGCAGGAACAGATCCACTCCGATCTGCTGTCCCGAGCAGTCCAGAGCCAGCTTCTTATAGAAGTCTGTGGCGGGGCCGAGGTGCTGCACCCCCTGGACGGAAAAATATCCAGTCAGACCTGACAGATTCCTCTATGGACCCACAAGTTTAGACATAGCAACAACCCCCCCCTCAAAATGATGTCATCACAGCAGGAGAAACTATGTAAAAAAAAAAATAATAATAATAATAATAAAGGAATGGGGCAAAATCTCTTAATGGGCTCTTAGAAAATATTTTAAAATTCACTAAACACCTGCGCGTTAAGCTGTCACTCCGCCAGTGAGGCGGGTCAAAGGGGGGCGGCGAAGGCGGGGCAACGCCTGCAGGCCATAGAACTTGGCTCGCTGAGTTAAGTTTTTTTTTTTTGTCCATGAAAACCTGATGATTCTCAGAAGAAAAGTGTGTACAACTTTCAGTAAAAACAGAAAAATGAGTTAAACTTTGGATCATTAGTCTGCCGTCGGAAACGAACAGAGGAGTCTGCGTGAAGAGGCTTGTAGTTTCACTGTTACCATGTCAAGAGTCATTCCTATAAAACGTGAGTAATAATTCTGGCTCAGACAAAGAGAGGCTGCAGCAGAGAAACACACTTTGGTGCTGGAGCGCTGGTTGGGGTCTTCTCTGGACTGCAGCTTCCCGGCGCCCAGCGACGGCAGCTGAGTCTGGAACACGGAGACGCGGCCGCCGGTGGGCGACATGAGCTTGAAGGCGGCCTGCAGGGCGGGGCCCAGGGCGCTGTGGGTTTCTCTGCTCTGGCTGAACATGGCGGGGAGCGAGGTGAGCAGGTCCTTCACCAGCTGAAGGGGGGGGGAAGAGACAAACAGACTTTCAGCAGCGCCGCTCTGCTTCTCCTTCACTCCACAGCAGAACGGGAAGGACGTACCTCTCTGCTCTCCTTCAGGTTCACCATCAAGCTGTCATGAGACGGAATGAAGACGTCTGCAAAACAACACAAACCCTGAAGGCTTTTGCCTCATAAACCTCCACCTTTCTGCCGTTTAGACAACTTAAGTTTGCAGTGAACTGAGCATCAGAACACCTGAAACATCCGTCCTCTGCAGAAAAAGGAGAAAACACTAAATAATTGAGTAACATCTTCATCATAAGGGGGTTAAACATTTTTATCAACTTCTCATCACGATCAGGATGTTTCGTATTAAATTAATGTAAGAAGCATGTTTTTTACAAACTGGAACTTCTGCTAATTAACCTGATTTTTATGCAACTTTTCAGCAAATCACAATTTAAAATCATGAATATTTTATCTTCCTAAAGAGCAGAACGCAATGGATGATAACACTTTGCTAAAGCTGCTTAAAAAAAAAGTTTTTAACGCCCTAGATTTATGGACTTTTTTGCACTTTAGAAAGAAATGTTCACGAAATCCATATTTATATTTTGACAATTGGTAACAGAGAAAAAAAAAACACAACATACATTTTTTTTTCTGTTTTATTTCTCTGATCCTGAAGGACGTTTTATTTTGAAAGACTACTGAATGCTTCACCACAGCTGACTTTCTTAAAGCAGCTGCGTCGACCGCTAAGCTGAAACCCTCAAGCTAGCAGAAGAAATTATGAAGAAAAAAAAACAAATATATTTGGGCCGAAAAGATAAAGAGGAAACAGAAGAGCAAAATAAAAGAAATCTGCATTTAACAGTCAAAAAGGAGCAGTCTTTACTCTTAAATATGGATTTTTTGTTGCAGTTGTTCCCACAGACCATAATATTAAAGCAGAATATTCAGCAACCGGCTGTTTAATGTTACGAGGATGCTGCTGATAAAGTTGGTTACTTTGTGATTCACATTTATTACTATATTTAAAAAAAAATACTTGTTTTAGTGACTGTTTTGTTTTTCTTTTTTTGCATTTATCCGCCGCACCTTAAAAATCGGACGAGGTTGAAGTCGACGTGTGATTTTTGCAGCTTCCACTTTGACAATTATGGATAAAGAGAAAAGCTAAATCACATTTGAAATGGTTCCTAGTGGATTTCTTTTTTTTTTTTTACAGAGATTGAAGATAAACTGTACCCTCAACAGTTCAAATTAACTGCCTGGTTAGGAACAAACTTTGAGTGAGGCTGTTTTTACAGACCAGGAACTTTGTTCCTGGTCTGTAAAAACAGCCTTACGCCGTCATCAGAGCAAAGCCGACATGAAAAAAGAGAGACTTTTCTGGGTGTCAGAATCAGCGGATTCACGTCGATACCGAAAACGGTTGAGGAGCTACGGCAGTTCAAAGAGCGTGTGCCATCCAGGTGTCTCCGTAAAAAATAAAACGGAAAAAATTCAAGCCTGCACTTGCTCTTCTGCTCCCTCCTGACAGCGGGGAGGACCCACGTACCGTCGATGTCCGACACCACCAGCATCTGCGGCTGAGACAGCCCCTCCTGCAGGTTGTAGAAGTGGACGGTGCTGTCGAAGGTGAGGAAGCCCACTCTGGTGCGGGAGTCCCCGGGCATCCTGGAACACACGCGCCGCCGTCAGCACGCCTCCAGAAGGACAGGTGGGAGACGGCGGAGGATCTGCACTCACTTGTCTAGGTTCTCCAGGAGCGAATCACAGAAGACCTTCAGGTATCCCGCCTCCACGGCGTTGTGGGACACGTCCAGCACAAACAGGTAGACGGCCGGCTGAGGAGGTCGCAGCTGGAAATGCAAAGGAAAAAAAAAAAAACTCCTGATGGAGAAGACGGGGAAGCTGCTCCGTTTCTGCAGCAGGAGCGCCCCTCTGTTTGAACCGTGCACAACGCCTCCCCCTAGTGGACGTGTCTCACCATGTAATCGGAGGAGGCGATGAACTCCACGGTGGAGTTTTGGACTTCTGGTCTCATGTGCGGCTCGCCGTAGGATCGAGACACCGGGTTGTACATGAACTCATCTGGAACTGAGCAGGAAGACGAAAGCCATTTAAAAAAAAAAAAAAGAAAGCTGCAGGGAAGCCCAAAAGCCTCGCCTGGAGCCGTACCGTCGTTGACCCGGTAACAGAGGTTGCACTTCCACCGGTGCTGGTCCAGAAAGGTGACGAAGGGATTGATGTAGGTGCGGCAGGAGCGGCACCGCACGATGGTGTTGGACGTGATCACCGGCAACTGCTGCAGAGGGTGAGAAAAGGAGAAAAATAAAAGCTGCTGAACAGTTCAAATGTGCTGCTCTGCTTCGGTTAATTCGGCATCTCTTTCCTTTAGTTTGGAATTATTTTTGAGGATTGATCACAACAGTGAAAACTATTCTAGGTTCTGGATTTATGTTGAGTAAAAAAATTAAAATAAAATAGATCAAAGCTTGAAAACAGAAAATATTTCACTGTTGTTTCATTTTTATTTGATTTGGTTCATTTTTGAGTGATGGTGCGGCTGAAACCAAGGAGAACGGAGCGGCAAACTTACAATTTATGTTAAAACACACTGGTATTTCAAAATAAAAGCCCTATTCAGGCATTTGAAAAAAATGAATGAAAGGTCAAATATAATTTCTTGTGAAACAGCTAATGTGTGTGACAGAAAAAGAAATACCTATTGAATCCAATTTTTTGACAAAAATAAAAGCTTTTAAGCCTTTTAGTCATTTTTCAACCTTAAAAAGAACAAAAAGTTAAAATTCTTTCATCATATCAACAAGAAGAATTTCATTTCAGCTGCAAAAAAAGGGCCCACAAAGTCCAGGATGGCCGCTTCAGTTATTCCTGCTGGTTTGTGAATATGCTTGAGTGATGCACGGTGCAGGTTAATTATGTCCTGAACACAAACACGGCGTTCAGACTGAGAGGGACCCCAGACGGTACCTGCAGATCCCTGAAGGGGTGGAGGAGCAGGCCCAGGGGGAGCCGGGCCTTGTTGAGAAGAGCCTGCGTTTGTGGAATGCTGGTCAGGGTGCACCTGAAGGTCCTGACGCAAACGGATCAGAAAACAAACACGGTTACCAGACAGCCTGGAGACTGTGAGTCCGAGCGGCTTCACAGGAGGACGGACTAGGGTTGTGCCGATGGACGATGGTATCGTCCATCGTGATGGGTGACTGGCATCACGATGGAGAGACACCATCGTGATGCCACGCCCCCGCCACGCTGCGAGTCGACACCATAAGCCGCGGTTACATGAACAAAATATCTTGATGGGATCATTGGTCGGATTAGAATCCAACCGTGTACATGAGCCCAGAAAAACTTTTTCAGATTATAAAAAACGTTCCCATGGGTGACACTTTCGGTCGGAATAAATCATTCGCACATGCGCAGTAAAAACGGGACGAGAAGATTAGTTCCGCCGAGCGGCTACAAAGATAGATATGGCAGCTCAGGAATATACTAGATGATCTTCTAAACGTGCTTTTATTAATGTTACGGTTATTATGAAGCGCCTGTTCACTCATTTTAATTGTAATCCGTGTGGTCAGTGCTTTTTCTGTTGAACGGAGCCGGAAAGAAGCCCGTATTAGCAGTATGCTAACAACACGGGCTAACAACATTAGCATGAACATAAAATGTATCCATGCGGGAAACGCTGCAATCTGCATCCTGGCTGAACGCTAATATGTGGGAACAACATCAGCCTTTATTTTGTTTCACGACTAGAAACACAAATCCACGTGATTGTTTGAACGTTTTTTTAAGGACTGAGCGACATTTCTGCTTTGAAGCTTACAGCGCTCCTCAGCCGCTGTGTGTGTGCTGGCGCTCCGAGCCCCGACACACACTTTTACCGGGAGACCCAGTTCTCCTGAGATCGGTAGCTCGTCGCTCACGTAGAGCGGCGGGACGGATCACAGTCCTAAGTCTCCCACAGGTAACGAAGCTTCCCCCCCCGCCCTTCCCCTCACAGCTGTAAGTCCGTCTGCTCTGCTAGAGACGCAGTCGCTGATCCACTGGTCCACCTGACTAATCAAGAGCAGGAGGAGCGGACCACTTCTGTTCTATTCTGTTCTGTTTGTTTTACTTTTTTTAAAGGCACTTCCCTCAGTTTATACTGGATCATCGCGGATGAGTCATTATTTGGGAGATAAAATAAATAAAGTATTAAAGTAAAATAACGAATAATAATTATATAATAACGAAAAATTACCCCCCCCCCCGGACGATATCATCGTCCATCCCGATGGTTGACTGCAAACATCGTCAACTGCCAAGTGAAGGGACATCGCCCAACCCTAGGAAGGACACTCCAACGTTTAAGTTCTGGACTCACTGCGGACTGCAGTTGACCTTCTTCAGGTCGGGGCTCAGGTTGGGTTCGGGGGCCTCCTGCGGCCTCTGAGGCAGCAGGTTCCTCTCCTGCAGCAGGTTGACGGGCCTCAGAGCCTCCACCTCCAGCTCCGGAACCCCACTCAGCCCCCCCAGGGCCGCAGACAGCTGGGACAGGTTGGGAAAAGGCTGCAGAGATGGGAGGGGGTCAAACGCACATATTAGTTCAGAGCTCAGTTTAAAAAACAATAAACCAGAAGAACCACCTTAAACATCTAAGCCACTTAAAGCAGGTGGGTTAAGGGGGGGGGTAACAGGAAACGTTTTGGTTGGAGCTGAGCCTCACCTGAGAGTACGGCGGGTATGTCGGCGGGTTGTACGGGTTGTGCGACGGGGGGGGTTCCGGTCCTGACCGGTAGGCCGACTGCATGCTGTGGTAACTGTAGCTGTTGTAGGGCTGAGGCTGGTTGTTCATGTCGCTGGAACAGCTGGGATCTGGGGGAGAAAGCGACACACAAATGAAGCAGAACTTCACCATTCAATGCTTCATGACTCGCCGCAGCAGCTCTTTACTATTAGAACACGAATTTAATGTTGAACCTCACAAATGAATGATTGGAAAGGTTTCAAATAAATAAGAAAACAGCTGAACGTGAAGAGAGAAAACAAACAAACACATTCTTCCTAACTTGAGTGTTTTTTGTGTGAAATGTGACGGAGGTCGACCTGGGAAACTGCCGCCTTCAAGAGAGTCGTAACTGTTTGGAGCTGGGGAGGCGCTGCCGGTGGTGGAGGAGGAGGTCTCCCCGCCTGAGGGGAAACCAAGCAGAACACAGACTAAAAAAAAAAGTACATCAACTAAATCCCACACAAACGGACAAAAGCGGGGAAATCCTGCAAACGTGACGCAAAGATCGATGGAAGCTGAGGAAAAAAAGATGAGTTTGATGTCATGAAAAAAAAAGAGGATAAATAGCAGGAAGAAGCAGGTTTCAGTTCTGTGGAGGATTTCAGAAAGTCTGGGCTGATCTTCACACCATTTGAGGTTTAAAAGAATATCCAAAATACACACCTCCCCATCTGAATGAATGGTCTCCAGCAGCTCTATCAGCTAAATGAAATAAACATGATCAGAAACAAAAACATAAATACTTCTAATGGTTCTTTTCTTGGTCACATCTGGAGATTATTTGCATTTTATTCTCTTTACACGTTGGTATTTATTCATTTTTAAGTGTGTTAATAATTCGTTTTTTTTCTCAAACCAACCAGGAAAATAAAATGTTTATAGTTTTCTTTAAACTGAAGCTCCTCGTGGCCCTTCCATCCTGCTACAACTTCACATGTATTTTATTATTATTATTATTATACTGATGTGTGCAAATGAAGCTTAATTCAACTTTATTAACTTGAAGGAAAGTTCAAAAAGGTGCACTTTTGTGAATAAACGTCTAGAATGAACATTGTGGAGTGAAGAACAGACAGAAATGTTGCTCCAGCATCAGCTTCCTGCACAGCCTGTTTAACAGAATTTATTTTGAAAGTCATTCAGGGAATCTGCATCAGGTTTTATTTTGAAAATCCCTGCAGCACAGCGAGGGCACTTAAAACCCAGCAGCCTCCAGGTCAGCATTGATTCAGAGGTTTACAGAGAAAGTCCAGCTTTTACCAGTCCCAAACTGTGCGTTGCCCAAAGAATTGTGGGAGAAAAAAAAAAAAAAATCTCGGGGGGGGGGGGGGGGGGGGGGGTAATCAGCAAACCAGCCTCAGGCTGGACCTCATTGGACAGAACCAGATCCAATTATCTCCCACTAAATCTGACCAGCAGACTGCAGGATTATGCTTCCCATGGGGGGGGGGGGGGGGGGGGGGGGCAGGCACAAAGCTAAGCCTACCTCTTCCTCCAAGGCGGCTGCGCGGCCTCCTCCACCCGTTTGCAGCAGGTAATAGTCAGATTTGCTCAACCCCAACACTCGCCTCTTTTTGTGGCTCACGCTCACAAAAAGAGGCGAGTGTTGGGTCTCCGCGTTACGAATCGACAACACAGCTGCTCCTGCCGCTCTGGGATGAAGAAACAACCCAAAACGGTCACTGGCGTGCCCTAAAACTCGCCCAAATCTTCTGTTTTTTACCCCCTAAAAATCAGACTTTCCACAGGATAGTCAGGTCCACGGAGCATTTGACACAGAGCTTTACGGTTCAACCTGCACAGACACAAAAATAAAGAGCCGTTTTTTCTGTGTCGGACATGGCAGAGGTGAGGTTATGGTCTGGGCCGCTTCGCTTGTTAACCTCGATTCTGCGCAGAAAGATCATCAATCCTCCGGATGTGCTGCCATCAACAACTCAGAGGTGAATTTCTAATGAACGTCTGCATGAAACTCTGCCCCGGAAAACAACTCGGGTTTTGGTTTTTTTTTATTTCGGCATCATCGTGATCAAAACACCGAGGTGAAAATAGATAAACGGATGATGGGGGGGGGGCTTCAAGTACTGTTTTTGAAAGTTTCCCAGGGTTTAACCTTTTTCAAACACAAACAGTTTGTCTGTACTTCTCCTAAAATCTAACATGCGTGGGATAAATATACCATCAGTCCCCACAGGAGACCGGAGAGAGAGCGCCGAGAGGCCGGCGCCGTCAGGGGAGGGGTTATTTCGAAACACCTGTTCACCTGTGGCGGGGAAGCAGGTCACCTGAGAGGAGCAGGAGGGAGGGAGGCGTTTGGGAGCAGCGCAGAGCTCTCCCTGTTTTCAAAGACGTCCACAGAAACGGGATCTTGATCGGTACTTGAAGTTCACCTCCATACGTTGGGATGTAAGCCTGCTTTCACTGATGAGGTCAAAGGTTTCCTGCAGCTCTTCTCTGGTGTTTTGAGTCTTGTTGCTGGGCAACAGACAGATCCTCTGCGGGACTGAGCTCCAGCAATGGGCTAGAACACTCCAGAACCTTGGGGTGCCTTTTAACGTAACCGCTCCTTTGTTGCCGTGGCGATGTGTTTGGGATCACCCAGCCAGGTTTCACCCTCAATGCCGTCAGAAGATTGAAAACCCTCATCGCACATGGATCGACGGATCCATTTCCTTAAGATGGATTCTGTCCCCTCTGTGGAAAAGCAGCCCCACACCATGATGTTTCTACCCCCATGCTTCACAGCGGGTTTGGGACGTAACTCAGCATCCTTCCTCCTCCTCCTCCTCCTCTGAACACGGTGAGTGGCGTTTTGTTTTCGTCTGATCACATGACCTTCTCCCAGTCTGCCTCTGGATCATCCAGGTGGGTTCTGGAGAACTTTAAACAGTTCTGGACAGGTTCTGGTTGAAGCAGAAGGACCAGTGGAGCTCTGCAGGGTTTTAATCCATGCTGTGTGCATCACGCCTCTCTCTGCAATTCATTTACCCTTTTCTCTTTTTCCCCAATTCTGTTTCTCCTTTTCCTTTAAGATCCTTGTTCCGGTTTTATCGTTTTCTGTAATTCCTCCTGACTCGAGAGCTGTCAAAGACAAAATCCACAAATAGCAATAGACTCGTATCTTTTCTTATCGTATCCATAGTAAACCTTTGTTACTGCGGTTCCAGCTCTCTTCAGGTCACTGAGCCGTTCCTCCATGGAGTCCTGGACTGGTTCCCGCTCATTCTCCAGATCGTTTGTTCTACCAGGTGGGATCTTTCATGGAGCTCCAGGTGGAGGGAGATCGTCAGTAATCTTCATCCATTTTTTTAAATAATTGCCCCAACATTTGATCTCTTCTCTCCAAGCTGCTTGTTTGTTGTAGATCGGTTTATTCCAGTCCGGTTTAGGTTCTTGTTTCTGGTGTCTTTCGACAGCTCTTTGGTCTTGATCTAGGTGGAGAAGAGGTTGCAGCCTGACTGTTTAAGCGGGTGGGGGCAGGTGCTTTCACACAGCTCAACCGTTCAAACAGGAAACTACAGACAGACGAGCTTCTAAAAGATGAAGTAACAGCTCTCTGAGGACAAAAGTTTGGGTTGTTTTTAGGATCTAAATACTTCTTTTTCAGCTCCATTTTAGAAAATAAATCCTCTAAAATTCAAACTATGTGCTTTTCCGTTCTGTCTCTCACAGTTGAACATTACAGAATAAACTCGTCTTTTTCTAAACCAACATGAAACAGAGAAACTGCTTCTTCTTTTTTCATTTTTACGCAGCTGGGATTTGTAGTCCCGGCTGGGATTTGTAGTCCCGGCTGGGACTGACTCTGCTTCACCTGTCCTAACAGGAACTCTGCCTGATAAAACAAAAAAAAACAAAAAAAGAGCAAAAGATCCTTTAAAGCTCAACAACCACAGCTGCCAATCGAAGAGATTCAGACCGAATAATTAATCACAAGATTATAAAAACGTTTCAGCCGTTGTGGGACTCACTCACACGGACAAGTGAAGAAGCTTCTCAGGAGGGGCAAATCAACAAACATTTACCCCCAAAAGCAACAAGAATACCAGAGTTGCAGGCCTCACCTGCCCCAGATAAGTCAGTGTTTCCTTAAAATGAACGTTTAAAACACATGTGTCAAACTCAAGGCCCGGGGGCCAAATGTGGCCTGCCAGAGCATAAAAGTTTTTAATTTCTTCAAATAAATCTTTTTTTTTTTAGTTAATTACATATTATTTATGTGTAGCTGCAGTTGTAATTATTTAATAAAAATGAAAGTTTCATGTTATTTTTCTCTATTCATTTGGACAGTTTGATCCTTCATTAATAGAGTTATGTGGGTTTTAACAAGCAGACAAAATGTAAAAGGATTTATGTTAGAGTAACAAGCAAACATTGTTCTCTATGCAGCTATAATTTCACTTTAAAAAGTTAGAATAAATAAATAAATGAGTTATTGACCGTTAAGGAGTAGTTACATTTATTTTCCTTTACCTTTAGTGACATGCACAAGTTCTATCTGGCCCTTTGAGGACAAACACTATGCTGATGTGGCCCTCAGTGAAAATGAGTTTGACCCCCCCTGGTTTAAAACATCACTGCTGCAGATAAATACGACATCAGCCCATTTCTAACACGCTAATGTCTTCCTAACTACTGAAAGTTTCTGCTACCTGTTCAACCTGGTCCATTTCAGACTTGAAACCAGCAGAAGCTCTTGACAGTTTCCATAATTTAGGATAAATCTGTGGTTTGTAGAGACGGAGGAAAAACGACCACGTCACTTCTGATACCAGATGATCATTTGCATTCCAAACCCAAGCAGGTGGCGATGGCCGGCCTGCCTCTACAGCCCACGTCTCCTCTGAGGGCATGAAATGAAAGTGTCCGCAGAATCACAAGGCTGCAAATATGAACAAAACTCGTCTCCAAACCTTCTCATCCTCAAAGAAACAGAAGCGGATCCGGTTCAGCTCAAACCAAAAGCTGAACCGTTGATGATGAGAAAAGAGCCAGACGGGTGACGGGCGACACCACGGCACGGGCGCTACAGCGGGTCAAACCAGGCCATGCAGCCCAGCAGAAAGCTGCAGGGGTTCAGAACCGGGTCCAAACAGCAGAACCGGGTCCAAACACAACCACAAATGACAGAGGGCTGACGGGTGACGACGTTTCACAGGAGAGGACAGAAATGCATGGAGAGCGTCAGAGAGGACACTGAACCGGACGGAGGGGCTTCAGGAATGCAGACAGGCGCATGGCAGGGGAGGGGGCAAAAGGTGGGGGGGTAAAAGCTAAAGCAGACCTGCTTCCTCATCCTCCTCCTCATCATCATCTTCCTCAGAGCTGGATGAAGAGAGGGCTGCTGCCGGGCCTGAGGTGGTGGCAGAAGCTGAGCTAGCTCCACTATTAGCAACATATCCATACTGCATGCCTGTGGGGAGGGGGGTGGGGGGTGGGGGGGTGGGAGAGGTTCAGAAGAAATACGTCAGCTCTGTGCACGTGTGGGTGTGTGCACGTGTGCATGTGTGTGTGCAGTGGAAAGACAGTCCGAGGAAAACACGCTACTTCTTCCACCAAAGCTCAAGCTGCAAAGAAACAGTTTCAGCAAAAACCCCAAAGAAGCTCTTTTGGAACGCAGCTCCCTTTAGGGTTCAGTGCTGACCAAAGCGCCCAAAACGAAACGCTGGAAGGGACTTTTCCAGATTATGACCAAATTATGACTACTTTAAATAAGTAGAACTGCACAATACATCGCAAATGTATCGTGATCGTGAGACCGAGCTGTGCAATATGGCAACAGTCAGCAGAAATGGCAAGAAACGGTTGCCTTAAATGTCCTAAAACAATCTTATCTCTTGACGTTTTTAACCGATCAAATAGATCCCTTCATGCATTTGACCAATCGGATGCAGCTCTTTTCTGTTAGTCGCTCGCCTCCCGTTATTTTTAAACTGTTGCAGTGAAATGGAAATGTTGTTTTGCTATTTGTTCGTGTATCGCGAGTTATATCCTCATCAGAATATTGATCACTAATATTGCAAATCGTGAGTTTTCCTCACAAAATCTGCCTGTGGGGGTCAGAAAATGAAAGAATTCTTCTATTAAATGATTCCAGTCACATCAAACTAAGATATGTTCATTTCTGTAAAACTTTCTTAATATGATCATTTTTCTTGCAAGTCAGAATTTTTTTTTTTTTTTCCAATTTCTTAAGATTCTCCAGTTTGAGAAAAAAAACAAATTTAAAATAACACTCCTGATTTTTATTGATGCCATTTTTAAACCAGACAGAAAAACTGTTCTTGTTATCTGGAGTCAGAAAGTCAAACTCAAAACTTGGAAGTGGATCAAAATAATCTTAAATGAACGAGGCCCCATGAAGACGTACAAAGTTCCAAACTAAAAACTCTTTTCTTTTCTTCTTCTTCTAAAAGAATACGTTCTGGCTGTTTCAATGTTTAAATTGGCCTCCTCTCTGACAGTTTACACACAAAAAACAGCCGTGAAACTGGTGCTTTGCTTCTGCAGCGCCAACCGCCGACAGGTGATTCTGACACACCTGAAGCAGCAGCGGCAGCAGCGGCAGCAGCGGCGGCGGCCTCTGACCCTGAAACCACCAACATTTGTTTGAAGCTTCACACCTGCGCCTCTGAAAATATTTGTTCAGCGGCTGCTGTGAACGTCTGACAAACGAAGTTCAGGTCTTCCCGTTGAGAGGATGTCAGACGTTTGTCACTCGACGTTTCAGGAGAGTTCAGAGCCTGTCCGGTCTGAAATGATCCTCAAAATGTAATATACTTTGTGTCCATCTGACCTAGAGTTGGTCAAATATTGTGCTTTTTATTCTTAAAAAGTTCTGTAAAAGAACTAGAAGAAGATCTGAACGGGTTGTGTGTGGAATAGAAAGAGCCGCTCTGCTCTGCAGCTGGCAGAGGAACCCCAACCCAAAAATCTCCTTTTACTGTTTTCCTCTATTGTTATTTTATTTATCCTCTTCAGTCATTTCACACTTAAACAGAGCACTTCTGTAAAGTAACTTTAACAATCAAGTGCAAAGAGTCCAAATAGTAAAAATAGTGTAACCATCTTTAGAACTACTGAACATTTTTGACCATATCTTCATTAAAAATTCTTAAAAATTAACAAAATTGTATTGTTGTAGCAGAATTATGATTATTATTAGTCATGATTAGCTTATATCAATAGAACCCTTTAATAGTTATTGATTTTTTTTATCCTTTTTCCCAGAGTTTGCACTTTGTAGACGGTCCCTAGTCTCTCTCTTCAATTCTCATTAAAAAAAGGATTTGAAAAACGTGATGTAGGTCAATGCTTCAGTTAGAAAATTCTATTAAAAAGGTTTATTAAAATTAGAAGTGGAAATCTGAGGATATCTGGATAACTGGACTGTTTTTGTGCGCCTCCTGCTCAAACTCGTGTGGCGTTCGGCGGCGTTTTGCCAGAATGAAATATCTGTTCGTGAAATGCAGACTTCTAATGGAGAATTCACCTGTTATGTCAGGCTTGGAATATAGAACGCCGATCATAATAATGAGAGTAAAACTAACTTTGTGATCGTGTCTGGACTTCTGTACTACAAACTGTGACTAAATAAAGGACGACGCATCAAATATGTTCCGTTAAAACGACTTTCAGTAAACACTTTGAATGTCCGACAGTCTTCAGAAGACAAACTCGCCATCTCAGTTTAGATTTTCACATCTCTGTTCACTTGATTGAATATTTATTCCAGTTTTTTTTTTTCTTTTTCAATGCAGCAAATTCAATTGTTTTCTCTCGACTTAAACCGCTTCGTCTGTGAGATGCGCTCAGAGGTCAAATCTGCGTTTTTACCTTTACCTTGATGGTGTGGGGAGGAATGGACAGAGGTGGAGGGGGTTCCGGACGGCGGCCGGTCTGCGTCAGCGCCGCCTCTGCCGTAGGAGTTGTAGGCGTGTGAGGCCTGCTGGGTTTGGTCGTAGTGTTGGTGGGCGTTGTTTGGAACTGCGGGTTAAAAGACGCACAGAACAGAGTAAAAGCCCCCGCTGGAAGAGGTTTGAGGGGATCTAAGCCTAAAAAGCCTGGAGGGGGACACCATGAAAACATGATGTCGTGGTCGTGAGAATAACAAAAACATGCTTGGCTTAGAGCGTGGAGTTGATAGCAGAATGTCGAACTTAACAATTTAACTGAATTTCTGAATAAACGGCTAAAGCATCAGACGTACCTGCACCTCCTTGGCCGTTAACTGTTGGTGCCGTTTGACCAGCAGAACCTGCAGTGTACCCCGGCTGCACGGCTGCTGCACGTGGCGGCGGGGCTGTGTTGTAGTGGTGCAAGGGGGCGGCGATCTGGGTGACTCCCGGCGTGGAGGAGTTCTGTAGAGAACTGAGGGTGCCGTACTGGCTGCATCCGTGAGCGGATGGGTACGAAACGATGGGATAAAGAGGGGCGCCGGGGCCAGCGGCCGGAGCCGGAACTAAGGTGGGCTGCGGCTGCGGCTGCGTTTGCGGCTGGGGTGGAGAGGTTTGGCATGACTGCTGCACATAGTAAGATCCTGGATGGACATAAGGAGTCTGCTGGAATGGCTGATGGCTGTACTGGGCGCTTGAGGAGGGTGGAGGAGCTGGTGAAGGAGCCAGAGGCTGGGAGCTGTATGGCGGAGCTACATGATGCTGCTGACTGTTCTGGTGGTAGCTGCTGGGAACCGGGGCTTTGCTGGGGGCAGAGCCGGCGAGGTAGCTCTGCTGCTGGGGCGGGGCTCCGTAGAAGCCCGCAGACGGATACATGGATGGGTAGGTCTGCACCGGACCTGAACGGCGAGGATCAAAGTCATCATGGACCAAAAAACAACAACGAACAACCACAAATAAAAATGTAAATCTGCGCAGTTTGACCCAAACTAAAAAACGAGGACTAGTTTGACAGATTGAGTGTTTTCGCTGCAGGTTTTCGACTAAATTCTCATTCTGAAAGCATTAAAAGAGTCGATAAAAGTTCTTAAAATGTAAAAGTTGACTTGCAGTATAATTTAGGATTTATCAAATGCGCAATCTGTCTTGCTAACTCTTGCTAGCTTGTGTTAGCCCCTGATCCCTTTGGGTTAGCTTAAGCCACAGTTAGCATCCGGTTAGCATAAACTCCCCGCTTCCCTCCAGTTTGCTAGCCGTGTGTAGATAATGTTACCAGGGCAACAGAGCAGCTTAAAAGGAATATAATTTAAAAAAAAATCTTAGACAATCAACTTCCAGGTGAGCATGCCAACCCCCCGGCGGACTGGCAAAAGCGCACCATAATTCCGGCCTGTCTCACCGTTCTGGAAGGGGGGCGCCGCTCCGCCGTTCGCCGGAGAGTTCTGGCCGAAGCTCAAGCTGGCGGAGGAGCTGCTCCGGTTGGTGTATCCGGGCGCAGACATGCTCCCGTGCCTATGCCCTCACGGGGGAGGACGCGCACATCTGCGGCCAAACGCCTCGTCCGTCACCGCCGAGTCCAAACTGCGGCAAAAGAGGCTGCAGGTGGCCCGCGAAGACCCGGGCTGCCTGGCCAGGTCCGCTCGGCTGAGCTGAAGCCTCCAGTCGGGATGTTGAAGGAGCTTAGCTGTCAGTGGGCTCCGGAATTGGCGCTCCCTCTAGTGGACATGGCGTGTAACTGCAAAGCTCCTCGCGCGAATCACTGCGGTGCGTTCAGGTACTGCGGGAACGATCGCAAGAGACACAAACAAATACATTCACCTAAGTCTAAAGTAGATCAATAAAACTTTAAACAATAGATCAAATAACATCAACAAGAACATTTAATCAGTCCTATATCAATGTATTTTTTTAATAGTCATGGATCTTTATTTCAATAAAGCTTTAAACAATAAATACAATAACAAACACATTTCTAGTCCTATATTAATGTATATTGTTTTTAATCATAGATATTTTTTGTCTTTATTATTCGTATTTTTCTTTTACGGTGCATTTTATTCTTGGAATGTCTTGTGCATTTCTTTGTTCAAAATGACATTTGCTTTCAAGCCATTTTCTAACGTTTTCCCCTCAAATCCAGGAGAGTCTAAAACATCAGTTATGAAGCAACTGCAGTTTAACCTTAAAGGAGCTAAAAAAAAATAAAAAAAACAATTCTTCTGTCCGTTTTGGGGGTCAGACCCCCTCATTCACTGAAAAACCACAAGCAACACATTCATTCAATCAGTCCGACTGTTACAAAACAAAGAGTTCCAAAAATAATCCTCATGAAATATTGAAACAGAGGATACAAAACAACCAAAACCAAAGTTTCGTTACCCTTTGACCTCAGGAAGAGGCCGGCATCTTGAATTTTCCACCTTCTACAGATTTAAACTCCTCCAAGGGATTTCAAACGATTGGCTCCTAAGTCCTTGAGCATCACTGGGAAGCTGCTTGGTTTTGAAAGTTGTAGATTTTAAACGGCCTTTTATTGCGTAGCGAGCTCACAAAAGCGGTGTTTCCCTGTTGCTTGAACATTTTTCTACCTGAATATCGAGAACGTTTGTTATAATGATCATCGGCTCAAGCTGGACAAAACAACATGACATACAATATGAATGAATCTAGGTGACATCTTTGAAGTTGAGTCATGGACAATTAATCCAGATACCATTTGATATAGTTTTGTTACCATCAGTTAAAATTTTGTCTGGAAATCCTTCACAATCTCCTTCATTCACCTCATTAGAACTGGAACGCGTTTCCAGCTTTTTTTAATCCCCTTTGCAGTAAATTACTACCACGCTTACACGCAGTATATATATGGTTGTTTTTATGGCTTTTATTGTGTAAAGCAACATTACAGATGGATGCTTTAAATGTGAAAGTGCTTTTCACAATAGTCACAGGTTAAAATGCACAAAATGCTTTTTTTTTCTCATAGGAGTTGATAAAAGGTTAAAATCATTTACTTTCACAGAAAAATAATATTTATCAGCTGATGAATAGAATCTAGATAAAAGTCAAATGACTGAGGTCAGACATCTTGGGGAATTCTGGGTCGTCTCTCGGTGCACTCGCACTCCTCCTTGTGATGCGGGGCGTTGGCCCCGCCCTGAGCGCGTCCTTTGGCCTGGCAGGTGGAGCAGCAGGCGGTGTGACCCCGCCGTCTGCAGGCGGGGCAGGACAGCACCAGCTGGCAGCAGAAGCGGGTGCTGCAGAGCTCGTACCGGTCCCACGGGCGTCCGCAGAAGCTGCAGTCTGAACACAAGCGCCGGTTGAGCCGCCAACGTTTGGCCTCACCCCCCTGAAAAGCCCCCCACACAAACACACACAGACCTGAGATGACGTCGTCGTTGGTGGAGATGGCGTAGCGCTCGTCGAACACGAACAGCTTCCCGCGGTAGAAGCCTTCGGGGAACCGTTCCAGATATTTGTGGATTCCACCTTTCAGCTGGTAGACCTCCCTGCACACGTCCTGCAGAGAGCGCAGAGCTGAGCGCTGACATGTTTCCATGGAAACACTGGAAGAAAAGAAAAAAAAAACAGAACTCACCTTTGAGCGCAGGTACGCCGAGGCGCGCTCACAGCGTATCCCTCCTGTGCAGTACATCAGAACCTTCTTGTCTCTGAAGAGTTCCAGGTTCTGGTCGACATAGTCGGGGAAATAACTGAACTTGCGGATGTTTGGAGCCAAACATCGAGTGAATTGTCCCTGCAAGCAAAAGAAAAAACCCCAAAAGTCCAGTTCACCAGTCTGTAGTACGGTGGCCCAGCAGCTCAAAAGACATCTACCAACGATTTTAGAGACAAAATGAAACAAAAAGGAAAAGTATCGGAAAACAAAAGCAACTTCCAGAAATAAAAAAAAAAGAAACAAAATACAGAAACTGGACAAGGTAAGTATTATGGGATATCACTGATTGGTTGTTCACCTTTTCAACAGAAAGTTATTTGGCGTGGTGATATAAGTGTAAATATATGCTAACAAAAGAGCAGTGTTTTACATTTATCAGAAATAAACCATTCTGAATGTAAATAGTTTTGAATCCTGTACTAACAAAAAATATGTTAGAACAGTTGAAATACAGTCATTTTTGAGACTTGACCTAATTTGTTTTATTTTGCTATAATTATGGCTTTTTTTTGTTCATTTTCCTTGTCAAATGAGAAAATGTAATCTGCACATAGTGTGGATTGTCAATATTTGATATTTTGTATGTGCAATATTTGTTAATAAAGTTTATTTGAATCTTCCTAGAGACTTCTGCAAGCTTCTGGCCACGCCCACTGCAAGCATCAGGGATGGATCGATCCACTCTTGACCACAGCGAGGGTCCACCGTCAGTCACCAGGAATAATGTACGTATAGAGATTCTTCGTTCTTATAAACCCCCCCCCCCCCTTAAAAAAGCATAACCAAATGAATTTGACACAAAGTGGACTAAACCATTCCAAAAAAACCCTTCCTGGTTAACACTCAGGAAGTTTTAGAGCTACGGACAAATGCACACAATAAACAAGCAGGGAAGCAACTAAACAAACATTTTTATTATTCATTTGTGAATTTAACTGAAAATAAAGCAATATAATAACCATAATCTACCACATAGTTTAACATAAACCAAATAAATCCCTTAAAAACAAACAAAGTGATCTCCATTATGAAAGACTTGGCACCCCTCTGCAGTGGTTCGCCCCAATTTTCTTCCTGATAGTTTATTGTGGTCACAACTGTTTTGAACTGTTAAAAACCAAAACTAGATGTGGGCACCCGTTATCATGTGTTGTTGTTTTGATTGTGTATGATGTAAAAAAAAAAAAGAATTTAAAAAAACGGATTCATCCACCACAACCTTCTGCTTTCCCTCTCAGAGGTCATCATCCAGTCAGTGACATCCCATAATACCCACCTTCTCTTTAACATGTCATCTCCTTACTGAGGTTTAGCTTTGTCTGTTTAGTTTAGCATTACCGATTGAACTCTAGACGGATTTCATGTTCCATGTTTTTTTCACGAATGAATGGAAAAAAAAAGAATAAATTAAATTTTGATTTATAGAAATTACTTTTTTTTTCCCGGAAACGTTTCATTTTTTGGGGGAATTGTGTTTTGTAAAACGTTTTGACTTGATTTTGTTTTGATTTCTTAATGCTGTTTTTCATCATTAGTTTTGCTTTTTTAAATGGCCGTAGCGATCTTTAACATGAGTTTGTGTTCATTGGTTGATGTGCTTTGGACTTCAGGGCCACCGTAGCCTGTAGACGGAGAAGCAAACAGCAAGTTTTCATGGACGGTTTGAGGAACACGATGAAAAGCAGCAGCGCTGATTCCTCTTACAGCTAAAATTGACTTCAGTTAAAGAGCACAGTTCTCATTTTAAACAGTCTTTTTCTGCTGCACACATCTTCACTGGGACTTTTACTCAGGTTTATGAGTGTTTTTATACAGGTATGTCTTCTTTTAGGTAACAGATATCAGGTGTACATAAAAACAATCTCATAAGCCTTCATAAAATCCTCACGGCTTTGTAAACCTCATGGGGAAAAAAAGCCTGTTCCTGTTTTTATACATGACAGCAGCACGGCTGATCTCCAGGACGGATGCAGAACAACGTAGAAGCTGGAAGTTTTCCTAATGAGCGGGAATTCTAATGCCTAGAATTTTTCAATTTCTTGACTGAAGATCCTGCAGGATCTGGGATGTATTGCAGCATTTTCTCAAACTGTTAAAAACCTACAACCCGGATTTACTCAGAAAAAAAAACAGACAAAAAAAAAAAAAAAACTCACTATTTTGCTCTCGTAAAAGTTACGGCAGTCCAGAAGAAGGGTGTCTTTAGAGGAATCCCCTTCCACTAAGAGAGCCTCCACTTCTTTGTGGAAGTCCTCCGGATCCAGATGAACTCCTGAGAAAGCAAAGAGGTGGAGAGTTTTACACTTTTTTTTTTTTTAAATACAGCAGCAGCATCCGTGAAGAAGACCTTCACCTGCCAGCTGGTAGGAAACCACACCCGGATCGACTCCCATCGGAACGATTTCCTGGTAAACGCCGACCTTCAGTTCTGGAAAACACTCGGCACCGCCGTCACTGGTCTCAACACACACAACCAGGAAATACATTTAAAAAACATGAATGGAAGCAGTTTGAAGGTTGTTACTGTAACAATGTTTAGGATTCGTTTTTGTTCAGAAACATCATCATTTTGAGCCATTTCCCTTCATCTGAATGTATTTTTATCTCATGAACGCCTCCAAGCTCTCAGGTGTTGGTGCCGTTTGCCCAGCAGAACCTAGGTAGAACCCCACGGAGGTGACGCGTACCCCATAAAAACCCAATGTCACCTTTTGACCCAACTTACTATGACCATTTTGTTCAATAATCTGCACTTGGACTGGTGAAGCATAAATATCTCTGACGACAAGATGATGGATTATGAGGACTGTGCTAAAAAATAAAGAAAGTTAAACGCAGTAGAAACAGAATTCTATACATTGGCTTCCTCTCACTGCTTTTCCAACACATAAAAGTCCTTTTGACAAACTTAATGGCATCATTTAGACATGTATGTGGATATATATATATATATATATATATATATGTATATGGAAATGTATATAAATCTATGTATATCTGTGTAGATTTCTTCATCTTTACCTTTTCATATTTTCTTTTTCCAATTAATTCATGACAGTTTATCCCAAGTTCCTGTGTATTAATTTTTTTAGATAACTAAAAAAAAAAAGTATACTTCATTGTTTTCTCACTACAGATCGGTTTCTTTAAACCAAAGACAGTTTTTCTTTTTTCAAAAACTTTTTTTTTCTGTTGTTTGGTTCCACCAACAATCATACAACCGTTTAAAAAGTCTGGAAGTCTATTTGTAGTCCAGTTCTTTTTATCCTGATGTAGCCACAGATGAAAAGCATCTCAGAAACTTTACCTTAAAATCTTCTCGGTCCATCTGGAGGAGGGGGTGTGAAATCATGGCCCTGGTGTAGAGATCCGTGGCGACGGCGGTTCCACCAACCGTCCCGTTGATTCCTTCTGCCGCCACCCTCACCTGCAGAGAGCTTCCACTTCAGAACCGAGTTTCTCCTCGTGGATCCTAAGGAGGAGTTTGTGGTCACCTTCCCCGTTAACTGCAGCCTCTGACACAGAGCTTTCTGCCAGGCGCAGATGACGTGCGGATCCTCCACCTCGCAGTAGCGGTAGTACAGGAGAACCTTGCCGGGACCGCTGCAGGGGAACGAGAACACGTCAGGAGGGTTTCCCATCGCATCTGCGCCAGACTGTGACACTCGGATCTACTTTTTCAGCTGCTCCGCTGGGACGTGGCTAACGTCTGGGATCCATGCAGAAACGTCCTCTTCTTCCGCCTCGCCGCCGTTCAGCCGCTGTGCTGGCTCTTCCTCTGCCAGCTGGCTCAGCCAGGCCTGGAACGCCGTCTGCGCGAGCTGCTGCACTTCGGCGGCGTGAGCTCTGGCCACATGTTTGTGAACGGCAGAGTGTTCTGTGAAGGTCTGGCCGCAGCAGCACCAGGAGGCGCTGGCCTCTGCGCTGCAGATCTTTGAAGCCACAAACGAGGCAAAGGACTGGAGAGGAAAAGGAATCAAAGCATTTAACCCAATCAAGCAAGTTTATTCTGATTCAAATACTGCCAGAAAAATATGGTTTCCAACTAAAGGAGTTTCTAAATGCGATGTCTTGAATCATCATCATCATCATCATCGTCATCACTGAGGTTACTGTAGGTAAATATTTACGTAATGAGCCAAATTTTAGCCTGTCAACACTCTGATCAAGCCTGAAATATATTACATATCTATAAATGATTTAAGCATTGACTGACAACTATTTGGCCAGGTAAACGGTAATAATCTGTGAATAACAAAAAACAAGGAAGAATGTTATATATCTAAAGTGACAATTTAAAAATAGCAACAAAAAGTTTTTTTTATATATATTTGTTTGTTTGTGACATAAAACACACTTAAAAAAGCATCTCTGCGAATTTACCAGTTAGCCAAAGCCCCCCCCCTATTTATTGTCCCAAGACAAAAGGTAAAAGTGCCTAAATATAAAGTCATCATTAAAGAAACGCCTGGTTCAGACTGCGATTGAAAGGTGAGTATGTCAAATATATTTTTGACTACAGGATCTGTTTTTAAATAGTTGTGCCTTTTTTAACTTTTTTTTTTTTTTGGTGTAAAGCACTTTGTGTTATGTTATACAGTTATATAAATTTTACATAAATAAAGATTGATTAGATTTGATGCACGGAAAAAGAAATACCAAAGATATTCTCTAACTTTCATGTCTTGAATACCTTGTAGGCAGTAATAAAAGATGCAAACTACCCAGAATTGGTTCAGAATATTTAGTTTAGATTAGTTTAGTGTTTCTGCTGTTTTCAATCATTCAGAGTTGTGTTTGTGGAAAAGAGAAGCCAGATATTCTCCTACCTTTCTCCTGCAGAAGCTGTAATATTTTCTGTGAGCAGCAGAAATGTGTTTCTTTTGCTTTGATCCATCAACGGTCGACGTGGTGTTGACCTCCCAGTGCAGAAACTCTGAGCAGACAGCCATTCTCCTCAACTGGCAAATTAAATGCACAATAAATATGTTTGTGATCTTAAAAAAAACACAACTTTGTGTTAAAACGCGTAAACACTGACAAAAATCTCACCAAACAGAGAGATATACGCTCTCAAACGCGGTAAATACCCTTGTATTTCCATGCGAGTGTGCAGCTCCCCGGAAGTGGAAGTTCAACTTCCGGTTGTACCTTGAATGACCCGGATGTCCATCATTTCAATCGCTCCGCTGTTATTTCTCTGTAAGAAGCTGTTGTTGCTGCTGCTGCCGCCTCCGGACTCTGCCGTTGAATATAAGCAAAGCTTTTCCCGGAACCACCGGTCTGTCCCGCGTTATTTTTTGTTCTACACCGGGTGTCTGCGCGCGTGCAGCTCAGGGGGAAGAACATGTCCAGGAGGAGACACAGCGACGAGAGTGACGGCAAGTCGCGCGCTGCATGTGCGATTCAAACGTTACGGCTAACGCGGCAGCTAGCTGCTACTAGCTTGATTATTATGTATGTGCTGGAGGACTATCTTTACAGGAATGCAACTGGGCAGGCGTTGACCCAATATCAAGTATTTTTTAAAGTTACTTAATAAATTAGGGGAATAAAAAAATGATTTTTCAGAGATTAAGTTCTACCAGAATTACCCGGTTCCGTTAGGTAGCTATATGAGCTAACGCCGTAAGACTCAACGACCAGATTGATCGACGTTTTATTAAAACAGTTGAACGTTTCTGGCACACGAAAATAATACATTTAATGTAAAAGACTGGCATAAATGTTGAAAGAGACACTTTTTCTGTGGGTTCATGCGCATGCGCGTTTGTTACAGCCCAATGAATGAACCCCCAATTCTCTGTGATTTATGAGTGAACATTCACAACCAAAGTGTCTCACGGTGCTACACTAAAAACTATCTGACCTAACAATATTTTTATATAATGTAGGCTTCGTTTAGTAGGTATTTGTCATTGTCTGCATACATCATGACTTCTATTAGCTTCCATTGAAGTGTTTACCTTTCATTCAGAGCTTTCAGTTAGGAGAGAATCAGCAAGGCAAGGTTATTTCTTTAGCACATTTTATGTACAAAGGCAATTCAAGGTCCTTTACCTAAAACACGAAAAGAAACATTTAATAGAAATATTAAAGGAGTGATCACCAAAATAAAAAGTTACCGAACTGAAGTATAAACGAACCTGCATTTAAATAAACTGAATGTTTCAGCTGATCCTAGGCTTTCTGGAAGTCTGTTCCAGATCTACGGAGCATAGAAGCTGAATGCAGCTTCTCTGTGTTTGATTTTGACTCTAGGAACTGACGAAAGTCCAGATCCAGATGACCGGACAGGTCAGAACTGGACTGATGTGGTCGAATATTTGGCTCCTTTGAAAGACCCGAGCAGCAAAGTTCGGAATACGCTGCAGTTTCCTGATTGATTGATTGATTTTGTTTGTTAGTTTGTTTGTTTTTGGTCATCCTGTAAAAACACTGGAACTGTAGCCAAGTCGGCTAAAGATCGACTTAACTCACAAATTAGTTTCTCCAGGTCCTGCTTAGACATCAGATCTTTACTTTAGCCGGATAAGATTATCTAAAAGCGATGTTTAAAAGTTGGTTTTAAGTTTCCTCTGGAGGCCCTCCGGCAGACAGACTGAAGCTCTGTAGTGACCTCCAACTGTTTGTCTTTAGCCCTAGACACAATAACCTCCAGTAAAGTCAGATGGAGTAAGTGTGACTGTTGAAACACTAGATTTTGTGAGACGAACACACTTTTTCCAAAATCTAGATTTGTTTTTCTGGCTTCAGTGTCCTTTCAGATCAGATGTTTAAGATCTGTCCTTTTCATTTTTAGGAGGTCAAGCCCACAAAAGGAGGAGAACATCGGAGCCTATTGAGATCGAAGACCGCCTGGAATCGCTGATATGTCGCGTTGGAGAAAAAGTACGATGGCTGTTTTGTCATAAAGCCATATATTCACTATTTAAATCATTTGCAATAACTAAAGTTCGTCTTTGATCTTTTAAAAGAGTACATCGTCTCTCGAGAGCAACCTGGAGGGGCTCGCAGGGGTTTTGGAGGCGGACCTTCCAAACTACAAAAACAAAATCCTGCGTATTTTATGTGCAGTGTAAGTCGTGCGCAGTTCTCCTCGTTCTCAAGCGTAACAAACAATAGAAATCCAACAGACAAAAGCGTCTCTCAACAGTGCCCGCCTCCTGCCGGAGAAGCTGACCGTCTACACGACTTTAGTCGGCCTCCTGAACGCCAGGAACTACAACTTTGGGGGAGAGTTTGTGGAGGCCATGATCCGGCAGCTGAAGGAGACGCTGAAAAACAACTTCTACAATGAAGCCGTTTACTTGGTCTGTTGATCTTCCATGTCTAAAGTCGCAGCTGCTGCTGCTGCGCTTTTCGCGCTCGGCATCATTCAAGGTCTCTGCTCTCTTCAGGTGCGCTTTCTGTCAGACTTGGTCAACTGTCACGTGATCGCTGCGCCCTCCATGGTAGCCATGTTTGAAAACTTCATCAGTGTTACTCAGGAGGAAGATGTGCCACAGGTTTGTTTCTACACGGCCTCACCTGGAATATTCATTTGCATCAGAAGTTTAATTTCATTTATGAACATTCCTTTTTTATTTTATGAGTGTCACATTTAAGGCGCCTCCTTTTGTTTTACTGCAACATCTGGACAAAAGATTTTGGAGTTTTCATATTTCAAGTTCAGCAAACTCCTTTATTTTTTGTATCATGTGATGCTCTCAATGATGTTAGGTTTGAAATACCTAAAAAAAAAAAGTCCAGCATGACTTGGTTTTGGGAGAACTACAGTCCAATAAAAACTAAAAATTATTGTTTTCTGTGTAAAAATAGTTTTAGATTTGTACAAAAATGATTTTTCAGCTTCTCAATTTGACTTGAAGATGAAGATCAGTAAGCGTGAGACCCTTTTGGCTCCAGGTTCGGTTGGACTGGTTCGTGTACGTCGTTCTCTCCTGCCTGCCGTGGGTCGGAAAGGAACTTTATGAGAAGAAGGACGTGGAGATGGACCGACTCCTGAGCCAGATCGAAGGCTACCTCAAGTGAGACGCGGCCTCTTTTCTGGAGCATCTTTAGCTTTCCATTGAAGCTGTTGTTGGACTGACTCCAGCGCTCTCCTGTGTTCCTGG
Organism: Oryzias curvinotus; assembly: GCA_023969325.1. Lineage (NCBI taxonomy): Eukaryota > Metazoa > Chordata > Actinopteri > Beloniformes > Adrianichthyidae > Oryzias > Oryzias curvinotus. The sequence goes on from CM043721.1 coordinate 19,111,821, forward strand.
ACAGGAGGAGGGTGAAGACTCACGTCCCCATGCTGCAGGTGTGGACCGCTGAGAAACCACATCCACAGGAAGAGGTGAGCCTTCCGGACAAGCAGGTTTTGAAACGCAAGTGTAAAAAAAAAATGCATTAGAAAGATAGAAGGGGGAAAAAAATCCAGATTGCTTTGAAGAATTTTAAAGAGAAACGACTCCTGTGAGGAGAAAGGCTGGAACATCAGCTTAGGATAACTGGAAGAGAAGAAGAGGCCACAGCTGCTGTCAGGTTGATTGATGGACTGACCCACCCCAGTGAAATTGTCGGGTCTGCTGATAACACATGCAGGAGAAAAAGGATCAAACTAAATGTCATAATTCATAAAAGAAGTACTTCACATTTCAAGTCACTAAAAGGAGGGTGAAAATCCGCCAAATGACTTTGAATTTGTCCGTTTTGCTTCCATCTTTCAGTACCTGGACTGCCTTTGGGCTCAGATCCAGAAACTGAAGAAAGACCGCTGGCAGGAGCGCCACATCCTCCGACCGTACATCGCCTTCGACAGCGTCCTGTGCGAGGCCCTGCAGCACAACCTGCCCCCCTTCACTCCGCCGGGACACATGCCTGACGCTCAGTACCCCATGCCCCGCGTCATCTTCCGGATGTTCGATTACACCGACGCCCCGGAGGTCAGTCGCCCCGATCCGACCGCTCGCAAAAAACAGCAGCCGCTGCGGTTCTGACCCGGCGTTTGTGTTCGCCACCTGCAGGGACCCGTCATGCCCGGCAGCCATTCCGTGGAGAGATTTGTTATTGAAGAAAACCTGCACTGCATCATCAAAACTCACTGGAGGGAAAGGAAAACATGGTGATCAGACGCTGTTACCTGTGAAGAAACGGCGCCGGCTCGCACTGGAAGTCTCTTTTTCATATTTCTCTGTATTTTTTTGTCCCTCAGTGCCGCTCAGTTACTCAGCTATCCAGGAAAGAATAAAATCCCGCTCAACTATCACATCGTAGAGGTAACTCGTCTTCTTTTAGCCCCCTGTAGCACAAACCGTAAACCGCTGCTTCATGCGGTTTCTCTGCCTTTCAGGTGATCTTTGCCGAGCTCTTCCAGCTGCCCTCGCCGCCGCACATCGACGTCATGTACACCTCTCTGCTCATCGAGCTCTGCAAACTGCAGCCGGGGTCGCTACCACAAGTCGTATCCTGATGCTTCCGCTGTCAAAACCCGTCGGGTCAATGAGACACGAAGCAAATGTCCCCAAAGAGTTCATCCAGCGTTCAAAGCGTTGTTCAGACTCTTCCTTTTGTGATTGTGGTTGGAAAGCACGAACCAGATTCTGCTGCAGCTCAGGTCATCAGGCTACACATCCTGGAAAGTTTGCTAAAACAAAGATCTACCAAGAACTACAGCTAAATTTCCCTTCGGGGATTCATAAAGTTGATCTTGAATCTTGAATCTACAACTCAAAAATGACTCAATATGTAAACCCAAGAAATGGTGGAGATTTAAAACTTCTTGGGGGAATTAAAAATAGCAGAGCAGGCTGCTTCCATTAAACAAACCTTTTAAAAAAGTCATTTTGTCAAAACAGAATGGTCAGATTTGAATACGTTTTTAGTACATATATTTTCAAAAGAGCAAAAATGTGCATTTTTATGGGATCATTTTAGCCGTTTGTGTTTCTGAAGTTTCTTTGACTGACCTGAAGCTGGCACAAGCCACAGAAATGCTTTACATGAGGCTGGACACCATGAACACCAGCTGCATGGACAGGTTTGTTTCTGCACGGACAGGATGCATTCTGGCCGTTGGAAGTCTTTCGGTGAAACCTTTTTTCTTTTATCTTAACAGATTTATCAACTGGTTTGCTCATCACTTGAGTAACTTTCAGTTCCGGTGGAGCTGGGACGACTGGTGCGTAACTCCCGTCCTTCTGTGGCTGAAACCTTTTTTTGCTTTTGTGACACTCTTTCCTGACTGTCCGTATGAAGGGCCGACTGCCTGACTGTGGACCTGGACAAACCCAAGCCCAAGTTTGTCAAAGAGGTTCTGGAGAAGTCGATGAGGTACAGATGCTGTTCTCTAACGCTTTCAAGCAAAAAGAATTCCCTCAAAGGACAAATTCAATTAAAGCGGCAAGCGTAGTTGTATGGCCTGAAGCTGCTACGCCCGCCGCCGGCCTTCTACTGGCTACGCCACGTCACTTAGAAACCTCACTAGTTCCCCCCATTCTGGATAAATGAATGGGGGAAAAAAACAGTTATTTTCAAAATGGTGGCTTTTATGTTGCTTTTATCTGCATAGCAACCATTTTCTTTCTGGGTCTCCTGTGGGTGACGAACAGGTCTGTGTAATTTTTAAAAGAATCTGCAAAAGTAAACTTTTGGATTTACTTGGCAACAGAGGTGGTTTGGTAACCATGCAGACATTCTTAATATTCTTATATCACATGCTATATCATTTCATTCAGCTTGACCCAACAATTCCTGTATTAAATGTTCACAATGCTACAGTAAAAAAAAAAAAATGTGCGAGAAATGGGGCAACGCCACTTTAGGGAGCTCGCCACGCTGACACCGTTTCACTGTTGAAAAACCACCCTTTTTCCCAAAAAGCTTCCCAATTGCTCCAAGTTGTTTGAGGTTAGACTGCTGCTAGACTGCCCCCAGTGTCCCCCTAGACCAGGGGTGGGCAATTATTTTAACAGGGGGGGCCACATTGGGTTCTAAAATTGGATAGACAGGAGCAGATGCGTGGAGTGAGAATGTTATAACCTGGAATGTAGATGAAAACATTTGGATGGAACATTATATTCTAAAACAGAATATTCTAGAGTTTTTAGTGTAAAACCTTTGTTCCCATTTTAGATCATTTTTCTATTGTGAAGTCCTTTGGATCCTTCAAGGAGTTGGAAAGTGTTGTATGAATAAAGTTTCATTCATTCATGATCCTTTTATTAAAATAAATAATATTAATTAGGAAATGAAACAAGGACCAAATAACACTCTATGAAAGACAAGAATTGAGGACAAATATTCTGATACATTAAAAAAAAACAAACACAAAAAACAATGAATAGTGGATCCTCTCCCGTCATAATCCTAATAAAGGCTGCAGCTCATCACACGTCTCACAGTTTGTGCAGCTGCGCGTCTGTTTCTCATCCAGTTATACTGAAAAAGCACATTTCTGCTGTCTTCTCCTGCAGCTACACATATATCTGTGTTACCTTTTCACCAGAACAGAGTTCCTCGTTTATTGCAGGAGTTACTTTCTAAAAATAACCGTGATCAGTGAAATCCACAGAGAATGATTACAGACGTTTTAAATTTATGGCAGTAAAACTCCTCACTGCATAAACACACTTTTCTCAGACAGACATGAACATTTTTTTCCCCTTTCTCTTGTTTAAATTCTCAAACCTTCATAGAAATAAGATCCAGGATCTTAGAATGAAAACAAAGATCTGATGTATCACAAATTTCTGTTTTGAGGAGCTGCACGTTTCTGTACAGGAGTCACGGCACAGACTGAGGAGATTGATTGACAAGGTCTCCAGCCAATCAGGACACAGAACAGGGTGCGCTGTTTAAAAAAGGCAGCATGATCGCTCTAAAAGAATGAGCTACACCGGGAAAGATGAACCGTGACGTAGAAAGGGAGGGAGACTGTCTTCTGTTCTGTTTGACAGAGATTTTTAGAGGGTTTCAGATCAGGACACAGACTGCAGAAGGTGGAATAAAATGTCACGTTCTATGTGTGTGGCCAGATTGAAAACAAAACAAAACATGGGTCTCTGATATTGTTCACTGGGCCGGACCAAACATGAAGGCGGGCCGGGTCCAGCCCACGGGCCGTAGTTTGCCCACCCCTGCCCGAGACGGCCCTTAATTACCCCTTAGACTGCCCCCAGACTGTCTTCAGAGGATTCCTGCAGGCATCTGAAGGAGGAAGTTGGTTTGTGTGTCACAGATCTGACTCTCCTGATCTTTGTGCGTCTTTGCTGGCAGGCTTTCCTACCATCAGAGGATTGTGGACATCGTTCCTGCGACCTTCTCCGCCCTCATTCCCGCCGATCCCATCTTTACCTTTAAATACGAAGACGAGAGCGCCTGTAAGACGACCCGGCGTGCTGTCTGACCCCCGTTATGAGAGCCAGGACTCCTCGTGAAGTAAAACGTACTGTCTTTACAGCTTCGTTACCGGGTTACGCCACCTCAGTCACAGTGTCAAACGCCATCAAGAACCGAGCGTCCAACGAGGAAATCCTGGCCATCCTCAAGGAGGTCCCCAACCCCAACCAGGAGGACGATGACGGTACCGGGCAGATTCTTTACACACTTTCAGCCTCAGTCTGTGAGGAAACCACTGACCAGACCTGGGAACTGGACTGAGAGGGAACAAAGCCAGTCTCCATCTTAGTTGCAATAGCCAGACGTCGTCAGGAAGCAGCGATGGGTCCGGGTCGGTCTGATTGGAGCATAAAATCTGCACTTTGTCAGTCCAGGAGTCCAGAATCTGATCTCCAAACGTCTGTTCTGCAGCAGCGCGGAAAAATATAAAGCCAAGTAAATTCTAGATGACCCTTTTTTAATTATTTCATTTGGCTGCTGTCATTTGCTGCTAACTAAAGTGAACAAAGGTCAAGTTCACTTTGAAAAAACCTAGAAGAAAATTGCTCTTAAAGTTGCTTTGTGGTCAGTTGGGTCACAGCAGGTGGACGATCTCTCCATCATCCACCCAAAAAAAATCTGTTTCAGTGAGAAACACTGGGGGGAAAAAACCTCCAGAACTTTTTCATAGTCTTACAGTCTGGACTCGGTGTCCAAGTTCAGTTGTTTATCTGCTAGAAGTGTTGTCATGGTAACCTGAAATCATCTCAAAGGTTGAGGCATCCTTTTAGCTGGACTTTTTCAGTAGACACTTTCACATCCCTCCCTTTTAAAAAGAGAAAACTTAAACTTAGCAGCATTATTGCCTCTTCCTCCTCTTCCTCCTCTGACTGCTTTTCTTCCTCAGATGAAGGCGAGGCCTTCAACCCCCTGAAGATCGACGTGTTCTTGCAGACGCTGCTCCACCTGGCGGCCAAGTCCTTCAGCCACTCCTTTAGCGCCCTCGGAAAGTACGTGCAGAAATGTTCCGGCGCGTTCGCCGCAGTCGGTTCCTTCTCTAAGTCTTGAATGCTATTTACAAAACCAGAACCCGTTTGGTTTTTTAAGCTCAGAGTTTCTGCAGAGCAGCAGGAGTTCATTAGAAGTTCACCTCGGAGCTGCGAGCGAGTCCGTCCCCTCTTCCCCTTCTCGTCGCTGAGGGCTTGCAGCTGGAAGCAGGAGGCGTAGTTTCTACGTCACAAATACGACCTTTTCATTTCAATTATAATTTTTAATGTGGATAAAGAAAAACTCAGAAATGCAATTTGAAGCCGAATCGCCTTCACACACGCGGGTCGTAGGATGAAAACCGATGGATGTGTGAGGTCACGTGAGGTCAGGAGATTCTTTTTCTCTTAAAACTATTGATGTTTCCTGCACGTTTTCCCTAAAGATGTCGATGTTCGTGGACCCAGTCATCCTCGACCGTAAACCCGTCTGCAGAAGCTTCGTGTGGTTCTGAAAGCCTCCCGGGCGTCGGTTTGCGTTAAAGCAGTTTGTTGCTAATGTGTGTGTGTGTGTGTGTGGGGGGTCTCCTGAAGCTCACCTGCATGTCACGCCTGCAGGTTCCACGAGATCCTGAAAACGCTGACCGAGAGCGACGAGGGGAAGCTGCACATCCTCAAAGTGGTGTACGACGTGTGGCGGAACCACCCGCAGGTACGGCAGCAGCAGCGGCGGCGGGCGGTGAACGCCGGCGTTACGGCGGGGCCGGTGTAAGTGTGACTGCTTTCATGGCAGATGATCGCCGTGCTGGTGGACAAGATGATCCGGACGCAGATCGTGGACTGCGCGGCGGTGGCCAACTGGCTGTTCTCTCAGGACATGGCTCACGAGTTCACCAGGTGAGGAACGCCGGGCGAGCCGAGACGCTCTCTTCTCCTGCTGGAATGAGCGGCACGCCTCCTCTGATCTCGTTTAAGGCTCTTCATCTGGGAGATCCTGCACTCCACCATCCGGAAGATGAACAAACACGTGCAGAAGATCCAGAAGGAGCTGGAGGAGGCCAAGGAGAAGCTGGAGAAGCAGCAGAACAAGAGGGTGACCTCACAGGTAAGAGCCGAGCTCCCGCAGAGCCGCCGCCGCCGCCGCCTGCTCCCACGCATCCACACTCGCTTGCTGCTTCCAGAGGGACAGCGGCGACGACGAGGACATGGAGAAGAACAGCGAGGACGAGGAGGGTCAGCTGGAGGAGCAGATCGAGCGGCTGCAGGAGAAGGTGGAGTCGGCTCAGAGCGAGCAGAAGAACCTCTTTCTCGTCATCTTCCAGGTGAAGCTGCGTTCGGGCCGAGGCGGCGGGAAACTGCGGCTTCTGGAGGCGCTGAAAAGATTTTTGTGTTTCTCATCCTCAGCGTTTCATCATGTTGTTGACGGAGCACCTGGTCCGCTGCGAGACGGGCAGCGTGGACATCAGCACGCCGTGGTACAAGAACTGCATCGAGCGGCTGCAGCAGGTCTTCCTCATGGTGAGTATGTGGAGGTTTCTGCAACCTTAAGGCCCGTACACACCGGGACCGCCGTTTAACGCCTCCTGACTAAACAAAGGGCACCAATGTGAGTGTGCTCACCAACGCGAAAAAACGCCACGCGTCAAAGCGTCACTTTTTAAAAAACGCCTCGGGTTCGTTTTTTTGGTTTGATGCGCCGCGTCAAAAACTATACGACCAATGAGAATGGCGCTTTTGCTCACGTGTCTGGAGCCTCTGAAGTTACAGTAAAACACAACTTGGGGGCGCTCAAACACAACACTGCCTTTCTGAGCACACATACCAGCAAAGAAGATAGACGCCAAGTAGCGGCTACACTGCCGCAAAGAAATAATGACGGACATTCTAAAATATCCCCGAAAACGCTCATGATACATTTTCAGCTCTTGTACCAGTCGATAAAACTCACCATGTTCTTCTCTTCTCGTAACTATGGGATGTACCCAAAATCGGCGTCTTTTCCGGCGTCTTTCATCATTCAACAGAACAATAATTTCCTCATCATTGGAACTGGAGCTGGAGCTACTGGTGCTTGAAATATTCATGTTTTCTTTGTATGATTCTGACAAGCGCGTAAATACTGGCTCTCTTCTTCTGAGTGAAAAGCAACCACCTTGTGTACAGGAGTATTTCTGTTTGACATTAAGCGCCATCTAATGGCAGGGAATGAAATTGCATGTTGGCTCGGCTCATCGTCAGCGAAAATCGCCTGGGTGTGAACACAAAAGACGTGGCGAAAAACGCTGGCAAATAACGCCAGGCGAATATTCGTCCCGGTGTGTACGGGCCTTAAGAGGGAACTTCTTCTAAAGTTTCCTCCTCTGGTGGAGGAGGAGCAGCATTAAGCTGCAGAGGAAGCGTCAGAGCTCAGCTTTGACGCTCGGTGATGCTGCGAGCTTCTCTAAAGGCGTGTAAGATCCGTAACAACAGAAACTAAAAGTCTCCAGATAAACCTAGAGTGCAGACGAAGGCTTGAAGGGAAAGCGCCCCGGCTGCATGTTGGTGAGGAAAAGGCTTGTGGGTCAGAAGGGGAGGTGACAGAAGTCTGTTTGTGGAGCCTGGTGGATCCGTTTGGGCCTCTGACGTTCTCCCTCCCTCAGCACCACGTGACCATCCAGCAGTACATGGGAACCCTGGAGAACCTGCTGTTCACCGCCGAGCTGGACCACCACATCCTGGCCGTGTACCAGCAGTTCTGCGCCCTGCAGCTCTGAGAGCAGAAGTCCCCCTTAAGGAAATACCAGCTCAAGAATCTTGCATCAAGAATCTCCTCTTTGGTTTTTGTTTGCTCGGCGCCACAGGCGAGAGCAGGAGCCAGTTAGTTTCCTGTAGCGTTCACCTTTTTTGTTTTAGAGTTTTACGTCCGGCTCTTTTTTTAAAACGGCTCAGTCTGGATGTCCGTGGGACAGGACCCTGCAGGTCCAACCCAGTTTTTATATTTGCTTTATGCGGATTCAAGATCTCTCCACTCTTTGTTTTTTTTTTTTTTATGTTGTTTTGGTTTTTCTTCAGTGAAATTAAACAATGTTTCTCTGTTTTAACAAACTTTTCTCTCCTGGATTTATTTCAAAATGAAAACAAACATTTGCTTCATTACAGTTGAGGTAAGTGTGTTCTGACACGCCGCTGCTGAAGAAACGAATCACACGTCCCGGCTATTCTGTGAAATCAGTCCAATTCCAGTTTTACTAAAACCATTGACAGTACATGAGAACTGGACTGAGTGACTCCTCCCACCTGGCGTTCCAACAGGAAGTACCTGGTCCCAAAAAAACCCCAATCCCATCTATGGTTGTGTCTGAATTCCCACCCTAACTACTAAAACTCTATAGTGCAGCACTACGGATTTTAAAAGCAGTTCGGACACAATGTCACTACTTTTTAAACGGCTGATCTGATCAATTTCACAAAGTTAAAATCTAATCAATATGAGCGTTTCATCATTTATGACTCTACTGTCTTCTGAAGATAAAACATTGGTGGTTTATTTAAAAAAAATACACTTTTTTTGGCAAAAATTGTTCCGACGCAATGCATTGTGGTCTATATTCACTGATCTAGTGAGCATCGATGCACACTAGTTTTTTGGAGAGACTTCTGGGAAATTTCTAGGGCTCTGGATTCTACAGCACTAGAAAATAGAGAACGCACTATGTAGGGGTTATGGTGGGAATTTGGACATTTGATTCAAACCCACAACCACTAACCTATAAGCTCAGACAGGAAGTAGTACCTTTTGTTTTTGGTAAAGAAGTGCAGAGTTCCGTACTTATTTTTAAGAAATTCAGTACCGTGTTAAAGTCTGCCATGACTTTGTTTTTTAGTCCATCTCTGAACTTTTTCAGCCTAAAAACGTAGTTTCCTGAAGCCAAAGTTTCCGATAGGTGACGTTTTTGGAGCCACCTATTATTTCAGTGACTCCCACTTCATAAAAACGGCATCAGGAATCCTAAAAGTCCCAGAGTGTCACCCGTGTTCATGTCCCCGCGCTCGGAGTGGCCGTGGAGTTGCCTCTCTTGGGCCGGTAGGTGGCTTCCTCCTCGGCCTCCAGGCGTCGGTAACGGCTGTGGAAGAAGACGATGAAGACGCAGCAGAAGAAGCTGCACAGAGCCGCCATCACCATCAGAGGAACTGCGGAGGCAAACGGAAGGAAACCAGCTCACATTCACTTTGACCCTTTGAAATCTGGGAGACGAACACATTCAGACTGCTGCTGTCATCTGCTCAGCCTCGACAGCTCATGAGACCGTGACGGGACCCTAAACCTATTCCAGTTTTAGCCACAACAGTCTCATATTTAGGATTCTAACAGCTTGATTTAAGGTAGCCCACCTCTCCAGCTGAACGCTGCATCCCCGCAGGTCGACTGAGGCGAGTCGGCGAGTCGAGTGGTTAAAGCCTGAAGGACTACGATGTAAAGAACCGACTGAACCTGCCTGCAACAACAACGACAAAAAACTCACTTTAGGAGGAAGTTTCTATAGATTTAACTTTCAGGTTTCTGCTCCTCAGGCCAGAAGACGTGCTGCTGCAGTGACACAGACGTCTGACGCTTAGAAAACCTGCCTCTCCTCAGTTCCAGGTTTTGTATTTCCTCTGATGGTGGTAGTAGACACAATAGGCTCTACCTGCCCCGTTCTGACCCGCCCTCACAGGCTGAGTGGCGGCTACACCCCTCCCCCCCCGCCCCTGCCACCGTGGTCAGAACTGCATGAGCTCAACTGTTTAAAATACAACACTTTTTTCAAAATGGGGGCTTTTTCATTGGTTTATTTCCATAGCAACCATTTCCAGTTTCGGTCTCTGGGGGGTGATGAACAGATCTATGTGAGTTTTAGAAGAATCAGCTGAAGTAAATTTTTGGATTTCCTTAGCAACAGAGGTTTTTTTTTTTTCATGTTAAACCACACCCACATTCCTAATATGTTCATATCGTATATACGTCATATTGTTTCGACCAGCTCGGGCCAACGATTTATGCATTAAATTTTCCCAGTATTTCAGTAAATAAAGTGCGATAAAGGGATGTGCGCCATGTTTGCGAGTTCACCGCGCTAACGCCGTTTAGAATCCACAAACTCTAAAACCATCCTTGTTTTTCCAAGTTGCTTCCCAATGATGCTCCAGGAGTGAGGAGGAGATGCATCCAAATTTGAAGAAAGCTGCTAAAGGTGATTTTTGGTGGCCTATTCCCGAGGTCAAAGGTCAACAATACAAAAAAAACCAAATTGCTCAATTTGCCACACAATGGCCGCCGAGCCAGGGGTCCTGTGGTCATCCCATAATAATTTCAAAACTTTGTGTGTTTTGGTTTTGTTGGCGGATTTAGCAAAATGCTTTGAGCCCCAACAGATGAGATGTTGGCCCCAATCTGTGCGGATGTTACACTTCCTGAACAGAAAAGGCTAAGAGGAAGGAAGTACCCCGACACGAAGACGAGTCCAGCCGACGTGGCCTCCCCCACCGGGTAGGAACACTCCACCGACAGCTCCATGGCCACCGGGTAAATGGAGAAGCCGAAGAGGCCAAAGAGCGAGCAGACGGCGGCGACGGCGAACTTCTGCCACGGCATCAGAGACACCTGAGAGGACAAACGGACACAGATGGGGGCGAACGGGATTTCTCATCACTAAAATCATTAAGACAACTTTAAGATGCAGTAAAAGCCGCTCGATGGCTGAAAATGAAGGTAAACGTATAGAATCTAGTCACTGAGAGAGGATACAATCATTTTCTTACAAACACTAAATTTCATACGTGCATAATTTAATGGTAAAGATATCGGAGGAATCTCTGTGCGCAGGGGGACCAAACACTTTTTACGTTACAGAACACGTGTGTCAAACTCAAGGCCCGCGAGAGCATAAACGTTTTTAATTTCTTAGAATAAAAAATAAAAATTGGTGTGTATTTATTTATATCTAGGGGGAATTGGACTTGAAATATCTGTTTGGGCGACTATACATTAGGACTTAAACACTGTCCATATAACCTAACCTGACAGAATCAATGTAAAAGGATTTATGCTAGAGTAACAAGCAAATATATTTTTCTATGCCACTGGAATTGTCACTTTAAAAAGTTAGAATAAATAAATAAATGAGTTATTGAACATTAAGGAGCAGTTACATTTATTTTTCATTACATTTAGTTACATGTATATGTTATATCTGGCCCTTTGAGGACAGCCGCTATGCTGATGCAGTGAAAATGAGTTTGACCCCCCCCCCCCCGTTACAGAGGGGCGTGCCGCTCACGCTCTGCTGTTTCTGCACAACAATCCTCCAGTGCATCCATGCCAGTGTTGGGAATCTAACTTAAAAAAAAGTCATTACTTGTAGTTACTAGTTTGCCAAAAAAGTAACTGAGTAAGTTACCCAGTTACTGCACATTAGTTACAGCAACAAACGTGTCATTCAGAATGAGCGGACTGCAACAAGAAAAATGTAAACATCAATCATATTCATTTCCCGTGGAGAGAAAAGCAAACTTTGCATAAACATGGGGTTTCTAATATCAACATCTAGTTAAAGTATGATGCTTTTAGCTGCATGTTAAATTTGTGTTCCCACCATCTCGGCTAGAGAGGAGAAGAACGCCGCACTCTCACCACAGAGAAGGCGACGCACGCCAGCGCCGTCAGGCCCATGTTGATCTTGGTGGCCTCGATGAACTTCTTCGTCTTATCGACGTAGAGGCCCAGAGCTCCGGCGCCCACGATGCCGAACACGATGAAGAGAGCTCCGCACAGCCCCGCAAAGTCCTGCCAAGGGACAGAGGTTCTGTTCAGTGGCGTTCTAACCTTCCCTCGTCCGGTTCGGTTCTGGCCCAGCTCACGTTGGTGTATCCCCGCACGCACAGGACCTGCTCCAGCAGCGTGGAGAAGCAGGTGAAGACGGCGATGCCGGAGCCGAAGCACAGCAGCAGGACCAGGTAGGCCTTGTTCTTCAGCAACTGCAGACACGGACGGTGAGAGTGAAGCAACAGCAGCAACCAGACAACCGGATGATCATCAAACCTCAACCAGCTACAGGCGGCGCCGTCTTCAAGACGGAAGAATTCCCAGAGTTTAGTCGGAAAAAGGCCTCAGAGCAGAGCTGCTAAGAGGAGTCACTGCGGAAGGTCTGCAGAGCAGGAAGGTCAGACGAGGCCTTCAGCTCTGAACAGATGCAACAGACTGAGGACTCGGGTTCTGATGAGGGTTCCTGGCAGCTCTGGTCGAGTGGTTCTGCTTCATGTCTTAGAGCAGGGGGGTCCAAATCCAGGCCTAGAGGGCCGGCAACCTGCTGGTTTTCCAGAAACCCTGCTTCATCTGCTGCTGATTACCTGGATCAGGTGTGTTTAGCCAATAAGGAGCTTCAACGGCAGGTTGATTGGAAAACATGTAGGACACCGGCACTTGAGGACTGGAATTGGACACCCCTGCCTTAGAGAGTTAGAGACTTGAAACCAGACATAGAAACTATAGAACAACTTTAAATCTGTTAAGCCTGCACCTTAGAAAACGACGTGTGTGACTGGACTATGCAAGTCAAGTAAGTTCAGGTCCGTATGTTAAAGTCCGCGTTTCAAGTCTCCAGACCAAAAACTTAAGTGTGGTTTCAAGTCCCTGAACTAACGCTCAAGTTACGCTTTAAGTCTCTAACTTAAAAGTCCAAGTCAGGTTTCAAGTCTCTAACCTACACTCCAGGGGCCTCATTTCTAAACGTTGCATACGCACAAAAGAAGGCGTACGCCACTCTCTACGCAAAAATTGAGATTTATAAAAAGCAAACTTGAGGGGAAAATGTGCGGTCCTTCATCAAGCTCTGACCCAGGCGTACGCACAAAAACGGGTGAAATGAGAAACGGCGACACCGTCGGGAGATGGAAGAAACACGTGAAAGTGAAAATGACAATACTGCCTCATGAATAACATGAAGACTTCACAAAGCAAGTCTCACAATAACAGCTACACGAACACCCGTTTGATCGATCAGCAGTGAAACAAACAAAAATCAAATGAAAATTACAACAGAAATTCAAATGAACACATATTTGCAGAAAGAAAAGGGAAATATGTTCTGCAATATTGGCATGTTATGCAATTTATCCTCATAAATAATATAGTTAACAGAACGAAATAATGTACAGAACTGATATTCTTCTCAATGTGTCCGTCTGGAGGAGCAGATATAGGTGCAGACAGACAGACAGACAGACAGACAGACAGACAGACAGACAGACAGACAGACATAGTAATTGTCCACTGGGGAAAGTTGTTTTCATAGTAAAACATTTCTTCATAAGCTACAGAATTATGGTATTCATGCATATGCCTTTAGTTTGTTTTCTTTCTGATAAAACAATGTATGGCGTATGTCTCAGCCATTCAGAAAGCAAACTCACGCTCAGATGTGAAAACACAATAAATGTTTTCAACCATAAACTCACAGACAGACAAATTCCTTCCTCCTTGCGGTGCCGTCTCACCATCTTTAATCCCTGGACGAACGGTTCTGATCCGGACGACTCGGCGCTGGCGGATGGTGGAGTCGGCGGTTGGCTGGTCCGTATTCCCAGTGTTGCTAGGAAACAGATGATGCACGTCGGGGCTCCGTAGGCAAGCATCTGCGTGAGGAGCAGAGTTTGAAAGCCGCTTTTCTGATCTTCACACAGAATAATTCATATTCCTCATTAATCCAACACACCTGTTCTAATCCCACCAGATTAAACACATTTCCTGGAAGTTCTGATAAACCAACATCTTACCAAACTTGTTCAGTTGTGAAAAAATGTTTTTAAGTAAAAATTAACAAAAATTCTAACTGGACAAAAGTTTTTATCAATAATTATGAATAAACATTAGGAATGACAAGGAATTCTATTAAAAAGTAGAAAACTATTTTCTTTGAAAAAAATAAATAAATCAATAAAATAATTACCGGTATGAATATAATACTGCTCCACTTTGAGCCATTTGAGTCTTTAAGGCCGTGTCGCTACGTATATTTAGCGCATATTTACATGGATGAAAATTGGTCATACATGAATAAATATACATAGAAAAAGGGAGAAAAGTTGTGGTTCTTTACGTGAAATTTTCACAGATGTATGACGAATGAACCACGATAAAACCACGGAAGAAGTACGAATAAACCACGCAAAGAACACGGAAATTAATGTAAAAGCCAAATGCTAATTTGAATGTGATATGGGCAAGTGGGAAAGCCACAAATTTGTGTGTGCATCTCGTAAAAATCACAATTCACAATTTTTGTGAGGAGGACAATTATCACAATTCTTGTGATAATTGCGTATAAACTACGTACAATACGTGTAAACTGCGTAATTCTTAGCTGACCAGTTCAAAACCGAATTCACGCCAAGACCCCTCAACCAAAACCCTCAACTGACATCTGTGCACATCGACGAACATTAAGAATCACGCATGGATCACGAAATATTACATATTACATATGTGGAAAATCTACGTAGCGCCTGTGTGACACGGCCTTCAGTTAAAGACGCTGAGTGGAATAAATTCTGATTTTTCATCTCCTGTTTAGCGTGTCAGACAGAACATCTGCTGCTCGTTTAGAGACTTTTACTTTGAAATGATTGACCTTTAAAATAAAACTTTTATTTTGATAGGTCTTGGCGACTCCTGTCACTTTTAACGGAGTTTAATCTGACAAAATAGGTCTTATTTTTAACATTTTCACTATGGGAGACAATGAAGCCGTAAGAGCTGAGAAGTGGGAGGAGCTTCTTTCGGGTCAAGGGTTCCTGCTGCTTTCGTGATTCATTTTAACATCTAAAATAAGAAAAGTGCTCTTTACCTCACAGGTAAAATAGTTCAAAACAAAGGCTCCAACCTCAGTTTTCGCCCTATAAAATGCATATTTTACAAACGCCCACGATTTTTGAAACTCACCAGAACTGGAATTTTTGCGGAGGACTTGGCGATCAGAGGCGAGATGACGTTGGCGAGGAGGATGCCCAGAGGGTTGGCTGAGGAGGGGGGGTTGGGGGAGGGGGGGGGAGCAGAAGTTCAGCTACAGAGGGAAGTCCTCACGCCCACTTCCTGTTTGCTCCACCTCAAGCAACACTTTGAATGTCTGAGCTCCACCTTCGTCCTCGACGTTCTGAGGACGCTTTAGCGCAAAAGTGACGAATGTCAAGCTTGACATTCCTTTCCCTTCACGAGTGACGGGCAAAGAGACACTTCCTGTTTCAGTCAGACAGGAGTGAAAACGCCAGAAGAACGAGAGCTCTCCCAGATTCTGAGGAAAGCGTCAGATTCTAATCCAGATTACAGCTCACATAAAAAAAGCAAGTGTGGATTCATCAAATCCACAAATCAATTTTCCCTATGAACATTTTTTCTTTTTATTTATCTTAAACAAATAATTATTTTCCAAAAGTATTTTACTATAGTTTATGTGATTTTAATAGCTCAGGAAATAAAAAAATAATTACATTTGGACTTGATTTGAAGCAAACTGTGAAGTGAGATAAGATTTTCCCATGAAGCCCCGCCCTCTCTGCGTCTCACTGACTCCGCCCCTGTTCCCACTCGTTTATTTCCCCGCTCTTCTCTGTTGGAGTCAAAACTTTAAAACTTTATTTAAAAGCAAACCGACTGCAGGCCTCAAAGATGCTCGTTTAGTCTGTAGTGTTTCCGCTTTGGAAATGCATTTAAAAAAGAGAATAATTATCATTTCAGCGTAGAATTACTATTAACTCTTAATATGAACGGCGCTTACACATGGAGGCGATCATGTTGGCCGTGGCCCGCTGGTGGTCAGGAAACCACAGAGCAGCCACCTTGGTGGGGGTGAAGATGATGAGCGGCTGAGCCAGGGCGCAGAGCGTCTGACCCAGCATAACCACGATGAACCGCGTGTCGTCGGAGACCACGTAGGGCTGTGCGACAAGGCGCAGCATCGCTCCCAGCATGTTCAGCCAGGATCCCAGGATGAGCTGTGGAGGCAGGAAAACCGAGATGTCACAGACATCCGCCGTGTCCAACGATAGGAAGAGAAGACCGCTCACCGTGATCCGTAAACCCAGGGTGTCCAACATCCAGGTTGTCCCAAAGCTGAGCGGAATGGCCACCACCATGTAGACCAACGACAGCCAGTTGATGGCGTCTAGACTGACCTTCAGATACTGGGCAGACTGATCTGCTACAGGCGCAAAGGTGAGCCATATCTGGAAGGGTAAAAATGGCGTGCTTAGGAGAAGAACCAAAGCCGCTGACTGGTTCCGGTCTGAAAGAACCGCAGGTCTTTGGACCTTTAGGGACATGGAGTTCTCCATATACACAGACCATAAGTATTACTTGAAAATATTACTGTAGCATTAAAACAAACAGAGTTTGCCTGGTGGGACATGGGGATGATGCCACCGGATTGCTAGTTGCCATCGTTTATACCTCCGACTTTCGTTCACATTCTTGGCAAATGCTTTCGCTTTCGTCCATCGTACGCCGGTCCAAGAATTTCACCTCTAGCAGCACAATACGAATGCCCCCGGCCGTCCCTCATAATCATGGCCCCAGTTCAGAAGAAAACCCCACAAAATAGAACGAGAGGCAGAGGGTGGGACAGGCGGTAGCTCGCCTTTCGGCGGACCGCCAGCTCGATCCCGAGATCCAACTACGAGCTTTTTAACTGCAGCAACTTTAAGATACGCTATTGGAGCTGGAATTACTGCTGGCACCTGACTTGCCCTCCAATGGATCCTCCTTAAAAGATTTAAAGTGTACTCATTTCAATTACGGTGAAAGAGTCCTGTATTGTTATTTTTCGTCACTACCTCCCCGAGTCGGGAGTGGGTAATTTGCGTGCCTGCTGCCTTCCTTGGATGTGGTAGCCATTTCTCAGGCTCTCTCTCCGGAACCTGATTCCCCGTTACCCCTTGCCATCATGCTAGGCACAGAAAGTACCATCGACAGTTGATAAGGGCGGGTATGTTCTCGGGACGGTTAGAAGAAGATGGAAAGAAGGTCAGACCTCACTGGACTCGGTTCAGGTCAGAGGTCACGATCCAACAGTCAGAAAGAGACTTTTGGACAAACATGGATCCGTTGGAGAGGTCACGGAACTGCTTAGGAACATCTGGACGATCCACTATACATTCCAAATGCTAAAAACAAGGAAGAGGTCAAATGTTTCTAGAGCAGTCTATACCTGTTTGTGAGGTTTTGTCAGCTGCAAATCAAAACGGTAGGAACAATTTCCACTCAGTTTTACACAGCGGCAGCACAAAAGGAACAAAAAACCAAAGCTGCAGTTTTCGTTTCCTCTCCTCAGATTTCAACAACATCATAACAGGAGTTCAGAGTCCAGGTCACCAGAGAAACGGGACTCAAAGTGGACTCTCAGTTTGTTAAATCCCTCAAGAATGCAGCATGTCGACGTCAACACAGCACCAGGCAGGAACAACCTGGAACAGGGTGTCTGCAGTCATTTGTGCATGTATCCTGGTTCAAACTTCCTTCTTTAACGTCACAAAGACGCTTCTTTGGTGGGGGGATGTTGTTGCGCAACCACCCGCCATGATCCTCGCGTGACCTGGTGTGGGGAGAACAAACCTTTTACACATCTTTATGGTCATTAAATGGACTGAAATGAATGAGCTCAGCGTCCAGACGTTTTAAGGAAGTTTTTAGACTTTTCTCGTGACTTTGGGAAGAACGTGCAGCACCTCTTTGCTCTAACGCCTGAACAACAAAAGTCACATTTTAGAACAAACTTATGCAATCGCTTAGATACAGAAAACTGTATAAAATATGATTGTTACACCTTTTTATCCATTCACTAAAAGGAGCTGAATTTCCAGAAGAAAATACAGGGTTGAATGTTATATTGCTGAATGAAAATGAAGCTTAAAGGCTAACTGGCAAAAAAAAAAAAAAAAATTAAGAAAGAAATGTTCAACGTTGACCACAAATACAGTGAAAACAGCACAATAACAAAATAGATATGTTTGTGAAAAAATGCCAGAGCCGGGTATCGAACCAGCGAGCTTCTGCACCAAGGATTCCCCATGGACTTCAATGGAGGCAGAAATCCTGGAATATTTTGAAAAGTATAAGGATTTGAAGGAGCAAAAGTCACAGCTGGAAAAAGCTGAAAGAGCTGATTTTGATAGTTGAAAGGTTGAAATAGATGAAAATTTGCTGGAGGAGTTAATCAGCAAAAAATGGTGGAAGATACTAGAATAAATACAGAGAAACAGGAAAACACTGGGTTGAATACTTTAAAGCATTCAACCGGTTAAAAATGTACCTCTAAAGTTGTGGGCGGGACTCCTGGCACTCCTCCCCCTTTTCGTTGTTGAGAGCTCTCTGTTTACTTGCTCTTCCACTAGATTACAGCCCCTCGCACCCCCAACGTAACATTTAAATAAAAAAAACCTCAAAAACGCAACTTTTAACCTAACATGTCCTCCATCATGAGGAAAAAGGCCAAAGGAACAGGTTAAAGACATCATTTTCACTGGAGTGGGTCTCAAAGAAGCATTTTAAAACAATTACCAAAGAGAAAAACACTTTTATAAAATATTGTATCTCAATGAAGATATAAGATAAAATTGTGAATTTACGTCGATATTCTTCAGCAAAATGTGACGAATGAATAAACTGCAGACTGACCGACTGAAGAGACGTTTGGAGACCAGGAACAGAAATGAATCTGAGGAGGAACCAAAGCTGCACCAACACTTTGGAGAACAACGGACGGCTTCATTTCAGCTGATTTAGGGGAACAATGGCCGTGTGTTCCCATCACGCTGCAGCAAACGCCATTTTTCCCCCACACGTTTTTGTCCCCTAACAGGTCAGAGAACCGCTGAAGGTCGTTTTCAGCGTCTCGTCGTGTCAGGCGTTCATCGCTTCACGACGAGTCCAACAAACGTCAAATGCAGTTTCACCTCCGCTTTGGTCAAAGCTCAGCAGCTGATTTCATCTTTGAAACCAGTTCCCTTTCTGAACAGAACATCACCAACTTTTAGCTTTCACACTCATTCATCCATCTTCTAGACCCGTTTTGTGCCTTTCGGGGTCACGGGGCTGCCGGGGCCCAACCCGGCCACTCCAGTAGCTTTCATGCGAAAGATACAAAGTTGTTTGGAAATACTAAATAAAAGTGCAATATTCTTAGTATTAGTATTATTATATAATAATCTCAGCTTTTGTGTGAAAGTTTGTTTCAGTACAAATGACGTCTTACGTTACTGAGGCTGCGAGTGTTGAAGGCCAAGTACAAACATGATCCATGCCGGATTTTCTGAATCCTCTTGGAGAAATCCAAAGGTTGGATTATCTTGAACAAGTTCCAGTAAAAAAAGGTTGTGATCAGTTCTGTGTCCAAGGAGTCCCGCACACGTATTTGAACCGTTTTCTGGTTGAGTTTATGTCCATATTGTTTTTTTAAAAAACCAATACGAGTCCTGCAGGGTTCTGTGTTTGGGTTGTCTTCGCCTGTAGACGGTCATAGAGAGGAGCAGCCGCATCTCAAAGTCCCACTCCAATCATTTTGATGTATTTTCAAGGCGCTCTTTTGATTATGACTATGCTATTTTAAGACAAAAACTGAAAAACCTGGGTCGTTTTCTAGGACTTAGTTTCTGCAGACCGGCAGGGGTTCATTCTCTTCCACTCATTTCCCATGATCCTTTTGTTAACCCTCTCCTGCTAGCTTACAGCCCCTCACACCCCCAACCTAACACTACCGGTGCAACAAAAATGGCAGCTGTCCAGCCATACAGCTTAGATCCAGATTCCAGCTCAGACCAGGAAAACAGAGACCTTCATGGATCTGTTTGTCCATAAGTGGAAGAAGTGGAAGCTTCAAGCTTTTTTAACCGACATCTTTTCATCTGCTCCTGATTCACAACAATTTAAATAAAGAAATATTCCTCCATCAGGGGAAAAAAAAGCCTCCAGAACATGTTCAAAAACACAGTTTTATCTGAGCGCAGGCGTGTCTGACAGGTCCCTCGTACAGCCACGTCATGAAAATGGAACATACCATTGACGCACGTCAGCTAAAGGGGATTGTGAAGTATTCATGGGGTTAATGGAAGCTACACGCACGCATGGTTCACAGGTGATGATGTCGTATGTGTCTAGTCGTTAGTAAGGTGCGAGTACCGTCTCCATACCGACTCCTTCAGCGTTCACTGCGACCTGTCGCCCGCAGCACGCCCGTAGGTAAACAACATGCATGAACCTTTTTGCCCTACGGGTTCATCAAGGCGTCTACAGCCTTCAGATTTCCTGCGAATTCTCACCTGCAGACATCGTGTATCCACCTGGAGACTAAACAGACCTTTATTCATGAGTCAAAAATCCACAAAGACGATTCTTAAATGTTTTTTTTTTTTTTGTAGGTTTATCAATTAGTAACAACAAGCTCCCACCGTTCAGTGAGATCCTAAACTGCGGTTGCTATTTGTTCATGTCAAGTCATATCGTCATGGCAACATTGATCGCTAACATCTCAAATCGGGAGTTTTCCTCATATCATGCAGCGCTAATGCTGATGTAAATACCATCCTAAATGTTAGCATTTACGTCATTTTTCTGTTGTTTTAATGTAGAAACCCTTTGATTTTGTTCCAAATGTGTTATGTTCAGGGTACCGTTAGGGTGAAACCAGAGTATATGACCCCCCAGATGTTTACAGGAGGAAATAGATTTCAACCTGACAGACAAATAGAATTCCCTCTTTTGACGTGCACCATCCTGACCCCCCCCCCCCCCCCCAAGGGCTGGTAAATGCCACACAGGATTGATTCCTAACTGCCTCATCAGCTGTTATTTGCCCCATCATGGAAGCTGCCCCTCCAGCTGAGCGCCTTCTGTCCGAGAACACCGGCCCCTCCGGAGACAAGAGAAGCTGGGAATCCATGAGGGAGGGGGCACACTTGCCTCCAGGCGCGCTGCTGCACAACGACAACCCCCCCCCCCCCCCCGATTGATGCAATCATTCTGCACCGCTCAATGCAGACGTCTGTGGCTTCATCGATCGGCGTACGGTTCAAAAGTTGAACATTTTACCGACCGTGGTGCACATTTGAACGACACAACATTACTGTAGTTGTGCACCAGAGCCACAATTAAGTAGTTGTGATATTTTACGGTTCGGGTGCACTTCACAAAAGGCTGTTTTTAAATTTAGAAGGTTTGCAGCTCAGATGTTCCCAGCAAGCATTGGAGTAACAAGACGGCGACACAGAAAAACCCTGCAGCCTACCTGCTGTCAGCCCGCTTCTTGACAGGTTCTTCAGAGTTCTATGCATTTATTGTTTCCTTCACGTTGATTTTTTTCTGCACATTTGGATTTTTCCTCTTCTTTGCACCTTGAAGCCTGATCCCCAGAGATGTTGGAACGACACGATTTCCCTACAGTGGAGTTCAAATGGGAGATGTTTTATTATGAAAAACTGTGTCACTGTGTTACTGGGGGTGGTGGTGGGGGGGACGCGTCTGGCGCCGTAGTGACGCATGTCTCAGAGGACGTCCGATTGGCCGTCAATCAAGCTATTACACGGTGAGGATGATGATCCGCTGATGGATTTTTTCATAAATGTTCTTTTTTTGTTTTTGTTTATCTGTCTTTGGTGGCCCTCCATCTACCATCACATTCCAGTCGATCACGATCGACATAATGAGCACCGCTAATTTACATCAACTAACAACTACAAGGAGCTGCATCTGCTTTGATGAATGAAAATGAAGCTTAAAAGGTCATAATTGGCAAATATATATATATATATGATCAAAGTAGACCATAAATAAAGTGAAAACAGCACAATAACAAAAAAGATATGTTGATGAAAAATCCCAGAGCCGGGTATCGAACCAGTGAGCTTCTGCACCAAGGATTTCCCATTTATTTCAATGGAGGCGAAAATCCCGGAAATCCTGGAATATCTTGAAAAGTTCAAGGATTTGAAGGACCAAAAGTCATAGCTGGAAAAAGCTGAAAAAGCTGAACATTTGGATAGTTGAACGGTTAAAGTAGATGAAACATTATAGAAGGAGTTCAGCTGCAAAGATAGCGGAAGATATTGTAAAAAAGAGAAACAGGAAAACAATGGAGCATTCAACTAAATAAACAATATATTCTCAAATACTCACTCTTTAGTAAAAGTGTAGGAAAATATGTAAAAAAAAATATCTAAAGAAATACGTAAACTAAATTAGTTTGAGATTAATATATAAAAAAAAATAATTTAAACAAACTTTTTTTCCTCCACTCATAGTTTTGACACAATGGCATTTCCATACAAAT
This sequence comes from Oryzias curvinotus, assembly GCA_023969325.1. Classification (NCBI taxonomy): domain Eukaryota; kingdom Metazoa; phylum Chordata; class Actinopteri; order Beloniformes; family Adrianichthyidae; genus Oryzias; species Oryzias curvinotus. Next base: position 19,134,230 of record CM043721.1, read on the forward strand.
TCCTTATTTTGAAGAAACCTTCAGAGTAAAAGCTTTTAAAGAACTTCATACGGAAACAAGAATTCCTACAAACCTCCGGAGAAACATGTCAGTCCACACTACAGTTCCTGAGAACTCACCGTCGCGTTGGAGCAGTTCAGCAGACACAGCACCAGCAGCACCAGCCACCGCCGCTTGTACACTTTGAACGACAGCAGTTTCCGCAGCTCCGACTGCGCTCCTCCGGAAACTCCCGAGCACACCGTCGGGACCTCGGCGCGGTCCCCGCCGCCGTCCATGGCCGGACCGGCGTCAGCACCGGGCAGGTAGGCGCGTTAGCGTGTCCCCCTCATCCAGTTTAGAAAAAAAAAAACCCCGGTTCAAGCGTTCCGTTCCGTTCTAGAGTGACTACAGATCTGTGTTCAGAGCGGCGGGAAACAACCGGCAGGAAAAACAACAACTCCAGAACAGGGAGAACTGTCATTGTACTGTACAAAGATCCTCAAACAGGAAGAGGAATTACTCCGATGCGGGAAAAAAAGTACGATTCTTCCTTCTTTGACTATAAATACGGGGATAATAGATACAAGAATCAATACGAATTACCTCTGTTCGTTTTACAGTCTCTTAAGTTCAATAAATTATATTTATATAAAATATAAAGAAAAAAAATTAAAATAACCTTTTTATCAACAATTATCCACAGATGCTATTTTTTGAATAAACTTGATTTAACTTTTTACATCATTTTCTGTTCTCTTTTTAATCTAAGGGTACTAAATATATTTCCCTGTGATATGTCTTTCTATTATAAGACTTCTGTGTTATAGTTTTAAGAAAACATGCGTTGGTTTTATATTCAAGAATCTTTTTTTTTTCATTCGATCATCTGCTATACATATTTTTAATGACATTAGATTGTGTGATAAACTGGGAGGGCTGCACATACACTGACCAGTGAATTAATCACTTTGATAAGATAAAAAAAACTTTATTGATCCAATTCAATTGTTACAATTGTTACAAAAACTCTGGAGATCAAGCCCCAGGGTGAAAAGAATTGAAAATTCAAGGTGAAAGAAAAATAAAATAATAAAAAATAGTCATACAACTTGTAAAAATCTCATTATATACACAGTAGAACTAGAAAAGCAGGAATGCATTAAAAGTTTTTGCTGTTTTTTTTTATCGTTGAGCTCTTTTAGAAAAGCCAAATTAATAAAAGAAAGCAATTTATTGTACACACAAAAATTTCAGTAGGACACTTCTAATATTTACTTCTGTTAAATATTGTTTTTTATTCATACTTCTGAGCTGTTTTATGATTTTTTTAAGCCAAAGAGGAAGTAGTGTTGTCAGTATTAAAGGTATTAAACACAGTTATTCGGATTTTCTTCTTTTTAGTTTAACAGAACAGCACATTACTATCATAATGACTGTGTTTACTGAATGAATGACAAAAATGTCAGCCTCACACTTTTTGTTATCATCTGCCTGCGAGTCTACAAGATATTAAAAAGAAGAAAGAAAAAAACAGAACACTAAGGAACATCTGGATGATTGTCAAAACTTCTGGACTACCAGTCTGATGAGACACAAGACAAGAGGAAGTTTCTGGATCCACAAAGATCTCCAACAAACAGACTTCTAGAGCAACATAAGAGGAAGCAACAGACAGTGTGTTGTTTGTGGAGCTGGTTTCAGCTGCAGGACCTGAACAAGTTTTCACTGACTGATGGATCTATGAAGATCCATGAAAGACCTCCATGAAGATCAAGAGTGCTTGGCTTCTGCAGCAGAAAAGAAATCATAACACACAAGTGGATCCATAAAAGTTAAGGAAAGTTGATTGTCTGTGCAGCAAATTAGGCTCAGAGTGAGACCTCCTGTTCCTCCCAGTTTCTCTCTGCACATGACAGATCTGTTCCTCCTTCCTGTGGCGTTGAAGAATTTTTATGGAAAATTCTTCATGTAGTTGTCATGAACTTTAAAATGTCAGTTCTATTCGTATATAATCTTTGATAAAGTCAGCGTATTATCTGCGTCACATATATGATCTTTTTTTAACTGCATTTTTTCGTCTGCTCCTGATTCACAGTGATTTGAATAGAGACGTTCTCAGAAGTACAAGTTTTGAGCTTAATTTTCTTCATATACGTTCGCCATCATCAGAAAAAAATGCCACAAGAACATGCTAAAAAACAAAAAAATACGTTTTTATTCAAACTAAAGTTAACTCAGACAATAAACCAGTTAAATCTAATTCCACAAGTGACTTTAATATGAACACTAATTAAATTTTTTTTGGTAGATTTACCTGTATTGAACAACAGAAATTACATTTTTATTAACTTTATATTCAAGATAATGCACCATTAATAATAAATGTCAGTAGAGTAAATTTCTGCGGAGCCCCTAAAGTGACATAAAAGTTAAAAAAAAAATTAAGAACTTGTCTGTGCGCACAAGACAGTTAACACAATAAAAACAAGCGATGATCTTTTTGCGCTTTATTTTACCTTGCAGCTTTGATTGTCTGCTTTGCTACGTGATGTCATCACTGTACATCACATTCTAAAGTCATGTGATTTGTTTCGGTCATGAGTTTAAGTTGTTCTGTTTGTTAAAAATGTTCTTTTGTCAAAGTTTTTGCATGAAACTCAATAATTGGTGGAAAATCTGAATTTAAATTATTCCGATCCAGATCTCAGCCCAAAAATCCTCCCTGAGATGTTTTCTAGGATTAAATGAATAAGATCCAGATCCTTAGAAATGAATAAATATGAAAAGAGCCAAACGAGCCAGCCCTTTGAACGGCTCCCTAAAAACAGCCATTAATCCCGTCACTGTGTCAATGTGTTTCTCGCTCACAAGATTTGGTGAGCACGAGAAACCAGTTACTTCTATGTCAGTTCAGGGGCTCCATAAAATGCAAACACTCGTTCAGGATGCTGTTTTAATCTCTACGGTTCAGTAATATACCTGAACCGTAGAGATCAATAGAGCAATAAATATTCTGGACTTTATTTTAGATCAAACATCTATGATGTTTTTCAAGAATCCAGCTTCTTTTTTTGTTGTTTTGTTCTTAAATTCAGTTTTCAAAAAGTCCAAAGTTTGATTTCAGTTTTCTACCACAAAGTGGTTCATTACGGTTTAGGTGAGCTCATTATACTTGAACTTAATCTGGTTTTGTTTGTTTTCTTCACAAATGTGCTTTTAAAGCCAACAGTACTTTTACAGCTGTTCAAACTATACCGATAACATGTTGTAATAAAGTTTGGTTATTATATAAAGGCAAAAAAATGAAAGTAGAGAACTAAATTTTCTTAGTTATTAAAGAACTAAGAAAGATAAAATAAAATAAAATCTGTTTTGATGTTTTTTTGGGGGGGTTCCCTGTTGTTGAACAAATATATTGCTGGTTATAAGGCATATACATTGTGTGATAACTACATCAGTAAATAACTGTAGGTCTTTATAACTTTCTTTTGATAAGAAAATTGACTTATTTACTAATAAACTTCCTGCAAAGTGAATTAAATAAAAAAAAAAAAACAGGAATCGTTTGCCCTCATTCACCCCGCCCCCTCCCTTCCCCAAGCGTGGCTGTTCTGCGCATGCGCCCGACGGAGAGCAGTTTCGGCCTGTTCCGCCAGCGCTCGGTCATTTTCGCCTCTTTGTTTTACTGATAGTGGATTTAACTCGCATTCAGCCCAACATCCAGCGGACCGCGCGGCTCTCAAACAGGTCAGTCCACCGACTTGTTGTCCGCGTGCCTCGGTCCTCGGCGGCCGCGTCGGCGGCCCCCCCCCCCCTGCTCCTGCTCGGTTTTCGCGTGCCTCTTTCCGCTCGGGGCTCCGGGACACGCTGCTGGTTTGTGTCCGTGCGGCGGCGTATGGCGGCGCCGGGCCCTGCAGTTCCACACCGGGGTTTGAGGGAGGGGGGGTTACAGCTGGGGGGAAAGTGTGCCGTTCGGGCGGCTTTCGGGCTTTAGCATGCACGAGCGCGGCTAGCTGTGCCGGAGACGTCATGTTTACCTGCTGTTGTGCCTTTGAGCCAAGCAGCAGATGATGTTGGTTCCCATTCAGATGGAATGTTCCTGAAAGCTCGTTCTCCACCATTAGGCTCTCCTCTTCCTCCCGCTGTTGTCCAAAGTTCTCCGTGCTGGGGGGGCTGCATCAGGTTGGGGCACGTTTGGTGTCTTCTGACCCCCCAGCTGCGGCGATCAGTGTGACATTGTGGGAGGAAGGCGTGCAGAGAGCAGCCAACAAGTCTGTCACCCCCTCTACTTTTTCATCCTCCTCATCCTCAGCAGGTCATTTCCTAACTCCTGTGTGAAGGACTCATGCGCGTGCACGCAGCTTCCCCAGGTGACCCGCAGGTGACTGTTTCCGGGTGTCGTTTGTCCTCCTGTGATGTTTGCTGAGGGAGTCAGCTGTCATCTTCCTCCTCTGAGGAGGACTTCCTCCTGGACCAATGTTTGGGTCTCTCACTGGTGTAGCTTTTTGGAAGAAACCATTCCATGGATTTTATGACTGTCCCCCCCCCCCCCCCCCCCAAAACAGTACTTAGTGGAGCCAGGTGCAGTTAACCAAAGCCTCGTTTCCAGTGAGCATTTCCATCACTCTCTACTTCTAAAGTTGACCCCATTGAACCCAACCCAACCGTACCATTTTGGGGCCCCCTCTGGTTTTAGGTCTATAGAAAAATGGAACGAAACAATTAGGGGGAGCTACTGTCATCACACGATGCGACCCGTTGATTGGCGGAACGGTCATTACGGCAAAAGAAAGCACCAAACCTCTTTTCGGCTGTATTCCTCTCCGCCGGCCACAATCTTCTCTCAAACAACATGAAATGACTCGTCTATGCCAAGTTACAAAATCCAAATCCAGTCCAACTACTATGAAGCAAAGTGACACAATCGATCTACACCCCGCATTCGCAGTGACGGTCCAACTATGAGAGGAAACGCTCACGTGAATTTCCTGAACCATTCTTAATCGGGCCGTACCATACCGCTCAGTGGAACCGAGGCTCAAACCACCTGAAGGGGCTTGTGGTCTCAAGGCTGCTTTCAGACCGGAATAGTCGATCTTCTTGTGGTCTTTGACTCTGTACTGTTCTAGGTGAGATGACAGACATCTTCTAGATTTTTCCGCCTCTGCTTCTTGACTTCAGGCTTCTGCTTTTTTAACCTTTCAAAATACTTGAGACTAGAATCACCAATAACAGCCATGCGGTCCGCTTGCGTTCACATTGTTGAAAACCGGACCCAGGTTTGCTTGATTGGACCACACCAAAGTTCAGCGGCTCCCTTTAGGGGGCACCACAGAAAATTGCATCTATCTAAGCCATCCTCCTCACGTACTCCTCCTCTACACCCATGAACCTCCTCTTCCTCCTCGTTGCTCCATCCTCTTCATCCTCTCACCAACATCATCACTGTCCCCCCTCTGTCCAAACCATCGCCATCTGCTTCCCTGCATTCATCTCCAGAACATCTACCATGATCTGTTCCTCTCTTGGATTCATTCCTTATCCATCCTGGTCTCTCTCAAGGAGAACTTCAACATCTTCATCTCTGCTGCGACCTCCAGTTCTGCCTGGTGTCTCAACAACATGGCGTCTCTCACCCCGGTCTTCTACACCTTTCCTTTCATTCTTGATGACACACTTTTCTCAATCCTCCAGCTTCTTTCCTTCTTTTCTGATCTCGATCTGATCTAGGGTTGGTTTGTTCCAAATGCATCCTTTGTCCCTGATTTTAAATCCATTTGGTTCTAAAATTACCTGATCTGAATCCAATATGATATTTTATAATCTGTCCATTGACTGTATAAGAGAACTGGACTGGTGTTCCTAACAGGAAGTGGCTCCAAGAAGCCAAAATTTCCATAGACGTCTACAGAGTAACAGCTGTTACTCAGTCTTTCTATTGGTCATTATCATTCTTGATCCGATTCCTTTTTTCAACATCTTCTTGATAATTTTTTTTTTCTTCAAGATTTTATTTCTGTGGTTGCACTTATAAACAATCAGACGACTCCATTAAAAATAGGCGGTCTCACGTCCAAAACGTCTGACAGAATTTGTCTAGTCCGCCTTTAAGTGGTAGGGGTGTGGCCTTCCAACAAGCTCGCTCTGCTTAAAGATGATGTCTGGCTCCAACATGGTGGCGACTGAATTGACTTTATTTGGTTGGAGCCGGAAGCAACCGATTTATCTACAGGTGACATCACACTCACTCAGTTCGGTTCTCACCTACAGTCGACTGATTGCGGCGTAACCATAGCAACGGGACAACGGTGTCAGGCTCCATTTTTGACAACAGCAGAACAGCTGATTTGTGTGACGGAAAAACATGTATTGTAGGGTTGGGCGATGTCCCTTAAATTGGCAGTTGACGATGTTTGCAGTCAACCATCGGGATGGACGATGATATCGTCCGGGGGGGGGGGGGGGTAATTTTTCGTTATTATATAATTATTTTTCGTTATTTTACTTTATTACTTTATTTATTTTATCTCCCAAATAATGACTCATCCGCGATGATCCAGGGAAACTGAGGGAAGTGACTTTAAATAAAGTAAAACAAACAGAACAGAATAGAAAAGAAGTGGTCCGCTCCTCCTGCACTTGATTAGTCAGGTGGACCAGTGGAGCAGCGTCCGGGTCTCTAGCAGAGCAGACGGACTTACAGCTGTGAGGGGAAGGGCGGGGGGGGGGTGCTTTGTTACGTGTGGGAGACTTAGGACTGTGATCCGTCCCGCCGCTCTACGTGAGCGAGCTACCGATCTCAGGAGAACTGGGTCTCCCGGTAAAAGTGTGTGTCGGGGCTCGGAGCGCCAGCACACACACAGCGGCTGAGGAGCGCTGTTAGCTTCAAAGCAGAAATGTCGCTCAGTCCTTAAAAAACCGTTCAAACAATCGCGTGGATTTGTGTCCAGTCATGTCTCGACAAAATAAAGGCTGATGTTATTCCCACATATTAAGATCCAGATTGCAGCGTTTCCCGCATGGATACATTTTATGTTCATGCTAATGTTGTTAGCCCGTGTTGTTAGCATACTGCTAATACGGGCTTCTTTCCGGCTTCGTTCAACAGAAAAAGCACTGACCACACGGATTACAATTAAAATGAGCGAACAGGCGCTTCATAATAACCGTAACATTAATAAAAGCACGTTTAGAAGATCATCTAGTATATTACCGAGCTGCCATATCTATCTATGTAGCCGCTCGGCGGAACTAATCTTCTCTTCCGGTTTGAAAACACTACTGCGCATTGTGACAACTTCCAGTTTTGTGGTGACACATTTGCCGCCCTACTAACAGAGGTGACGCCCAATAAACATCTTTCATGATCAAACTGGAAGCTGAACTTTGTCCAAAATGTTTGCATTTGGTTTTATTTTGGTAAATGTTGCGTCTCAAGCCGTCCGTTCAGCTCGGCTGCAGAAAAGCTGTCTTGAAACCTCGTGGTCAGCAGATTGCAGAATCAATGCCGGCTCTCTCTGGACCGCGGCTCAGCGGCAGAGCGTCCAGCACGTGTGGTCTGAGAAGGAGCAAACCCCGGCTGATTGTTGAGGGCGTTTGACTCCGAGGTCGCCTGCTGGTGTACGAACGAGTGATTGTGAAGGTAAAAACACAGTTTTCTGCTGCAGAGGCTGCAGCTCGCTCTGACCTTCCCCTCGGATGCTTCAGAGAGCAAAGACGCTGGCGGGTTTTCAACCTTCACTCTGTCTCTGAAAAGGGAAATCAGCTTGACTTCAGAAAAACCTCTTAGACGCGATTCTCTGAAAACCTGTTGGCCTGAACCATTACCGCTAAAGAGCAGATTTCACTTCATCTCAGACTCTCTGGGGCCGCATAATCATAAAGGCTGTTTGGATTTTCAGCTGGGGTCGAAGGTTACCTTTAATTACCTTCAATAATAAGTACAAATATTGTGTATTTTTAACCTAAAATGAGACCAAACCATAGAAGAATGAGCGTGACATGATTTGTGAGCTTCTCTCCAGATGCAGCAAAACATACGTTTTCCTTGTTGGAGAGGAAATAAAAGCAGACAGCTCCATAATGGAGACACTAAACAACTGTGTCCCCCCCCCCCCATCTGCAGATAAAAACCACAGTTTGGAGGAACAGATCAGCTGATCCAACCAAGCCCTCGTTTTATCTTTAACAGAATTTCCTCGATGAGATCCAGCAGGAATAAAGAGCAGATCCCGATTCTGATGGCGCCAATTGCTAAAAAAAAAAAAAAAAGGTCATTGTTGTCGTCGTGTTGATGAGAGGATGCAAGAAGATGGAGCTTTGCAGGAGGGGAGGAGCTGAGACAATTTCTCTCCTGGCATGAATAGAAGCGTTTATTTTGGAACTGGTTTCTGGAAAAATCTCAGCTCTTTTTTTGTCCATTTTCTACCTGCAGCTTTTGGTTTCAGGACTTTAAAGAAGAGCCTTCACTACACCTGGACGTCTGTTCAGTCGTGAAACAGCTGTTCCGTCTCATGGAGGTCCACCTTAACCAGTTTCAAACCTTCACCTGTTCTTCTTCTGAGTCGTCGGTCTCTGTTTGGATGACTTCTCCGCTGCAGAACCCTATCTATCGCTCTTCATCGTCGTGGACGTCTTTCTCCTTCATGGTTTTGAACGACCATCAGCCATGCAACATGCATCTAAAAAAGGAACCCCACACCATCACACCACTGCCACCATGTCTGACCGTTGCTCTGAAAGTGCTGGTTTGAGTCCAGATGTTTGTGGACGCTCTCCTTCCAGAAAGTTCCTCTGGTGACTCATCAGAACATCAGTCCAGATGTTTAGTGGGTTATCCAGACGTTCCTGTGCAGTATTTTTCTCCTTGAACTCTCCCACGCATCCATGTTTGTCCAAAAGTCTGTTTCTGACTGTTGGATCGTGACCTCTGACCTGACCCCAGTCCAGTGAGGGCTGACCTTTCCATCTTCTTCTGCTTCTTTCATGACCTCCTGGATGAGTCCTCCTTGTGTTCTTGGACTCCTGCGGAGGTTCTTCACTGTTCCAGGTTGTCTTCATACATGGATGATGGATCATACTGTGACTCTAACGTACTTTTGCAGCTCCTTTAGAATAAAACAGGTCGTGTTGGAGATCTTGAAGCTCTAGTGTCAAACCCTGTAGGATATCAGGCGTCTCTAAGCAGCCGGGTTGTCCGGAGCAGCTGATAACACCCGCCTCCACGCCTGCGCTTTCCCTGATTGTGTTTGCTTCGTGTCAGCAGCAGGCTGCGTAAATTTAACGTTTGCGCCCCAGATGCTGACAGAAAGTTTAACAATGATCTGCCAATATCCAGACTGGGCAAAGAAGAGCTTTCTACGGTGTGGATGAAGGTATCATAGTCATCGGTTTGTAAAGCAGGATGTTCAACGGGGCTTCAGAGCAGATGACTAGAAGTGTAGCTTCCTGTTGGCACTTTACTGAAGACAGGAAGATGTCGTGCTGCTGGAAGCTCCTGGATTTTGTTGCTGGTGTCCTCCAAGCACGCTGCGCTTTGTCCAGCAGGTTTTATGTGGATGGTGGGTGGACTTTGTCTCATTAATTGTTTGGATATTTGATAGTTGATGAGCACTGATAAGCACCAACTTCAAGCCTTTGATATTTTTTTATATTCTTTAGTTTGATCTTGAGGGAAAATAAGAGTTTTTAGACAAGCATGAAGTGTAATCATTGATTGTATAAGAGAACTGGACTGAATGCCTCCCTCCTGCTGTTCTAAACAGGAAGTGGCTCCAAGAAGCCAAAATCCCTATAGACTTCTATAGAGAAATAAACAGCTGTTACTCTCTCATTCTGTTTGTTCTTTCTCTGATACCTTTTTTTTTTTCTAAACATGTTCTTGATAATCCTACATTTTTTCAATGACATTATTTCTGTAGCACAAGTTAGTCAAGTTAGAAACTGACCAATCAGTTTGTCAGATTCTGCTCAAGTGGGAGGGGTGTGGACTTCCGACAAGCTCACTCCTGATTGGCGAAAGGGGTTGCTATGGAAACTACAACTCAGACTGACTCAGACCAATCACTGCTTACTGACATCTTCAGACTCCTGTTTCGCGGAAAAATGGCAACTTAATTGATTTCATTTGGTTGGAGCCAGGGAGAGCAACTAAGGCAATTTGAATTAAAGGTGGAATGTATTGTGGGTAGGTCTGCGCAATAATTTGTACATTTATAGTTATCGCGATAGCAAGCTGTGCAATACGCATATCGCAAAAGTTGGCAAAAATTGCAATAAATGGTTACCTTATAGCGACTTCAAATATTTAACGGATCAAATAAATCAGTTTCTGCATTCTACCAATCAGATTGACCCCTTCACGTTGTTGACCAATCGGATGCAGCCCTTTAATGTGAGGTGTTTGCCTCCAATGTAGACCGGGGTCATCTTGAGTGTAAGTTATGTTGACTCTTATTTAAATTAAACTGTTGCAGTGAAATTGATTTTTTTGTTTGTTTGTTGTTTTGCCTATTTGTTTATGTATCGCAAGTTATATTGTCATTGCAGAATTGATGACTAATATGGCATATCGGGAGTTTTCCTCATATCGTGCAGCCCTAATTGTGGGTAAACGAGCTGTAGTGAGGTGGTTTAAGCATTTACTATAACATAATTGTCTGAGGGCCTTCTGTGTTTTTTTCCTAAAGGGTTTAGAGGTTGTTTGGAGAAACATCGCCCCCAAGTGAGCAGCTGCTGAAACTGCGTGATGCTGCCATGCTGTTGGTTCATTTCAGTCTTTGCTTCTCTCCTGACAGTGCAGTGTGATACCGAACCAAATGAAGAGTTTGGGGACAAATACTCCCCAAACATTTAAACAATCAGCGGGATTTGACCAAACTGTTACTTCCCTCAGTGCTGTTCTGTTTGGAGCTGTGGTTCAACGTCCATTCATTCAATAAAATGCAATCTCTGCATTCTCAAACACAACAATAGCGTGACTGTTGGTGTGGAGTAAGCCTGCACTGATATCCCATCAACCCTTTGAATGAATGCATAAACACCATGTATTCATTCTCTTGCAGACTAGTTGTCTGCGAGTGCAGGCATCAGATTGGAGCGGAGCAGGGAGCTTGTGGCCCCCCCCAGACTGTAGATTGTACGTAACGTTTCGAAGAAAGAAAGAGTTAGAAAAGCAGTTTTAAGTTTAATTTTCTTAGTATACATCCTCCATCATGAGAAAAGGGCTACAAGAACATGCTAAAAACACAAAAAAACATCGTTTTTAGCTGACTGGGTCTTTAAATTACCTTAAATAACAAATGCAAATGACCGAAATGGCTTATTTTTAAACTATAATGGGAACAAACCATAGATGGATGAGCAGGATATGATCTCAGAGCTTCCCCAAGAAGAAGAAAACTGAAGCAAAACCATCTATTTTTCCTATTTTGGAAAGGTAATAAAAGCAGACAGCTCCATAATGGAGACACTAAACAACTGTGGCTCCGCCCCCTTAATCTGCAGATATAGAAACCATCGCTTGGAGGAACTGATCAGCTGATCAGCCGTGTAGTTACTCATCAGTGTTGTTCCTTTTAGGAGCTGTGGTTTAACGTCTTCTCATCAAATAGTGTCAGTCGTGCTGCATTCCTAAAAACAACAATAAAAAAAAAAAAAAATCCCAAAAGTAAATACCAAAGAGGTCGTTTTATTGAAGTGTACATTTATTTGATCTGTGAAGCTGTTCGTCAGCTTTTAACCACATCAGGAAAGTCAAACCAGTTTTTCACGTTTCCCACTTGATGCGAAGCTGATAAGTGAAATGCTCTGAAATACTGAATCATTGATGAAGTCTCTCAGTGTTTTTGAAGCTGCAGACGGACAGTAAGGTCATCTGAATTCGGTGGCCTGCCGGCCCTCCGGGGGATAAACAGGGTCAGGGTTTCAACAGCGGCACTCTGTGACAGCTCCGCTTAACGTTTCTGTCAGCGAAATGATCTTGTATGAGCAAACCAAACCAGAATTTAATTACCCCCCTGCCCTGTTCGTCAGCCCAGCGCACAGAGCTCTGATGGGTAATGACTGTCATCAGTCTGGGACTCAACCCGCTGCTCAGCCCGCAGCACGTCGGGTCGTCGCCGCAGCGAGCCATGCAAACACGGGCGCAGAAAACGGAAACAGGAACTCCGCTGTTTGGTCTGAGAGCGGCGTCTGCCGCTGTGATTTTTCTGCCTCTTCCGGTGGCACAGCTGCTACAACACGCCGTCTACCTCAGAACCAGCACGCAGTTTGGCCTTGGTCTTCGTCCGACCTGGACCAGCGGTTCATCTGAGGGTCTGGATGGTTTCGCCAAAGTGAGCCTGACTGACACAAAATTATCACGCGTGCTCAAACCAAAGAACTGAAAGACGGTTTACTTACATTTGAAGAATAAAATCTCAACTTTTGTCCTTAGAAAACAATTTTTTTTCTCCCAAAATGCAAACATATTTGTCTTTTCTTTTACCAATCATAAGCGAATAACTTTGAAAAGTATCAGGAATATCTGAGAAAGTTCATAGCCTTGTATCCTAAATATATAAAAAGTGTACAGAATACAGATTACCAATACATTTTAACGATCTATTCCACCAAAATAAAAGGTTTGAAATAAAAGTGGGTTCAGATGAGGTCAAGTCGAGGCCTCATTAACTAATTAAACCTAACGACCTTCGTCAAATTACTCAGATTTATACTATATGTTATGATGAAACCGTTACAGACCCAATAGCATTGGTTTGGTTTATGTTCATAAGGACTCCGAACGTCCAAACGCTTTCATAAACAGAGTTGTACAAAGTCTCCTGTTGTGTTTATCGGTACAATTTTAGTCGGTTTTTTTTCATAGCTTCTCTGTTTTAAAGTCTTTCATCTACAGCGTAGACAAGTAGTTTGATCAGGAAAGTGGAACCATAAAGACCCGCTGAGTTTTGACCTCATCAAATGACTTTCAGATCTCCACCGGATCACAACCGTTCAGAACCGTAACGATTGTTCATCACGAGCGGCTTCAGGTTCACGCCGCAACGGAACGCCTTTACGTCCAGGACGCCGTGCTGCAGTAAAATCTACAATTTACAGCCACAGCTAAAGACCTCAAAGGAAATGGTTATTTGAGGAACATAAAGCTGAGTTCAGAGCCGGGCCTAAAAGCTCTCAAGTTTATTGATTCAAGCTTTCACTTCAAGATTTATTCAACGCAGCTGGAGAAGCAGAAAGCTGGAAAACGGCGACGAGCAAAGCGCAGCCGCTCAAGTTAGGATTGTTGTTTATAATTACTACAAATGAGAATGCCAAACAGTAGTTTAATACACAACAAATGAACAAAAACCTACAAGGGTATTTTCGACTTATTGCAATATTTTTAATTTTTTTTTTAAACCTAACGCCTGAACAACTTGAGGGAAGTTTATCATTTTAACCTTTTGTCATGTTAGTTTCGCTTAATCATAAGAACTTAAATACAATAAAAGATGCAGCTAAATGTCACAAAACAGATTTGAACTGAACATCCCGGTCTGCATTGTGAGGACTGAACCATCGTACAGTTAACCTGCTTGAAGACTCAAAGCTTTTGCTCCTTGTTGAAACTGGATCTGGACCGTTTCATCTGATAAAAGCTAATCCTTTAATCTTGTCCACCAGAAAAACTGGTCGTTGCTGTCCTAATCCTGCTTTTATTCGGATAATTTTGAACTCTGTGTGTTCAGAATACAGAGCTTGGCATTTCTGCAGCAATAAGAAAGCACTGAAGGGTGGAGCTCAACACTCTATGGGTTACTGCTGGAGATGTGGAGATGTTTAACATATCTGCTCTTAGTTTGACTGGAATAGGTTCATTATATGGATAAAATGGGTCTTTGTTCTTCTGATTGGCCAAACTTTGCACCCCCCCAAGCAAATAATCGTTTATATACATGTGCAGCCATATATTTATATGTATGTGATAAAACACACCCCTTTTGGTTGGAGGGTTTGGTTTGGTTTGTAATCCTGGTTTTTGTGGATGTTGAACTTCAGCTTGAAGGGCCGTTGTCACGGGTTCTATTTAAGATCTTTATGTACAGAATTTCTTGGTGCAGTAAGGGGCCTGAGGAGGTCTGGTTTGGGGACTGCAGGATTTCATCTATGCTTTATGCAGATGATGTTGTCCTCTTAGCTTCATTAAACTCAGACCTTGAATTTTTTTTTTTTTTTTTTTTTTGCAGGATCTTTGTCCTGAAGCCTTTCAGCTAGATGTGCTGTTTTTTTTTTTATTTTATTTTGATCATAACAGTGAAACAGTTTACGTCAGTAATATGCTGTATGATGATGCAAAGCCGTTTTCACATCACATTTAGTGGATTCATGATTGCGTTAACCTCCAGGAGCGTGGGCATTTAGGTGTCACCAGCAACATCTCCGGAGTTAAAGGGTTAAACAGTAGCTGCGTTTACATGGGCAAAGAAAATCAGAAAGAATGCCTGATCGGAAGGAAAATGCGTCATGTAAACGCGCCGTACGGAATAGTCTGCCCCGATCAGACTCGTTCAGATCAAACTTTCTTTCTGATGGAGATAGGTGGGTTATACCGATCCTTTATCCGATCGTGGAGCATGTAAACGGTTCATTTCGATCGTGTGTCACTTCTGCTCTGGTTTACGTCACGCATAGACGGTGTTTCTCTGAGAGAAAGCTTTGGAGCTCAAACAGGACCGACCAGCTGCTCTGCTCTCACCCCGCTGGCTCTTCGCCTCTCTTACACCCCTCACAAGGGGGATGCCGGGGAGGAGCGCTTCGGTCCGCAAGTGAGCAGAGCAGCCGGATTAATAACTTTGCGTTGGGGGGGGGGGGGTGCTTGGTTACGTGTGCGTTTTGTTGTGTTATATGTGGGAGAATTCAGACTGCGAGCCGTCCCGCCGCTCTGGGTTAGCGGCTGCAGGACTCAGGAGGAACCACGTCCGAGCAGAGCTTGGACCGCCAGCTCACAGCTTTGGGTCGGTGTGTGAACTTTTCAGAGCAGAAATAAATGTGGCTCAGTCCTTAGAAACTGTTCAAACAATCACATGGATTTGTGTTTCCAGTTGTGTCCAGACAAAATAAAGGCTGATGTTATTCCCACACATTTACGTGCAGCCAAGATGCAGACTGCTGCGTTTCTCACACGGTCCTGGATTTTGTGTCCATCAGGCTAATGTTGTTAGCCCGTGTTTATAGCCTGTCCTAACCCTTCCAGCTCCGTTCTTCCACAATAAAAGCCCTGACACACGGATTAAATAAAACGATGAGCAAACAGGCGCTTCATAATATTCATAACATTAATAAAAACACGTTTGGAAGATCGTCTCGTATATTACCGAGCTGCTGCATAACATAAATGTATGTGGCAGCGGTTTGTTTACAACAGGACCTATTTCCTCTTCCGGGATTTTTTACCACTACTGCGCATGCCCAAAGGATTCATTCCGACCGAAGGTGAGACCCATGTGAACGATTGTTCTAATCAGAAAAAGGTTTTCTGGGCTCATGTGCACGGGTGAATTTTAACCCGACCATTGATCCCATCAAGATATTTTGCCCATGTAACCGCGGATACTGCAGTCGATTTCAACCACAGTCCACTTCATGTGTCTAATTAGCATAAACAACTGTAGATGTTGGATGTTCCATCCAATGTTTTTATTTCTCCATCCCATCAGACTTTTGTTAGTCTGACGGCAAACCGGTTTGTCAATAAAGCAATTTTTTGCACTAAAGAAGATTTTCATCTTGGCGCGTTACCAATCCTTCACACACGCAGGTTCGCCGCTCTGCTTGAGAAGCAGTTGACATTTCTGACGTCCTCTCATGTGATCCACTCCACATTAACCATGTCTCTTTTATGCACCGCTATCTGTCATTTTCTACACCAAAGATTTCCCAGAGGTTTTGTCATGACCTTCTTCTGATCAGACGGAAAAGCGAGACATTTGATGGTCTTCTGTTCTGTCCTTTGGACGAGGTCCTTCACGTTTGTTCTCTGTCTGCTGCCTTTTCTGCTCTTTATTGCTCTGTCACTTCATTCAGGATTCGGTTCCGGAGTTCCACAGATGTTCTAAAAAGCTGCATTGTTCCAAAGCAGCGGAGCGTAGTTCATCTGCTGTTATCTGAAGCTTGGATTTGATCAACAGCAAACAGGAGTACAAGTGTTGACACCCGCAGCTTTAGCTTCTACATACTTATACTCCATATTATTGGAAAAACATCATTATCACCAGATTATTGTCTAAAAAAACAAGATATTGTTCCATGTGAAGCTGTTTAGGATGTTTCTTTTCTTTGTCCAAATGCAGAAAAAGGTGTTAGATTTTCTATTATATGAGAGTCGAGCTGCATTTAACTATGACGTCATGCACTTTCATAGCTGAATAATCACAATAGAGACAGAAAAAGCTGAGTTTTCTTGTTTGGTTTTATTCAGCAGTCTTGCTGGCTGATTTTCTTCATACATTCCAGATGTCTGTGGGCTTTTTCCTGATTTGTTTCTGCTCTCCATTAGGGTTGGGCGATGTCCCTTAAATTGGCAGTTGACGATGAATGCAGTAAATCATCGGGATGGTTATTGTACAATTATTATTTTTTACTTTAATTTATTACTTCATTTATTTTATTTCCCAACTAATGACCCATCCGCGATGATCCAGTATAAACTGAGGGGAGTAACAAAAAAAAAAAAAAACTAACTAAATAGAAAAGAAGTAGTCCGCTCCCGCACAAGCCGGTGGAGCGCGGACTTACAGCTTTGTGTTTGAGGGGAAGGGAGGATGCTTTGTGTGTGGGAGACTTAGGACGCTGATCCGTCCCGCAGCTCTAGGTGAACGAGCTTCCGAATTCAGGAGAACCGGGTCTAAAAGCGTGTCTCCGAGCAGAGCTTGGACCGCCAGCCAAAGAAGAAATGTCACTCGGTCCTAAACAACCACGTGGATTTGTGTTTCCAGTCGTGACCCGACAAAATAAAGGCTGATGTTATTCATACATATTTATATTTACGTGCAGCCAAGATGCAGATTGCAGCGTTTCCCGCATGGATTTTACGTTTATCTAATGTTGCCCGTGTTGTTAGCATACCGCTAACCCTGGCTTCTTTCCGACTCCGTTCTTCAACAGAAAAAGCACTGACCACACGGATTAAAATTAAAATGATGATAATAACCGTAACTTTAATAAAAGCACGTTTAGAAGATCATCTCGTATTACTGAGCTGCCTGATATCTATGTATGCAGCCGCTCGGCGGAACTCATTTCCCCTTTCGGTATTTCAAACACTACTGCGCATGTGCGAATGATTTATTCCGACGGAGAGTGTGACCCATGTGAATGTTTGTTATAATCTGAAAAAGTTTTTCTGGGCTCATGTACACGGTTGGATTCTAATCCGACCAATGATTCGATCAAGATATTTTGCACATGTAACCGCGGCTTTTGGCGTCGACTCGCAGCGTGGAGGGGGCGTGGCATCACGATGGTGCCTCTCCATCATGAGGTCAGTCACCCATCACGATGGACGATGGTATCGTCTATCGGCACAACCCTACTCTCCATCCTTGGAAATCCCGTTTTTTTTATTTTCCAAAAGCAGCTCTAATCTTGTGATGTTGCAGATAATTAGACATTATTTGAAGTGAGGAGAAGGGGGGACCAGGTTCAGGACTGAGGACAGACACAAGTGTGCAGGTAACATGCAGAAACATCAGAGTAATGTGTTAAAAGCAAAGTCCTACTTATACTTTTCAGACTGCTGGAAAGCTTTATGAAAAATTGCATTCGTTTGAAAAGTAAAAAATTGTATTTCAGGTGTCTAAACTTTTTAAAATGAGAGGAAATGGTGAAACAGTTAAAAAAAAAATTTGCAAACTGAATTCAAAGCTCCAGTATATGTGTTTGGTAGAAAGCGCAGTAATGTTAAAGCACTGGAGTTCATTTGTTATGTTCAGGGGAAAGTGCCGTAGGCTGTAGTTTTGGAATATACTTTTAGAAATCCAGAAAAACCAAAAGCATCAGTAGAATTGACACGTGAGAATCCGACTTGTTTTCCAAAGAGGAGCGCGACCTCTGTATGATCTCATTGACCTCGGCTATTGGAGGTCCGCACACGTGGTCTGCTTCTCCTCATGTGCAGCGTCTGTGTTTGTGAGCTCAATGAAAGCCTAAAATGAGCTTTGTTTTTGCTCCCTTAGTGGGAACGCGTTTGTCCGAAGCTCCTCATAGTGTCTCCCTTTTGTCTTTCTGGGAGCGTGTCAGCTGGGAACCTCTAGGGCGGTAACGCGTATCCAAGTAGAGATCCAAGATATTGGCAATCTGTTCCTGAAAATCCAGCTATTTGTGACATCTGAGATTACTGATTTTTGTAAATATTGTAAGGCGATGTAATGTTGGTTTTAAGTTTCTAAACTAAATGTGCTACTGTCACAAGAAGTAAGTGCACTTTCAAACTAAAGTGTCGGTGAAAGTACTCATTTTTAAAGTAAAAGTATCAAGTGATTTTGTAGACTCAAGAAAAATAAGACTGGAGCTCAGTTTACTGAAATAAATTCTCAAAAAAACAAACACATTTATTTTAAATGTAGTCAACAATTTGAATAAATGATATAATAAATATGAAATTATGTCACATGACCGTCTGCTAGCATGGCGTAGAAGCCGTATTGGAACAAGTCTGGGAAATGTTCATCTAAAGTTTGGGAGGTTTTTGGTTTTTCCACAAAAATAATAAAAGGGTCAGTTTCTAAAACCTGTTTTGTGTTGGAAACACTGTTGTCAGTTTAGATGAAAGGACTGCGATTCTTTTCTAGTTGTTCCATTTGTATTGAGGTGTTGCTGTGTCTTCATTTACCGTCTTCCGGTCATCGATCTACTAGAACGATAACCAGTTAAACTCTATGGATGGACAAACACTGGCGAACATTTAAACAACAGTGATGTTTATATTTTGTTTACAGAAATACTTTTTGATTGCTTAAAGTGATAAAAAACCATTTCTTTCTCTTTAAATCTTGTTGTTTTTATCTATTGTTTTGTTGGTTCTGATCTCCCTTTCTAAATAAAGGTAGAAATGACAGGGATTAAAGACTTATTTTATTTTATAGTCAAACATAATATATTATATAGTAAGAATCGTGGTTTGATCTGGATTCCTGAATCAAATTGGATCCAAAATCTCTTGCACTTCTGACAGAGACGATGCTGCGATGTCCACCATCAGAACTCATTGGTTTTGTTTCTTGCTAAAGGGCTGATCTGGTGTTGCAGTAACTTTCAGCAGCTGGTCGTTCCTCTGCTCACCTTTAGTCTTTTCGGTGCAAAGTTCAAGGTTTAAAAAAAATCAAAATAAAAAGAGACTTCTGGTCTGAATCACATATCAGGTGGATCTATCTCTGCAGAAGCTTCTGGCTGTTTGTTTGTGCAGACACTGACTGTTGCAGAAGCTTCTTCTGCCCTTCAGTTCAGTCAACACAGCAGCTCAGAACGCAGCAATTTGACTGTCTGCTGGTTCTTTTATCAGCTGAAACCGGCTCTGGGCCACTATCTGCTGCTGAAGGAGGAGAAAATAGCTGCGTGGTCTTATCGCCTCAGCATCAGATGGGCTCTTAAAAATGTTGGTGGCTGTGAGAAAAAGTAGTTAGTCATGTTTCAAGACTCTTTAGGAACATCAAAAAAGCTGACATCTCCTTTGTTGAAGTTTTTGTAAACTTAACGAATGTTTTATCAATTATTTTTACTTATCGGCTGACAACACGTGCATAAAGGTGCTACACATCGGTTGTGTCGACTTATTACTTGTGAGTAATAAACATCTATGCAAACGTGCGTAGACTAGAATTTGACTAGAACACTCGTGATCGCGCGACGCTGCGCGTGTTTTTAAGTCCAGCCGCGGGCCAACCAGTCTTTGATCGCGCGCTGTGTTCACCAGCTTTATTTTTTTATTTTTTTAATGCTTAATCACGGCAACGCGGCACGTGCAGCCCTAATGTGGACGATCTACCAAACGTTCGGACTAGTGGTACGCCACAGTAAAACATGGTGGTGGGTAGGGCTGCACAAAATGAGGAAAACTCGCGATATGCGATATTAGTGATCAATATTGTGATGACGATATAACTTGCGATAAATGAACAACTAGCAAAAACAACAAAAACACTTCCATTTCACTGCAAAAGTTTAATTTAAATAGGAGTCAAAATACCTTAAATTATTCTCCAAATGACCCTCGTCTAATCAGGAGGGCAACATCTAGCATAAGAGCTCCATCTGATTGGTCAACAATGTAAAGAGCTCCATCTGATTGGTCAACAATGTAAAGAGCTCCATCTGATTGGTCAACATCGTAAAGAGCTCCATCTGATTGGTCAACAATGTAAAGAGCTCCATCTGATTGGTCAACAATGTAAAGAGCTCCATCTGATTGGTCAACAACGTAAAGAGCTCCATCTGATTGGTCAACAATGTAAAGAGCTCCATCTGATTGGTCAACAACGTAAAGAGCTCCATCTGATTGGTCAACAATGTAAAGAGCTCCATCTGATTGGTCAACAACATAAAGAGCTCCATTAGATTGGTCAACAATGTAAAGAGCTCCATCTGATTGGTCAACAACGTAAAGAGCTCCATCTGATTGGTCAACAATGTAAAGAGCTCCATCTGATTGGTCAACAACATAAAGAGCTCCATTAGATTGGTCAACAATGTAAAGAGCTCCATCTGATTGGTCAACAACGTAAAGAGCTCCATCTGATTGGTCAACAATGTAAAGAGCTCCATCTGATTGGTCAACAACGTAAAGAGCTCCATCTGATTGGTCAACAATGTAAAGAGCTCCATCTGATTGGTCAACAACATAAAGAGCTCCATTAGATTGGTCAACAACGTAAAGAGCTCCATCTGATTGGTCAACAACATAAAGAGCTCCATTAGATTGGTCAACAACGTAAAGAGCTCCATCTGATTGGTCAACAACATAAAGAGCTCCATTAGATTGGTCAACAATGTAAAGAGCTCCATCTGATTGGTCAACAACGTAAAGAGCTCCATCTGATTGGTCAACAATGTAAAGAGCTCCATCTGATTGGTCAACAACATAAAGAGCTCCATTAGATTGGTCAACAACGTAAAGAGCTCCATCTGATTGGTCAACAACATAAAGAGCTCCATTAGATTGGTCAACAATGTAAAGAGCTCCATTAGATTGGTCAACAATGTAAAGAGCTCCATCTGATTGGTCAACAACGTAAAGAGCTCCATCTGATTGGTCAACAACGTAAAGAGCTCCATCTGATTGGTCAACAATGTAAAGAGCTCCATCTGATTGGTCAACAACATAAAGAGCTCCATTAGATTGGTCAACAACGTAAAGAGCTCCATCTGATTGGTCAACAACGTAAAGAGCTCCATCTGATTGGTCAACAATGTAAAGAGCTCCATCTGATTGGTCAACAACGTAAAGAGCTCCATTAGATTGGTCAACAACGTAAAGAGCTCCATCTGATTGGTCAACAACGTAAAGAGCTCCATCTGATTGGTCAAATGCATAAAGGGATTTATTCAATTCTTTAAATAGTTCAAGTTGCCATAAAACTGTTTTAACACATTTAAGATTGACCATTTATTGCGATTTTCTCCAACTTTTGCGATATGGATATTGCACAGCTTGAAATCGCGATAACAATAAATTAGCGATTAATTGTGCAGGCCTAGTGGTGGGAGTGTAATGGTGTGGGGCTGCTTTCCAGCCTTTAGGAACAAGATGGCTTTTTTTATTTGATGGAACCACGAACTCTGTTCTCCACCTGAAAAGTAGTGAAAGGGAAAATATCTTCAACCATTTGAGGACAAATTTGAGCAATTTTTCTAAGCTTACGGTTTTAAAATCTAGATTAAATTTGACTAAGAAACCCTTGTAAACTTTGTAAAACCCTCCAATAACTGTTGCATTCAAAAAAGATTCTGAACAGAAGAGAGAGACATCAAAGGTTCAAAGACACGAAACTTACTGACGGTTAAAGACAAAAGTGGAACAACCGGCTTTTAGTTTCTTTTTCGCATCTGTAATGTGTCACTTGTAGTAGTTTCCTAATAGAAAGTGAGAATCAGTGTGAACGCCGGCTCCACTTGTTCTCCAGTTCCTGACTCTCCCATGCTGCTCCTCCTCTCCCTGGTGGATTTTCATGCTTCATGCATAAATACTTGGACCTGAGGTCAGACACTTCAGACGGTTGTTTCAGCAGCAGTTTGTGATTCATCTTCCCGTCTTCTGATGTTGCCTGACCTGCAGGACAAATTGCGCTCGGCTTCAATGACGCCGCCGCTGGCCGCCGCACGCTCCGCTCAGGGCTGGTTTATTCCAGCATTGCTGCCTCTTGGCAGCCTGCACGGCCTCCTGGCCCGCTGCGGTCTGCTTCCCTTTGGATCGCCTCTATTGTCTGACTGATTTCCCCAGGCACTGAATAACGCTGGGGGGGGGGGGGGGGAGAGCTGAGGGCCATCAAACAGAATTAAGAGAGGACAATAACTTTGTCTGTGTGTGACCGTGGAGGTGTCAGTGAAATCGGGCCGGAGCGCAATTCCCTCCCAGTGGGTTTTTGGGGAATTTTAGTCGGAGTTTGTGAGTGTGTTTGTGTGCGTCTCTGGATTGTGTGTTTTGACACAAAGCCAAAGCCTCCACAGCCAGCAGCACCGCTCCTCCCGGCTCTGGCCGCGGATGCAGGCCTTCGCTCGCCGCTCCTCCAGCTGGCAGCTGATTTATACTCCATCCAAACACTCCAGTGCCCGCGGGACGGCCAACAGGGGCTCCTTGTGGTGCCGGAGTATGTGTACGCCTGTCAGTTGTGTATGTACCAGCCATTGAGGAGGCTGCTCACAACACCATGGACTGCGACCGGTGTCAGTCTGAGGCTCGAGTGGCATTTAACCAGCGAGTCTGCAGAGGCTGCAGAGCGTTCAAGCATGGAAACAAGCCAGATGATCTATGACCTAGGACACATGACTGATGGTGTACGTTTATGTTTATGGCTCAGAGATATTCCATGTCACCAAACACGACAAACTGACCTGCGATATTTACAGGTCAGTTTGCTGTGATAAACGGAGAAGAGCTGGATTGAACCGAAAAGAAGTCCTTTCCTCAACTGCTTTAAAACGTCTGAAAGGAAAACGCCTGAAATATTGTGGAAAAAAAACCTCATAGACTAAGGAAAATAAAAACACAGACAGCCTTGTCTTATCTCTTTGAATCTTAAAATGAAGGCTTACAGATGGGGCAAAGACCAAGGGGTTGATTGGATTTAAAGTCTCATCACCTACAGAAAACTGCATTTGTTGGCTTTTTTTTTTCTTGCTTTCTGTCTCCTGTTGTCTATGTTGGCCCGCACATCCCTCAATTGCTTCTAGAAGTGTTTAGTCTTGTCTATTTGGTGACCGTGCTGAGTCTGATCAAGTGAAGAGAAGTGTTGAATGAGGAGCAGACGGCTCTAAAAAGTGTTAAATAAAACAACCTCCAGTCACAGATTTTCTCAGTAACAAAGAGCAGAGGGGGAGGTCTTCTCGTCAGAAAAAACTCAAGAAAAATGACTTTAGTCTAAACTCTCCTCTGGTGAATTCGTGCCCATTGGATCCCACTTTGGAATCACTTAGGAGACCATGAACCGAAAAGAGCAGAGCGGCTTCAGGCAACAGTTTTCTGTCAGAGGGTTTCCAGCGTAAACATGAAATCGCTGAGGCAGATATGACGGCTGCGGTCGGCCCTCTGTGGGTGACGAAACCAGACGGACCGGTTTCACCCAGAGGTGCTGGTGGGGATAAACGAAACTCCTATGGCAGCAAACTGCTGCTGCTGGACAGGTTTGGGGTTTGAGTGGGAGGTGGTGATGGCGAGGAGGAGGATATTTTACGTATTTCCTTTCTCTCTCGTAGGTTGTTGTGATTTCTGCAGATGATCGGAGAAGTCAAAGCGGCTGGATTTGACAGATGAAGATAAATAGCTCTTCATGTATTTGCTCTTTGCTCATGGGGGTGAGGTGCTGTTAGAAACACATAAAAATGTGAAGGTGGTTTGTTATTTAGCTGCATTTCACAGAAAGCCTTTCACAGGCTTCAGTTGTACTGCATTAGCGGTGATGTTAGAAGAATCAGACGATGAATTTATCTGAGCAGATGCTTTGGAGATGAGGATCCAAGTGATGGTTTGCTGTGAGGGGTTTCATGGATTTAGGAATGTCAATAAAGCAAAGTCTGAGTTCACTTCTTTGGCTACAGATTTATCTGAACTCATGATAGACGATATCAGCAAAAGTAGTAGTCTTACGTTTTTACACTAATTCCAGCTTTTTTAAGGCTGTGAAACTCCTCATGACACACTTAATACTCAGACATTTTCCCACTTTTCTCTCTTGTTTAAACCTTCATAGTCCAGTATTAGAGAGCAAAAAACCAATATGTGACCGCGATCAAAGATTTATGTAAATTCAGAATGCAAAGCACAATGGGCCGTGAAGAACAAAAATCATGCAAAACTGCAACAGCGAAACCACGAAAGGTGAACCGTGTCATTGTGGGAGAACACTGTAGTCCCTCTCACCGAATTTTAATAAATGAGGACTCCTAAAATATATTTGCTTATTTTATTTGGATTGCTTTCAGAAGACCGAGGTGGACCAAACCAGCTGGAAAATCGTGGAGTTCGTTGTAGTGAAACGAGCTTCACAGACTGGGAGAAAGTAGGAAGAAGGACGTCTTAGTTCTCTGTCGTATCAAAAAGGGCCTGAAACAGCCCATTGCTTTGCATTGTGGGCTATTTTTTTAGAATGCATGCTGCAGTCAAAGGTTATTGGTTTTTTTTATAAAATGTTTAAAAGATTTATCAGATTTAATCTGGATTTTAAACTGTACATTTAGAGGCTATTTCACTTTCAGAATTTCTGGCGTAGAACAGAACTAGTAGGTCTATTATTTTAAAAAAAGCCATTTTGATCCTAAAGGCTGGAAAGCAGCTTCCTACCATCACACTCCCACCCCCATGTTTAAAGATGATTTTTATGACCGTGTTTGATGATGTTGTTTAGCCAAAATAAAAATAAAACCTGTGTTGTTGGTATACTTATGGTATACTTATATAGCACTCTTCCACCTACAAGGCCCAAAGCGCTTTACAGTCACACACACATTCACCCAGTCACACACACATTCACCCAGTCACACACACATTCACCCAGTCACACACACATTCACCCAGTCACACACACATTCACACAGTCACAGACACATTCACCCAGTCACAGACACATTCACCCAGTCACACACACATTCACCCAGTCACAGACACATTCACCCAGTCAACCCAGTCACACACACATTCACCCAGTCACACACACATTCACCCAGTCACACACACATTCACCCAGTCACAGACACATTCACCCAGTCAACCCAGTCACACACACATTCACCCAGTCACAGACACATTCACCCAGTCACAGACACATTCACCCAGTCACACACACATTCACCCAGTCACACACACATTCACCCAGTCACAGACACATTCACCCAGTCAACCCAGTCACACACACATTCACCCAGTCACACACACATTCACCCAGTCACAGACACATTCACCCAGTCACAGACACATTCACCCAGTCACAGACACATTCACCCAGTCACACACACATTCACCCAGTCACAGACACATTCACCCAGTCACACACATTCACCCAGTCACACACACATTCACCCAGTCACACACACATTCACCCAGTCACAGACACATTCACCCAGTCACACACACATTCACCCATTCCAACCCGTCACACACACATTCACCCAGTCACACACACATTCACCCAGTCACACACACATTCACCCAGTCACAGACACATTCACCCAGTCAACCCAGTCACACACACATTCACCCAGTCACACACACATTCACCCAGTCACACACACATTCACCCAGTCACACACACATTCACCCAGTCACACACACATTCACCCAGTCACAGACACATTCACCCAGTCACAGACACATTCACCCAGTCAACCCAGTCACACACACATTCACCCAGTCACACACACATTCACCCAGTCACAGACACATTCACCCAGTCAACCCAGTCACACACACATTCACCCAGTCACAGACACATTCACCCAGTCACAGACACTTCACCCAGTCACACACACATTCACCCAGTCACACACACATTCACCCAGTCACAGACACATTCACCCAGTCAACCCAGTCACACACACATTCACCCAGTCACACACACATTCACCCAGTCACAGACACATTCACCCAGTCACAGACACATTCACCCAGTCACACACACATTCACCCAGTCACAGACACATTCACCCAGTCACACACATTCACCCAGTCACACACACATTCACCCAGTCACACACACATTCACCCAGTCACAGACACATTCACCCAGTCACACACACATTCACCCAGTCACAGACACATTCACCCAGTCACAGACACATTCACCCAGTCACACACGCATTCACCCAGTCACAGACACATTCACCCAGTCACAGACACATTCACCCAGTCACACACACATTCACCCAGTCACACACACATTCACCCAGTTACACACACATTCACCCAGTCACAGACACATTCACCCAGTCACACACACATTCACCCAGTCACAGACACATTCACCCAGTCACACACACATTCACACACTGGTGGCCGCTCCGCTGCCAAACACAGGCGCCTGCCTACCACCAGAGGCAAGGTAGGGTTCGGTGTCCTGCCCAAGGACGCATCAACTCATGGGCGTGCAAGGCGGGAATCGAACCTGCAATCTTACGATCATGGCTCGACCGCCCTACCGCTGCACCACGGCTGCACATCGTTTCTGCAGATCTGTGTTAGAAATTCGCTTTTTGCCGCAGAGCAACCCGCCCCCTTCCCCTCTTTGTTACTGAGAGCTCTCTATTGACACTTTCTCCTGCCAGCTTACGGTCCCGCCCTCACACCCCCATGTTTAAAGACCCGCCCTGATGATCTTTTGATCTATTTTCAAAGTGTATCCAGTGATCTTTTCATTATGGTTATGGCGTCTTTAGCCAAAATAAAAAAAAACCTGTGTCATTTTCATGGACCTAGTTTCTGCAGAGCTCCATTAGAAATTTGCCTCTGAGTTGTGGGCGGGACTGTTGGTGCGGGGCAACCCCACCCCCCTTCCCCTCTTTGTTAGCCCCTCACACCCCCAACATAACATTAGCGATACAACAAAAATGGTGAGCAATCGTAGCTATCCAGTCGTCCAGTTTAGATCCAGATTCCAGCTCAGACGAGGAAAACAGGTCTGCGGGTGGAGGATCAGAATGGAGCGGAGCAGGGAGCTTGTGGCCCCGCCCAGAGTATTTTCTGCTAGGGGTGTCAAAATATTGCGTTAATTACGAAAAATTAATTACAGACAAATAACTTTTTGACCTGCGTTAATGGCTTAGCAGGTGGACGGGTCAGTAGGCTGGGTGTAGGACTGACAGGTGGGAAACTGAGGGTTCACTTCCCAGGGGTGCCATGAGCTCTCAGTGTGGGTCCGTAGGTAAGACACTCCACGCTGCTGTCCAACTATGTAGCCACAAGACAGGGTCCCCCTGCGCCTTTCCCCAGCCCGGATAAAACACAGGGATGTGTCAGGAACAGCATCTGGCATAAAATTGGTGCAAACCGGTGATTCACTGTGGCGACTCCTGACGGGAGGTACCGAAAGGTGAGAGATAATCCAGAGGGGAAATTCCAATTCAGCTTTCTAATACACAGAGCTCACCTGATTCAGGTGATCTGCAGGGAAAGCGCAGCGATGTTGGACAGCACTGCCATGTAGTGGGCTGGAGAGTGACTTCATATTTCCATCTTGAAAGTATAGGAAGCAATAAACCTCCAACTTTTATTGGAGGCTCCAGATCTCCAGCAAAAACATGCGATTTTATAGCGTTTGAGCCTGATGTTTGTGTACCAACAAGTGGTGCTTCCAGCATTTTCCATCTCCTAGGCGACTACAGTCCTGCCTCTCTCCGCTCAAAGTACATTTGTAATCGTATCTGGTCTGAGTCCTTTCCTGTTTACATCCCTGTGCATTAGAGCGCTCCTGCAGTAATGTTCTCCGTCCAACACCTTTGGGACTTTTGATGAGTCTATGAACCATAACGGCCGCAGTTTCACTCACTCATGGACAGAAAGTCCAAACAAGGTGTTTGAAAATAGAAACATGTTTTTTCACTGAGCCCAAATTTGAATTTTTCAGCAATAGTTATGAGTTTAGCCCATAACTATTCAGCCCATTTTCTGAGCTGCACGGTGGCGCACGGGGACTCTAGCTACCTCCCACTGTGCCAAAATAGGCTTCATAGGTTCATTGGCAACTCTAAATTGTCCATAGGTGTGAATGTGAGTGTGCATTGTGGCCAAGATTTATCTCATTGATAGTGGGGTCATCTAGACCCCATTCATCATTCTTCAATGATTTGTGATCTTCACTGGTGTCCATGGATTACATGAAATCCTCTCCACCTTTATCCACCTTTGTCATGGTAGGGAGAACACGTCAATGTAAGGGGTGGGGGTCATAGGATAGCACAAGGGTTAAAGGGTTGTCAGGTTGCAGATTTTCTTACAGTTTGTTTGTTTTCGTGCAGAATTACCCAGCATACATTGATCCGAGTGGTGTTCATCATTCACATCCAGCATTTTGGCTTTTTGATCTCAGCGACATGGCCTGATAAATGCATGGAAATGGTGTCATCTGGACGTCGACCCCCCTGTTTAGGTGGCCGCTGTGGAGCTGATGCGCGTAATGTGCGTCCCCTGCTGAATTCTGGCCCCGACGCCCTCCTCTGGCTTCAGTTTAAACACTCGACAGAGTTTCAGATGGTAGTTTTAAAGTAACTGCTCCCAGCTGACACCTGAGCACAGGCAGTTGGATTTGCGGCCGGCGTTCTGGCATCGCTATGGAAACAGATGGGAGAAAAAAAATGCATATTCTTTTGTTTTGAAACAACCCAAAGAGAAAAACAAAAAAAATAAAAACGGTCATCCGTTGGGCATCTAGTCCTGCTTTTCTGATCTTCACTGCAGACGTCGGTCCGATTAAGAGCGTCCTCGCCAAATTCGGAGCTTCTGCTCTGCTGTTGCTTTCAGCTGACGGGCAAGTGGAAGGGATTACGTCTTATTCTGAAAATCTGACCACTGAACGTCTGCTGGAGTCCACATTCTCCTCATTTCTCTTCAGGTACATGTAGATGGTAAATTCTGTACCTCTTTTTTTTTTTTTTTCACTCATCCAATTTTTTAGGAACAGATTAATTTATGAGTCCGTCACAGTCTGGGTGGTCCTGGGAAGGGACCTGCATTCTCTCAGGACTGTGGTGGAGATGGGGTTGAGTCATGGACATGCCCCCCCCCCCCCCCCCCCACATGCACAGAGGCACCAATAGTGGCTGACTGCCCCCTCCCAGTGCTGGACATAAAGGTGGAGGGCTTTTGTTCCCGCCTCTAACCCGGCCCTTCATGCTTTCTTTCCACTTGTGCAATAACAGTCACGGCTCTTTGCTTCAACTTGTTTCATCAACTGTATTTCTGTGGAGCTGTGGGGGCGGTGTGGCGGTTAGCTCAGCTGCCTCCGGAGAAAAGGGTTTGATTCCCCAGCCTGGTGGTGCAGGCTAGAGTTTTTTTGTGTTTGTACGTCTGTTTCAAAGTTTGTGTCGCTATAAAACCCACAGCTGGGGATTTGTTCACCTCTTTCAAGCAGAAATGTGATAAATTCACATACAGAACCAGACGCAAAAATTGTCTTTTTTTCTGTTTGTGTTTACATCCTCGCTGCTGTACACATGTCCCTTTGGGATGAATTTTCTTTTTTTAACTGGACTCCAGAAATAAAAGGTAAAAATTGGTTCAGATTTATTGTTTGAATTTATGTCCTATTAAGTAACAGGTTAAAAGTTTCGGTAGTATTTTCCCCCCCAAACCTCATCCCTTTAACACCAGAGCTGTCCCAGGTGACGGCAAAAGAACACAGTCTTTTGAGGTACCACAATTCCAACGGCTTCTGAAGCACAGAATCACTTTATGTCAGTCAAGTTTTGCACTTCTGTTTTTTTTCTACTTCACAATCTGTTGGAATTATGTTAATTGCTTAAGCGGTTGAAGAGTTACGGCATGTCAAACCACATGGACACTGGAGCTAAAGTGCCGGTGTCAACAGGTTAAGGGCTGGCTTACATCATGCTAACCGTTCCGTGCTAAAGTCTAGCCAAACCCCAAAGTTTAGGTTATTACGTTGCTGTGATTCTCAAGCGTGCATCACCTCCTCTGCCGGTAGAGGAAACCTACGGCATCGTTCCCTGGATCTAATAATGGTCGAGGGAATGTCATGATGTCAATCATCTGTTTTTATCTCCAACAGTCCTATGAATTGATAAAACCAACAACAAGAGACCACTCGAAATGCGTCAAAAACCCTTTAAGTGAACCCTTCAAGTACCGGTAGGAGGTTTGTCTGGTGTGTCAGGGATGTTCAGTGCTGTAGGACATTTGAGTTAATAAGACAAAACTCTCAAATCTGCTGTGATATGGATTCACAAACTTAGTAAGATGACCAAATGATGTTGCTGCCACAAAATAAAGCAGTAATTGTTGGGTTTTTGTGAGGAAGACGAGCCGGGACGTGTCTCCCAGTAGTAAACACAGACGGTGAAAGGAGTGAATGGTAGCCTGGAGCCAACTTTTCATGAGTTCAAACCAAGGGCCAACAGCTCTTTACCTGGAGTCACTGGAGCCAATGCAGTTCACAGTGTAACCACTAGGGGTTTTTTTTTTTTTGTGGACATCATCAACGTCCATTCATGTGAATTAGAAATGGTCCACCTGTACAATTGAAATAAATATTTGAACTCTGCTCTGTGGGTCTAACATCTAAGATAGTTTGACTGGGGTTGGGTTTCTTTATGTTTGTTTACATTTGATAGGATAAAAGTGCTTTAAAGTTGGAGGTGTGGTCATTAAATTGGCATGGGACTTTCAAAGGATGAGCTTAATCTCAGCCTCAGTGGGTCTTTCTCCTTTTTAGACCAACACTGCTTTAGTCTGAAAACGAGAGGTGGTTATAGAGGTGGTTTGTTTGACTCTGGATGCGTTTGTCCTGAAGCTTTAGAGTAAATTCAGATGAGTTTTAGTGTTTTTTTGGTTCCACCATCATTCTCCATGTGCTTCTCCGTGGATGCCACAGCTTGGTTTTTGACATTTTCACATTTCTTTAGCTGATCGTATGTTGTGTGGCTGCTTTAGAGCTTTCAGCTGCTTTCCTCTGAGGCTGCAGAGACACCAGGCATGTGACACACATTCTTGAATGTGTTTAGCCCATAGTGTTCACACTGGACAAGCAGGGAGGGGCTTCTTTTTCTTTCTTGCTGTTTGCTAGCGCATGTTGGAAGAGGTTTGTTGTGAAATGTGGAAGCTGTGCAAATCTTGTAATTCTTGCTCCAGGCTTTTTCTTTCAAACCTTTTACTCTGAATTGCAGCCGGTCACAAACCGCAATTATTCATTTGTCCTTCGTGATCAATTTTCAAACGGTCGGCACTTCCATTAATTGGCCAAAGTACAACCGAGTTTTTCTTTAAACGTGCGTTTAACGGTATAAGGACCTCAAAAACAGTCGTACAACTTGTATAGCTAAGCGTAAAAAACACAAGAGTTGTGAATGTTGAAGCTCGAAAAACATGGACTTCTCTTTGAAAGTGGTTGCTTGAACGCGCGTTGCCAAGGCTGGTGTGAACGTGGCTTCAGACAGCTGCCGTTGTCTTGATCAAGTCTGGGTGTGAAGAGTGAAAATAACCTCATGGGGTCGTGGACTTGAGCCTGAACATCACTAAGATCTGCACAGAGGGTGTCTTTACTATTTTATTGCTGTTGTTTTTCATGGTAGACAATAGAAACCCTCCTTTTCATTGTAAAATGAGGGACCTGGACTCATTAAGGAAGACTTGTGAGCATTGTTGTTTATTTTTGACTTGTAAAGATAGAAATGAGTCTTCTCAAGTGAAAAATAAACCAAAATGCCAACAAGTTTTTTTTTTTTTTTTTTTAAATAATGAATCAAAACATCAACAATCACAACTCTTCTTTTGGTTCATTTCAATCTAAACCGCTCAACCGTGTGAAGTTTGCAGGAGTTAAATGGCAGAATGTGTGTCTGGTTGGACGAATGAAGCAGAAAAAAAAAGCAACCTTGGCTCCTCCTCGCAGACGGGCGTGTAAAACATGACAGATGAGGCGCTGACATGATGTTCTCCAACAAACAGCAGCGAAGCGACATAACTGCTCCACATGTCGCTGGTTTAGCAGCGTAAGGCCGACGGTTGGAGATGTCTCTGCAAGGGGGGGGGGTGTAGAAGTTCAGGTTGGGAGCCTGGCGTTTGGTCGTGACTGGCGAGCTCGCCTTGTGCAGCCTGGAACTGCACAGCAATAGCGCCGCAAATCGCCCAGAAACCAAATTCTAGTGCGGAGGACAGCTGTGTAGTGGAGTTTGTGTGGAAGCGTCTTTGTGTGCTCTTTTCCTGCAAGCACTCATTGCTGTCAGTCATTCAGCGTAGGTGGTGTTTTGTGTGTCTGAGCTGCCATAGCAGTCGACTACTGGGTGGCTTCGTTATTTATTTATCATAACCTCTTTACATCATCCTGGTGAAGGAGCAAAAGCATCAACTTCTGGGTTATCTGAATAGAAAATGAAAGATCAAATGGACGTTATCAAAACAGAATTATGGAAAATGTTTGTTTTTAAAAAAAAAAAGCTGTTTCATATTTTGGGAAATGTTCTTAAACTATCATATATTTTCTTACTACTTCATTGCACTGAAGGCCTCTTAGGCTCCTCCCACTGCAGCGGACAACACCTGCACCAAGTACTGCAACCGCCATGAAACCAAAACACTGCAGTTTAACACTTTCATCATCAAAAACAAAATAGAAAAATTAGTTTTTAATTCTGATGTTTTTGGCTTTTTTTTTTTTTTTTAAAGGTTTTGGTCACATGCACCTGTGCAGAGGGTTGACCCGTACGGGTGCTGCGGGTGTTTGGGTTGTCCGGGTCGGTGGATGGTCACAGAGAGGAGTGGTCGCGTGCAGGTGTGTCTTGCAGTTTCCTTGAGGCTCACAGGGCCACCTTCAGGGATGTCATGAAAACTGAACGTACCATTGTCGTGACTGTGTTGAATGTATCATAATGTATTCGTAAGGGTGCTGTAATTTACAGACGCTTATGCCACGCGAGGAATACCGTCGTCCTTCTGCCACACTCTGGTTTTTGGCATTGACTGTGTGAGAACTGGACCTAGTTAGTGTAACGCCACTTTGGATGTCGTGTTGTTAGAGACAAAAATCATCAGTAAGCAGGTCCAAGTCAACATTTCTATCACAACCACTACTCCTACCGATCAGGGGTGAGCTTGTTAGGAGGCTACACCCCTACCAATTGAAAGCGGGCTTGGAAAAATCAGTCAAACTTTTTGAGCAGTGGACGTGGGGGCCAGCAGGCTCCACCTACTTCACCCTTACTTACCCTAGCATGTTGTATGTACATGTTTGCTCTATGGGCTCACTGAGCTTTCCGCAGGAAAGCCCGTATCCACCCATAAGGGCAGTTGTGGCTAAGGCTAATGTATCCACAAAGAAGATTTTATGGTATTTAGAGAAAGTTTTCCTCCCTGAGATGATGATGACAGAAAACAGGTCTTTGTTTGCTCAGTACAACAACAACACAACCCTGTGATTTAATCAGATAGAGACCTCAACATGCCTTTTCTTCTAGAATTAGGATAATCTGGTCTCAGGGGAAGGATATGGACCAAACTAGATTATATTTTACGGTAATTATTACAGTTTGATGGGTTTAACTTTTTGTTTTGCAGCTAAAGACAACCTCGGTTGTGAAGTGGTGCTTAAGCCAAATGGAACTGAATTTTTTTTGGTGTTTTTCTTGACACCAGCTATCATCCGATCTTTTACTTTGCGGTTTCATAAGGACTCTACCAACAGTTGTCCTTCTGTCTTTGTTCCAGGCTTCCATGAGAAGCTCTCCATGATGAGCAGCTAACATCTTCTGTCGTGCACCAGGAAGAAACGTGGCTGCAGCACCACCCACAGTCCACGCATGGCGGTACTCGGGGTAAGAATGGCGTTATTTGACTGATTTTAGGTCCTTCATGAAAAAAAAAAAACGTATAAGGCTGCAAGCAGGAATATTACATTGACAGTAAAATGTTAGATTTCAATGTAATTTGGTTTGGAATTTCAGGCTTCAAGCAGTGCCACACAACCACTATAAACATTCTACGTATACTGCACAGATGAAAATAAGTCAAACGTGAATATACATGGAAAAAGTGAGAAAAGTTTGCGTGACATTTTCACAGGTGTGTTACGAATGAACCACATTAAAACGACGGAAGAAGTACTAAAAAACCACGCAATGAACATGGAAATCAGCAT
Organism: Oryzias curvinotus; assembly: GCA_023969325.1. Taxonomy (NCBI): domain Eukaryota; kingdom Metazoa; phylum Chordata; class Actinopteri; order Beloniformes; family Adrianichthyidae; genus Oryzias; species Oryzias curvinotus. The sequence continues at coordinate 19,168,756 of CM043721.1, forward strand.
ATGTGATTATTGTGCGGTTTATATGCAATTCATTAGTGAATTACGTAATAATTCCGTACAAACTACATAAAATACGCATAAACTGCGTAATTCTCAACCGACCAAAAATTTTGAACCGGAGGTGTTCAAAATGTTCTGTTCCAACGAGTTTTCTGACTCCTCGTGCAAATTATTTTGGAAAGCCAACTAATCAGCAAATGTTTCTGGAACTGTAGAGACTCTGTTATGAGCATTTTTTTTATATAAGCATTTTTCAACCAAGTTAACAACGCATCGGCAGAAACCTTCGAACCGACATCTGAGCACATCGACGGATGACAAACGGAAGAATCACTTATGAACCACACATTTCACACATGGATCGCAGAAATGAAAAAAAAAATGCACAGAACTGTGTGACAGTGATTTAGAGCAATCAACTGGGAAACTTCCACAGAAACCACGAGTTCAGGGTTTAGGTGTTTGCAGAGGAGATAGATGTGGTTAATGATGTGAATGTAGGTTTGTTTTAACCCATAAGAACCCCATTTTTCCTTAGAATGAAAGTGATGTGGGATATTTCACAGACCAACTGGACCCTAAGAACACACTGTTGATGTTTTTCTGTCAACATGGGCTCTCACGTGTTAATATAAATTGTGCTGATATTTGTGTTGTAGTTGACGTTCAAATTTGCCCTTTTTGCTGCTTGAAAGGTGCATCATAAATAACATTTGATTTAATGAAAGGCAGTTATTCTGCTGTAGATAGAACAGTTCTGTGTTGCATTTGCTAAATGTCCTCACGGAAAAAAAAAAACTAAAGGTGATTTGATAGTTAGTTTCTTTAACTGAAGTTTCTGTTTTTAATTTTATTTCTGTGTTGTTGTTTTTTCTGGTAGAGTTTTTCTGTTGTTGAAATTCATAAATTTCCACAGGAACCACAAAGTTGATGCTTTAGAAACAAGAAAGTCCAGTTTGTGATCTTTTATTTTGGTTAAACGCTTCTTTACATCATTGGAGCCACAAAGGGGTATCCAGCTGCTGGATGATGTAAACGAAAGATAGACGGATGGCGTTTGTGACGTCAACTGTCCCATTTTGACCGGACGTGGTGTCGCCAAACCACTTCCTGTCCAATCATTGGCGTGTTTGCAGAACAAAGGAGCCTGTGGGTTGATGGGACAGACCTATCTGAATTAGAGTTAGCTTCACTTCATTGGGGTTTCAAGTCAAACAGAAGGAGAAAATGACACGTCCTTTGGTTTCTGGTTCATGTTTCCCTTCAGGTGTCCTTTGTGGAAGTAATGTGTTGGATTTTGGTCAATGTACAGATGCAATTACAGGTCTTGCAGCATGATTGGACTGTTGAGTGCGGTGTGGCGGTCTAGGGATAGGGTGTTTTGGGTGACGAGACAAGGCAGCAAACATTCTGACACGGTATGATGTTTTAGAGTTCAAACCTTTGTTGAAGAACTCAATTAATCAGGAAGTCAGCTTTGGCTCGTGATGCGTTTGAGTCCAAAACCAACGCAGAGGAGAATCTAACCATTCTCTTGCTGAACTCAAAGATATTTTTTATTCGTATAGAGACAATTATAAAAAGATCCTCTAATTTTATTCTGCGGGACAGCAAGTCATCAAACTGGGTCTCAGAAGTACAGCTGAAAACGCCGTTGTTCAGACGCAGCTCCTGCAGCAGACGGCGAGGCTCGCCGTTCTGGTAGAGTCTCTGAATGATCTCATGAACCCAGACATGAAGACGGGATTACCAATGCTTTTGTAGAACTCTTCAAAACACAGAAAACCTGATCTAATTACATCATCCATGTCTTCCATACACTGTAAATGTACAGTCAATGCTTCCATGTAGCTCCTCCCACATACGTCTGGAGCGTCAGGTTTATGAACACATTTTTGTACAAGCGTTGAGAAGTCAATCTGAGATGCATCAAAAGAGGCTACGGACCTGAATTTGGCGTGCTAATCGCGTTCAACCTAATGGCATCATAGAGAGCTAGCCCGTCTGTTTAACGCACATTTGACGGACGGTGTCCTTGGTCCATACTTGTGTTAACCCCCCCTCACACAACTTCATTGTGGAAAAGCCCACATGCTGAGGGCATGTTTCCTCTGACTTGCAGACTCTGACCAGCTAGTCTGCGAGTCAGAGTCAGGAATTCTCTAAATAATGGAGGCTCTCGGTCTCAGTGTCTGATTCTCTGAGCCCGGCCCGCCGTTATCTGAACGATTTCCGCTGGCTCCTTCACTTCTCATCATCTGCCTGCAGCTGTTTCTGTTGGCCGGCCACTCGGCCGCTTTGTTTTCCACGGCAGAGGCTGGTTAATGTGCCTCAGCGAGGGACCTAATGTCAGATCCATCAAGCTGTTTTGGTTCTGTTGGAAAAGCAAATGAAAGCGCGTCAACAGATTCACTCTAGTCGTTCTCCGGTTGATGGGATATGAAGTAGAAAGGCTCTTTTGGAGACAAAGAGCCGTTAAGGGGAGTGGGGGAAGCCCAGCGTGGTCCTCGTGCTGCTGCTGGATCACAGAGAAACCTCCTTCAGGCCTCCTCTCCGTCGCGTCTTTGATGTCAACGCCTTTGATTCTGTGATCAATCAGCTTTCAGAGAAGAAAAGTTCAGACTTTGATGTTCATTTTTTGTCCATCGCTCCTGCCAGCTTCTGCTTCTTTTTGAGCAAAGTTGGTGCTGATCATGTTGCCGTGGTTACCATGGGGTCATCGTTGGGTTCGCAGGTTTCTCCGCATCTTACAAGTTCGACGTAAAGACTTTGACCTCTAATTGTTTGTGGATTAAAATCTAGTGGCTGTTCGTGCGGCGCTGAAAGCTTAGAGGCTCCTAAGCTGAGGTCAGATAAAAAAGCTGGATTTGAACCTTCAACCCATCTCTAAATCAGACACATATGGAGCCTCTGACACCTACACGATGTTCCAGACCAAAAGGTCTTTAGTTCTGACCTTTCTGAGTGAGGAGGATGCAGAAGACCAGAGGAGATGGAGGCAAGGAGCAACCGAAAGGCAAAGAAGGTTAAAGATCACTTTAAATCAGCTTTTAAAGATTAGAAGCAGCTCTGTCTTTCATTGGTTTAGAACTTAAACCTTCCAGATACAATCAATAAGCTATTTTTTTCTATTTAAAATACTAATTTGCACTATTGAGGACATTTAAATGATTTTATTTCATCATAACAGCATGAAGTAATTCTAAATTGGGAAATACTCAGTTATCCCACATTCTGTTTGTTTTTAGCTGATCTTCCAATGTGTTTGTAAGAACACTGACTGAACCGCTACACCCGCACAGAAACGCCGCACGAGGAAGCGCTCTGGTGTCATTTAGCAGTAGATTAGAAAGGATTAGTGTTCTTAGAAAGGAGGAACTTGTCCGATGGGTTTCTGCCTTCAGTGAGTGGGCCGCTTTTTTGTTTCTTGGCACTGAAATTGGCACAGAAAACAGGACCTTAGGGCCACACAGCTGTAAAAAACCAGAATCTCTTTCATTTGTACTAATTTCTTTTAGCACGTATACGAGAATTGGACTGGGTGGCTCCTCCCCCCTGCCGTTCCAAACAGGAAGTGGCTCCAAGAAGCCGAAATCCCACAGACGTGTATAGAGACATAAACAGCTGCTACTCGGTCAAAATAACCATTCTGGATCTGATAGCTTTTTTTTTTTTTAAGTCTTCTATATAGTCTTCGGTTTCTATAGTTTCTGACCAATCGGATGCCTATAAAAGTAGGTGGAGCCACGTCCAAAACATTTGACAGATTGCATGTGGCCCTCCTTCAACAAGCCCAGTCATGATTGGGGAGAGTGGTTGCCGTAGCGACTCAGAATCTGACTCTGTATCATGAAAAGATGGCGACTGATTTAACGTGATTTGGTTGAACCCGGAAGTAGAGGGTACCTAGAGCCGCGTAACATAAAAGTAAAGTGTTTTTGCCTAACTCTAAATTAATAACCAAACACCAAAAAATTGTCTAAAATAACAAATGTATTTACAAATTAATTATAAATACAAGTCAACAATAACTTTAGTGTTTTACATCTATGTTTTAATGTATTGGCTAGAATAAAAAAATATTACATATTTCTGCCTTAAATTTGATGAATTCGTGGCTTCTTTAACCTGCTTTTTCACTTTCTTTGGATGTATTGACTTGTTTATTTGTCCATCTGATTGTTGTGCAATAATTGCTAATAAAGTTGCTTTGAATTAAAAACAAGACGCTCCTTCAGGCGTGACCCGTGTCTCTGCGTCTTCCTCAGAACCCCGACATGCTGACGAGGAAGATCAACCTGTGTCACATCAACGCCCACATCACATGCCGCCTGTGCGAGGGCTACCTGATCGACGCCACCACCGTCACAGAGTGCTTGCACACCTGTAAGTCCCCCCCGCACGCGACCCCGCTGGCCCTGAAGCTCGTCACTCGACGAGTTCTCCTGGGTTTTTTTCCACAACCAGCCGGTTTGCCTGATGAGGTTTTTGTACGATCAGAAGAGAGTTGAAAAGTCAGATTATATTCTAGTTTTATAAACGTTTTTGCCTTAAAACAAACACTTTAAAGGTCTTGTTTGTTTAAAAAAAAACATAACATTTCCAGCTAGAAACTTCCCAACTCCTCATTTTTTCTTCAGGAAGTCATTTTTAATCGTCACAGGACTTCCTCCATCCTTTCTGCTGGAAGTCATTTAGGTTACGTTCACACTGCAGGCAATATTTGGGGTGATCGCTCTGTTCAGGCCAAACTCCAGGGCTCTTATCGCAACCGGGCGGTTTTTGAAAAGATTTCCAGCGAAATAGCCGAGCGTGGTGTTGAACCTTCCCCGCCATGACTTTTTTTCCCTCTTTCCGACCGTGGTCAGAAGCGCGGGGGAGACCGGCTTCTCCAGGGCCGAAGGCGGAGCCTCCTCCGGGGTTCACGTCCCCGTTCAGACCCTCACATTCTCCAAATCGGATTAATAAAGAGTCCATAGCATTTATTCTGGGGGAAACCTTCTTTTATTACCGTTCCCCTTCCTCCGTAACACACATCATGAATGTGCCCCCCCACTGCCCCCCCCTTTGTGAAAATAAATGTAATAATGCAGAAGAGCTCCGCTGTTGACAACATCCATTGTTAACGTTAGCTACTTCCACGAACAACGAGTGACGTGGTTCACCGTTGAGGACTCTTCTGCATGCGGGTCACTTCTGGGTCGTGTCACAGTCACACTGCAGATCACAAAAGTTCAGATTTACTTGAAAATGTGAACGATCTTGCAAAAAAAAAAAAATCGGATTTTTTTCAAAAAATCCGAATTGAGCACTAAGCCCTGCAGTGTGAACGTAGCCTTAGACTTTTTTCCAGTGAATTTCAAACGTCTTGATGTAAGGATGTGTTTTGTAAAAACCTGATTCAGATGGAAGAAGGACCAAACTGGTGCTGGAGCACTGACTGTAAGCCAGGAAGAGACTTCTTCTTCTTCTTCTTCTTCTTCTCAGATCTGCGGTTTTTAGAGACTTCTACAGTTTTTAAATGATCTGAAAGGGAACTGTACGATGCTCAAGTGGACGTCCGTGTTTGTTTTTTGTTATTTTTTGTAGCTTCCAGGAACTCCTGAACATATTCTGTAAAATATCTGCCTTAAACCTTCAAATCAAAACACTAGATTTCGTGTCGGAACCCTTAAGATATGTTTTTTTTTTTTTTTTTTGTAAAGTTGGCCAGCTTGGTGCAGCTGTTAAATCTAGAATCCAGTCGTTTTTCAAAATAAAACTCCCTTCAGAATCAGATTAGAAATGTAAATGAATGTAATATTTTTTTTTTTTTTTTTGTCTGCGGCCCGGTAACGATTGTCTGCGGTCTGGGGACTGAGGAGCTCTTCTTTACAAGAGAGGAACCAACTTTACCCACACTGGCTCAGAACTGCATGATTATCTGGCTGCTGATCAGAAGACACGATCTGGACGATGGAGAAGAAGCTGCAGGACGTCGGCAGCTGCATCTCCACCTCGTCCTGCTTGTCGCCAGTCGTCCGGGTCATCAAACGTCATTCGATGTCTGATTTCATCTCCAGATTTTTTTTTTAATCCCTGAAATCTGAGCCGGCTTCTTGTCAGTTTTCAGGCTTTGAAGACACAAACATCAGCTCGGGGTTTCTGCTTCCCCTCAAACACTTAAAATCCTCTGTTAAAAAACGTCTCTGGAATCTGGTTTGTGCTGGACTTCACCTTCTGAAATCAACAGCTCATAAAACCTTCTGTTTCCGTCTTTAGAGAGAAATCCTTAAATCTTTTTGTTAGTTCTGGGGTCTCTGGGTTCGTGGAGCCTGTTTACGTCCGCGGTAAAGCTCCTCGACAGTCACATGAGAGGCGTGTGAGGTCGCAGAGGCCCCATCAGCCATAACCTCACGCCAAGCTGACGATCGTCCTGCTGCAAACTCGACTGGAGGGTGGGAGGTCGGTCTCAGGCGCTCTTGGACACAAACCGAAGTTCTGCTGATGTTTGCAGCTGGAAAAACCTCTCAGGTTACAGACAGACCAGCGTCAGTACCTCTGCTGCCCACCAGAGGGCGTGCTTGCACCGCAGATGGGCGGCTGGTTGTGACGTCAGAGTTCAGGCTCTTCGGCGTGATGGAGGCTTAGGGAGCAGATTCACCTCACGTCTCCACTGCAGCGGCGGCCGCAGCTTCAGCAGCAGAAGGCTGGTTTCAGCAGAATTTATGGAGACGGCTTCATAAACCCTCAGTTTAAAGTTATGGAAACCATTACATACCATAGATTTAATCCACACAATAATATGTTCAACTTGCAAAGCAGAACTCCTTTGTTAACTGATATTCATGGTTTCCGGTATTATAAAATGCAGTTCCCAAAGGGTTTTCATTTTTGCTCAAAATAGTTATTTTTTATTTATTTATATTTTCGTGTCACACCAGCTGAGTTTGAACATCTACATTTTTGTTAAATAGAAAAAAAAAAACCATCACATTTTTACAAAGCATTTCCCAATTTTTAAATGTATCTTAGTCCATTGCTTGCAAATTTATTTTTAGTTTGTCAACAGAGAGCCTCAAAATGTGCAACAATGTGTTTCTTTACTGAGATGTAGTTCATTTTTCGTACATTTATTGACTTTATTGCTTTGTGGAAAACGCGGCACACAAATGCAGCACAGCATCGGGAGGGGGGGGCTCCTCCATTTAGAGCCAATAATGGGAAATGCACAGTGTTTGATGTGTGTGTGTGTGTGTGTGTGTGTGTGTGTGCAGTCTGCAGAAGCTGCCTTGTGAAGTATCTGGAGGAGAACAACACGTGTCCCACGTGTAGGATTGTTATTCATCAGAGCCATCCACTGCAGTATATTGGGTGAGTGAAGGACCGTACACCCCCCCCCCCACCCCCCCACCCACACACACACACACCAGCTGATGGTCGCTCTTTATCTCAGAAAACCTGAGACCCTTTTTTTTTCCTTTTTATTCATCTGAGATCAGATGGTCCCCGATGTTATAGGCTGTGTCGTTGTTTTTTCCCAGAAGGCCTCTAATGCATAGTCATTAATTAGTTTAGAAACTCGGCGTCGGCTGAGCAGCTGGAAAACGTCGGACACACCGGGAATGCTAAACCAGCAGCCCCTCCCTCATTTTCTGATTAAAAAAAATGGTGTTTTTTTGGTGTTTTTAACATGATCTATGATGATGGAGGAAGAAAATTCAGATTGAAAGTATTTCTCCATTCGATTTGTTGTGAATCAGGAGCAGAGAGGGAGAAAAATGCTGACCGTATTTGTGAAAAAAAAAAAATATATACGCTGGGCGGCACATATTTTTTTTATGTCACAAATACGAAAGCATGTCACATGATGTATTTGTCTTTCCTTGTCTGAGCTGGACTCAGGATTAAAAACTCCACGTTGCTCACCGTTTTTGTTGCACCTCTAATGTTAGGGTTGTGAGGGGCTGTCGGCTAGCGGGGGAGAGTGTGAACAAAGAGCTCTCAGTTATGGGTGATGGGCTGGGAGGAGGGCCGCCCTCAGCTCAGAGGTGAATCTCTTATGAACTCCTGTCCTAGAGGACGGCACGGGTTTTTGGATTTCGCCCCAAAAACATACTGAAAAGACCAGCTGGAACACTTTAAAAAAGATCAAACGATGATCAGAGTGGAACTTTAAGGTGGAATCGAGGCTTCTTCCACGAGTCTGGACATTTGGGGGCAGATTTCGGAGCCTTGTCCCCCTGCAGGGCGACACCCTCGACCTCTGGGGAACTTTATTAAGTCAAGCTACAGCAACTTTCCCTTTATTTAAACAAGCAAAGACGAAATATTGTCCTGCAGTGTTTGCCCAACTATGAGCATATTGTAAAGTTTATGAGCTGTGGAGGATCAACTAACTAATTCTGCATAAAGAAAACTTGAAATAGGATCAAAAGTGTCCAATTCTGCGCAAAACGCACAACAAAGCACTCATCAAATACAATTTTACCATTTAAAAAAAATTCTATATCATCGATTCAGGTAAACCATTACCATGGGCGTTTCATTTTAAACACATTTTATTGTCTTTTTACATCTATTTTTCCAAGATTTCATGAAAATCTTTCCGTTGTTTTCCTCCTCCTTTATTTTGAAAATACCTCTTTGGGTTTTTCTAATTGATTGAAAGCAGAAAAATGAATCCTCTGATGGTTTTTCTCCAGAGAACTATGCACCGAACCAAAATTGGAGTTGATTTGCTCTTTTTTTATTTTTTTATGATAATATGAATTCAAGTTTGATTCACTTTCTGAAGGCTTCAACAGAGAGGGAGAAAACGGCCATGACTGAAGACCGCAGTACCCTCTCTCCAACAGCAGGGGTCGTTGTTTTGCTTCTTGAAGGTCCTCTTCCGGCCGCTAATTTAGTCCGTCGCGCAGCAGCTCCTGGTGGAGCAGCAGGGCCGGATAAACGCCCCACGCTCCGCGACTCTTTTTCCTCCACGGCGATGCGGCGGACTCCCGTCCGTCCGCCGGCTGTCAGAGGCGGGTGTCAAGCGGCGCTGCACACCCAGGCCGCCCCCGTGGTGCAGCCCTGTCAGCAGAACCAGCTGCTTAGCACTGAAACTGACAGGGACATGTGCTGCACCCTAAAAGTGTCAACGGGGCACTTTTTTTTTTTTTTCCCTTTTTCGCCCTCCTCTTGTCACATATCGGACATTTTTCCATAAATGTCATCCTGGGATTTGCAGCTTTTTATCAGCAGCTCTGTTGAGGGGGCAGAGGGGGGGTGAAGGAGGCAGCTCTTTCACTCAAAGGAACCCCAGAAAGATGCAAAAAGGCCACAGGAGTGGAGAAAATCCTGACTTCCCTCCTGTTCTATGAATCTTTAATGCAGGTCTACGAATCAGTGCAGACGGTTTACACCAAATTACACGGCAGGTTGACGTCTGCGGGTGTGAAAGTGCTCAAAATCAACCGTGTTTTTTCCTTTCCAGCCATGACAGAACAATGCAGGACATTGTGTACAAGCTCGTACCGGGACTTCAAGAGGGTAAGAGCCGTCCAATTTTATTTATTTATTTATTTATTCCCGCCACGACTGTCCCAGCAGCCTTCCTCTCTTCCTCTCTCCTTTTTGGTTTGTCTCTCCTGCAGCGGAGATAAAGAAGCAGAGGGAGTTCTACCAGAAGTTGGGCATGGAGGTGCCCGGAGACGTCAAAGGAGAGCTGTGCAACATGAAAATCCCTCTAGATCAGCGCAATGGTACGACCCGGGCACCCACACGGTCATGCTGGTTTTCAGCGACGGGGGCCGAACGTGTTCGACTTAAATAAGAACGGCGTTCAGATGATTCAAATGTTTTCAAAAAGCTCGAGAACCATCCTGGATGAAAACTATTAAACCTCCGACCTGCCGCCGTTTTCTTTTTTTTTTTTCCTCGCCATAAGGTCCCACAAACTCACGGATAAATTCCCAGGAATCCCTTCAATTACCCTGCTAATGCAGACCCACTCTGATCATAATTGAGCTTTTAACGTATTCTTGTGGCATTTTTCTGAGGATTCAGGAAATGTATAGAGAAGATTAAGACTAAGGTTGCATTTCTGAGTCTTTCTGAATTCAAATCGTGGTGAATCAGCTGGAAAAAAGATCGTTTTTGGGACGTAGGTCGACGAGCCACGATCTCCCTGCTCCGCCCCTTTCCGATCATCCACCGTCAGACCAATAGATCTTTGAACGTCTTTGTTTTCCTCGTCTGAGCTGGAATCTGGATCCAAACTGTATCTGCAAACAGATGGATGATGGGGAAGGGGGGCGGGCTTATTCTGTGCCAACAGTCCTGTCCACATCTCGGAGGTGAATTCCTGATGCTCTGCAGAAACTTGATTCTGCCAAAAAAATAATTTTGAACCATCATCAAAAGACTCGGTAGGATAAATAGACCTAAAGAAGATTGGAGTTGGACTTTAAGGGGTCAACATATTTAAGGTGGCACTGAAAAGTTGAACTGTTACAGCAGTAGTTGAGCAGGTATGGATATTTTAGGCAAGACATTTCAGTTTTTGGCTCTCCCCTCAGAGTGGGACTGGATGATGGTCGGTTCTGGTTTAACGGACGCAGAACTCGCTATCGGCCAGCGTCTGTCCTAACGGTGTAGAAAACCGCCGCTCTTTCTAACGGAGCTGTTAGCTATTAGACGCTAATGACTGACATTAGAGAAACAACTGCCAGAACCAGCGGCAGCCATTAAACCCCACAGATAGAGGTAATTGAAGAAACTTGGGGGGGGGGTGAGCCTCCGGGCTGTGCTGAAGCGGCTCACCGCTGCGGGGCTCGGGGAGTGTGCGTCCAGAGGCCGTCCTGCCGGCAGGACTAATCGCCGCCTTAAACCTCCTCTTTGATTCGCTGCTAATTAGGGCTCCGACACTGTGTGTGGTCGTTTCATCTGAATCACACACGCCATTTACAGAGGACACGCAGTTTGGGAACAGGCAAGCCATCGACTGCATGTGGGAACTGGACCGACTGACTCCTCCCACCTGGCGTTCCAAACAGGAAGTGGCTCCAAGAAGCCAAAATTCCACAGACTTTGATAGAGACATAAACAGCTGTTACTCCGTCATTCCATTAGTCAGAATAACCGTTCTGGATCTGATACGGTTATTTTTTAAACATTTTCTTGACAGTCCTTTTTTTCATGATATTTAATAATAATTAATAATTAATAATTAATAAGTAATAATCAATAATTAATATTTTATATTTTATATTTTATATTTTATATTTTATAATAATAAACAGTATTTGTATAGCACCTTTTAAGATAAAAATCACAAAGTGCTTCACAGTAAAACACAGAATATATTAAAAAAAAACAAAAAAGCAAAAGATTTTCTGTGGTTTAAGTAATTCAAGTTATAAACTGACCAATCAGACGCCTCAATAAAAGTAGGCGGAGCCTGCTGGCCCCCTGAAATGTAATGTTATTAATATAGTTCAACAAATCTGCCCCTCTTTGTAAAACGTTTGGACACCCCTGGTATATGACATCTACAACCACAACCATCCTAAAATGAAGGAAGAATTTATTGAGAGAGTTTCAGAAATGACTGGTGATGGATGAAATCCACAAAGTAGGAAAACTCCTCACTACACACCTTCTCCACTTCTCTCTCTTAAAGTTTCATTCAAAGAACATTGACAGGAAGGAGATTGATTGATTGATTGATTGACAGTCGTCTGTAGCCAATCAGGATGCAGAACACAATGAACTGTAAAAAAAAAAGAAAGAAGAATAAAACCAAAATGCTGGTTTTTAGGTATGACACATGGAATGGCGGGAAGGCAGTGTTGTGAGAAAAAGGACAAGGAGGTTCATGTTGTCATCCTGACATGTCATGAGCGGCATCACTTCTCGAGTGGCGCTTTCGAGAAGTGATGCCGCTCATGACATGTCAGGATGACCACACGGTGCCTATCAGCACCAAAAGCAAGGTTTAATCGTTCCCATCGTAAACACACTTCTTACATAGATATAAATTGCAAAGATCCGACAGGAACTGCAGATCAACAGCGCCTGGTGGGACCCTAAAAGTATGCAGCCGCTCCTCCTCCGCCACGTTATTCACTCTCAGGCTCGGGCACGCCGAGAGTTTTTAAGAGTGTAGGCAGAGGAGGAGAAAAAAGGGCTTCATTACATCGGCTGTCGGTGATTTACCAGAGAGATTGCAAACAAATAGGCTCTTTGGCGTCCTGAGGGATGAAAGGCAGCCGCAGATTTTCTGCGTTTTATGGCAATAAAACGGCTGTGAAGTGTTTGCAAATCATTTCTTGGCAGCAGATATTCTGCCTTCTCCTCCTCCTCCTCCGAAGCGGGGACGATCAGTGCGATATATTCTAACAAGATGGCTTCATAAAGCACCTCCAGGCTCTCTGCTCACCTTTTATATGGAGCCTCTAGCTGTAGGAAACTTTTTGTGGGATTCTTTTTTTTATTTTTTACCTTTTAATCATGATGATGCCGTTTGTAGGGCATAGTTTCTGCGGACCGGCATTAGCTCATCGGGCATTTGTTGTGGCACAACCCATCTGTTTACCCATCACACCCCAACTCTACGTTGGCATGTGCATCAAAGATGGCGACCAATGTCGTAGCTATCCGGCCGTTCCAGTTCTGATCCAGATTCCAGCTCTAAACGAAGACGTTCATGGATCTACTGGTCTGCAGGTGGATGATTAAAAGGGGCGGAGCTTTTCTTTTCTTGGTCACAAGCTCTTCTTTTTTAAAACTGCACTTTTTTTTTTTTTTTCTGCTCCAAGGACACGTTAAAAACACAATTTTCACACCATTTGACGTTGAGCTGCAGAACCCTCCCGTCTCCGTCTGCTGACAGTGCGAGGCTCCACGCCAGCGAACCCAACACGCCAAATTACCTTCACGGGAGAAGATGGAGCGGCGTGGGGGGGGAGTGATGAGTCTGCAGAGAACGCAGCTAACTCCCACACAAACGCATCGCCTCGCACCCCCCCCTTCAGCTTTTACAACCCAATTGTGTCCGCTTTCGGGACTTCATTGTTGTTTAGTTTGCACAAACGCACAGGAGTGATGATTCTGAAACCTCTGTGCGCGGAAGGCTCTAAAGGTTGGAAAGCTCCCCGTTGGGGTCGTGATTCCCTCTCACCAAGCGGTAAACGAAGCAGAAGCCTGGCGAGACTTCCTGGTCACGGGGGCGTTTTATTTATTTATTTATTTATTTATTTATTTTTTAACTCTTCCAGACTCTACTCACTTTGTTTCAAGAAGCTCTGGAAAAAAAAGTCACAGTATTACAGCCATTGCGGAAAGACGAGAAAGTTGTGCGCCGCCGCCGCCTCTGCGGTGTGATTTCTACATGAATGTTCGCGCGAACAGAACCCTCCTGGACTGAAGTTTGGATGGTGGATGTGACTGCAGCCCAAATAAATAATAGATCAAAAGCTGGCGGTGGCACAGACTCCATGTTGCCAGGAAACCACATTTTAGCTGTCACACACGTCAGGGTCCGTGAGCAACACGAGCATGAGAACCAGCGCTGCACCTTCCTCACGAATTCATGCAATCAGCATCAGGACGACCCCCAGATGCTGCCAACCCCTGCGGCGCCAAGACTACTTCTTCACCGATGCCCTGAGGACGGAGCGCAAGTCCAGTCTGGGAAACGAGTCTCTGGAATTTGTTCTCTGATGTTCAGAATTAGAATTTGTCTTTCTGCACCCATTGAATGCAGGACAAAACTGTACAGACTCCCGGAACATTGAAGAATGCTAACAATTCTGCTGGGTTAACAAAATAAAAGCATGTCAGAACTTCCTCCTTGAACCCTGCAGTTATTTTTTTCTTCTGTGGTTTACCCATCAGGTGATGCTAAATCAGAGGACACGACCAACAAGGAAGCAGGAGAGGAGAAACCAGAGGAGGACAATGACTATCACCGCAGTGACGAGCAGGTACGGTCTCCTCAAACTCCAGCTAACGTGACAGCAAATCAGAGAAAACACACCAAACGAGAGAGAAAGAGAAAAGAGATAAAAACTGGTCCAGGAAGGCTGCTGCTGCTCCTCCGCCTCCTTCTCTTTCTTCACCACTCAGACGTAGGAATTAGCGCACACGGTTGACTCCAACAGCACTTCCCCACTGCCCTCTGGATGACTTTGCAGGCCGCGACCTTGACGTTCCAGGACGTTCCAATTAAACCGACCCCCGTTTAGCAGAATCACAATAAAGCGTAACCAATTTCTGAATAAATGCTGGTTCATTGGGTTTGGGTTGGTTTTTCACACGTTAATGCTTCCGATTTCGCAGCGTTTCTATGATAGGATCCAGACAGAAAACCCAATAAACACAGTGAGTGACTTTAGAAAACAGAAGATTGAAATATTGGAACGTCCCACTCATGCTGTCGGTCTTTTATAGTCTTCTAAGGTTTGGGTGCTGGACAGGGTAGTGAAGCTTTTCTGTCGGGCAGGATTCTGTTGCCATACGCCTCAGTATTGCACCATAATGGCTGCGTGTTGTTGCCTCGCCTCGGCTCTGAGGACTCCACATCGGCGTGCCGTAATGCGATGAAGCTGCCTCGCAGGCCTTGGAGTCCAGATCACCAGCGATGCTTTTATTTCTCATTACCAGCCTCCCCCTCCAGCGCCTCTGCACAGCAGATATATTAGGTTGTTGGTCTTTGCTTATTGCAGGGCAGACTGTGTTTGTTTGAGCGCGGAGAGGACGTTTAAACAGAAGCAGAGCATTTCTGGCTCCTCGCGGCTCTGGAGGGAGCAGTAGAGATGCTGTTTTGCTGGCTCCATGGGTGGGGTCGCAGTAATATATTCCAGCTCCTCCACCCACGGACTACTAAAGCCACCCACCATGTCGAGGTGAGGGGAGTGGAGGGAAACTCCACTTTCTGAGTGAGAAACCTCCAGTTTGAACAGATGAAGCCAGCACTTAATATAGGTATAATCTTTTTTGTGACTCTCGCCCAGTTCCACAAGCCCAGAAACGACCACAGTTTCCATAATGAAGTTCTATGTCATGAAGGTTCTCCTTTGTCTAGACGAGGCTTCAGACAGAATTTGTCTCCTGTTCACCACTCTGCAAAACCACATGAGACGTCTTCTCATTCTGGAATGACCTGAAGGAGATATACGGGGCTCAAACCCAGCACCATTCAGACTAAACGCTTCAACAAAGAAGATTTTACTCCACTTCAAAAAGAAGTTCCAGCAATTAAGACTTGTTTGTCTTCTCGTGCTTTGATATCAGGCTAATGCTAACATGCGTAGGCCTTAGTCACATGCACGGGTCAGCCCCTGCACGGGTTCTGTGGGCTTTTGGGCTGTCCGGGTCCATTGAGGGGCGTAGAGAGGAGCGGCTGCGTCTTAAGGGGGAGCGCAGGCGTGTCGTGCAGTTCCCTTGAGGCTCCAGCGACCACTTCAAGGGTCATGAACATGGAACGCGCCATTGTCGTGTGTGTGATAAATGCATTTATAAGGACAATGGAAGTTACTAACACTTGTGACGTACAGGGGATGCTGTCGTACGGCGTCCTGACGCCATGTCGCGAGTACCGACTCTTGCTTCTCTTCCGGGATGTGCTGGTTGGACGCTCGTATCACGAGACCAGCACTGATGGACTCCCTTGTGCATTCCACAAGATTTGGTGGGGCTGAAATAAAAAAATCCACAGGATGCGCCTGCATACCACCTGCTTCACCCTTGTGTGTGTTCGCTACGACCCATCGCCCGCAGAATGCCCCAAATGTGAAAATGTTGTCTCTAGAGCTCCAGCAAGCGAGATATTTCCCACCTTTGTGGCCCGTACAGGTTTGACCTCACCTGCAGACAGCTTTGTTAGCTTAAACAGTTCTTTAGTAGACATTTTCACCAAATACATATCGAGCAATCCTCTAACATTACTGAACTGGAACACTGAACCAAAGACAACCTGGATTGAAGGATGAAGCCTGAATACTACCAGATTTAGTGATTTAGCCAGGGGTTACACCATGTTGTGATTTTTTTTTTTAATTTTTAAAATTGTCACTAGCATAAATCTCAGCGTTTAATGTGTTTTATGTTAAAACGAGTCGCACTAAACTGACCTCCAGAACGGCGTCTTACCTCGGAATAAAACACAGAGGATGATGCTTCCTGTCCAACCACGTGTTGTGATTGCCCCCTAGTGATGTTTTTTGGACAGTTAGCTGTGGCCTCTCCCTGATTGGTCACAGCTGCCTGCAATTATTTCTATTTCCTGTTCCTGTGCTGTGTCATTTGTTTGGACTCTCGGGTAAATCTGTGAAACCTTATGAACGTGTTTGAGTCTTCCTGCTCGCGGATTTATCTTCCCTGACCACCATGATTGATTCTTTGGAGGGTTTGTGAGTTTTTGGGGTCTTTTACCTGTGATGAGACAGGCTCCTTTCTGGTACTAACATGATAATATTGGATCTAAAATGATGGCTTCTCCTCTGAAAGGGTCACATGTTTTCTGCCAAGAGTTTCACACAAAGACCAGATGAAAACTTGTCCTGATCATCTTGTAAATCCATTGCAGCGTATAAGCTTGGGTTTTAGCTGTAGAACATCTTCCAGAAAACGGCAATGTGAGGACTCAAGTGGAAGCTTTCTCCCGTTTGTGTGTCCTCAGGTCAGCATTTGCTTGGAATGCAACAGCAGCAAGCTCCGAGGGCTGAAGCGAAAGTGGATCCGCTGCTCCGCACAAGCCACCGTCCTCCACCTAAAGAAGTTCATCGCCAAAAAGCTCAATTTGACGTCATTTAACGAGGTAGGCGGAGCCGCTGTTGCACTCTGATTGGATGTAAGAATCAGAGAAGCAGGACGCCTTTATGGTCACCGTCTACATGTGTAGCATTACCAGGGGAGAGTGCAAACAGATGGATGATGGGAAAGGACGCACCTACCTGTTCAAAATGATCATTTTTTGCCGGGTTCCTGTGGTCAGACGGGAGACGCGGTTCATCGTCTTAATGTCTTTGACTCTTAGAAAACATAAATATTTTCCTCTGCGTGGAATTCCTTCACATTTGTCATGAAGGCAGAACCAGCGGCGTATTTTTGTCGTCTGAAGCAGTCGGAACAAATCCCCCAAATCCTGGGATTTGTTTGAAGTTCTTGGAGCTCCGGCTGAGCTGTGTGGGAACCAAAGTTTACTTGACTGCAAGAAATTACGTAAAAAAGAAAAGAAAAGAAAAAAGAAGTCTGTTAATTATATTTCCCTGCGCTGACTCATGTAGGCCTTTGTGTTTGGTATATTTAGCATGAAAGCAAACCCTCATAAGATCTCATTTTGCTGCTAATGTTTTTGCCGCCCCATTTGCAGCAGCGGGTGGGTGGGTGGGTGGGGGGTTGTGGGCGATGATTTGACAGATGGATTTTTTTTTTTTTTTTTCCACGGCGTGAATAATCGCCGCAGCCTCCGTCTTGTTGTCTGTTTGTTGGCCGCCTCACAGAGGAGTGGGCGGGCTCCATCATATCGCCGGCCTCCATAGCTCCGCTCTGGCGCGGCGGCTGTGTTCTGCCCGCCAGCCATTGTTGTGTCATTTACCCCCCCCCCCCCCCACACACACACACACACACATACACACAAAGAGGAGATGTGGCTTGAAACACGTCTGCTTTGAGCGCCTGTCAGCGAAGAGCGCGGCGCCTCGTGAACCTCTGAGCAGGAGGTGTGATCTTTAACCACCTGATAGACAGGAAACGTCCAGCAGCAGGAGGAGGAGGAGGAGCAGGAGGCGGGGCTTATGACCTTTTATCCCATCAGGATCTCATCTTTCCTCAGAACTTCAGTCTGAAACTTTTCAGACATTAGAAACTTTTTCCTTCTATCCTCAGATCAGATCCATCCTCATGAAGGGACTGTGTTGTTTTTGGATTTTAATGCTATTTTCATGTTTTTTTCTTCACGTGAGATTATAGTAATTATAGTAATCTTATAATTTGAGACATGAAAACATGCTGGCTTCATCTATGATCTGAAACCGCTGAAAACGGATAAACTGCTGTTAAGGGCTGCACGATATGAAGAAAACTCGTGATTTGTGACATCAGTGATCAATATCGCGATGACGATATAACTTACAATACAGGAACAAATCAACCAAAAAATTCATTTCCATTTCACTGCAACGGTTTAATGTAAATATGAGTCAAAATAACGTTAATTATACTCCAAATGACCCTCATCAAAGGGCTCCATCTGATTGGTCAACCTCATAAAGGGATTCATTTGATTGGTTAAATACTTTAAGCTGCCATAAGATTGTCTTAGCACGTTTATGGTAACCATTTATTGCAATTTTTAGCCATTTTTTGGGATATGTGTACTTGATATTGCGATAACGATAATGTTGTTCAGGCCTACTGCTGTCTCTGAGCAACTCAATGCAGCTTCAGTGAGGCCTGCATATTAGGGAATTGACCATAAGCGCTTCTGAATCGTTTTGGGAATTTAAGAACTCGAGAATTTAAAAATGGATGGGAATTATTGTGAAAGTATCAAGCAGAACGTAAATGCGCTGCGGGTTTTCAACACGGACATATCTGAGGAGCACGCAAACACGGCCGACCGTGACCAGAACACGTGATCCGACTGGAACGGACTTTGTTTAGAGCTAATGCTTGAAGCATCTTGGCTTTTTCCATGTCGACGGCCATAAAGGCTTTGGACAAGGCTTATAGCATGTTTAAGTTGGGTCGTACCAAAATGTACGAGTATTTAGGGAACACAACAAATACAAAGTCATATTATTGTGATTAAAAACTGTGTTTTTAACATGTTCTTGTAGAATTTCTCTCCTCATGGAGGACACATATTCAGAAAATTTGGCTAAAAATTGTATTTCTAAATATTTTAAATTATTGTCAGACAAATACATTGTGTGAGGGGCTGTAAGCTAGCAGGACAGAGTGTAAACAGAGAGCTCTCAGCAATGGGGTGGGACACTAACAGTCCACAACTCAGATGAACTCCTGCAGATACTATGTCCTAGAAAACGACTCAGTTTTTTTGTTTC
Source organism: Oryzias curvinotus (assembly GCA_023969325.1). Taxonomy (NCBI): domain Eukaryota; kingdom Metazoa; phylum Chordata; class Actinopteri; order Beloniformes; family Adrianichthyidae; genus Oryzias; species Oryzias curvinotus. Next base: position 19,187,790 of record CM043721.1, read on the forward strand.
TTTTTTTGGTCTAAAAACACAATACCGTATTTTCTGGACTAGAAGCCACTCCTTTTTTTTTCCCGAGGTTTAGAACCATACGGCTTATACTATATTCTGTGGATCTTTCTTCCACCACTAGGGGCGCTCTAACCGGACCAAGAATCAAAGATAAGATGGACGACAAGTCCATGCAAAGAAGAATAGACCACAATAGTTTTTCTTTAGCTGAGAGAACACGCATGACAAACTACTAACTGGTCATTATTTTGAAATCCTCGCCCCTTCATCATGGAAACCACGCAAAAGAGTTCACATGATGCAAAGGCTGTCGAGCATGCTATCCTGGAAGCTCATGTACTAAATATCTAATTTTTCAACTTAGATGTCTGCAGCTTGTCTGTCTTTTTTTTTTTTATAGAGCGGATGCGGCTTATATACAGTTGGGTTCTATAGTCCAAAAAATACGGTAATCATAGTTAAAAGACCACTGGGAACAATTGGACCATTTAAGTTGAGTTAATCAAGTATATTGATCTCATCCATACTCACAAATGCACTTTGGTGCTCCAATGTCTTGTGGTTGTGGTGATTCAGGATGTGTTGACCATCAGTTCACAATCCAATCATTGTCTACTGGATCTTAACAGATTTGCACCCCTACTTTATAGGTTTCTGGGGGGTTTTAGTTCTTTTGTTTTGAGACAGAATGGTCTGAATTTGGAAACATCTGATGAACATTCATGCAGTTCTTCAGGTTCCATCAGAGCTGGACCTGTGTGATCTCCAGCTCACGAGTAGAGGGACGAGGTTTTCTAGTTCTGAGCAGAAGTCATGGTTTCATCAACTTGAACAAAACCGCAGCCCCACACCATAATACTACCACCACTTCTGTTCATCTCTGTGAACTGATGGTGTTAAACCATAATGGATCATTTGATAAAGGTCCTTTTCCCCTGAGTTTGTTTGTATCAGCTGTTTAAAGTAAATTCTGACATTTCAGAGACTATCTATCACGCAGATCCGACCTTTAGGTCAGAAAATGTTCGTTCTTCTCTAACCGTACGCATTAATTGACCGTCTTCTAAGGCATTTAGTTCTCACCGATCGTTCATCTTCATCTCTTTAATTGAAGCTCTTGCTAAAGTTGTGATCTGCGTGTTAAAACGTCATTAGACTCGTAACGTTTCTGTTGTTTGGTTTTGTGCTTTAACGAGAACCGGTGAGCTGTTTATGATCATGACAGCAAAAACATCTGCTCTCAGTCAACAAGCATCAAATTTACTGTTTCAGCCTTTTCTCTGAATCTTTAAAAACAAAGAAAAAAATATTTAAATAAAACATTCAAGTTAGAAAAAAACTCTGCCGAATGAGGCTCATTGATCCTCCAGCTGCTGAAACCCAAATCGGTCTGTTATTGAAGATTTGACGGCTTCCTGTCGAGCGGCAATCTGTCGAATGAGAGCCGGAAATCCCCCTTTATGTCTGTGCATCCAACGTCTTCACAGCGTTTGGAGAGAGCCAGCAGGTGGCGCCGTCACTCCGCAGCTCCCTCCTGGCCTCTGAACTGACTGAAACGCGTGCAGACACAGTGGGGCGCGCCCGTCCCTCCTCCTGCGTGGGATTGTGGGAGTTTACCTGCTGTCAAAAACAGTCATCCGTTTCTTTCCCGTTTCTCTCCACAGCTGGACATTTTATGCAACGAAGAAATCCTGGGCAAGGACCACACGTTGAAATTTGTTGTCGTGACGAGATGGAGATTTAAGGTAACGGCTGATGCGATCTGTGGGATGGAAACGGAGGAGAAAGCTGCGCCGAGTCCATCAGAATGGATAGAAAACAGGGGCGATCCGCAGAATTCCTAGAAATGTTTTCACCAACTTTTAACTATAACAGGATTTTGCACCCTTTCAAAATAAAAGACCCATTTAGTCGTGTTAACCCAGCAGGAGCTGCAAAGTCTCACTTCACCATTTAGAATAATACACCATGATTTATGCTTTTGTGACCGTTTATTAATATCATGTAGCTTTAATACATTTCCAGTAATTGAAAAGTGTTATAAAGGACATAAAAAATATAGAAATTTATTTTACTTTTGACATCAGCACAGATAAGTTATTTTCAAAATAAAAAAACACCCTACATCAAATTTACCAAAAAATGTCAAACATGACCTTTTCTATCATTATGACATCAATTTTCTCTTTTAAAAAAATTGAATATAAAAAAGGACAATATTGGTGTGGAATCCCACTTCTTTCTAATGAAGTTCTGCACTTCAAGAACTTTGCCTCTAAACACTGTTGTTCAGCAGAAGATGGCAATATTTCAACTTATTCAGATATTTAACTCCTCTGACAGAAGATTAAACCTTTCATTATCTTTTTGATCACTTAACTGACATCTTGAAAATCCCAGCAGGGTTTTTCTGTGGCGTTTGCTCGTTGGGTTTTCTCCGTTGTCCTCTCACAGTCCAAAAACATGCTTCGTAGGTTACCTGTTGTCTCTAAATCACCCCCAGGTGAGTGGCACTTTGCAACCTGTTCAGGGCGAACCCCGCCTTCGCCCAACAGTAGCTGGGATAGGCTCCAGCAACCCCCTGACCTTGAAAGGGATTTAGCAGGTCCTTTTTCTTCAAAGAGCCACAATTCAGGAAGAGAAGTGGTTCTGGAGCCTTACGTTTGCAGAGCCCCGAACTACAGTAACAGTCCAGAAAACCCAGAGTCAAAAAACAGTCTGTAAAGGTCTTCCATGTGATTGAGCTAAAATAACGGCCGTAAACATACAATTCTGTTGAATTGTGGTGAATGAGCCTTCATTTTTTTCTTGTCACTTCCTGTTTGTGATCTGAATTGTCCGACCTCAGTTGGTGATTGGCTCATGCTAGTCGGTGCGGAAAAAATGGGAAAATCCCAACTCATAGAGAAAATATGGATTACTCGTTACAACATCAGTGGAAAACCTTACGAAGCCAACGACACACTTTACTTAAAGACATTTTAACAACCGGGATCAGGACCGTGGAGTCGCATGTGTGGAGCAAGAGGCGGCCGACCCAACTCCAGCTGTGTGTTTCATTTTCTATGAACGTACGGTCTGAAATGAGATGTTAAAGTGTTTCTAAAAAGGTCATGAATGCATGTTCTGTGAGTGAGTAAATGCCCTGACGGAGCCTGAACAAGAGCGGCTCTGTTAGGGATCAGAAAACAGTCCCGTCGCGTTTCCTGGGGTCAAACCTGCAGCATTTCCGTTGGGACAGCTGAAATAGCCCAGACAGTCTTTTCTAAAGGGTCACTGAAGAGCTTCTCTCGCCTTTCTTTCCAGAAATCTCCGCTCCTGCTTCATTACAGACCCAAGATGGAACTGCTGTAGCCCCGACGGACCAGACGGTTGCTTCTCTTTCTTTCTGTTCTCGGCCCGGTGGCCCCACAGACTGGACTGAACCTGTTTTAATTTATGCAAAGACAATAAACACCAAACCAATCGGTGAAGATCAAAAGCCAGCAAACCTAGGTTGTAATCTGGCAACAGAAAGCTGGAAACGGCAACGCCGGCGCGACTTTAGAGAGAAACCAACCTTTCCTTTTTCCTTCGTCCGCTTCATCCTACATATGTGAACACAACAAGGCAGAGAAAGCATATATTTATACTTTTGTACAGAAGAGACACAAAACACTACTGGTGCTCTGTTTACACACCAACACGATGTCGGGAGTCCTTTCATTCGCTCGGTGTTCTCCGCAGACGCCGGCTTTTTAAAACGGAGAAATGTTCACACTCAGCGTGTCTCTGCAGCACACAAAGTTTATGGAAAAGTTTATCACACCCATCCGTCAAACGTCTCTGGATTTGTTTTGATTTCTTTCGTCTCATTTGCTATTGGATTCCTAATGATTGTCAGTTGTGTATAGACTATTTTTTTTTCTGTTTAGTAACTTATGTTCTATATACGGATATTGTACATAAAATGTCATTACGGAGAGATTGAAGAGAGACTTTAGACTGTTAAAAGAGAGGATCCCAGAAGTGCTATCTATATGTTGGGTGATAAATTAGGGTTTTTAAAGACAGACTCCTTAATTAAATATATAAAAGCATCTCTATGTTGTCTCAGAAAGACACAAAAACCGCTATATGATATGATGAGACTTTAAGGCAGAGAAAGAGGAGGCATCCATTCAACAACTTGTTTTTATTTTCTGGCAAATAGTCCTCGTTAGATGTAAAAGATTGGCAAAAAAGGTTTTTTTTGCCACATTTGTGGGAATCTAACAGCAAAACTACCAAAGTTGGATCAAGAACGAGCGTTTTTCATTTGGGGGATCAAGTGTAAAGCATCTAAAATGGGCCTTCATGTTCTGTATTGTGTTTTTTATTTTGTTTTTTTTGTCACTGCCAGAGTTTTAAAGTATTTCAAAATGAAAGCTGCGGAGAAAAAACTTGGGCAAAACTTTCTGCATTTTTTTAAAAACAAATTCAGGTTTCATGCAGGGACTGGAGTTTTTTTTTTACATTTTGATAATGAAATTGAAAAAAAAATGACCTCTGTTTGGTCATTTGGTGCTTTTAAAATGTATCTTTGTAATCCTTTTAAGCCTGTTGCTGTTACCTGTTCTGCCCCCCCCCCTCCCCGCCTGCGGCGGCGTTGCTTTCCCAACCCGCCCCCTCCTTTTGGGTTCAAACGAAACCAGCTCTTACACTCCGACACTCCAGTCTTAAAGTCATCAACAGACCTACCTTCATAAAACATTTGTGCTGTTCATTTATTGGTGCTGAATCATCAAACTACAGGACCAAAAAATACTAATATTATTATATATGAATACGGAATATTTTCAAAAAATATTTCTGTTAAAGTCAATTTCAATGAAAATGTTCTTTTCCACCCGGAACTATGTGAAATTTCTGATCTGGTCTTTTGTCTGAAACTTTATTTGGCTGATAAATTTCAAATGCGTCTAATTTACATAAAATTCTGATAAATCTGCATCTATTTATGCAGATCTGTCTGTATGCAGATGATGGGGTGTTTTTCTTTCAAATCCCCAAATCTAAAGACAGAAAAACTGCTGGGAGATTCCCTTTCCTAAAAACCTAAATCAGTCTCTTTGGCTCAGTTGGAACTGACAGGAAGTCAAAACATGACTTTCAAAATAAAGCATTATGAGTGGACTCATTAAACTGGTGCTTCACGTTATTACACTGGTGTTAGAATTGGTGTCTCGCTGTGTTTTTCGCTCTTTCAAGAGGCAGAATTGCAAAAAAAAAAGATTATATTTTAATTTGCATGAACATCTTCTGGAACTTGAGCTTAAATATCAATTTTGTTCTGTTTTCTAATCAGCTGCTGTTTTGTTTCCATGGTTTCCAACCTCTTATTAAAATTATTTTATTGTTTTTCAGCTTTTCTGATATGAAAACGGAATGTCTTTCAGTAACTTTTCAACAGAGAAACAGAGGAAAAGCAAACTATCAGATGTTTAGACGTTTGTCGTCCATTTGAGCTTTCAAAACAAAACAGAAACACCTGGTTCTAATGAAAAATGGCGAATAACTTTATTTAGCTTCACAACCGCACAGATCAACTGTTTTTTTTCGGTCATACTTGTGCAACAGCATGGATGCAGGAGAGGCAGATGACTCCTTTGTGTTGTTTTCAGATTCCCTGTGTGTTTGACCGTTTCTGCAACGGTGGGAAGTGGTAAAACTAAGATTTGAGTTACAGAAAAATGGCTAACTGGAAACTTTTGGCTTTGTTTGAGGCGCCGTCCAGGCTGATGGTTCTGACTGGAGCTGATGATGGATCGTGCATTTCTATGTGTACTGCGCTGGAGTACAGTTACCCCTCAGTTTGGTTCATTAGACCAGAACTCCTGTTCTTGCACGGAAACCTTCTGAGCTGTAGTGACCTCACACTGGTATCATCATCTAGAGCTCCGTTCTTCACCCGTTCTGTCTCTGACACCCTGTGTTGACACTGAACTAAGTGTTCAGTACTACGCCACGCTTGACTTTATTGCTCCAGAGCTCAAAATGGAGCAATGGGAAGCGTAAAGTAGATATGTTTTTGGGGGTAAACTGTACTCTGGCACAGTACACGAACAGTCTGCGGTAGAGCAACAGGAATGGGTCACTGCTCACCTTTCCTGCACCTCATAGGTGCAACTGTATTACCCAGCCCGTACTGTAGGTGGCAGTATGTCCTCTATTTGTTTGTCATCCACCAATAACTCAAAAGACAAAGGGCAGATAGACATGGACTGTCTGGTCTGAAGAGACATCATGGGTTCCTGTCCCTTTGTCTCGTATTGTCCTTTCTGTCGACGCAGCTGACACTGTCCAACGTGGCGCTCTAGAACAAACAAAAAACCTTGAGTCTTTAGCCACATTTGTCTGTTTTCTGCTGGATTAGAAGAACCCGGTCAGAGTGTTGGTGCAGAGACCGTCTGCTCTTTGAGAAAACAAAACATGACAATCGATTTCCGTCTGTTCTAATCTTCTTTACGTCCCTCAGAGACACATTTACACCAGAACACGGATTTGACATCAGTGAAATCAGTTTGGAGGATAGTAATTGTCACTAAAAGAGACCTAAAAGCATTCAGATCCACTGACTTCTCTGAACTGGGAGTATTGTTGAGGGGATCTGCGGTTCTCTGTGGTGCTAACGCTCCTCCTGAGATGTTGGGTCCAAACAGAAAAGGAGTCTCACTGTTTTTCTCCTCTCATCTTCCTCCCATCCGTCACATACAGAAGGTGCTGCTCATTTCTTGTCATCGATCTGTTGCCTTTACCCGCTCGCGTAGACTCACTCCGGAGAGGAAACCCAGGAACACGTGGCCTAAGCTGTCAGGAGCTCGATGCTGTGAAGAAGAAAAAAAGGAAGGCGCTGAGACTTTGGGGGTTCTGACACCAATTTCAGGCCTCAAATAGAAATCACACTTCCTGGATTCTTATTTGAGACTTCAATCTTGAGCAGATAATTGGTTCTGCAGGACTCCTGAAAGGTCCAGGATGCTGCTGGGTCTCACTGGAGGCCCGACTCGGTTCTGCCGGTCTGTGAACCGGGTAAAGCCTCCCTGCCTGCTGGCAGCTTCTTCTCACTAAACTGGAGCTCCTTGGCTGCTGGAACTTGCTCTTGTGTTCACCGCGCTGCATTGAGCGTCCACCGGGCAGCGGCGGCGGTAATCCCCAAAACAGGCGGATTGTTTAGAGGACAGCAAACTGGGATTAGGAGAGTTCTTCAGATGCTCTTTAATCTGCAGAAGTCTCAGTCCTTCTCTGTGATGCTCGACGCCGTTTGTCCTTTGACTGAAAACGTGATCGTGTCTCTTGTCGTAAATGATTTGAAAGATCTTTCTGGTTACCCCAAAGCAAAGCTCCACTCTGTTCTGCTCGTGTGCCAAATGCGGTTCTGTTTCAGCGCTACACTCCGTTATAGTTTGGACCGGTTTTCCTGGATTTCTGTGAGTTCCTCAGGTCACTAAATGCCTTCTGGTCGCCAGCGTGATCAGAAACACTAAAAGCACCCGGTTGACACAAACGGATCTTTGTGTTTATGTCCTTTCACAGATTTTACTACAGACTTTTTCAGACGTGTTTTTTTCCCCCAGCTTTAGCGCAGGCACTTATTCAGGTGTCCTTTCCTTGCCTCCTTTTGTATTATTGTTATTTATTGCACACGTAATGAACTGGTTTCCATTGAAATGCTTTTACTTGGTGGGAGTTTGGGTCCAGGAGGGGGGTTGGAATTTCTTACCAACAGAATCTTTTTGTCAAAACCTGTGTATTTCATCAATAAATGCCTTTAAAAGTGCAGCGGGTCTCGTGTTTGTTTGACAATCTTTCCATTTGTTTCAACAAGAACTACGAATTTACACATAAGAGTGTCCATTTCAAGATTTTTTCATCTGTTTTTGAGGAGATTTTGAACAGTTTTTAGTGTTTTGAATTCATTCTTGACGTTATGCTTCAAAAAAATCTGAAATAATGTTTGAGGAGGTCTTGATGTCGCTGACGAAATACAGATTTCAGGATTCAGTTCAGTGTCTTCAGATTCATTCAGTCTTTGTGCACAACTCAACATTTTACTGACCTAAAGCCAAATTTTCAATAAAAGACATCTTTTTGTGATTTCAGCCTTTTTTTTTAAAGTTGAAGCAGCTGACCAACATTTAGGAGGTTTTCTTGCTCAAGGGCACTTCAACACTTCATGGCCATGGCTGGGTTTTTTTTGTTTTTTTGTTTTTTATTTTAATAAAAACCATAATGTGTTTAAGATGAAAACAAAAATCAGTTCCCAGGGACTTGTTGTATTTGATTATAGATGAATAACTTTTTCATTGACACGGCTTCCATCGGCGCCGTCATGTAAAGTCACCGCTGGCGCTGATGCTCGGGTAGAAATTCCTCTGGGGGGACACTGGGAAGTTGTTTCTCAGGACCATTAGTTGGCAGCTATTTCTGTGGCGGTCTGGGGGCGGGCTTCTCACATGAGGAAGAGGCGCCCTTGGCTCATTAGGCAGGTGTGGTGCGGGCTCCGGATCCGGCTGATCATTTTTGGCTCTGCCACATGTGTGCTGTTATTTCACAGCAGGGGCAGCTAGAAGATGATGTGCTGCAGTTTATCAGGGTGAGTCTGAAACGCAGCTCGGGTGATGGGATGTTCGGTCAGACCATGACGGCGTCTATGGGATGGGTTGGCTGCGTTCCAACAGTGAATGGAGATTTCAGCGATAAATTATCCCTCTAGAAACTGAAGGCAGAAGCAGCCGTTTGACCTCAGGAGACGTCCTGAAGCTTAACGATGGATTTCTCTGGAACGGCGAATCTTCCAGCTTCTAAAAGCTCTTTTCTGTTTCTCTGCAGCTTCTGGTCCTGCTGGTGTAAAAATGACTTTACTAGAGTAGAGGTCAGAGGTTATTTTATTGTCATTCCACCGAATATAGAATGAACTAGAGAATAACTTAGTGGTTTGAGTCTGAGCTACAGTAAAACACACAATAAATGCTCTAAAACACACACACTCATGCACGTGGACTATAAAACACACACACACACTAATGCACGTGGACTATAAAACACACACACACACTAATGCACGTGGACTATAAAACACACACACACTCATGAACGTAGACTATAAAGCACACGCACACACTCATGCACGTAGACTATAAAACACACACACTCATGCACGTAGACTATAAAACACACACTCATGCACGTAGACTATAAAACACACACACACTCATGCACGTAGACTATAAAACACACACACACTCATGCACGTAGACTGTAAAACACACACACACTCATGCACGTAGACTATAAAACACACACACACTCATGCACGTGGACTATAAAACACACACACACTCATGCACGTAGACTATAAAACACACACTCATGCACGTAGACTATAAAACACACACACTCATGCACGTAGACTATAAAACACACACACACTCATGCACGTAGACTATAAAACACACACACACACTCATGCACGTGGACTATAAAACACACACACACTCATGCACGTAGACTATAAAACACACACACACTCATGCACGTAGACTATAAAACACACACACACTCATGCACGTAGACTATAAAACACACACACACTCATGCACGTAGACTATAAAACACACACACACTCATGCACGTAGACTATAAAACACACACACACACTCATGCACGTGGACTATAAAACACACACACACTCATGCACGTAGACTATAAAACACACACACACTCATGCACGTAGACTATAAAACACACACACACTCATGCACGTAGACTATAAAACACACACACACTCATGCACGTAGACTATAAAACACACACACACACTCATGCACGTGGACTATAAAACACACACACACTCATGCACGTAGACTATAAAACACACACACACTCATGCACGTAGACTATAAAACACACACACTCATGCACGTAGACTATAAAACACACACTCATGCACGTAGACTATAAAACACACACACTCATGCACGTAGACTATAAAACGCACACACACTCATGCACGTAGACTATAAAACACACACACACTCATGCACGTAGACTGTAAAACACACACACACTCATGCACGTAGACTATAAAACACACACACACTCATGCACGTAGACTATAAAACACACACACACACTCATGCACGTGGACTAAAACACACACACACTCATGCACGTAGACTATAAAACACACACACACTCATGCACGTAGACTATAAAACACACACACACACTCATGCACGTAGACTATAAAACACACACACACTCATGCACGTAGACTATAAAACACACACACACACTCATGCACGTAGACTATAAAACACACACTCATGCACGTAGACTAAAAACACACACACACTCATGCACGTAGACTAAAACACACACACACTCATGCACGTGGACTATAAAACACACACACACTCATGCACGTAGACTATAAAACACACACACACTCATGCACTAGACTATAAACACACCACACTCATGCACGTAGACTATAAAACACACACACACTCATGCACGTAGACTATAAAACACACACACACTCATGCACGTGGACTATAAAACACACACACACACTCATGCACGTAGACTATAAAACACACACACACTCATGCACGTAGACTATAAAACACACACACACTCATGCACGTAGACTATAAAACACACACACACTCATGCACGTAGACTATAAAACACACACTCATGCACGTAGACTATAAAACACACACACTCATGCACGTAGACTATAAAACACACACACACTCATGCACGTAGACTATAAAACACACACACACTCATGCACGTAGACTATAAAACACACACACACTCATGCACGTAGACTATAAAACACACACACACACTCATGCACGTGGACTATAAAACACACACACACTCATGCACGTAGACTATAAAACACACACACACTCATGCACGTAGACTATAAAACACACACACTCATGCACGTAGACTATAAAACACACACACACTCATGCACGTAGACTATAAAACACACACACACTCATGCACGTAGACTATAAAACACACACACACTCATGCACGTAGACTATAAAACACACACACACTCATGCACGTAGACTATAAAACACACACACACTCATGCACGTAGACTATAAAACACACACTCATGCACGTAGACTATAAAACACACACTCATGCACGTAGACTATAAAACACACGCACACACTCATGCACGTAGACTATAAAACACACACACACTCATGCACGTGGACTATAAAACACACACACACTCATGCACGTAGACTATAAAACACGCACACACTCATGCACGTGGACTATAAAACACACACACACTCATGCACGTAGACTATAAAACACACACACACTCATGCACGTAGACTATAAAACACACGCACACACTCATGCACGTAGACTATAAAACACACACACACTCATGCACGTAGACTATAAAACACACGCACACACTCATGCACGTAGACTATAAAACACACACACACTCATGCACGTAGACTATAAAACACACACACACTCATGCACGTAGACTATAAAACACACACACACTCATGCACGTAGACTATAAAACACACACACACACTCATGCACGTGGACTATAAAACACACACACTCATGCACGTAGACTATAAAACACACACACACTCATGCACGTAGACTATAAAACACACACACACTCATGCACGTAGACTATAAAACACACGCACACACTCATGCACGTAGACTATAAAACACACACACACTCATGCACGTAGACTATAAAACACACACACACTCATGCACGTAGGACTATAAAACACACACACACTCATGCACGTAGACTATAAAACACACACACACACTCATGCACGTGACTATAAAACACACACACACTCATGCACGTAGACTATAAAACACACGCACACACTCATGCACGTAGACTATAAAACACACACACACTCATGCACGTAGACTATAAAACACACACACACTCATGCACGTAGACTATAAAACACACACACACTCATGCACGTAGACTATAAAACACACACACACTCATGCACGTAGACTATAAAACACACACACACTCATGCACGTAGACTATAAAACACACACACACTCATGCACGTAGACTATAAAACACACACACACTCATGCACGTAGACTATAAAACACACACACACACTCATGCACGTAGACTATAAAACACACACACACTCATGCACGTAGACTATAAAACACACGCACACCCTCATGCACGTGGACTATAAAACACGCACACACTCATGCACGTAGACTATAAAACACACACACACTCATGCACGTAGACTATAAAACACACACACTCATGCACGTAGACTATAAAACACACACACACTCATGCACGTAGACTATAAAACACACACTCACTCATGCACGTAGACTATAAAACACACACACACTCATGCACGTGGACTATAAAACACACACACACTCATGCACGTGGACTATAAAACACACGCACACTCATGAACGTAGACTATAAAGCACACGCACACTCATGCACGTAGACTATAAAACACACGCACACTCATGCACGTAGACTATAAAACACACACACACTCATGCACGTAGACTATAAAACACACACACACTCATGCACGTAGACTATAAAACACACACACACTCATGCACGTAGACTATAAAACACACACACACTCATGCACGTAGACTATAAAACACACACACACTCATGCACGTAGACTATAAAACACACGCACACACTCATGCACGTGGACTATAAAACACACGCACACACTCATGCACGTAGACTATAAAACACGCACACACTCATGCACGTAGACTATAAAACACACACACACTCATGCACGTAGACTATAAAACACACGCACACACTCATGCACGTAGACTATAAAACACACACACACTCATGCACGTAGACTATAAAACACACACACACTCATGCACGTGGACTATAAAACACACACACACTCATGCACGTAGACTATAAAACACGCACACACTCATGCACGTGGACTATAAAACACACACACACTCATGCACGTAGACTATAAAACACACACACACTCATGCACGTGGACTATAAAACACACACACACTCATGCACGTAGACTATAAAACACGCACACACTCATGCACGTGGACTATAAAACACACACACACTCATGCACGTAGACTATAAAACACACACTCATAGAAATAGACTATTAAACAAATACACATTAATGCAGGTGGATTTAAACCAAAACTCATGTACACAAACTAAAACACACACACACATTCATGCAGACACATTTAAACATGCTCATGCACTATACCACGCACACACAAGTGCACGTCCACTAAAACCCGTTTTTCATGCACCTGCACTAAAAGCCACACGCACAAACTAAACGACTCACACACTTAACCCTTGTGCCATCCTATGACCCCCCCCCCCTCTTCCATTGAAAGGTGGATAAAGGTGGAGAGGATTTCATGTAATCCATGGACACCAGTGAAGATCACAAATTATTGAAGACAAAATGTTCAGAGCTCTGTCTAGTGGGTCTAGATGACCCCACTCCCAATGTTAACGTGACTAGGATAGCACAAGGGTTAAGCACATGCAAAAAACATGCGGTCATGCACGTGCACTTAAACATAACCTCTTCCACGTACACTAATTGACCTGTGCTCTCACACACCATCATGCGTTATCATGCACACACACACTGACTTTGTCACAGAAGACTCCACATAAAGCTCCTTTTCTGTTCTGATCTGAATCACAGGAGCTGAAAACGTTCTTTTTCTTCTCCTCTTCATCAATTGACTCTCAAGTTCTCCAGTGAAGTCTTTGAATAACGTTCTTCACAGTTTACCACCAGCCTAAAGAAATGCCCCTCCCTGTTTTCCAAGCAGACGGTTCTGCTCTTTAAAGGGTACAGTCAGCTGATCAGAGGGGAGCTGAAGGGATAAACAAATCAGGTCCCTCAAACGTTTGCATTCTTCCAGAAGGTAACGGAAGGAGTAGAAGGTCTTCTTTCAGAGCTGCAGTGTCCTGCTCTGTTGATGAGGCTCCACAGTGAGACCCCCCCACCGCGGGATTTCCTCTGCCCCACTGCTGTTGTCAGCAGCCGTTCTTCTCAGCTTGAACAGGAGTTCAAAGCCTGGTATCTTCTGTGGGGTTCGGCTTCCAGGGTCTTCGCTCCGCAAAGCCATCAAAGTGGAGTCCTTACCGTTCAATCACAATCGGTTTACGCTGTGAGCGACTGCAACACAACAGAAGGAAGGACGTCAGATCTCCTGGAAAACCTCACAGATAAAGTTCTTTCAGGTGAACAGGAGCATTTTGAAAATATATTTCCTCTTTTCATTTCCTCTCAGCTCCAAGCCTTTGTGGGTTTTGGCAATATTGTTGCTTCAGGTTATTACGGCGCCGAGAAGAGTGGAGAAAAGAAAAGGTCAATATCTCATCAGCTGAGAAAGAAGAACGTCTTTAAACCAAAACGCAAAGAAAAAAGACGTTTAAGGGGAAAACATTTAAAAGGAATTAGATATTTGTAGATTACATTATATTTTTATCTACTTGAATGAAACAAATTTTATCTTATTTTGACAAACAAAAAAGCAGTTTTAGGATAAAAAAAGGTCACAAAACCACAAAATTTGACATCAATACATTTCAAAATGTTTGTAAAAGGCTTTTTGTACTTTAGTGTTGTTATATTATTTTTCTTATTCCTGGAAAACACTTTAAGGTGATAAATATTCAGTTAAAGTTTTTTTAAAGATGTTATTCCTTCTTTCTAACTGGAAATACCTTCAGTTTCCAAGGTAAAAGGAAAAAAAAACTAATATACTTCTCTTTGTACCTTGCAGTAAAACAAATCCCAGAGACAGTTTTTTTTAATTAAAATATGCTGTTATGACATAATGCCTAAAAAAATCTTGATAAAAAAAAAGGAAAACACTTTTAATGAAATTATTTACATTAAAAAAACATGTTATTCTGGTTATTTGCATTTTCATCGTAAGAAAATAGCCTAATATCTACCGTGAACTCAGGTATACTATCAAATCTAGCTAAAGAATATAGAAAATATCAGACAACAGTTATCTGTCTCCATCCACAAACATCAACAGCTTGAACCAAGGAGGCTTTAAAAGAGGCAAAATCCAGACAAAGTGCGGCTTTTTGCAGATGATACTTTTCTTAGAATGAGTGGGCGGAACAAAACATTAAAAAAAAAACAATAAATAACATGTTTCTGAAACTCAGCTGTGACAACCGTGGCAGCATTTTTTCTTTTTCTAACTTTCCTAGTAATTTATTACAAATTATCCTGAGTTTAGGTAGTCCATCTGTCCATCTCTTTTTGTTTTTTCTTTGTTTTTGGTTGTTTAAAACTAACAAAACTAATATTCGGTTATAGAGATACTTATTATGTATTATATCCATCACAATCACAGCTACTGACATTCAAGCTCCAAGCCAAAATAACAGAGCATAACAACGTGTAACAGTTAGGTTGTCTGAACAGTTTGACCCTTTGAACCTGCTCTTAAATTCATTCATTGACTTGACATTCCCCGTGAAGTATTGCTCTGTTGTTTTATTAATAACACAAAAAGTACTGATCACTATTATGATGAGTCCCTTTAGAAAAACAGGACACAAAGATAAAAGTGAAATCAGTTTGATCTGAACTCACAGACTGATCCATGCAGGGTGCATGTGAGGTGAAGACATCCCTCAGAGGAGCGTCTCCCCAATCCCCCGTTCTCCACTGTCCCCATAACAACACACGTGGAGGGATGACGGCAGGTTCATCACCGAGCCAATTAGCAGCATCACAGAGTCGTTCGCAGGAGCAAAGCTGTTTGCTTCTGTGAGGCTTTGCAGCCTCCCGTGAGACTGATGGAAGGATAACACATGCACAGCGACCGCAGAGCTGCCAGGATCCTGGCGTCTGGAGGCCCTGCAGGCGGACGCTGACCTGCAAAGCAGGAGCTTCCTCTTTCTGTTTTCTTTCATAAAAATGTCCGTTTCAAGAAGAATCTAATTGTCATCTTACTTTTTATTAAACGTTTATTTTTATGTGTAAACAGATTGTTGTTGCCCCTTCCATGTCTGAATGGAGCAGACGCCCCCCCCCTCGTTATAGGGCCTCTTCTTTTTATTTTTCATGTTTTTTTACTCATCCTGTCCAACAGCTGATCAAACCCATCAGAGCTGAAGGTCTGTTGTGTTGGACATATTTTACTTTTACAAAATGGGGTTATAAATCCTTTAACACACGAGGCATATATTTGAATAAACCCCTTTTGTAATTTAGAATAAACTTAATTTGTCTTAATTTTAACAATTTTGTGTTGGACCGGACGGAAAAGAAAACCTAACGGAAAACTATTTGTACAAAGGTGAGCTTATAGGGCCTCTTCTAATTGGTCAAGGTTTCAGGGCGGGGCCTACTGGGTGTGTTTTGCTGCTGTTTTATTTGTTCAGAACCTAGCGCCGTTTGAATGCACAGAAACACAGACAGAGGAGAAGATCCGTCATCTGAAGTTCTAATACTGTTCCGGCGTCGAGAAGCTTTCAGGCTAATGTACAGAACAACCGTCGGGTTTAGGCAAAAGGACTCTCCGTTCTGTGGTGGTCCTCTCCAAGCTCTTATGAATGACAGAAGACCGGCTCTCATGTGGTTCCCTCTACATGTTTAGAACAGAACAGAACCTCTGATGACACCGGAGACTCGGACCCAAACAGAGCTTGTGTGATGTTTAAGCTCCACTTAAAAAAGTTTTTCACCAAATCGGCGTCTGTTTTTATTAGACAAACGACAGCAGAGCAGAGAGGAGCGAGGAGACATGGAGGCTTTGGAGGAAATAATCATTCAGCTTTGGTTCATAGAATGTCTTAATTATTCTGCAAATTAGTTCAGTTTTCAGGCTTTTGAATGAATCAAACGGTTTATATGTTGAATAACTAAAAAAAAAAATAAAAACAGTTTTTCTACAGGGTCAATAAATACCATAAAATAATCTCAGGATTCCTTCTTCCAACCATCCCAGCTTTGTGTTGAATCTTAAAAAGTTCGATCTGTGTGGGTATCTGACGGGCCCCGGGTCCCACTGCTGCCTCGCCTTCGGCGGGGGTCTTGGTGTGTGGGGGGGCGACCGGATTCTCCCGCTCTTTTTATCCACCCAAACACTCACCTGAGCACAGGTGTCAGCTCACCTTTGCACCAACGGTGTCCATGATGGAACGATGTGCTTCACATGTGTTTGGTTGTGTGTTTGGTTGTGTGCGTGTGAGTTGTAGCCCAGTTGTGTACGTGTTGACATGTGGTGATGAAATCGGCAGCAACTTGTTGCTTTGTGTGTCGAACTTCTCCAACTTCTTTCACCCCCTTTTTTTTTCCTCCCCTCTCTTTTCTACCCCTATTCCCCCCGGTCTCTAACATCCCACTCTCCCCTTCTCTCTTTTTTCTTTCTGTCCGGTCCAACCAAAAAAGGTATACAAACATGATTAATAGAAAGAAAAGTTTAGCCTCAAATACAAAAGTGGGACGAGGGGAGGGGCTACTCAGCTCAGCACCAGAGGCCACGCCCATGTAGAGGAGATTTTGGGGAACAGAGGCTTTAGATGAACATGAAATACGGCTTTTTAGGACATTTAGGTTGTGAGATTTTAAGTTAAAGACTTCATGGTCTTAATTAAAACACCACTGGGAATGTTTTTTATTTTAAAACATTGTCATAAGGTGACTTCAAAGTTCTCATGAAAACCGTGAGAACTGAAAGATAAAGTACTGTTTCTTGTTTACAGCCTCGTCCGTCCTCCAGAATTCACACTAACGTTCAAACTGTCGGTTTTACACTCGATGCTGTTTTCTGATGCAACCGGACCGTAACCGCACTTCAGGCTCAAACCCTCGACCCCCCAGAGCAGCGCCCACTGCCCCACAGCAGGAGGGATCTCCTGACTCTGATCCATCCTCCTATTAATTCAGTTATTAAAGATTTAACCAGCATAAACATTAACACCAAATCTATAAACCAAAAAGTTTATAAAAGGTAAAGATGGAAGATCAATGTGATTTCTGACTCTTTTATTTTAAAAACATACTTTCTTGTCCATTACTCATAGTTTATTTATATTTATGATCATTTTCAACAGTTTATAAGCTTAGAAATTAATTTTATTTTAAAATGTTCCTTAAACTGAATCCTTTTACTCTCTAAAGAATTGTTACATCATTTGGTTCCAGTAATATATATTTTTTTCTATTCAAGCCACAGTTTCTTTAGGTTTATTATGATTTCAATATTTGTTCAATAAAAATCAATGCTAAAATAATCTCTCTTGATGCTCTGTTCTGAGGTTGTTGTTTTCTTCAGTTTGAGTTTTAGGCTCCGCCTCCTCACTCCAACAGCATCTATTAAACTAGCAGAGATCAATCAGTGCAGATTATTTTAAATTTCTTTTTCATTTCAATAGAATTACATTAATATTAAAATGTGTTGGACATTTTTATTACATGTAATAAAATACATTTGACAGGTAATGTATTTCACATTTGTAGCTACTGCCTGAATGTAGAGGGCGCTCATGAGCTCAGGTTTGTCCATCAGTGTGTTGCTAATAAAGTTCAACAGGGGGTGTTATTTTATGCTCTGCTCTGACTGACTGCGGAGGCCACTTGTATGTCGTTTTGCTCTTTTGTGATGCGTGATGAACAGAATTCATAAGTGCATCTTGCGTTCTTCATTCTTTCGTTGTGAGTTTGGTTTATAAACAATTCCGACATAAATCTTGCACAACTGTGCTGATTTTGCCAGATGCATAGGCAAATTTATGGCTTTTCACGACCGTTCCACGTATGTCTGACAAACCTTGCACGCATGTACCACTGATGTATAACTTTTATGTGGCGTATACAGGGATCATATCACATCAAAATGACATAATTGATGCACAGTTCACTAAAGAATTGTGTTCTTTGCGTGGTTTTTTTGTACTTGTGTGGTTTTAACGTGGTTTATTTGTGATTCATCTGTGTAGTCAAGACAACAACGTTTCCCACCTTTTCCACGTGGATTGACGTATGACGTAGCGGCTGTGTGACACGGCCGGGTGGCGCGATGGCCTTCACATCAAACTTCCTGTTGATGGTTTGATTCTTTGGGAAGCCGTAGATCATTTGGGTTCAGATAAATCCTGGACTTTGTCCTGTTTTGTGTTGTTTTATCCTCGGTTTTGACCTGCTGCAGCACAGTGGCGTTCAGACGCCCTGAAAGTTGCGGCCAGCATTTGTGTGGAGGCGTGTTTCATGCATGTTTCTTCTGCTGGTGATGCGGCATAAGGAAGCAGAGTCTGTTTGGAGCGACTGAGGAAGAATGAAAGACGTCGTGGCTTCTCCTCTCCTCTACGGTGGCCTGGGAGGAGACAGTTTGTCGGTTTCCCAGCCCTTTACAGCCGTAATCCTTTAATGAGCTGATTTTCGGAGGGTTTTCACTCGATGTCGTCAATCTTCTGTCAGCTCGATCCTGTCTTTGAACCCATTTGAACACCTCCATGTGGATCTGACCCCCTCTGATCTACCTCTGCTGCAGACAAACCAAGCTCCTCCCACATAAAACCCTCTGCAGACGCTAAATCCTCGGCTCGGTTTCAGAGCATAAACACAGATGGGGAGCGAGCTTCTGCAGGATTCCAGAGACGGCGACGCTGAAATTACAATCTTCACGTGTCAGAAAATGACAGCATTTGTGTCGTGACTCACCGTGACAGCTGCAATTTGAGATCTTTTCACGTCTGCACTCTGCTGTGTTCAGCGTCAGGCAGCAATTATGGCTCAGAATCACAGAAGAGGAAATATTCTGGGAAATATCACAATAAAGCTTTGCAGGAATGCTCCTCACGTTAAATGATCCTCCTGTTTGCAACTGCAGATCTGTGGAACGCCAACGATGACCAGACGTCAGACGGCTGAATGACCACTTCCTGGAAGAGATGTCAAGATTTTTCATTGGTTCATTGCGATTTATAAATAATTGTCTGGGTTTGCTCCACATCTGCAAAATTCAAACTTTCAGAAATCATCACATTGGCCCAATCTAAATTATCTTTCAATAAAAAGAAAATGGAAGAGGCCAAAAAGATTTGTGCAAAGTTTTCTGTAGTTTTTAAAAGAAAAATGTTTTATTTTGAAGGTGTTTTATATCCTACATAAATGTAACAGTTTTCCTATGAAACAGGTTTGGGTTTCATTCCCAGCATCAATCAGCTGCTCGGATTGTTTGGATGCAGCAGTTTCATCAGTTCTGCATGTAAAGTCACTAAAGTGCGTTTTCTTTTATTTCTGTTTTTTTTTTTTAAAGAAAAGTTAAAATCAGTAAATTTAATATTTTCCATGTGCTTTTATATTTTAGATCAGATATTTTCCATACAGTTAAACATTAAATGTTGATGTTCTTTCATCTTTGAGCGGAGATGAGATTAGATTTCTAAATCATGGCTATTTTGATGTTTACAGTTATGCATTGGATGGACATCGAATCATAGAGATTCATCGCCGTTTAGACGACCTCCCCCACAGGGAGTCATGTCCCATCATGGCTTGCAAGTTGGAAACAAGCCGCCATGTTTTCTAAAGGACGGTTTGACTTCATTTGATATTGTGATTAAATACCATGATATAGAATCAAATTCATAATCAAGATTCATAATGCTAAAGGATGATCTGATGGCGTCTGGAAACGGGGTCACGTTGGCGAAAGTGAGAGAATCAGCTGATTCAAAGTGATCAAAGATTGTGGTGTTTATTTTTTTTGTCATGGCATCAAATCTATTTCCCATCATTTATAGTTTTTTTTTTCTTTTCCTAAAGTCCTCATAGTTGTGAAAACCTGAAGCTTTTCTGGCTGCATCCAGTAAAGGAGGACTTTGGGAAGAACAGATTCGATCTTATTTCATGTAAAATATAGAGATTTAGCAGAAGAAAGTTTTAAAAAGAATTATAAATCAGATTCTGCATTCTGAACTAAATTTAAAACAGTAAAACAGGAGTAATGCAATTAAAAAGAAAAGGTAAATCTGCAGTAAAACGTGTAGAACTGCTGAAATGCTCAATGCAACAGTTTAGTAAAGCCTATAATTTCTGAAAAACAATTTAACAGCATTTTTTATTAAAAATAAATCCTAAATCTTTAAAATAATCTTGACACTCAAATGTTCGTACATGACAGATGCTTTTTTTTATAAACTTTTTTTCTTCTTAATTGAATCAATTGTTTAGCGTAAAACAGAATAATCGTCTAGATTTCTGCGTGAATGAGGACTCAGACGGATGCAGAAAAAGCCATCATGTCCCACAAATGCAGTTCCACGGCAGCAGCTGCAGGCCTCAGGAAGACTCGGGGGACGAAACCGCGCAGCAGTTTGACGGATGAAGGAACAAACGCGTCACCGGGGGAGTTGGCGGACGCCGCTCAGGGGAGGACCCACGTTAGCAGAGGTGCTAACACACTCAGCTCATTTCAGCCTGATCAACAGGAGCGAGTCTGCAGGGACTGCTTCTAAAAGTTCAACTCAAAGTTCAATCAACAGCATCATTCTGGACGGAAAATGTCTGATGTCTTCTTGTCCCAGTGCTCCTGGCATGAATGAAAACGTTATGGTGCCACAGATTCAGGCGCCCCGTGGTACGGCGTTAGCAGGAAGCCATAGTGGGGGGGGGGCTTTCACGGACTCTGAGGATCATGGAGAGGAACTGAACACAAAATAAGAGGTTGTGTGTTTGTACTGAGGGAACAGGAAGGCGGCTTTAAAGAAAATCCAATTATCTTTCATTATTTCTGGGGTTTTGACTTTCTGTCGCCTCCTAAAGTTCTTCTTCTTCTTCTTCTTGTATTTTTTCTACATGTCCCAAAGTTCCATCTTTCCTTCTCTGTCCAGTGAAGAGATCTGCAAAAATAATCAGATGCAATCGAATGCATTCACAAGAAAAGAAGAAGAAGAAAAAGTATCATACTGGTCCAGTAGTAGGAGCCTCGCTGTGGAGGTCCTGCTCATGTTTACCACATGTTAACAAAGTTCTCATCCAACTATAAGATATTGTCTCGTTTGTAAAGAAAATCTCATCAAACGGTCGCCCTGACATCAAGACAGTTTATTTCTAAAGCACCTTTCTCAGATAAAAGTGCTTCACAATAGTAAAAACACATAAAACTAGAAGGAGCTGCATTTCCAGAAGAAAACGCAGGTTTGATGCCATATTGCTGAATGAAAGTGAAACTTAAATGTAATAATTGGCAAAAAAAAAAAAAAAAGAAATGATCAAAGTTGAACATAAATAAAGTGAAAATAGCACAATATTAAAATAGATATGTTTGTGAAAAATGCCAGAGCCGGGTATCGAACCAGCGAGCTTCTGCACCAAGGATTCCCCATGTAATTCAATGGAGGCAAAAATCCTGGAATATCTGGAAAAGTTCAAGGATTTGAAGGAACAAAAGTCACAGCTGGAAAAAGCTGAAAGAGCTGAACATTTGGATAGTTGAAAAAGCTGAAAAACTGTAGAAGTTAAGCTGCAAAAAATGAAGGAAGATACTAGAATAAAGAAAGAGAAACAGGAAAACAATGGGTTGAATGTTTTACAACATTTAACCAATAACAAGCATTCACCATCACAGCCAATCAAAGTGGATGAACTTAAACCTCTTCTGAATGAAAACGTCTTTTTAAAATGCTCGATCTGTCGTCATGACAATTGGAGGTCGTTCCGGAGACGCAGAGCAACAGTTGCTTTTATAGCAGCTTTTAGGAATTTGTGTTTTTGGTTTTGGTTTGAAGACCTCAAGGACCAGAACATTTCCCATCAGCCACTTTGCCACGGCAAAGTACAAACTCAGTTTAAGGAATCTTTAGTGTATTTATGTTATTAAAAAATGCATAAATTTAAATAAATAAATACATTTACTAAATACATTTACATACATTTACAAATACATTTATTTATTAAATGCATAAAAACATTTCTGAGCACGCTTTGAAAATCTACAGCATGAAGGAGCAGGAATGCATTTGGTTGTTTTTTTGCAGTTTCTTTTTCATGTTTTGTTCACGTTTCCTGCGTCTCATGATCTCACATGGTCCATGTCTGTCGTCCTGTGCAGCATAGACAGCAGAGTCAGGCAGAGACATGAGGCGTGGATGGATTCATGCTTTGGGAGTTTCAAATGTCCCTTGGCTGTCAGCGGTTTTATTGCTGCCCTGAAAGGAAAAAAAAAAAAAGTCACCGTTTATGTTATTGCTTTTGTCGAGCAAAATCCGGGGCTTTTACATATTGAATGTCTCCCCTCCTCTACTGTTCTGGAGTCCGGAGGCTGAGCTGGTGTGGGTGGAATTTCATTTTGGGAGGATTTGCTTCTTATTTTACTCTTAAGGGTGTTTCTGTTGGTGTTAGAGTCGGTGGTTTTAGCTGCTTTCTTCTGGTTATGTTTCAGGTTTTATTAGGTTTTTCTGTTGACATCTTTATGACTCGATTTTATTTAATTAAACGTCTATCCAATCCATGAAAGTAAATTCCTCTTTTCAGTCGATCCAGAATTCTGCAGACCGAGACTCTGATTCTGCTAATGCAGCAGTTTCATCTCCTCATCTAGTCTAAACTAAAGCCGTGGTTCCATGCGCAAAATATCTTTGACCGGATCAAAGATCGGATTAGAATTGAACTGGGCCCAGAAAAACCTTATCCAATTATAACAAACGTTTACAAACGCCACACTTTCAGTCGAAACAAATCCTTTTTACAAACGCAGAACTGTCTAAAATACCGGAAACAACTGTAGAAGAAGAAATGGCGAGTTCCTTTGTAATCAAAGAAACATGCAGCTTAGAGCGAGATGATCTTCTAACCATGATTTTATTATTGTTGTGATTATTATTAAGGGCTTGTTTGCTCATAACTTCTTTGAATCTTTCCTTTTTTTCTTGGTGGAAGAAGGTTTAGGAGTAGGCTAATATGTGCCAACAACAACATTTAGCTATGAATGTAGTTAAAATCCATGTGGTCAATACCGCTCTGCGTCATCTTGGCTGCACGTTAATATATGGGAATAACTTGGAAACACGCGGTTCTTCTTCTAAACAAATGTTTTGTATTTTTTGAGTTTGTATTAACCTAATTGTAGTTTATGTGGATTATAGGGACAAAACAACTGGTGTAATAAGTGTAAATGACTCATTTTAAAACAAAATGTGAACTAAACTAGAGTGGACCATCTTTGTAAATCCTAATAAAACCTAAAACTAATATTTTCCTATTTTAAGAGTTTGGAGGAAAAGAATTTAGAGTTATTTTTAAAATAGTTTCCTTATTTCTAGATCCTAGCTCTTAATGAGACAAGAAAATTCTCCACTGTGCTGATTTAAAAAATAAAAAAAAACATGGACAGGTGGACAGCAAAGATAAGTAAATAAAAACAATTTACTTAAATATCCTAAATGTTTAAAAATTAAGTTGGAAATCTTTGTAGGGAGCAAATACTTTGCAATGCACCAGATTTTTGTTGCATGACTTTTCAACTCCTGGTTAAATCAAGCCCAACAAACTTTATTTATAACTGCAAAAAAAAAACAATTTTTCCTCTTCCGGTATAGAAGCAGTGAGGCGGCCTTGCATGGAGAAGCAAAGCTTTACGGTATTGAAATCATGAGTCCAACCGCCGCCTTTTCCACTGAACGTCCGGCTTTCCCCTCAGAACATCAAACTCACTCGTGATTCCATTAAATCCGGTTTTTAACCCTTGAGTTAAATGGAAACAGATGCAGATGAGAGCTAAACCAGGACATTTCCTCAGCAGATCACATGACCCTCAGCCCTCTCAGGATGGCAGAATTCCCCGTGATTCAGGCTTTTTCCTAAGCAGGGATGTGGGCGGATTCACTCGCAGCATCCACCTGCAGAGGAAGGGGTTTTTTACACTTCACTGACGTTTAAATGCTTGTTTTTGCTGCAACTAAAATCAATGTATGGCGTCGAGCGGTCATGTGACACGAGGGTCTTTGAGCGGCGGAGACGACGGCTCCATCGGCTGTCAGACGGGCCCTTCGGGGCCCGCATCCGTTCTATGTTTAGCTGAAAGGTGACAGCCCAGAATGAGTGAGCCACCGCTGTCAGGGGAGCGCACACGTTTCCAATTTAAAATGGTAATTTAGCACCAGGGAAAATGACAGGCGATAACATGTGGATGTTCCGCACCCATCTTAAGCCATCCACTCCTGAATTTCAGGGTTTTATGGCACGAACCCATGAAAACCTGACGTTTCCATACAGTCTGGGTTCTGAATAGATGAAAACAAACGGTCAAATCTCTCAATAATATAAGAAATGTGGATTTCATTGTGTTCTGTCAGCATTCTGAGATTTTTGTAGATGCAAACACTTCAACTTTTAGTGAAATGAAACAAGAGATTGCTTGTTCTCCTCGTGCATGCGTGGACTTTTTTCTGAGTGCTCTGGTTTCCTCCCACAGTCCAAAAACATGATTCATAGTTTAACCTATTGAGACCTGGCATCCACATACAAGGATATTACACTGTGGGTTTTATTACCACTGTACTTTACTCTGATTACCTAAAAAAACGCATAGCCAGTACTCGCACCGTACCAACGACGAGTGTGACATTTGGACATCGTACAACAGCATCAACAGCAGTCCAAAGGGTGTGTAACTGCCACTTGAAGTGTTCAAAATGGTAAAATGACAGTGAACGATTTTTTATGAACGATTTTCTGTCATTTTTTGCAAAGAGGGATTCTACAATTTATCAAAGGATGCAATAAATCAAAGCAGAAAGAAACCTGGCTGTTATGGACTTCAAAATCTCAGCAGGAATCGCTCAGATGCAGAAACCAAAACCTTTGGCGAGCAGAAAAAAGTATTTCTAACGGCGGGTTTGATGGGATTGGTAAACGCACTTATCAGGAAACGAGTTGTGTTGGGTCACGTCCACCTGAGTGACACGCCGACTTTACACAGATTTCTGTCTCTGCTCCTCACTAAAAAAAGCTCAGCAGACAGCCCTCACACAAAAGAGAAGGCTGAGTCCGCTCCTACACTCCTTGGAAGTGGCGTTGGATTGATCTGAAATAAAGCTGGGTAATTGCACTTTCCTTTCATGTTGGGTCTGTTTGGATTCTGAGACCAGGGAGGATCACTCCGCCTCCAGCGAACGCCCACGCTTGGAAGGCCTCATCGAATCGTGAAAAACAACAGCGCTGCAGTTCATCAAGCAGAGTTTCAGATGGAAAGGACCAAAACCAAAGGAGCTTTAGAGTTATTAATAACTAGGGTCTCATCTTTTCCATGTTTCCCTGATAATTCCATCACTTCCTCACATGAGGCCTGGCTGGAGCGATGGAAAACCTGATCTTCTCCTGGTGAAGGGTTTTTATCAGGAATCTTTTTAAGGTGTGAGGATTTAATAGTTGTGAAAACAGTCACACAGGCGTTGGTTAGAATCAGAGATGGTGCATTTCATTTAAAGCAGGCAGGCGCCTCAGGTCTTATCCTCTGAAGATGTATGAGGCTTAAACCCCGGTTTGCCTCGACAACAAACCAACCGAACCCACGGCTCGCTGGCGCTTTGAAGAGCAGCTCCAATTGGAATGTGTTGAACAGAGTCCAATAAGGTCACCGGAGCAGGACGGGCCTGCAGCTGCTGCAGGAGTCTGGTCTGCACGAGCCCTCAACACCATCAAACAAGCTCCTACCTAAATGAAACTGACCTGCAGTCTGCACACCTACAACAAAATCCATACTCCTTTATTACTCCTGGGGTCCACAGAAAATATCCGCTTTTCCATCATTTCTTAAGAGGAAGTTTTCATCCAGGGAAAAAGGTCAACACTGTATGATCACAGCTGCCACAGGAACCCCCCCAGTCCCACAACAGCAGTTAGTGTTATTATTGTCTACATCTGCTCTTTCACCCTGAAACAGTTATTATAGTTATGTCCTAACTCTCAGCCCGACTCTTCCGATGATCAGTTAAAGAAATCTAAGAAATGGTATCTATGACAAATATCCAATATTCCAAAATGAATGAAAAGGAGGTTGACACAAAACTTTAACTGTCTGCAGTGTTTTAAGACTGATATGAGAAAAATATGATGGAACTTCTTTAAAAAAAAAAAACAGTTTTAGAATTAGCATTACCTTTGTTTTTCCATTCGTGCAGCACTGAAAGTGGTAATTGAAACCCTAACCAGAGAGGAAAAGCAGCAGGAGGAGGTCTTTCTGCACTCTAATTGGAAAAGAAAGTTGTGATGCTTGCAGCTCCTGGGGGGCGGGGGGGGGGGGGGGGGGGGGTGTTTCCTCACTGCTGGTCAGAGGCCGCATGTCGCGCTTTAAAAGATACCAGACAGACAAGAACACTGATCATACGAGTTTGGTTTCAGCTCTGGCTTTCTGGTTGGGGGGTCTCTGGGGACTTTCAAGATGGGAACTTGACAGATTTATTCAAATACGACTGGATTCATGACATTTTTGTGATGCTGAAACCAAATCTCAGATGCCCACTAGTGTGAATTAAAATGTGTGTGTATGTGGGGTGGGGGGGGCAAAAAGCTCTGAGTGACACGAGTGCAAATTAAAACTTCATCTGTCAACATCTCAACTGCAACTACAGAGAAGGGAGGAAACGGCATCCCAAGAACATCGAGGCCTTTCTTTTTCTCCATGGGTGATCCTGTTTGACATCAAAATCACAACCAGCTGGTCCACATGCTGAACATGGTGGACTCAGGTGAGGACTTCTGGAGTAATCAGCATCCTGCTGGTTTGTGGCTCCTTTCCAAAACAAGAAGAACTGGAAACCTAAAAAACATGAACTTTAAGTCAACAAAATCCTCAATTTTTCCGCCTTGGTATTTTTTTTTTTAGCCTTTTCAACCTTTAGGACTCTTTAAACAGATCTGCAGTTGACATCCTCCACCTGAAAAGCTTGGGTTCTGTGTAACATCTGAGCAGATCACTGAGGATGTGTCCAGGATTGGCGTCATGTTTGCCTTCACCCTCCTGGTTTTTTCCTGCCTGTTAATGGTGTGTCTTTAGCTTCTTCCTGGTGTTGTCATCACTGCTCTGAATCTGTGTGTCTGATTGGTTAGCCATCACTATCTTCTTGGTTTGCATTGATGGTCCTAGATGATCCCTCCACTTTGGTCCATCCTGACTGCGGGACCTTAGAGCCGTAAATGGATGTTCCTGCAGCTCAGAGCACATTATGGAACTTCATGTACTTATAACTGCTGGCATGTTGCGGCCCTCTGTGCAAACATTCATCCATCCATTTCCTAAACCCCATTAATCTCTTTTGGAGTCACAGGGTTGCTGTTGGGCGAAGGCGTGGCAGTCTATCAGGGGACAGCATGTAGACATACAACCACAAACACTCGCATTTACACCTGAAGGACATTATTTACTCATTTTAAATGATAAATTAACCCACGAAAGGTTTAAAACTGAGAAGAACATGCAAACTCCACACAGACAGAACCCGTTTGGGATTGGAACCAGGGCCTCCTGCACCACCACGCAGCCCCAAACTTGAAAACTTCCAATTGAAAGTTTTTAAACAGATTTTTAAATTGGGAGTCAATGAGAAACAGTTTCCTTTTTGAAACCTGCCTCCAGTGGTCGTTTGAGGAACTGCAACATGTTGTTCAGAAGGCAGGAGCTTTGTCAGCATCCAGGTGAGGGAGTGGAGTCTCTTCGGGGTGTCTTGTCACACTTTCAACATAAATGTTGTGTTCTTTCAACCACCACAAACCAGGAAAAACTGAAATACACAAAATATATTCTATAACGAAATCTAATCAGCTGTTTTCTTTCATCTGGGCAGAGATCAATCATCGATCTTGTCTGGTCTGGCAGATCCCAGCTTCTATTGATCCTTCCGTCGTACAGTCGTGACTTACATATGTGTTGTTTCCATCAACAGACCACCTGTTTGGATGTGTTTACACTCACACAACAGCTGTGTCAGACACAAGGAGGTTTTCCTCCAGTGTCATACCTGCTCTGCAGACGATCCAGCTCTTCTGCATCTTAGAAAATCGCTTCGCCTTTGCTGCTTTACTGTCGGGCCATTTATCGCCGTCCGCTGTTTATCGTAAAATGACTGTGAAAAGATTACAACATGTGTTGTTGTGGAAATGATGAAAGCGCTGCCAAAACCAGTCTGGAGGTCTCATCCTGTATTCACATCAGAGCGGCGGGGAGTGTCATGCAGCACCGTCTCCCCTCTCCCCTGCAGATCAGCCGAGTGTCTTTTCAAGGAGCACACGCCTGTTGAGGAAGGCCAGATGGTGCGATCAGCTGGAGCTCAGCGTGAACCGGGCCTGTCTTCATGCAGATCCCTCCGTCGCCTAATGCTTGCTTGGATCTGAGTCAACTTGCACCGCACTCGTAGGATCAAAGAGGATATTTACAATCAGCCAAAGGAAAAAAGAAAAAAAAGATGACTAATTTCTGCTTCTTGTGCACTCTTTTGGGGTTTTGGAAGACACGACTTGGAGGTCAAGCACATGGCTGAGCCAGCGTTCGGAGGACTTTCCTCTGGCAGAGCTGAGCAGCAGCTTGTGGATCTGTGCATCGATGCCTCCACTGAGAGCCACAATCATCACAGCTACCATACATTAGTCAACTTCTCGCTGATGTGCTGTTTTTTTACACAAGCTCGAAAGATGCAAGTTAGAAGCTCACGCAGATGTTACAAATTCTGCAGTACGTGAAACGGCCACTGGAGGCAGTGTTTAAAAGGGAAGAACTTTCTGCTGGCTCCCATCTTAACGAGTTAAATTTTACTCCAAAAATGAATGTATTATGACAGAATATTAGTGTCACCATAAGATGAATGAATAAATAAATTCACATGACTAAACTCTTAAAAAATGAGAAATAAATCCAAATGTTTACGAGACTAAAGTCGTTAGGAGAAAAATGTTTAAAAATACAAGAATAAAGGCATAAAATTAAGATTTTATTCTGAAAAATTACTGCTTATTTCTTAATTTCTTTTTAATTTTACTCTAGAAAAATAATTACTTTTTTTTTTTAATTTACAACTATATTCTCGTAGAATTTTGACTTTTTTCTGATAAATTCATGACTTTATTTTCATAAAATGACAACTTTTTTCTCATAAATCCACCACTGTATTTCTATAAATGTATTAATTTATTTTATTTAGGTTGATGGTAAAAAAAAAAAAAAAATCATGTCAATCATTTTATAATATAATTTAAGCAGATATTAAATGGCTGCATCACTGGGGTTTAATATTTTGTCCTTCCCAATTTTTTCCCAACAATTTTAAAAAGTTGTTAACCTTTCAGAGCTTTTTTTGAAGGCTAATAAATTAGTCTTTTTTTTCTGCAAAAGTCACAAAACCTAGAGGTCAAACAGGTTCTATGTTTTATAACAAAGATCAAATATGTTGAGACAAAAATAAAAATGCTAAAATCTGCAAAGCAAAGCAAGACAAGGTCAAAATAAAAATAAAATATTTAAAAAAGTTGCAGAGCTCCATTAAACTATATACTGTACAATGTTACGGGTACAATGAACTATGAAGGGGACTGACATGGGATATTCAAGAAGGTTATTAACAGAACAAAAGAAAACTTGGTTTTGGAAACACTGAAAATCTCAATAAAGCAGCGAGACCTTAAATTAAAAAAATCATAAAACTAGAAAGCCAACAGAAGAAAGAAACAAAAACGATGACAATATAACACAATGATGGAGAAGAAGGAAAGTTTTAAAAAAATAGTTCCCTCAAAGTTTGAAATATAAAGATAAACTGACCTGATTTAACCTTTTCATGAAAGGTTAAAACGTGATCATGATGAAGCCCTCTTTATGCGCAATTTCCATAAATTACATTTTAATCAACAAGTGAATATCATTCTTTAGCCGGCCGACCTTTCTGTGCGCACGTGTGCACGTTGGGTCTCCTGTGATTTATCAGTGGCATTTTTTTCCATTTACTTCCTCCCAGGATCTAACACCAACGCTCTAGTTCATTATCAACATCAAGGCAACTGGAAAATACTGGCTGATTAAAATAATCTACATTTAAATAGTCCGTCTTAATTATGCAAATATATGCGCGTGTATACTTCTCACCTGCAGGCTGAACTCGGAGTAATTGCAGGAGCGGAGTCTAATCTTATGATCAAGAAGGCAGATATTCACCTCTGAGAGACTGTGTGATGGGAAAACATCCGTTCAGCTGATCATAACCTTAACGAGAAATGATCAAACCTCATATTTTTTCATTATTTCTGTTTGTTTGCTGCCTTACAACGCAAAATGTGTACATTTTTAAGACAAACTTTTTACACTCTAAAAAAATTATTTTTTGATCCAACTTAAATGAATCACTTCAGTTGGTAACACCTAATTGAATTAAGTTTATTCAACTTAATCTTTTACGTCTATCCAACTCAATTTGATATGTTGATCCAACTTAAATGTTTATACAACTCAAATTAACACATTCATCTAACTTAATATCCTACACTTATCCTACTCAATACAATGTATTTCTGGCATTGGTTTTTATCTATTTATTTTTTTCACTATGATTTCAAATATGCTTAAGTTCAGGCCAACAAGCCTTGTAATTTCCATATCAAAGTCATGAATGACCCAGTAATGTTGCTACAGGACAGAAACTCAAATGTCATGAGCTCCGTCTTTGATACTACGTGCAGCATCTAATCGCACAAGGGGGTTGGTCATCATCCTCTCCCACACTCTAACTTATGGTGCAGAAAGAAATAAACATAACAGGTTAAATTACTGGTAAAAACAGAGTAAAACGGCTAGACAATAAAACACATGGACAAAAACTCACACTTAAACCCCAATCTGCCCAGATAGGCAAAGAAACGGTATCCCACAACTCCTTGCGCTAATTTACGTTATGACATCAAGTTGCATTGACAGCTTCACGCCAAAGTTACACCGGCTTCATTGAATTAAGTTGATTGAAAGTAAAATAACTATGTCAGACAACTATGTATTATTTTTAAGTCGAAGGAACTCAAAAAATGATTTATTTTTACCAAACTAAATAATTAAGTTGGATCAATGTAAAAAAAGTTCATCTTTCCAACTACAGCCCAAATACTCATTTTAGAGTGTAACTGTGGGAGGCTTCTTCAGTCATCCCGTTGCCTCTGGAGGGGTGTCACAGGTCTTGTCCTGGAGCACATCTCAGGTTATAATGAGGGCCAGCCAACAGTGACAATGTCACCATACAACTCCAGTGGAAGGCGCAGGAGATTAAAGACATGCAGGCCTGTAACCCCCCCTGCCACTCATCCTAACTCTTGACTAATTAGCCCCCACTGGTGCAGGAAATTACCAGCACCAGAGGTGCTTCAGAGATGGATCCCACCATTGTCACAGGTGTCACCTTTTTGAGTTTGACTCAAACTCGTTGGTATTTTCTGCCCGTAGGTAGAACACTTTTTTGTTTTTTTACATGTGCATTGATTCAATGAATCATGAACTTATTGGTGAAACAACAACACTCAGTACTTTATGGATCAAAGTTCCATAAAAATGGGAAAACATTGATTAAAATGAACAGAGACTGAAATTACATGAAATGAAACATTGATTATTAGACGGCAGACGTGGAGTTAGAAAATGAGTCTGGATGCAGCTCATTGGTTCTGTGTTAACCGGCCAAAACCCTGAAGTAGATGAAACATTTCTGATTTAATGATACGGACGCAGTCAGTTCCTGAAAACAAGACACGTTTCAATGATTCCTGAATGATAACTCGTTTGTTCGTTTGCTTTACCTGCTTTGCTTTACCTCCATGATTTTTTTCCAGTTTAAGTGTATTGATTAAATGTTTACATTTCTGCCACCAAGCCTAATTTTCTGCATTTTGGGTCGTACACCTCCAGTTCCTGACAGTAGGAGCGGATTCACCAACTCCTTTGCATCTGATCCTATAAACCAGTGTTTTTCAACCAGTGCCGCGGCACACTAGTGTGCCGTGGGAGATGGTCAAGTGTGCCGTGGGAAATTGCCCTCATTAACTGATTTAACAACATTTTCCATCTCCAGGAAATCAGCTCTGTGTTCCACCTAAACAGGCCCTGATAAAACACTGAGTAGTTAGGAATATGAAAGATCATAAAATACTTTTTTCTTTGTGTTTATTTGATTCTATTAAAGACATTTTGATAAGAATGACAGGTACCGCAATTTAGCTGCAGCTATAACTGCTTCAGGAAAAGTCCCGCCCCTTTAACTGTCTCCACCAATCATTTTTGAAGGCTTGATCACATGTCATCAGTCTGACCAATCAGAAGTGGTTAAAGTCTTCACTTCCTTGTTCTGAATTCTGCTGATAAAGTCGCTCAGTTCTAACAAAAATACCAGCTAAAGCTCATATTTAGCGGTGTAGCTTTCCACAGAATCCGGTGTCAGACCGTGGACGAAGTGAACAAAACCATGAAGCTCAGAGACGCTAGTCTTTCTGCGTTCGGCGGATTATTTAACTACATCTCCCATGATGCATTGGGTTAAAGGTGACAGCGTGAGCATCTCTGCGCACGAGTCTCTCTTCTTAACGTCTTGAAACCACAACGACCACAAATCGAACTGTTTTTAAATCTTTAAACTTAACTTTAATTACATCTTTTAGAAAGAAAAACAGCTGCAGCTTCCAGCTTTTTCTGTCAAAATTATTACAGAAATGGATGTGATATTGTGGAGGGGCTGTAGATCAATACAGACTGAGTTTCTCCTTTTTTTAAAACTTTTTTTTTAATGCTGGTGTGCCGCGGGACTTTTGTCAAGGTTTAAGTGTGCCGTGGCTAAAAAAAGGTTGAAAAACACTGCTATAAACAGGCTTTTGTTGTGATTGGAAAGATATTTATACAAAGATTGTGAAACTGAATGAGACAGAATTTAAAGAAGGCAATTCTAATCAGAAAATATTTATCAGGTTTTTACTTTGGAAAATGGGGGACATCAAAATTGGCATTAGAAAATAGTGAACATGTGTCAGAATTGTATTAAAATTGCCTCTGTTTTAGCTCCATTTTCCCGCTGTTTAAATGTGACACTGGCCCTTTAAGAGCAGCAGCAAACTCCGCCCATACTACTCGTTTGGGCGGAGCGGGAAGCGCGTGCGAGCAGCGCCATTTCTGTTCAGGAAAAAGGTGCTTTCTTAAAGAAGAAAGTGCAGGTTTTTAAAAGTCTGTTTAGCTTAAAATGCAAAGACTGTAAGTAAAAACTTTTTTGTTGTACCGTTTGCTAACCTATTTATTTAGAATAAGTGTAAGTTAACTGGATGAGTACTTAAACATTAAGTAAGTTAATTTATCCATGATTTTAGAGGGAAGTTGGAGCCTTCAGTTCAGGTGTCTGGTACAAACAAAGCCGTCTTCAAGAAGAAAAACACTGTAAGTACAAATATTTGGTTAATTTTAAACTCATTCCCTAATCAGGCAAATTATGTTAATATTCTTAAACATGTTCAGAATCTTCTTGAAAAACGAATTTGTGTTTATTTTATGTTTTGAAATGAAAGTGATTGTATGTTTGGCAGCTTTGAAAGCTGCTACCATGACTGGATTAAAAGGATGTTTCCATTTTAATTTGAAATTCAAGATTTATTCTACTTAATGAAGTCCTATAATAGGAAAACATAATAATATAGGACTTAACTGAGTTAATTTAACTTAATGAAGTCCTATATTTTAATAAGAACATTTCCCCAAATATTCATATTTAATGCTGTAGAGCCTGCCTTAAAAAAACATTTTATTTTTTTCCCTCTGTGTCTGCTGTAGTTCTAAAACCTTTTTACCAGACACATGATTCACGCAGAGGGAGCCAAACCAAGTACTGAGTATTACATGAGCTCATACTTTTTTAATACTCCATTTATTCTCTAGTACTTCACTGTATTTTTTTTATACTAAACTGAAACCTTAAAGTTTAGACCTTCTTATAAAAAAACAAAAATACGAGCTTCAAAAAATGTGTTTGTGTGTTGTAAATATATTCAACTTTCCCTTTTTAAGTGGGTTTAACTGTAAATAGATACTTCAGATGTGTATTCTTTTTAAGTCAAAGCAAAAAAAAAAAAAAAAAGTAGGATTTTCTGCATTAAATTTCCAACCAGTGTTTCAGAGTTGAAGTGTTCATATGATGAACATTCTCAGTTTTTAACTGGAACATCTTGCAGAATCTGTGATTAACAAATATTGTTTTGCTTCTCTTTATGTGCATATTGGACAGATTATTTGCACATCGGGGTAATAAAGTTCTTATATATATATATATTATATATATATATATATATATATATATATATATATATATATATGTGTGTGTGTGTGTGTATATGTGTTGTTTTTTTTTTTTTTTGTAGTTTGTGAGTTTCCACTAGTCTGTCGACTGGTTGTGTTCTACTTAATGCTCCATTACCTGGCAGCAGAGAGAACAGCCCATGAAGGTGTGAGCCGTTCTTGGTGATGTTGTGGTCCTGGACCGGCTCCATTTGCCTTCCAGATCTTGTGATGTTTGTTAAATTGCTCCCTTTCCACAAAGGTGGTGAGAACGTTGGAGGCTGGATGTGATGTTTTTTGCAGGAGAAGTGTAGACACTGCTGTTGTCTCTACAGAAGACATTGTGTTTGATGACCAGGTTGTTTTAGAAGAATTGTTTTTGGAAAAATCTGGATTTTATTTTCCCAGCACTTTGCTTTATTGGCTTCTGTTTTTGGCGTAAAGTCAGGCCAGCCTTTTCTCACAACGACCCTTGTCTTCTTCTTCTTCTACTACTTTTCCTTTCAACTTTTCCGTTTAGGGGTGAACAGTGAATCAGCTTCCTTAATCTGTCTTCTGAACCCCCTCTCTAACAGCAGCTACCTTCATGTCTTCGTTCACTGCATCCAGAAACCTCCTTGGTCTTCCTCTTGCCTGGCAGCTCTAGACTCGGCATCCTTCCACCAATAGATTCACCGTCTCTCCTCTGGTCATGTCTGAACCATCTCAGTCTCTGACTTTACCTGCAAAACTTCTACCATGCACTGTCTCTATGATGTCTTCATTCCTGATCCATCCTGGTCCCTCCCAAAGAGAACCTCAGCATAGGGTTGTGCCGATGGACGATATCATCGTCCATCGTGATGGGTGACTGACATCACGATGGAGAGGTACCATCGGGATGCCACGCCCCCGCCACGCTGCGAGTCGACACCATAAGCATTGTTACATGAACAAAATATCTTGATCGGATCATTGGTCGGATTAGAATCCAACCGTGTACATGGGCCCAGAAAAACTTTTTCAGAATATAAAAAACGTTCCCATTGGTGACACTTAAGGTTGGAATAAATCATTCGCACATGCGCAGTAGTGTTTTCAAACCGGAAGAGAAGATTAGTTCCGCCGAGCGGCTACATAGATATGGCAGCTCGGTAATATACTAGATGATCTTCTAAACGTGCTTTTATTAATGTTACGGTTATTATGAAGCGCCTGTTCGCTCATTTTAATTGTAATCCGTGTGGTCAGTGCTTTTTCTGTGAACGGAGCCGGAAAGAAGCCCGTATTAGCAGTATGCTAACAACACAGGCTAACAACATTAGCATGAACATAAAATGTATCCATGCGGGAAACGCTGCTATCTGCATCTTAATATGTGGGAATAACATCAGCCTTTATTTTGTCGAGACATGACTGGACACAAACCCACGTGATTGTTTGAACGTTTTTTTAAGGACTGAGCGACATTTCTGCTTTGAAGCTAACAGCGCTCCTCAGCCGCTGTGTGTGTGCTGGCGCTCCGAGCCCCGACACACTTTTACCGGGAGACCCAGTTCTCCTGAGATCGGTAGCTCGCTCACGTAGAGCGGCGGGACGGATCACAGTCCTAAGTCTCCCACACGTAACGAAGCACCCCCCCCCCCCTTCCCCTCACAGCTGTAAGTCCGTCTGCTCTGCTAGAGACGCGGTCGCTGATCCACTGGTCCACCTGACTGATCAAGAGCAGGAGGAGCGGACCACTTCTATTCTATTCTGTTCTGTTTGTTTTACTTTTTTTAAAGTCACTTCCCTCAGTTTATACTGGATCATACCATGCACTGTCTCTATGATGTCCTCATTCCTGATCCATCCTGGTCCCTCCCAAAGAGAACCTCAGCATCTCCATCTCTACTGCATCCAGCACTACTTCCTGTGTTTTCCTCACTGTCTCTTTGCCCAAAAACGTGGCTGCTCTCTCCACAGTAGAATAAAGGAATTACTTGGAAAAAAATTCTATCAAAAAAACTGTTGTTTTATCTTATGTTTTAATTATATCGTGACTTCTTCTCTGTTTGAAAAATATAATTAAATAAAATCACATGTATGCCGAAAATTACGTTTTGTCCACTGAGGTTTTGACGAGCATCAAACGACTTGCAGCAAAATCTGTATAAAGGCTGTTCTTACCAGAAGTGGGGAGTACGATGAATTTGTTTCAACACCTGAAACAGAGACTGTTTCTCTGTCAAGTGTTTCTCTTTACAAGATGCTCTAGCTAGCAGTCGCTCACAAAAGCCCTCTGCATTGTTCTGCAAACTTTTTTTTTTTCCCGCTTGTCATTAGTGGCACTCTGTTACAACCAATTTCCAAAGATGTTAAAGTAAAATAGTTTTTGTTCAATAGATTCTGTTATATATAGATTCTATATATATATAGGGCTGCACGGTGGAACAGTGGTTAGCGCCCTTGCCTCACAGCAAGTTGGCCTCCAGTTCAAGTCCTGGCTGGGGGACCTGAACCAGTACAATAAATGGGGAACCTTTCTGTGTGGAGTTTACATGTTCTCCCCGTGTATGCGTGGGTTTTCTCCAGGGTCTCCGGCTTCCTCCCACCGTCCAAAAACATGCTTCATAGGTTAATTGACTACTCTAAATTGTCCGTGAGTGTGAGAGTGAATGGGCGTGTGACTGTGGACATCCAACCCTGCAACAGACTGGCGACCTGTCCAGGGCATCCCCTGCCTTCGCCCACAAGTGGCTGGGATAGGCTCCCACAGCCCTGTGACCCCGACAGGGAAAAACGGTATAGAAAATGAGTGAATGAAGATTCTGTTATTTGTTAAAATCACATGTCAAATTTGGTACGAAAAAAGAGATTTAATTTTTTTTTTAACCATATCTCTACAAGTTTAGTCAACTTTTCTAGTATTTGCTCCCTTTTTAATAAACCTTAGGTCAGAATTACTACAAACAAATGTGCTAGTTGTGTCATTCAAAATAGTAGTGATTTCAATACTAAATGTATAGGTAAATGTTAAATGTAATTTCATCCATCCATTTTCTAAACTTGCTTTGTTCCTTTTCGCTGGAGCAGGAGGCATTTTCTATGTATGACGTCACACTCGCTCAGTCCAGTTCCCCTATACAGTCAATGTACCCATCCCTGTTTCATTTGACGCTGGTTGATCAGTTTTAGCTTGGTCCGTAAAGCTCCTTAATATCATGAGTGATTCGAGCATCACTTAGATAGAGATGCTCTTTACGGTTTCTTTTGATCGCAAATGTGTGCTGATAAACTGTAGTAATGGTGTTCTCAGTCATTAAGTAATTATTTGTGTGAGATTGATTCATTTTTTATGATTACTTTCAGTTTTGGCAGGGATTGCTTTCAGTGTCACAAACTGAGATGTTTTTGCGTTGAAGTGAACAGAATCTACTTTGATGTTTATCCATCCTGCTGTTCTGATAAGTAATTCTCTTTACAGACCCACTCAGTGAATATCGTGCTCCTTTTGTGTTTTTAACATGTTCTTGTAGCCTTTTTTTCATTCATGCCTCTGTTGAGCTGAATTTCTGTCTCACTGATTCAGGATAGAAAAATGTTGTTACAAATACAGCAGCAAATCACAGATGCTTCCTGGGAAATTCACTAGTGCTGAACCAAAGGAGCATCCCCACTACTCCTTCTCTCAGATGTATTCCTGTCAGGACCAGAACTGGTCTACTGAAGTGGATTAGAAAGCCCACCCTGACTCCCTTAGGAGCCGCAATGAATCTATAACATCATTAACATTTTTCTATCATGACAACAGACTGAGAGAGACTTGTTCCTGCATTTATCTCCAGCAGGTTAGACTGCTGTACAGATCTGCTCTCTGTTTTCTGTAAACTGCTGTAGAGCATATTTACTGAGTACAGAGTAGACCTGTTATTCAGAGAATGAAAGAGACTTTAAAACTGTTCTGCTTGTGCTCAAGTCTCTCCATGTTTTAGCACCAGACTTCATCTATCCAATATATACCAGTTAAGACTCTGAAACTCTCCATTGACTATGAAATTGTAAAATTAGGATTTGTGATAGTAAATTCTTCAAGTTAAAAACAGAACAATTTTGAACAAATGCATATTTATCGAGAAAAAGCTTTTGCGGCTGGAAGACGTGGTTTTAGAGGCGTATCGAAAATGGCATTTTTCATGCCAATGGAAACATTTTTTTAAAATTTAATGAGTCATGTGAACAACCACCAGATGGCGATGCGCTTCTTGGTGGCGGCCATTAGCGCTGCATAGCGGGCGCCACCAGAGGTCACACAGATCATCAAAAGTTGAGTGTGTCATGTGGAATTGTTAGATCCACAGCTCCTCTGGAAAATCACCAACCATCATTTCCTTAAGTGGTTTTATCCGTAGCCCCTCCCACGTGTAAGGAGCTCGCCGCTCCACGGCCTGAAGAAGACGCCGACGTCTCCTTTGAAGGATGATGATGAGCGCTAGTGCTGCGGCAGAAATGTGAATGTCTCTGCTGTCAATCAAAGTATTGCTCACATCCGTTGCCATGTTTTTGAATGGCTTATTGCGTCAGTTGGTTTCTGTTTGTTCGCATAATTAGGATTTAATGGAAAAGGTGTAATTGCAAATTTGTGTTTTTATTTGACATTCCTAGAATTTCGATAAAGTTTTGCACGCAGGTGTCATGGAAACGCAGCTAGTGAAGCAGCACTTCGGTTTCATGCTGCTAAGATCTGAAGCCATTTTCCTGATAAGGATCCAAAAGCTTCTCTCTGACCACATCCAAGTCCAGACTGAAGGCTATTCTTTGAGCGTAGTGTTAAACAATTGACTGTCTTTTTCCTGCACTACTCTCTTTTATTCTGGTTTTAAAGAGATTTCTAATATAATTTAGAATTTAGTATTTTATTGGATTTGTTTGGATTGTCTAAGGAAATGTTGTTTGGTATTATAAAACAACTACAGTTAATGTTTGTGTCAGAAGTCAAACTACACACTAAAAAACCATAATTTAAAATGGATAAAGAAGACCTGGCAACCTCACACGGTTAGATTTGGCTTTTGCTTTAGAGGTTGCTTGGAGGTGGGGGGCTTTGTTGACATGTCAAGTATATAAAAAATAAACAAAAATATTCTACTGTATTTATCCCACGAAGGGAAACTTGTCTCCACATTTGACCCATCCCCTGGGGGAGCAGTGAGCTGCAGCTGAACTGCACTTGGGAGGCATCACCCTAGGATCCCCACTGGGTGATGTTGATTGCTTGCCATTGATATGGTCCCCAGTATCATTGTTTTTTTCCTCCTCCAGGAATCAAACCCTGGTTTCCTGCATGGTAGCTTCCCACCTTACCAACTGAGCTACCCAGCCGCTCAGCTGCTGAAGTAGGCATATCCTTGGGCAAGACCCATAACGCTACTGCCTCCCAAGTGCAGTTCAGCTGCAGCTCACCGCTCCCCCAGGGGATGGGTCAAATGCGGAGACATATGATGCAAAGTCGCGAGATTAGTGATCAATATTGCAATGACGATATAACTTGCGATACATGAACAAATAGCAAACATACCAAAAACATAATTTCCATTTCACTGCAACAGTTTAATTTAAATAAGTTTCAACATACTTTAAATTATACTCTACATGACCCTCGTCTACATAGGAATGGCTCCATCGGATAGTCAACAACGTGAAGGCGTCCATCCAGTTGGTCAAATCCATTACGGATTTATTTGACTTGTTAAATGCTTCAAGGTGCCATAAGATTGTTGTAGCACATTTAAGGTAACCATTTCAGGGGTTGACATAGCCCAGAAATTTGGACTGGCCCACAGGGCCAGTAGTTTTTGAAAGTTACTGGCCCAACACCGCGCACAGCGGGACCCGCCGTTCCGCAGGTGCTTGCAACTTTAAGGGGGTCGAAAATGTTAATATGGTGCAATTTGGTGCATTCTGGTGACATCTAGCACTTATTTATACACTTTTCAAAGACTGAAAATAGAGAATATCAAACTTAAATCTGCTCTAGTCTGTTTCAGATTTTCTGAAGAGAGCACTGCAGTGTAGTAGGTAACACTAGTTAAGAAGTTTTCATGCTGCTTCTAATCACTGCTATTTCACATTTATTCGTAATCAATAGTTAGGTTTTATTTACTTTTCTGCTCTGACTGCCTTGACGTTCTGCTTTTTGTTACCGTTGCAACGTTACATTTACTTTTTAGTTACTTTAGTTACTTAATTAAATTAAATAATTGAAAAATTAAAAAAAAAAAAATTACTGAGATTAGGCCTGCACAATATACCGCAAATTTATCGTTATCGCAAAATCCAGCTCTGCAATATGCATATCGCAAAAGACGGCAAATATCGCAATAAATCATAAACCTTAAATGTGTTAAAACAATCTAATGGCAGCTTGAACCATTTAAAGGATCAAATAAATCCCTTAATGCATTTGACCAATCGGATGGACGTCTTCACATTGTTGACCAATCAGATGGAGCCCTATTATGTTAGATGTTTGTCACCTATGTCAATGAGGGTCATTTGGAGTATATTTTTTAAACTGTTGCAATGAAATGGGAATGGTTATTTGGTTATTTTGCTGTTTGTTTATATATATCTATCTATATACCCAGGCTGTGTCCCACCAAAATGGGGTAGCCGTTTGTTTATATACCGCAAATTATATCGTTATCGCAATTTTAATCTCTGATATTGCATATCGCGAGTTTTCCTCATATCGTGCAGGTCTAACTGAGATCATTCAGCTAACTAAAAATACTTACTGCTTACAGTGTTGTAAAGAAAAACAAAATTAAAAGTACTTTGACATTATACTGCATTAGAGTCTGAGATTCAGGTATTTGGAGTTGCCTTTGATTCTTTACATTCAGCTTAAAGCATAGTGCATACAGTTTCATCTTCAATGCATTCATTAAATATCTTGCTGTCCATACTACTAATTCCACCCATTACTCCATCTTACATATTCCTATCTATTCCTGCCATGTCTTCCACATCTCTGACATGCTTCAGTCTCTCTTCAGTGACAGTGTCGGATTTATAATCAAATGTAATAATAACCCACTGGCTTGTGCCTTCATTGTTGCTGTTTAACATTGTTTTGTATTGAATTGTTACATTCAATAAAGTTTGAAAAAAAAAGTAGTGAGCGCGTGCCGCGTGGTGCTCGGCAGTGAAAGCCGCGCGCAGCAGGCGGGAGAGAAGGAGAAGTGATCAAAGGTTTCCCATAGAAACCCTTGAAGTCTGAACACAGGACTAGCAGAAAAAGTAAATTATGAAGACGAGGTAAATCTACACGTTTTTGCAAAATATACTTTATTGAAAAAGGTGAAAAATATATTAACCGTTAGATATTTTAGTGGCCCGAGCGGACAAGTGAAAAATAAAGTCTTGTGGTCCGTACTGCTCGAAAAACAGGACCGGGCCAGCGGACAAATGGCTATGTCGAGCCCTGCATTTATTGCAATTTTTGCCATCTTTTGCGTTATGCGTATTGCACAGCTTGATATTGTGATGTGTTGTGCAGGCCTAATGTCAAGTTACCACGTATAGCATAACTTTGTGGTGGATGAATTATTTTTTTGTTGAGCTTGAAGTAGTCTTTACAAATACAGATTTGTTTTCATCTACTTTCTTGGTTTTTATGCTTTCAAAGTAAAACTAAACACGAGATATATTTAGAAGAAAGCACACTTTCATTTGCAGCGATCTGAACCTTAATGAGGTCATCTGCACACCCTACAACATGGATTCAATGCATCTATGACAGATGCTAGATCAGGGGTCGGGAACCTTTTTGGCCGAGAGAGCCATAAACGCCACATATTTTTAAATGTAATTTAGAAAGAGCCATACAATAATGTAGTGTCCCTGTCCCACACTGAGGCACGGAGACTTAACCTCTTTTAAGGTTCTTTATTCTGGTTACTGCAGACCGTAACCAACGCAGTACAATTAATACAGTAACTCCTCAATCTCTCCCGCCGAGACGAGAGCTCTTCTCCCAACTTTATATTCCCTGCTCCCGCTCCAGTCCTCCTATTTCCCTTATTCGGCCCATAGCTGAACCCCATTGGTCCAAACTACCTAACAACAGGCTGAGCGACAGAACTGAGAGCCAATCAGATCTCTGCTTGATGCGTTCAAGGAACTCCAGAACTTTTAACGCGTCCCAACAGCGGACATAACTCAGTCCGCGACAGCATGTTTAAAACTAAATATACAAGTGAATGTGAGCATTTGATGTAATTTCAACATTTTTAAAGTACAATAAGTCTGTGGATTCTTTTTAATAACATCGTTATGCTGTTGCTAATAAATGATGAGTATTTCTCGTGGTAGTTCTGCTGATGGTCTAGTCTGGTTGATACGTGGTGAGTTTCTGCTTCATGCAGGCGTTGAGACTTTAAACGTGATCGTAGGTCTGAATGTTCTGTAGATGTGACAAAGACTCACATGCAGACGTGGAGACAAACACACACTCACACACTGCAGTGAGTGACGGGCAGCGGGTTTTACGTTATTATAATCCCTGTGCGATTCACCTGCTGCCTGTGAGGAAGAAAGCAGAGGGTGGGGGGCACCCCCACCCTCTGCTTTCTTCCTCACATCCCGTCCCCGTATCTGCGCGCTCTTTCTCAGAGACGGGAGCGCGCAGGTTTAGGCACGGCAATTAATAGGTTTCCTGCTGGAATAAACTCTGTGAAATAGTAGATAATAGTAAACTGAGTGCTGGCGCAGATTTTTCTCTCCAAGCACCGATACTACTGCGCGCCCCTCTGGCATCGCATCGCGCACGAGAAGGACTGATCTAATAAAAAAAAAAAATGGTATAAATAAAGATTTGTCTGCGAGCCATACGTGACCATCAAAAGAGCCATATGTGGCTCGCGAGCCATAGGTTCCCGACCCCTGTGCTAGATCATAAAAAATTGATGCATCCCTCTTGTTGCGGTGTTCAGCCTCTGGCCACAGCGAAGCCGCATGAATCTGCAAACTAAAGTAAAATGTCTTTTCTGCTTTTCAGCATTTTCAAAGATATAAAATTATGTTTTTTTATGTTTTAATTGGAGAACGGGACGATAAATGGGCTTGTATAGGAATCACCATCTTATATTGCATCTCTGTTTGTGTTGTAATCATTATGGGTACTTTTATGGCTGTTAGAAAATGTGGCTGCTCAAAGGCTCAAAGGGTAAGTACCAGGCAGGGACACCTAATGATTCTAACATTTGTGATAAAAGTCTTTACAGCTTTTGCCTTTTTAGACTTGTGCTTCTCTAACTTCTCCAAATAACTCCCATTTAATTACACTTTAATGTAATTACACGTTGCCTATGAAAACGGAAAAATAAAAAACCTTTTTTGGATGGAATTTTTAATGAGATTTTGTATAAATCCAATTTAAATAAAGCAGGGCTCGACATAG
The DNA here is from genome assembly GCA_023969325.1 of Oryzias curvinotus. Taxonomy (NCBI): domain Eukaryota; kingdom Metazoa; phylum Chordata; class Actinopteri; order Beloniformes; family Adrianichthyidae; genus Oryzias; species Oryzias curvinotus. The sequence continues at coordinate 19,232,626 of CM043721.1, forward strand.
CCATTTGTCCGCTGGCCCGGTCCTGTTTCTCGAGCAGTACGGACCACAAGACTTTATTTTTCACTTGTCCGCTCGGGCCACTAAAATATCTAAACGTTCATATATTTTTCACCTTTTGCAATAAAGTATATTTTGCGAAAATGTGTAGATTTACCTCGTCTTCATCGCTTTGAAAGTTTGACGCAGCATTAGAAGCAGCATGAAAACTACTTAACTAGTGTTACCTACTACACTGCAGTGCTCTCTTCAAAAAATCTGAAACAGACTAGAGCAGATTTAAGTTTGATATGGTCTATTTTCAGTCATTGAAAAGTGTATAAATAAGTGCTAGATGTCACCAGAATGCACCAAATTGCACCATATTAAAATTTTTCCGGTGGGGCATGCCCACGAAACCCCCTAAAGTTGCAAGTTCCTGTGGTGCTTGCTGCGTCCGCCTGCGGCGTCCGTCGCTTGGGTGCCGCCTGTGGCGGCGGGTCGCCCTGTGCGCGGTGGCGGCCCATTAACTTTCAGGCGGGGACAGTTACTTTCAAAAACTACTGGCCCTGTGGGCCAGTTCAAATTTCTGGGCTATGTCAACCCCTGTAAAGTCTAATCTAAATAATCTAAATAAAGTATAATTATTTTTGCACAGGGTCTGGTTGAAGAGAAAATGGTATTGAATATTGCCACTGAAATTAAGACTAGCATTATCTGCGTAGAGGACAAATAAGAACACACACATTAGCTTTGAGCAAAGAAGAAGGGCTCTAACAAACCCTGGGGTACTCCAGCAGTGATGATGTTTGTGCTTTCAGTGAAAAAATATTACAGTTATATTGTAGTTTGAAAAAAAAGCAATGTCCATTGTTATCTGTCCATTGTTGTTGTCTATACCAGGGGTGGCGAACACGAGGCTCGCGAGGCGCATGCGGCTCTTGGCCAATGAGCATGCGGCTCTTTGCGTCTCATCATATTTCTATACACTTTGCCTCATTTCATATTTTTTTCCCTCTTAAACCACACTCAAACCATCAGAGGGTATTGAAAATAAATATTAATTAATAATAAAGGTAATTTGGCAGTGTGTGTGTGTGTTTGATGCTGCTAAATTTGAGCCTTTTTCAATAGGTTATTTTAGTTTATGTTGTATGTGTATCTTTAATTTGTTTGGTTTATCACAAGCAATAAAAAAACTCAGGAAAAAGACAATTAAAATACTTATATACCAGATATTAATTCAGAAATTGGTTAGAAAATAAAAAATATGATTCTATTTTCTTAACATCAGAAGTGGTCCTCATAATAAATAGACATGTTTGCATTTATACATACAGTACAGTACACAGATGACACTTTAAATCAAATGATAAGGAATGTTTGCCTATCAAGTTGGACAAAAGTTTTTCTATATAGTTTGCATACATTTCTATGTTTAGGAAATGCTTTGTTTTTTCGCTGGACTCTTTTTCCTGCTTTGTCTGGACCTGATCACTCCTGGCTAAGGTGAGCAATCAGGAGATTCTGTCTGTTGATCACATTTCAAATTATTGATTTTAGCCATTTCATGTTGGATCCTTGCTATTTCAAGCTTTATATTGTTTAAGTGTCCTTGCTTTTTTTGGACCTTAAACATAAACGTGAGTTTATTTACGCTCTCATCCTTCATATTTGATCTTTATTGAAAAAAAGCAACAAACCAGTAAATAAATTCCTAGACTAGTTTTTAAAAAAAAATATATTTTTTCAATAATTTTTTCTTTTTGTTTTTTTTTTAACTTAAATTTTAACAACAGCAAACTGTTGATTGGCTAGAGTTAGACTTTACCTGTTTTAGGTTAAAACGTATCTGCTGCTGAACGTTGTTTAAGACTTTTTTGGGTCTGCTGCTATTGATTATTTGTATTTGTTTTTGAAGCATGCATCTTATGTTTTCCATTAAATCAAGGCTAAAAGGCACAGAAGGACTTAAAGTGGGCTAAAAAAAAACCTCACATTCTTCTGTTCTTTCATTTCTTTGCATTAAAATGTAAATGAGAAAACCACATGACCTGCAGCTCACAGAGAACAGAAATATGACAGGTCCATTAAAAGAAATCCTTTTCTATTGACTTCCAAAGGCTGAGAAAAGGAACTCCAGGATGTGAGAACATGCAGAAAATCTCCTTCAAATCTGAAATTCGACATTCTAAATCAGTGGCAGAAACAAAAATTGAAACAGGCTTGAAATCAGCTTGATACGTCTCACTCAACTCTTCACAGTAAAATCTTTTGGGAGAAAACATTGTAAATAAAACTGTTGTTTTTCTTGGAAAGGAACCTGTTTGTGCTGCATTCCATTTGCTGGCAATTATGCCCGAATGTGATGCATTTCCCCAATTTAAAGCACCAGTATCACCACATGTAGTGGAGATAATCCCTAAATCCTCTTAATGTTTTCTTTTTGACAGAAGACCGAGCACAAGTCTGTCTCCGTGCAATGAAAACTTGGTGGAAAAACCATTAGATGCTGCTTTTCAAAGTGTAAGCCATTGGGGATTTTAGTTGCCACTTATTAAGTAAAGCACGGCTTATTATTTTGCTACCAAAATCTGTTTTCCACCTCGGATGAATGAATGGCAGAAAAATTACATTTCTGTTTTGAATGACGTCAGTTTTTATCTGAATGTTTTTGCCAATATAGCTTCATAAAATCCCAAACTTTCCAAGAAATATGACAAATAGCACAATTTTCCATTAGATAGTTCTGCTCCCAGCTGAAACGCCTTATGACTGTCTGATTTATTTATACACATTCTCGTGATAGAAAGTAATGGAAAGTCCCTATGGTTCTAAATCATGCTTTGGGCCTTATATGCAGTGCTCAGTCAAAATGTGGCATATGTGTACATTTATGATCAATCTTATTAATTTGACAGAAAGAGGGTAAAGGTGCATGAACCTACAGGAGCAGAAAAAGAGCTTTTTAAGTCTCCTCATAAGACGGGATGGTGTTTTCACGCATCACCGTCAGACAGTGTTGGACACACTGCACTGATGGAAGAGTTAACATTTCTGCAGGTGCATTAAAAGGAAGGACTGCTTAGAGTTGCTCTCTTATGTCAACAAACTGTTGAGATTTGTGTCTTCATCTTTTCCATTTGTGGCATTGAGGAGCTAATAGAAAAATATTGTTTTCAATGTTTTTTGGGTATCATGCGCTGTGGTGTTAACAAAGAGAGTGGAGTAAAGTAAGCCGGGGGGGGGCTTGACCTCTATATTTAGACAAGGGAATGCAAACGTGATTTTCACAAGTGCTTATTTCCCTTGGTTGATGAAGAGGGAAGCTCACAGAAGGTTTTTACACCCATTTTGAGTCAAATTACATTTCCAGCCCTGTTGTGTGGGTGCGACCAAACATTGGTTTATGATGCATTCTTTATGAGTTTCGTGGAGTTCATTGAGTTTTTTTGCTGTTGGCTTTTGATATTGTTTTTGCTTCATCTCAGACAACTTTAATGAGCATATGTTTCTCAATATGCATATTCAGTTAGCAGAGTTGCATGGTGCTCCGACCAGTCCTCGGCTAACCTAGCTTCGTACCAAAGCTGTAATTAGCATGACGCAGACGACAACAGGTGGACAAGGTGAACGTGAAATTATTGTGCAGCACGTTCTGATCTCTGAGGTCACCGAGCAAACACACGTCCACATTTACATCAGTGCTTTGCGGCAGACAATGTAACATGACAAGATAAATATACACTCGTGTGAAGCAGGTGTGACCTTTGCTGTGAGATGTGAAGCACCTGCATGAGCTGAAGCTGCAATTAACAAGTCCTAAGCTGTTTGTGCATGGAGGCTAAATAGTAAAAGGCACACTCATAAAAAGTGAGAACATTTTTTTTAAAGGTGTAAAAAAAGAAAAATAAACATACAGCAGAGACAATGATAAACTTTTGATAAAACTAAACAGTTTTTTCATCTGAAGCTACTGAATTTGTAAACCTAAACAGAAAAGCTCTTTTAAATCCACTTACATTTTAAGTTTATATTTTGTTGAGAAAAAATAAAAAGTAAAGAAATATTTCCCAATATTGCACATCCCGTGCATGCTGCATCCTGGGGGCTTAAAGCAGCCTGTACTCGAACCTTGCCAACAACTAGAGTGTGGCGTAATAAGTGCATGTAACTCATTACACTTACCACACATACATCAATGGTATGTTCCACTTTCACGACGTTCCTTCAGGTGGCCATAGGAGCCTCAAGGGAACTGCAAGACACCCCTGAACTCCCCTTAAGGTGCAGCTGCTCCTCTCTATGACCCTCTACGCAGCCGGACAACCCAGAAATCCACAGCATCTGTGTGGGTCAGCTACCTGTGTGGGTACATGTGATTGAGGCTATAGAGATGCAATAAAGACTGCATATCTTGTTTTAGTTGTCACACACCTAATGCCGTGCAACAGAGCTGCGAACGTCATAATTTTATGTGTCATAATAATAATAAGAGGGCACATTTAGAGCTCACATGATATATTTTTTTTAAATGTGCATTAGGACACATTATATATTAAATAAATCAGACAATCAACAGTCTCTTTTTGTTTAAGTCAGACAGTTTGGAATGACCAAACTATAAAAACTGTTTAAGCGTTTTATAATACTTGGAAATTATTCATAAATTTGAATGATTTGGGGAAAAATCCCCTTTTATCTTTTCCATCTCCCCTCATGTCGGTCAGCACTTGATTGGATGGAGTTATTTCGCTCTGTCCTTTTTTTCTACTTAATGTTTTAGAAAATAATCACTTTTTATCAGAAAATCTTCTTTCCTTTTATACTTTTAAAAGAACAAATGAGTGCACATCTATAGATGGAGAATTTCCTCTTTGCCAATAATTTTTGATGAATTTTAGAACCAATGCAGAGTGAAGCTTTGCAGTTTTATGTTTATACAAAACTCCATGAGTCTGGGAGAAAACTGCATAATTGGACAAAAACATGGCCTATCAAATCATAAAGTACCCAGACATACAGGCTGCATGAAGCGCAAGTGTAACTTTTTGAAGGATTAGGATCCTTGTCCAGCAGTCTCCAGGGGATGGAACAAGGGTGCCTCGTCTGCTCCATCTGTCTCCGGCTGTCCATAAATGTAGACGGAGAGATGGAGGACGAGCTGGACTGGAAACTGCGAGGCTGGCCTTCACCAGCTGTCCAGCTTGGTGCTGCAGTGAAACACATCTGCGTGTCCATGTGGTCGTCATTCACTGACACCGCAAGACAATCACTGCCAGAAGCAAAATCTACTGTTCAGTCCTCCACTTCTGCCTTCAAACTCTACACTGCAGCTCCAAAAAAGCCGCTCAGGTATTTCTACATATAACACAGGTGCAACGTTTTAAAGTAAATCCTTGCTGTTTCTAAGTGAGGGTTTCACAATTGGCCTCCACCCTCTCTGCTGTAGCGTGTATGTTTGTGGATGTAGAGCTCCATGTGGTGTGGAGCCTTTGGGCGTCCCCTGAGGATTGCAGGCTCTTTGAAGCTGGGGGTTTGCTCTTTCTTAGTTCACCAACCGGCTTTAAAGGTTGAAGGAAACTAATAAGCCGTAGCAAAATATACTGAAGCAGCAAATGAGGCTCAAAATCTTTGATAAATAAAATATAGAATAATTTCATATTCATAGTATCTTTACAAATAAAGAAACACGTAATGGTAATATACCACTTGGCTTTCGCTGCCTCTGAATAATTAGACTAAAAAAAACACAAATAGAATATCAAAAACTTTGATCAACAAACTAACTGTATTGAGAAATTAACTGTTAAGCATCGATTCTGTGCCAAGATTTGTCTGAGACGAGGTTAACATTAAATCGTCTCTCAATGCCTGATGTTATTAGTTATACTTTCTTCATTTTATTTGCACATGTTGCCCTCAAAACTACTTTGATAGGAATTAAAACCTAGTTTGGAGCAAAATTTAAAAAGCTCTTGCAGTCTGTTATTATTAGAAAAAAACCATCCATTAATGTTTCCTTTACACAAATCTAAATTGATATACATCAACTATCTAAAATAAATCATTTCTACACAATTTCAATTGTAACATCCTTGTAACTAAACTAAACTGGGCATCCCTGTCCTTAAACCGTTCTCGCTGGGGAAAAAGTCCTAAAAAAAGGATTCTAGGAAAAGAAAAAAGAAGAAACCTCAGGGATGTCCACATGAAGGAAGGATCCTCCCCCAGGCCGGACAGGCGATTTACCAGAACTAAAGAAGAATTATTTTATCTAACAATACAACTACATGTTTCAATAGTGTAGCAGATGGGCTTCATCCAGATGGAACTGGGGGACGGCTGGGGGTGCGATACGAGCCAGAGACGAGGTCCACAGCCAGGGACAGGAGCACAGACGAGCTAACTGGAAACTGAAATCACTCCTGCTCCCCGGAGGGGATTGGGACAGAGGGACAAGACATGAAACCGCACTGCACCCAACGAAGGCATGGAGCACTAAATGATAAATAAATGATCACTAATAGAGGAGAGGAGGAGAGAAGAAGTAGACGAGAATAGAAGACAGAACCCCAGTGCACCATACTTTCCCCAGCTTTAAACTTCTAGCAGCCTACAAAAAACTAATTGTTATTGAAATTGAATAAAAACACCTTATGGTGTTTATGCTATGCTTTATGCTTATGCTATGCTGGTTGGGCTGGAGCTTGCCCCCCTCCATGCCTTTCTGCTCTCTGGCTCTGCCGGCCTGGGTGGCGGAGGTGATCACCCGAAGGGCTGTTGTTCTCTATCTGCTACCATGTGGGTGTTGGGGGGGGTTTCTAGCCACCGCGGCAGCGGCGGTCTTGGTGTGGGGATGGCTGGACACTCTCCCTCCTTCTTTTCACATTCCATCATCCATTTTAGAGGAACATGAACACTCACCTGAGCACAGGTGTTAGTTAGCTCACCTTTACACTGATAGTTTGCATGATTGAATGAATGAAATATTTCACACTAGTTGGTTTGAAGGCATAAGTATGCGTGTGTGAACATTATTGTATTGTGGTTCATGTTGGACATGAGTGGGACATTTTTTGCAGCTAAACACATATGTTTATAACATGTGAGTGTGTGGGTGGGTACAAAGGCCCCGCCCTTATAGACCTGTATTACATCTGAGATGCATGGATGGGTCCGGGGTGCGGGAAACCAATCCGCCCTTATCATGAACCTGTTAATGACTAGGCTGTGCGGCTGTTTGAGTCTTACGTACTGAAAGCTCCGTGAAGCACCAGGTAGAGAATGCCCAATGGCTCTTAGTCATCAAACCTTTGTTGGGGGGGTTGCATCGCCCGCCCCGCCTCTTACTACAGAGCGCCGCTTTAGGCCGTCTGTTGCTGCGCAGCACACACGCATCGCACACTTTTAACCGAAACAGGATTTGTGAAAATATATTTAAATATTTAAGTTGCACATTACACAAGAGAAGAATGCATCAAAAGATGAGGCTGGAGGAGGACATGAATCTCTTAATAATATCAATACAAATACGTGTTTTTTTCCTGCGGGACGGGGACGATACAAATCAATGCATCTCTATTACTGTGCGGGACTAATTTCTCTGAGTTTTGCGGGTGCGGGCGGGAGTGGACATACATATTGCGGGAGCGGGCGGGAGTGTAACGCATACGTTGCGGGAGCGGGCGGGATTGGTCAGAAATTCAGCGGGCGCGGGCGGGAGCGGGATGAAGAAAATAGTCCCGCACAGGGCTCTAATCTGAACCTCACTGTAATCAGTATAACCATCCAGAAACTTTTTGCTTTATGCTGCTTCATGGTTTAACCCCCCCCCCCCAACATCCCTCTCTCTTCTTCCCTCCTTTCCTTTTCCGACGGTCCAACACCAAAGATTTTCAAACATGATGGAATCTAATAAAGTTTGTCCTGGATTCCAAAAGGGGTTTATTCAGACATTCCTCTGGTTTGTCTGAAGATTAATAACCCCTGTTGTTAAAGTAAAATCTGTCCAACACAAGAGGCCTTCAGCTCTCATCTGTCTGCCCAGCTGATGGACAGGACAAGTTAAAAAAAAAAAAAAACAAACAAACACGCTTATAGTAAGTTGCATGCACTATGGCACTTGTAGCGGATGTTAATAATAATGACAATAATCCAAAATCTACATTTTTAGCTTATTAATATTAATACAGAAATAATACAAAAAATAGCATTATCCATTAGGATTAAGTTTCATTCTGAGGTTGTGGCCTGTTTAAGATTAATATTGTCTGCTTATGGATGTAAAATGTTACATAATCACATTAATGTTCATTGACGGTAGCTGTTTAGGATTGTTGTTTGCTGAGAAAATGTTAACTTATTTTGTCCCTAATATGCCTAGGGACTGAACGTTTTCTCTTTCTTAATATAAATATATTATCAAAAACATTTCATTCTAAAGCGGTTTGAACACAAAACCGTATTATTGTTTGACCTGTCATCACAAAGATGTGTAAATCAGAACTTCCGCGTCATTCCTGCAGATTTATGTGCAATGGAATTTTTCCAAAGTTTACCATTAAACTGGATTAAACAAGCTTCAGCACAAATGCAAAGACGTATAACTGGCTGAAGCTCTTTGTTCTGGAGGAACAAGAGGAAGCATAAGTGTGTTGCTGGGCAGAATACAATTAGGGATGAGGATGCTAAACATAATTATGTGTGACACATGTTAATTGTCTTTCATTAAGACAATTTTGGATCCACAGTCTACAGCTGGACGGGAGGATGGAAAAAGAAGCGGATGCTTTTGGAAACAACAAATTATTGTGTTTAAGAGCCAGATGCCAAATGCGAGTGAAGACACAGCCAACGTGGCTCACAGCGTAATTGCTTCCTCGCAAAGAATTAAGGAGCACACGGCCATCAGTGCATCTGCATTGCTGTGGAGGCCCCAGCCTTTACTTCAAGCTTTGCTTTGTCATGGTTTCTTCATTTTTGCCTGCTTACTTTATGTTTATTTAATCAAAAAACTTTGTTTTTAAAGTTGTTTGTGTTCACTTTGCATCAGGCTCTTGTTCTAAAACTGCTGTCCAGTCAGTCATTATTACAGCGTTTAGATTTTTGTTTGCTTGCTCTTGGGGTTTCTGCTTCTTTGTGCACCTTGTTTCTTACATTTTCCCCTCTCTCTCTTTGCCTGACAGTCTGTTATTGTCTCGTTACTTTTCCTAAAGCTGATGGGTTTTTGGCTTTTATTGGTTCAACTGCAGGTACGTTTTTGTGACTCCTCCAAAAAACAAATTCTCTCTTTTTTTTTTTTTTTTTTAAAGCAGCAATTGCACTCAAAATAAAGGGCCAGACTGTAAAAGCTGAATTAAGAATAAAAACTTGTTCTGCTGGGTCTGAAACAGAAAGCATGCAGCGTTCCTGCTGAAGCAATGATTCATCTCCTTTCAAACTGAGCTGGAAAATTATATGTCTGACCACAAAAGACTGCCTGCATGAGAAGCCAATAAGGAGAGTCATTTTTTTGACTGTCCACTCTAAAAATCAATACATTGCAAGAATATCCTGGATATTGCAGACATCTTACTCCAACAGAGAACCTGATTTCAGCCGAACTGAGAACTTTTAGAGGCAGAAACAAGTCTTGCTCATAAAAGGTTGTTGCTAAATGCAAACAATTAGAAAGGATTTTGTTCTATTGACCAACCACTTTATTCTACCAGTTCACTGTATGTCTGACTCAAACAGAAACACATTTGTACATAAATGTAGATTACTTTCCATGTCTTCCATTTCACTGAAGTGAGCTTTAAACTTGGTTTGACAAGTCTGAACTGTATTTTCCTTAAATGACAATTACTAAAACACCACAACTGAAAGAGATTTTGAAACTAGTAATTTTTTGACCACATAAATAAAAAGTGCATTCGTATTGGTGCTCTTCAAATGGATGTGAAGGAGACGAAGAAGCAGACGTTTTACGAGAAAGACAACTTAAAAAGTGGATAAAGCTTTACAAGTGCCCCAAAAGCTTTACAAGTCACATATAGTCCTCACGTTAGATTAGGTCACAAAAACAAGATAACTAACAAGTAGGAAATGTTTTAAAACCACCAGAATTGATTTCAATTTAAAATTGGAACATGAGTTTATAGATTACTTAACACAGTAACAGTACATGTCTAAAAATGTGGATGTATAAATATACATTTAAATGGGTTTTTAAATCATTTACTCATAAATGAGCTTATGACTAAAAGAACCACCTCAAAAATTGAATGTAGTTCAAAAATTGTAAATAGGTCATAAGTAAAGCCTTAAAATGTCATTAATAAACACATTATAGCAATATTTTTTAATCAGGAATTAAAAAAATGTATAACAACACATATAAACTACTTATTAATGCTCAATAAAGTAGGAGTGACGCTCTATAAACGATTAAGTGTTTATTCATGCTCAGCTAATGCTGAACTAGTGTATTATTAATTTTTACCATGAAATCTTTAGTGTATTCAACACATCCCTCACTGTGGTTCACCTTCAGCTAATTGTAATTGTAATTGAGAAGCAAGCTTGTGATTGGACGTCTTTTTGTTTGCATCACAAGTATTTAAAAAGGCAAAGACAGTAGAAAACACAACAGGAAGAGAAATTAGCAAAGTTAGTCAGAAACTGATTATTTACTTTCCATTTTATACCTTTTTACCAAGATAATATTGTTCATATCTGTGGTTTTCAACTGACACTGCTGTCAAGTACTACATGGACTTTTCTTCTTCTGTATCCTTTACATCCCTTCAAAACACAAAACCATCAACACTAAGATTTGCGACCATCGTCACATTCACTGATTTAATTTGCTTCTAATGAAGCTGCATTGCCCTAATCCTTAAAAAAATGATAAATACGAGTTTGAAAACAAAGACAGAATTGAGAACAAGGATATCGAACCTCCAAATGCTGCAGGATTCAGCAGCACGCGTACTGACGAGGACCAGGGGGCAGGAACCCATTACACCGATTTCAAAATCGCTGCATTGGCTCCCTGTGCGCTTCAGGATTGATTTTAAAGTTCTTTTATTGATTTGTAAATGTTTTTATGGTCTCGGGCCTTCATATTTATCTGAGATGATTTTAAAGTATGAGCCCTCGCGGACCCTGAGGTCCTCTGATACCGGCCTTTTGGTTATCCCAAAAGTTAGAACTAAAACATACTGTGAGGCCTCATTCAGTTTTTATGGACCTCGCCTGTGGAACCGCCTCCCAGAGAGCCTCAGAGACTGTTCATGTTTTTAAAGGAAGGCTTAAGACCTACTTTTTTAATTTAGCTTTTAGTTGAATTTTAGGAATTTATTTGCTATTTTAATTATTTAGGTTCTCTTTTTTACTAGTTTGATATATGTGTACGTATATACATTTATTTATTTGTACTTATTTATTTATTTTTAATTTTTAGTCACAATTACCATTTTATATGTCTATTAATGTTTATTTATGTAATTATTAGTTTATAATTATTGTTTATTATTGATTATTGTTTATTATTAATTATTTATTTTATTCCTTTTCCATTTTAGTTGTAACTGCAGTGTTTTCCTCTGAGGGACCTCCACATCAGTGACTGACCCTTCTCAGTGAACGGGGTCACTGCAGTGGGATCTCCCGGGTCTGACTCTTTTGATCAGATCTGGGGGGTCCTTGGGTGGGGGGTCACTGATATGGATAAATATTGTTTCCTCTCAGTACAAAGCAAGGTCTCTACATTCCATCATTTTGTCACTCTTTTTATCATGGTATGTGTATGTGTGTGTGTGTGTGTGGGGGGGGGGGGTTGTCGGCATTGTTTGTCGTGTCATTTTGTTTTTAAATTTGTTTGTATTTTATGCAAAGCACTTTGCTATATCAGTAATGGTTGATTTGATTTGATTAATTCTACCTATTATCCTGAATGAAGTAGTTTTCCCTTGTGCAAAGCAGAAAATGTTAAATGTCCAGTCGAGGTTTCTTAAACCTGCATTTAAAGCAAATGTATGTTATTATAGTCGCTTGTTCCAACTGTTCCTCTGTTGCCACATCATGCATGAAATCTAGTGAGACTTCACATAACGCTGCTGCTAATTTGGATATTCTTTTCCAGTTTGTTTTTAAATTTGTTGTGTCAGCTTAAGACAGTGATGTTAACTGCAGCCAAAGATCAGTTTTTAATCTTTTTCTCAGCTCCAAACCCTGAAGAATAACAAAAAATATACAAATATTTGTCTTATCAGTTGATTCAGTTACAGCCCTAAAACAGCGTCTTCTTAAAACACAACAAATTAAAAATAAATCTGCAAGACAAGTAAGGCAGCAAAGAGAATTTCAACCTTAATGGAATTTACGATATCACAGATGATAATAAAGGACTTTGATCATTTTTTTAACACTCTCCTTCAATAGTGTACTTATTTTGATCATTTTTCTTTAAAGAATAACTGTAAAAATGAATTCAATCACATTTTACTGAATGTCAGCATGGCATATTTGTGAATCCTCATTATTTGTAGAATCAAACACACCTAGAGTAATAGCAGCACAAATGAAGTCCCCTGGCATCTGTCTGCTGCAAAGTCTGGTTTAAGTAGCTTCATCGGAACAAATGCACGAACCTCATGATCGGTGTTAAAGACATCTGCTTCAAAACAAACTACTCGACACATTCACTTGTTGATCAGTTCCAACACACTTCACTAATTGAATATAATGGGTTTTGGGCACAGCCCCTAGAGCTCTAATGTGCTGTCATAATCAAGTTCTCGCTGCATGTTTATGATTCAGGGAGAGGAGCCAAATTGGTTTTCTCTCACAGGAAAAATATTAGTCCTTTTATTATCACCGTGTGTCTGAACAAACAGGGGAGCTCCTGTTTTCCACAACACCTGAGGGGGAGTTCTCACTGCTGAATCACCAATTTAAATCAAGAACTCTAAAACAAATTGAGATGCTATGGTCAGACTTTACCGATTAAGAGCCAGATACAATACTGTCTTGTAACGATTATATTAACTTCCTGTATATGTGGCAAGAATCACAGTACCTGAAGTGGTCCTTAAACTAACTATAATCGTGATAGCTTGTTTTCTGCAAGTCTGGTAGAGCTTATTCCAGTATTTTGACCTTCCTGACTTCTGTTTTTCGTCTTTGGACTTTTGACTTTGTCTTCTATTGTCTGATTTCCTGTAACCTGCTTTTGGAAGCTTTTCATCTTATTTTCAGTGAATTGAAGGATGTGTTTGTCTGCTTCTGTTGGTCATGTAGGGTTATCACCATGCTCCTGGCTTTGCACTGAAGACGAACTGTTTCCAGTAACTTTTTCTTCTCTCGTTTCTCATTATCTTGACCTACATCCGCATATAGCCCTTCTAGCATTGGATATTAGTTATCTTCTTCTGTCACCTTTTCCAAGATTCTACCCCTGTCCAATTGAGTGGGACACTGAACCCTTAAGCCTTAATCACAACTGCCCTTATGAGTGGATATGGGCTGTATGTGGGCAAATAAAAGGTCAAACCTCTATGGAAATTAGTTAAAGAATACAAACTGCAAAAGGAAATAAAAGTACTCAGTTGGATTGTTTATGACCCAAAATTTCAACCAAACCAATACGATTCAACATTTAGACACTGGATAGACAATGGCATAACTGCATGGTACTCTATTACAAAATATGGAAATCTACTTAGCTTTAGGGAATTAAAAAATAAATTTGGATTGGTAAATCAAGATTTGTTTAGATATCTACAAATTCAGGACTTTTATACAAAGGAAATTAAACCTAACCTAGAACCTAAAAAAAGATACAGTATAACTAAAGTAATATTAGACGCTTATAAAAACAGTAAAACAAGGGTTATTTAATCTTTTTACCGTTCTTTTACTGAAAACAGGAAAAGTTCATCATTATACATTAAAAGTAAAGGGGAATATGAGCTTAATCAAAAGATTACTGAAGAAGATTGGTTTAAAATGTGTCTCACAAAGTGCTCCTCTACCAGCTCTCAAATATGGAAGGAATTTGCATGGAAGAATCTCACACGGTATTTTATAACGCCCCAAATCAAAAGCAAACAACTAAAATATCTACAGGCTTGCTGGAGACAATGTGGGAGTCAAGAAGGGAATCATACTCATATTTTCTGGTCATGTCCTAAATTACTATCTTTTTGGAATGATGTAACAACTGTCATGAAAAATGTAATTGGCTATCACCTACCAAACGAGTTTACAACTCTGTATCTGGGCAATATTGAAGACTCTGTATTGAATGAAGATGTTTACCTAGTAAGGATATTACTCTTGGCAAGCAAGAAAACGATAACAGAAAAATGGCACAAAGTGGAGCCCCCTGGAAAAGATGACTGGTTGAAGATCATATGGACCATTTACTCAGTGGAAAAGTTGACATTTCTACTAAAATTAAAGTTAGACATTTTCAAGAAAAAATGGCAAAAATGGTACAAATACATGGAAAACCGATAAAAGGTTCAGAGGATTTTGTGTATGTAAAAAAAAAAAAAAAATTGTAATACTAAGAAAAACAGCCCAATTGCAGTTTGTTGTGTATGTTCTGTTTGTTGTGGTTATTGACCCATGTATGTAAATGCTGACAAATGAAAACACTCAATAAAAACGAAGTTAAAAAAAAAAAAAAAAAAAAAAAAAAAACTCTATGGAAATTAAAGTTTAAGTCCCATTAGCTGTCACGCACCCAGATGCGTCCTAGGGGAGCAGTGAGCTGTAGATAAGCAGGCAGGCATCGGGCCCCATTTTTAGAGTCTTTGGTATGACTTGGCCTGGATTTGAACCCTTAACTTCCAGTCGCAGGGCGGACACTCTACCACAAGACCACTGAGCTGCTTGTAGGCCACAATATGTTCATGCACAATATTTTCTAAGGGCATGCTGCGAGCGACAGGTCATAGTGAACACTTCTACAACACACAAGGAGAGGTGAGGGTGAAGTCAGTGAGACACAGGCTTGTTGTACAGATTTTTCCTTCTTTTCAACCCAGAAATTCTATGGACTGCCCATTAATTCTGTATACGTGGTATGTGCGTGCCCCAATGCTGTAGCCTGACTGTTAGAAATGTGGAAATTCAACAATATAAGTGTAGTTTGTGTGGACATCCTTCGGGCAGTGAAGTATCACATGCACACCACATACATGCAGGATTTGCACGCGGCTGTAAAGAGCCGGTACGCCCCCCTACTAATGACTAGAGTGTGGTGTAAGGTAGGGGTGTGCCAAAATATCGATATGGTGATATATCGCGATATTTAGTCCCGCGATCGATTATCGATACGTCTTCATCAAGTATCGACCTTTTATTTACGTTTAAAAACCCCGTAAAACGTTATATTAACCATCCTTTGGTAAGACAATTCCTTGGAGGGTCGATAGGGGGCGCTCGTTGCGAGATTGGCTGTTGCGGGCAGACGAAGAAGAATACACATTCAAACAAAGATGGCGGAGCGGGAAAACAATGAGAAGCGGCGGCAGTAAGTTAAAAGACGCGCCGGCAACATTGAAGCTGCATTACCCGGAGTTGTGTGAGAAAGCTGTGGCTGCTGCTGCCTGAAGCCGACACAGCCCGACGCGGATACTTTTTTCCATACGAAGCTACCGCCGTCTTCTGAGAGACAGAGCAGCGGCAATAACGGAAAACGGTCCCTGCAGCGCGGTGGAGAACGAGGGATTTGGGTTTTTATTGAATGCAGTAGAGCCACGCTTTGACATTCCCTCTCGGAAATACTGAAAATGGATCCCTGTACTGTACGGCCAGACCAGAGCTACAGCTGAGATGGAAACAGCAGAAAGTTGCATCCCTTCCTTTAGACCCCCCTTCTCTAAGCAGCGGTAGATGAGCGGCGTCTTGATGCTAAAGCCTGTGGTTCTCCAGAAAAACATGAACATAAACATACATCGCATGCAGCTTTACCCAAACGTGTTGTTCACAAAGACGTTAACTTTTAGATGCACTTCAAGTTTTTTATGTATTTTATCCCTGGTAATTTATTTTGAAAGCAGTTTATGTCTTAAATAACTTAAAGGAAAGTTCCTTGATACTTGATTTTTATTTTTCTGTGAGAATTATATTTTTGTTTACACCACATTTACACTAAATGGTGTCATTTATTTTTTTAACAAAGACAATATAATTTGTTCACAGAATTAATATCTGATTTACAGCTATTTTTTCAATTAAGCGATGGCTATGGTTTTGTTTTTCTGAAGTTAATACCAATGTGTCTGGCAGCTACTTGACTCATTCATTTTTTATCCTTTTTACAGCAATTTTGTACTAAATAATGACACTGCTGTTCATGTTCACTATTGTTTAAACTGAATTTTACAGATATTTCCAAATGAAAATTGTCATTGTTTGTCAAAGACAGAGTATTACTGATTTCAGCAATGTTACACAAAAGTCTGTTATTCATTACACCAAATAGGACACAAGTTGTTTATTATCATGGTGTTTAAAAACTAAAAAATAAATGGGGAAATATTTTCCAAAAAGCTGTTTTTAAAGTTCTTCTTTCTTAAAGTTTGATATATCGTGAGTTGTTAGAGACGAGATATATCGATTATCGCATTATCGCCATATCGTGATAGTATCGTTATCGTGAGCAGTGTATCGCGTATCGTATCGTGAGGTACCCAGTGATTCCCAGCCCTAGTGTAAGGGTATTGTACAACAGCATCACCTGGATGTCAACATCCAATGTTGAATGTATGCATATGTATGGGGCCCATTGTAGTGCCGTACATCCAACAACATCACCTCATGTTGCAGCATGAGAATACACGGCCCCATGTTGCAAGGATCTGTACACAATTCTTGGAAGCTGAAAACATCCCTGTTCTTGCATGGCCAGCATACTCACCGGACATGTCTTCCATTGAGCATGTTTGGGATGCTCTGGATCGGCGTATACGACAGCGTGTTCCAGTTCCTGCCAATATCCAGCAACTTCGCACAGCCATTGAAGAAGAGTGGACCAACATTCCACAGGCCACAATAGACAACCTGATCAACTCTATGCGAAGGAGATGTGTCGCACTTCATGAGGCAAATGGTGGTCACACCAGATACTGACTGGTTGTCTGAGTCCCCCTAACCCCCTCAATAAAACAAAACTGAAGATTTCAGAGTGGCCTCTTCTTGTGGCCAGTCTAAGGCACACCTGTGCAATAATCATGCTGTCTAATCAGCATCTTGATATGGCACACCTGTGTGTTGGGATTGATCGTCTTGGCAAAGGAGCAGAGCTCACTATCACAGATATAGACAGATTTGTGAAACAATATTTCAGAGAACTGGTTATTTTGTGTATGTGGAAAATGTTTCACATCTTTGAGTTCATACCATAAAAAATGGGAGCAATAACAAAAGTGTTGCATTTATATTTTTGGTCAGTGTAGTTATAGGCTGTAGTTCTTCGTAGTTCTTAATAAGCCCAATATATATTTATTCCACACATGCCTTTAGCTCATCTGTTCAAAAGAAGCGTTTATGAAGACATTATGCAAATGAGATTTTGTCACAACATGGCCGCAGTACCAACAGTTTAGCTCACAGTCAATGACCATGTTTTTGTTCTTTGAATTACCCACATTAGAAATATTTTATTTTATTTTCTGTCTGCTGTTTTTTTATAATCTCACAGTTTTTAGTTCGGTTATTAGATTACTTTCCAAAGTCACATGTTAATTACTTTAGTGATTAATGTAATAAGTAGTAAAATCTTCATCTATCTGCTTCTGATGTACTTCATTAAAGTCATAGGCTTTAAAGTAACTGAGAGTTGGAGTAAAAAACAAATTAGCTTCCATGTTAAAAACATTGTAGCTCCTCCAGTCTTTACACCTGTCTTTTTTCTATAGACCTTTGATGATCAAACAGCTTAAAAAACCTAAGAAAAGACATTAGGTGAAAGAAGTTTGTCTTAATCTCTCATCTCTGTGATCAAAAGCTTTTTTGCTTTGCTGCCTGGCAGGTTTCTGAATAATAAAGCTTAATGGGTAGGAGATATTTTATAACCACCTTTAATGGTTAATAATAAAGACCTATTCCAAATTCATAAATTCCATGTTTACTAAATGTCACTTTACAAACAGGATTGTGCACAAACATCTAACAAACTGTGAAATCCTACAAAAAAAAGAGACCCAAACTTTGAGTTTAAAACTTTCTGTGTGGATGTAAAAATGAGGCTCAGTTGGAAAATATCCCAGCTTTGCCCACATTGTTGAATCCACAAGACTTCCTCACAAAAAAACCTAAAGAACGGCCAACAAACCCCCACAATGTTCAACAGAGTTCGTCTCATTACAGCTCCTGCCTTTTGCTAGAATGATGAATTAAAAAAAAAAAACAAAGTAAGAAACAATGTTTTGTGCTTTGAAACAACTCCAGTCATGCAAAAAACAAGGAAATGATGCTCCAATTACGTGAGAACCTAGTGGGTAAAGTTTCCCTCATGCTGGTTGATTTTTGGATTTGAGAGCAAATAATGAAGGCAATCAGAAGCTCCCCCCACCCCTACCCCACTGAGCTACAGAACCGGTTTGTGGCATGTTTGCCCTTAAAGGTGAAAACCTCCACCTTTTAGTTTGAGTTTTTGTCTGCATGCAGGTCTGTTACCAGCATTATTAAAAACAAAATCAAACCTTTGAGGGTCACGTTCACTGTGGCTCCTTCTGTTTTTGCAGTTACTGTTATTATTGTTTATACCATTGTCTGGGTGAATGCTTGATTCTGATTGGCTGCTGGGTGTGGATTAAGAAGTAATAACGCATGCTTAAAAAATAAGTAACAATGTGGGAAAAAAAGTTTTTCACATAATTAAGTATTAAAAACTGGTTGAATATTTCTTTCTTTTGTAAATTACTATGGTTTAAGCGGGTTAATGGTCTTCAAAGTGAGCCTTATCAGAAATTAGCGCTCTTGGCGGACGCCTGAACTGTCCTCACGGCGAGCCTTAATTTCGGATAATGCACACTTTGTCGGCCATTAACCCTTACTTAATAATGTCCCAGTAGGAGTTTGGAACACACCATAATTCACCTTTAAAGGGTAAAAACATGCAGGATTTATTTTATTTCTGAGACATTTTTCAAATTAGTCTTGAATGATAAACATCTGCACTTGTTTTTGAGGAAACATGTTGCATTTTCTAAGTGACATCCCAGTCTGACCCATTGAACCACACAGAGCAAAACCAAGTAAAATGTATGTTAGATATGATTTAATGCACATTTTTTGTTGCAACAGATTAAAAAGAAAGGTCTTCAGGTACAGCACAGACATAAAGACAGAAATAAAAACGACTCAAAGTGTGGTTAAAAGCTCTTGCAGAAACAGACTCTGTATGGATTTCTCTGCCTATACTGTCAGGGGAAAGCAGAAAAGAGATATGAACACACCAGAACACAAAGCAGAGACTGAAACAGGTGAGTGACCCTCAGCAATCACATGTTTACTTAGAGACGGAGGAAAGGTGCTTAAGTTCAACATCCACCAACATCAGGCGGAGGCTCTGTAGCATTTAAAGGCAGGGCTGAGGTCTCCCAGTCGAGTGTCAGACAGCTGGCAAAGCCACTCATTTAAAAGAGGCTTCTACTTGAATGTGGTTAAATGAATAAAACAAGTCCACCTCGAAAACTGAAGCACGATAATCCTGAAGCTGCAAAAAAACAGAAATGGAAGAGAGTGGGATTTATCAGGCAAGAACAAAATTTAAAAATTCCATTCTTGCTTTAACAAGCAGGATATGAAGAGAAGCTGAAAGGATAGAAATGTGTCGTCATCTCGTTCTCATCAGAACTCCGGCAGCAGCTTTTGGATCAGCCGGACTTTTTTCAGAGAAGCTTCGGGACATCTAAAAAATTTAAATTCTCAAGTCAGTCTGTGATCATATGAGACGGGATGTTCTCAGTTTTAGGTGAAAGGAGGCAGCTCAAGAACTCTGAGTCTTTACCTGGTTTGAAATGAAACCAACATATGGACTCCGAGTCAAAGCCTTCTGTATCTTTTGAAGCTTTTATGAATGGACATTTAATCAAAAGTGTGAAAATCTGCAAATAAACTAATGGGAATGAATTTTAGAGTTTAAAGAAGGGCTGGTGGTTGGATGTTTAGATGAAAGGCAGCACTCTGAGGAGGAGAACACTTCAGGAGATGGTTCTGCTTAAGAACATTATTCTAGTTGAGAAGAGTAAATGAAAGAGAATGAACCTGTCAAGTGGAACTAAGCTCCCAAAGCATGATCCATCGCAGTGTCAGGAAACTTGTGAATTCAAGCCAGTTTCATTATGATTAAGAAACCAATGTCATTAGTTTCCATCAGAGTTGGGAGCACATGATGGATGTGGGGCCACTATTTGGCTTGTTTTCTTAGTGCTTTGCTGCACATTCACTGAAAATAATAGCAGCTGGTGATATGAGGAAAAATTAACCTAAGGCTTTTAATATGACAATCTCATAGAATTAAAAAAAAAAAAAACAGACAGCAAAGTTTTCAAGGCTAAGCTCTGAAAAGCAGCAGAACTTTCAGAAAATGTTAGAATTTTGTTAAAATTATTATTAATATTGGTGCATAAAGCTGAAATATTTTACAATAGACATTCAAGGACAGAAATGTACTCATACACTTTATTTCTGACTGTATAAATGGTGTATACTTAATGAGCGCTTTTCGACCTCCCTTTAAAGCCCAAAGTTCCTTACAGTCACAGTCTCATTCACACACTGATGGTGGCAAAGCTGCCATACAGGAGAGGAGCATTGATCCCAACTGCCCTTATTGGGGGAAAAATGGTCCAACCTGTACGGGTCATGTATATCAAAGTCGTGGACTGCTTGGTTAGCCCGTAGAGTGAAAATGTTCATTCACATTTTTCTACTGGCATGCTGCGGACAACAGCTCATAGTGAACACTTACTCAACAGTAAGTAAGGGTGAAGTGAGACGTGGGCGTGTTGTATCACGTGCACACCAGCTTGCACTGGCGCACGGTCAGTTAGGAGCCAGTACTCGCACCTTACTAATGACTAGAGGCTGGTGTAAGGGCACCGTACGTCACCTGTGCGTCATAAGAGGCATGATTACCATTATTCTTTTTCTCATCACGTCCCTTGAGGTAGCTGCACAAGCCTCAAGGAAACTGCAAGGCAAACCTGCTCTCTCCTTAAGGTGCTCCACGGACCCGGACAACCTAGAAAACCACGGCATCTACACTGAAGCAAATGACTAAGGCTATAGTCGGATCACCAGGAGCAATGAGGGGTTTAGTGCCTTCCCCAAACATACCTTAACACATGGGAGGGCAAGGTGGGAACCCAACCTTCCAATTAAAGGTTGACCGCTGTACCTCTGTGTCACAGCCTGCTTGTATAGCGAGTATGGTTTGACTTGGCAGTTTTAGCATTGGCCTACTTTTAGCTGTTGGAGTTAAGCAGAGGTGGGTGGTGGTACATAACGCTCACTGTTACATTTATGTAGCTTTGAAATACAAATCTATTCATAACTGTAGTGTAACTGCACCAGACACTTAACCCTCACTAGAATGAATTTGCAATGAAAAGCATGGACTCATCTCAGCAAGCGACACAGCACATCCCTGCTTGGAACGTAGCATTGAGGGAAAATAAAGCAACAAAAATATCCATCTCAACTTTTCCACTTTTACATGTAATTATTTTTAATAGATTACAAAGAAAACTCTTCTTTTTGGGAGTAAATATTGGATTTCTGCCTGTAAGTTTTGGCAAAGCTTTTAATTTCTCGAATCATGTGGTGTAGGTGGTTTTGTAGACGGGAAAAGTTGAAGTTTGAATGTGATAGGTGTGCTCACACAGACTCTGAGCCTTGCAGCACCACACTGCTCTCAGATCTGTTCAACTCTGGTGATTGTGATGTAAAACACTGAGGAGACTCTTCCTCACTTCTCTATGTGAGTTCATTTGCAGGTTTCTTTATTTAGACCAAAAAAAAAAAACATCTGGGCTCCTGGCATGAAACCCACACACTGATGCTAATTGGATTGTGCATTCATTCCAGCTCTACTAACAGTAAAACTATTCAGGAGCGTTTTAACAACTTCAAACTAAACGTTCAGAGCTTTTTTTGAAAATGTTCCCGAATGATCATGAAATAGAGCTTTCATTCAAGTAAACAGCTGGACCTTCATTTTTTATATTAGAAAACAGGATAATCGTTATAAAGAAAAAATGAGATTAACGTGATTAAAAAAAAACTTGTACATAATTTATGAATCTCGATTAAAGCGATAATTTGACACCAAGAAGATTTCCTTCCAAATATGCTTTAAAAAAATTCATTTTAAAATCTAGACGGGAACACAGTGGTTGGCACTCTTGCCTCACAGCAAGAAGGCCCCTGACCGGACTTTGAGTGGCTTTTCTACGGGGGCTTCCTCCCACCGTCCAAAAACATGTCTCATAGGTTCATTGGTTCCGCTAAATTGTCCCTAGGTGTGACTGTAAGTGTGTATGGGTGTGTGATTGTGGCCCCTGTCCAGGGCGTCCCCTGCTTTAGCCCACAAGTGGCCGGGATAGGCTCCAGCAGCCCCGTGACCCAGAAAGGGACAAAACGGAAGAAGATGAATGAATTTTTAAAATCTACAGAGACATTTCCACAGAGTTTATCCTTACTCTCACCTGTCTTTATGTCCTCTGTCTGTTCTAGGAATAGACAAGTCACACCTTAATCCAGAGTGACTCATAAGTTATATGTGGTTGTAAAAGTTTGTGAAGAACAATCAATATTCAGTCCTTCACTGAGAACTTTTAACAACCTGTAATTTCACAAGAAGAGGCTATTCTAGGTGCACTGACAGAATTCTGTCTGATTTGAGCTCCTGTTCGATTTGGAAGTCTAGCACTGTACTTTAACACAGTGTTAGTTGACATGCAAAAGACCCAGAGTTTGATCAAACGTACAACTATAGTTTACTAAAAATAGTCGTTCACTTTCATCTACGGTGAAGTAACAGTGAAAAACTGTTTCCCCTCCAAGGTGGAGCTTTGTCTGAGTGACTCAGAAACTGGTGCATTTATGTCTTCATCGTGCTGTGAGCTGCAGCATCACACTCCTTAGACATCGCCTCTCCATCCTGGAGTTGTTTGTTCGAGAAGGTGACGGCACAGGGACAGAGGAAATGAAGACGGTTAAAGCAGAAGCTGCTTTCTGGAACGCTGACGGTCCTCCCAGCCTCAGCTGCTCCTCTGCAAATGTCATTGGCAAGGCAGAAATGTCAGGCTTTTGTGTTTGCGCTGGCCGTCTCATGTCCTGCAGCTTAACTAAAGGTGCTATTCACATAAACATGATGACAAAGACTTGGCAGCTTGGAGTGTTAGGCAGTGAAGAGCACACGTGTGAGAGGAAAACAGCTGCTTTGTGGCTCTGTTAGGGTGAGAGGTTGGTGAAGGGAGCCCATCATACGAACGAAAAACAAAAAAACGTAAATGATTGGAGTTGATTATGTCCAAGAAAAAAGGTGTTTCATCACAGCGTCATGTGACGTGCTGATATTACCTTTTTAAATGATTTAAGTCAAGTCTGTTTTAGTTTTAAAACTTTTACCCACGTTCTCCATATATTAGTATAACAATTTGTTTTTAAAACACAAACTTTATTTGAAAAGAAAATAACTTTATCTGTAATGTGAGTTTGATTCTTAACTATTACAACTTCATTTTCAAAATCAACAAGCATTTTAAGTTTACTTAATTTCAATTTTTAAGTTCATTTCCCTAATTACAAATCTGTTTTTTTCTCAATTACTACACTTATGTCTTTGAAAGGGAAAAAAATGATCTGTTTAAATAATTTTTGCGTTCAAAATGTTAACTTGTCAGTTAACTAAAAGCTGAAAACTTTTTTTTTTCAATTCCCAACAGGTCCAGTGTCACAGCAGAGCTCAGTGTGTCAGAACAGGCAGACGGCTGGATCCAAATGCAGCAGGTTTTATTAGCACAGCTGAAACTCCACAAAGCTAAATCAGGGTCAGGCAGACAGGGGTTAATAACGAGCATGGGACCACCAGAGAAGAGACAGGGGTGGTCCAGATCCAGATGAGGTCTGGGCAGACCCTCATCTTTGCCGACAGGCAAACAGAGTCAGATACAAAACAGGGTCTGGAAATCAGAAGATCAGGTCTGGATATAAGGCTCAGTAATGCACTGAGTAAGGCTCAGCGCAGTGCTTAAGTGTACTGTGAGGGATTGCAGTTGAAAGTCAAGTGTGTGGCATCCAGAAACTGTGTGCTGGGGTTGCTGGGAGATGAAGTTCAATGGAAATTGTTCCTGCTGATGACCAGAGGGGGAGACAGAGCTCTGACATCCAGTTTATCTGAGAAAAAAAACAGACATGCTCTTCATATTTGTGCATTCATTCTAAATGTTTTTTTTTCTTTAAGGGTCTCTGGAAAGTCTTTATGAACATGCCTTTTTTAATGAAAAATAATAAAAATTTTCAGGCAGAGCAACAGTTTGTGGTAAATCTTTATGATCCACTGAAGACGTTTGTTTTAGTGCCTGACATAAACTTTACGACCATTCAGATGTTCTTGGATAGTTTCACCTGAACATATGAGGCATAAATGTTGGTGCACCTGTTGTTTCCTATTCCTATTTCCAAAGAGTAACACCGCCCCCCCCCTCTCCCCCCCCCATTGGAGGTCCCTCATCTCCATCAACATGCATCATCCTTATAGGGAAGACTGTGGGGCTCTGAGAATTCCCAGAAGGAAGCCAGACTTGTGTTGGGTTATGGGTTATTTACGTTCTTCGTGTCACCCCGTCAACCTCAGAAAACATGTTTGTGTGTGTGTGTGTGTGGTGGTGGTGGTGGTTGGGGAGGGTGCTGAAAACTTCACTGTTTGTCTAAGCTGTCAGGAGTCCAGTCTGATGGATTAGACTGGACTCTGAACATGAAATAGGAACCTTGTGGAGACAGATCCATGGTCCCGTTAACAGACGACACATCAACTCTCCTGGGATAAAGCAGGCATGAAGAATGGCTGCAAAAAGATATTTATTTATGAGTCCCAGCTGTCTTCAGGATCTGACTCAGGTTTACAGGCTGACGCTACCACTGGTTTGTTCATTAACCTGTCTAATCATCACTGTCCTTATACTGATCTGGAGGAAGAACTGAACTGAACAAACTCTTTAACGCCTTTTAATTCTTTGATGGGTTCCATAAAAAGCACCCGGCACCAGTCTTTATCGATAGAAAAGCTAGAAAAGTTTAAAAGCAAAACTTTTCATGATCCAATATGCAAATGCATTGTTTTTTTGTTTTTTTTGACGTGGCAGTAACCTGGGTTAACTCTTCCTGGCACTTCTTTTTCCATTGTTCTATTGGGAGGAAAGTCTAGGTTATTGTTCTTTTTGTTGTCATGAGGACGGCTGTTTCCTCCTTGAGTCTGCCCGTGTTCAAGACCGACAAGAAGTTTGGGTTGATTTTGGTTTAACGCACATAAACTTAAAGGAATGATTTTTGTGATTTTTTTTTTTTTTCTCTTTTCTTCTTCTCCACAGTTTGAGTTTAGATAAATTTAACACCTGGAAATAAAAGAATGTGCATGAATGGTCATTCAACAAGCACTTTGTTAAGCTGAAAATGATATAGGGCATTGACAATATGGATTTTTTTTCCTCCCCTGAGATTTGTTTTTTCTTTAACTTGGCTCTGAAACTTACCTGGCAGGCCTTTACATCACACACTTGAATTTAAAGTGAACCTGGAAATATCAGATGTTGCAGTTCCTTAACTGCAGCTGGTTTTAAACGGGAAAAGTTTCTAACTTTATTTTGTCCTGCCTAAGCCCCGATTTTCTGCATGTGGTCGACTTGGGTGGAACAAACTCCTGTCAGTATGTCCGACCCAGCTTAGGGACATACTGACATATACTGTTCAGAATTTTGTGGTAAATATCGGAGAGGCGTTTCTGTGGGTTTATGGCCACGTGTTGGGTGAAGGTAAAAGTCTGCTGTCACAAGTATTAGCCTTACACTTCTAAAGTAAGAATTAGGGTCTGGGCCTCCGAGGTGAATAATGCACGATAACTACCATGCATACAGTTTGTAATAAGTCCATTTAATAATTATTTTAACTGAACTAATTGCAATTTAAAAGAAAAAATCACACATTAACATAATACCGTCATCAGTGGGTTTAGTTTTCCTCCATTCAGTTTCCTAAGGATCCAGATACTGGTAGCACAACACTGGAAACTATTATCCATCCAATGTGATAAATAAACCGCACACACGTAAATAAACATGTGCATTTGGACCCGTCCAATCCATCATCAGCGACGGTTCTCAACAACATCCCAACAAGCAATCCATCAGCTCTCTGCTGAAGTCTCCGGAGAAATCTGAAGCTTTGCAGTTGATCCCTCATCTTTGAACAGACTTATCCTCCGAATGTGTGATATTGCTTTGGCAAAAAATGCAGCAACATGTGCAGGAGACTGTGTTCCAGTTCTGAGGAAATATAATAATTAACTCTGCGTTTGTGTTTGCCGGTGTAAACTCACTGTCTTTGGTCTTTTGTCTGTGATCATGAGCCGTTTTGTTCTTTTTGTATTTATCATCAACCATCTATCAGGCTTGTCTCTTACATAATGCATCTGGAGCCACTTGCATAAAAAAACAAAAGCACCGAGTGGAGCCAATTGACTCCTGATTATTTAATTAAATGCAACAGCAGCATTTGAGCTGTCTGAAGTCTTGATTCCAAATAAGAAGAAAATGTTGAAATGAATGGGAATTGATGAAATGTTCTGATTTATACAAATTCTAACAGGAAGAAACCGTTTGGAAAAAAATTATTTCTGTTTAAAAGATTTGTTACAATCGAATTATGTCCACTTTCTTATAAAAGATGCCAGATAAGGCTGCTTATATAGGATATGTTTTCATGCAGTCAGATATCTGATGGTTGTTAGGTTTCTTTAGTTGGATGTCTCCAGTGAACATGTCAACTGGATCATGACTGTAACCTGACAAACACCCCTAACATGAATTCAGATTTGGCAACAAATGTCAGATTTCTTAATGTATAACAATTTATCTGTTCTATTTTGTTTGGTTATCTTTAACCTCTTAAGACCTTATTTCTTGGTTAAGGTGCTTTTTTTTACATTTTGTAATCAGGGGGGCCCTGTTAAGCAGAATTCATTACCATGGTAATTAAACTCCAAATGTAATGTCCACACGTGGACGCCATGTCCTAAAGGCTACATTCATATCAGGCTTGAAAAAGCGTGTTTGAGCAACCGCTTCCCATGAAAAGTCATTGTAAATGTGCACATATACGAGTTTCAGGCTTCTGGGTTCAAAATCCTCATGTTCGGTCCTTTTGAGGGCTCTACGTACAGAATGTGCTGCATTTGAACACGTGTTGAAAGTTGAACCAGTTAAACTATGACCAATCTCAGCTTTGCTATGGACTTGTGGATGGCGTCCTTTTCAAAACATGGACGTGTTTTGATCATGAATGAGAAATTAATAATTTTGTGGTTTGTGTCCTGCCGGAATTTTATATATTCATATATCAAAATACAGCCGTGACAGAAAATGTCTGGAGCATGATTTGTGAGATTTTCACCTCTTCGACATTTTACACCAAGCCTCATTTGGTAGAACCCTAAATCTGAGAACATCTCCTGAAACCCAAATCCTGTCATGGAATGAATTTGTGATGTTTTTCACAGATAATATTTTTACAAGACCTACAAGAAGGTTCTGAAAAAAGTAATCCCTCTAAATGCCGCCCACATAGGGGTACAATGGTTTTAAATTTTGATTAACAAGTATTTATTCAGTAAAATTTGCACGATAACAACTAAATCTGTTGTCCAAAGGTTCATATGAATTTCTCTGATGGATCAAAACTGTTCTGGCCCAGTTCAGCAGCTCATAAAAATGAACATGAACCAATCTGAGTGCTGTGGGTAGAACGTTTATCGTCACGCCAGCCTCTAAACAGTCGTCATGTAATTATCCCCTGCAGAAAGTCTGACGTTTTTAGCAGTACATAAGTGTTTCTTCTGGATGTGTTTTCCCCCTCCTGTGGGCGCTGTACATTACAGCTGTCACTTTTTTCTCTGTCCAATTTAGTATCCGTTCTGCTATAGGCTGTGAAACAAATGAAATAGTATCAATTCAATATTTACCTAAAAAATCTATTTTGTCAAATCCATGAATGACATGTTCTTTAAAGTAATATTTGTAATTTCTCAGTAAACGTACTTTATTTTTTTTCAATGTTTTATTCCATAATTGTACTAATGAAAGTTAGTTAGTTATTAGTTTATTCTACTTGTTATGTGAAAAGTGTTTGTTATAATCCCAAAGATGCAGGTTTTTTTTTTTAAGGAAAACGTTAGAAGAAAATTACATAATAAAGAGGAATTCCCATGACCCAGAAAGAGATATAACAGGTTAAGTAAATGAACGGATGGAGCAAAGGGAACCGTGAACATGTGTACTTTGTCCGCTGAAATGGAACCATCAACGTCTGATACTAGCAATGCAGAGAGAGAAGATGACAATCACACTTTTATGTAGTTGTAGAGTTAGATAAGCTAATTTTTTTCACCTGTTCTTATCACCTGTCTGTCCTGGGGGAGGATCCCTCCTTTATGTGGACACCCCTGAGGTTTCTCCTTTTTTCTCTGTTTAGGAGTTTTTCCTTACCGAGAAGAAGGGTCTATGGGCAGGGATGCCCATTTTAGTTTGGTTTAGCCATTACCTTTTGAATTCTATGATTTTATTTCTTTATGATTCATGTTTATTACACAGCTACCGGTATGAAGCCCATTGCAATGACTATTGTTGTAAATAGTGGGCTATAGAAATACAATTAAATTAAATTGAATCCCATGTGCTGTGACAGCCAAACATTTATGACACCAGATTTTTCTTCCACAAACTGAAGCTTACATCACATTTAGTTAAAACAAACAGAAATGGTAGGATGTTCATTCATCCAGGAGTCCTGCAGTAAATGTTGTTTCTGTGTGTAGATGCATGCGGCAACTCCTATCTCTCTCTCTTTGTTTAGATAGCTTTTCATTCTTTGTTTGCACATGAATGCATTCCAAATAAAAAAAAAACAAACAATCTCTTTCATCTACATTCAGAGCAGCCAGCAGACCTCACAACACTACAGCTTTTAGTCACGTCTGCATACATGTCTGGGATGGAAAGAGGGCTCTATTGTTCTGTCAGAAAATAAAGAAAAGGTAAAGCAGTTTGCCAATGAACCTCAACATCATCGATTAGAATCAAATAAAAGTGCAGGTTTCGTGAAGTTCGGAGGCGAGGGCCCAAAAAATAAAAACCAGACCTAACAAAAATAGATCCGTGCTTAAGCTGTAGACAACAAGCAGAAGTCTGCTGTGGTTCTTCACAGGAGCATCATCAACATGCTGCAGGGCTCGGCTGGTGCATGCAGGGTAATGGCTTCAGCAGCACACAGAACGTGGAGGCGCGGCTGCCGGTAATCCTGCAGAGAATTGGGCCCATTATGGAGAAAGCAGTGCCACTGGCCTACCGTGATCTGCAATGTGGTGAGTGACCTCTAAAAGGCTGGCGAGGCAATTAAGAGCAAATGAAAACCGTAGAAAGAAGCTGATTGGATTATTCTGACCGCCTCTGCAGTTATGATTTTTTTTTCTTTTTATTGTTGGTGAAAATAAAGAAGGTACGAGTGAAGCACATTGAGAGAAAAACCTATTTTTGCCTCAATTACTGCTCTGTTGTAGTCAGTTTTTTTTTTTAGAAAGATGAGAGGGGATGCACCGCTGTGTAGCTGACAGAGCTGGCACAGGTTTGATCTGAGAAACATCAAACCGTTATTAGACTTTAAAGGTCTGTGTCGTCATCAGAGAATTCCCACAAACTTGTGTTGTTCACCTCAGCAGAAGCAGCAAAAGACCATGAAGACACAAAAACCACATATGGCAGCAGGCTGGGGGGGGGCTCCACGGTTTACAACGGCAAGGTCAAATGTACAGAATAATTCCTCACTCCAATGCTTATGCAAATGTGTTTGCCTTTGTCCTGTAAGATCAAACCTGAACACATCTCTTCAAAGTTTGCAGTAACGATGGGCTGGGCAGCCTGAGCGTCACACGACGCCCAACTGAAATCTGGATCGCAGTGTTGATGTTTGGCAAAAAAATTGTCTGTCTCATTGTCTTTGGGGGGAAAGTTGGAGGTCATAGTTTTATTTGTTTTTTTTTGGGTGCAGAGCTGTTGATCATCTGTGGAAACAGATCACTGCACACACCCAAGCAGCTGTTGGAGGAACCTAAACATGTGATTCTCCTGTAAGAAACCATTCAGTTGTGGTTTGATGAGCAGTTGACCTTTAGGACTGAGAGAAGCGTCCTCCATTTTAATGCAGTTCTTTATTTGCTTTAGGCTAGAAATATTGGGGGCACTGGGGGTCTGGTGGTTTGGGGCATGGGTTTGATAAGTTCTCAGACAGATGGTCCGCTGCGTTTGCCCCCTCTGTGGAGCAAGGCATTTCCTACCATTTGCTTCCGTGAGGCTACTCAGTGCTCAGATTTCCATTAGTAGGGGTTCTTGAAAGCTGCCAGACATGAATATGAAACATCAAATGTTGTGTTGGTGAAATGATGATTAAGATTTAACAAAAGTACCACTCCAGTCTTTGTTTTGATTATACTTTCTCCTTGTGTCGGTTTAAACCTCAATATTTGGGTCACGGTTTTGTTTTGGATCAATACATTGTGTGCATGGTACTATTTTGACCATATAATGATCCTATGCACAATTGCCAACATGAAGTGAACTTGAATGCTTATTGGATGCATTCATCCACATCCAGATCTCAGCCCATCAATCCTCCCTGTGATTATTATTTCCAGGATTAAATGAATAAACTTCAGGCTGGCTTCTCAAAGGCAAATAACTATAAAAAGAGCCAAATGAGTCTTTGAAATGAACTGATCCAAAAGCTTCGGCTTCCTAAAAAGAGTCATAAATCCCACCACTGCTGTATTGGTCCTTGAGGTTTTTTCATTTAACATTTCATTTGTAAAAGTTTATTTGTTATTGTCCCTTTAACAGGTGAAAATGAACAAGTGAGATGGGAAAATCTTTGTTTTTTATCGACTTGCATAATAATTCTGGACATTGTTAGTTGCCTAATAATGGAGTAAATGTAGTTATTTTTTTAAGAAAGCCAAAACTTCTCTTTTACTACGTGAATATTTATGTTTGAGGGTTTAATGCTAAAATATTTGAAAATACAGTATAGACATATTTTTCTCTATTTTATTTTAAAACAAGGTAAACAAAAAATACCCACAAACGCAATCAATATTTTATCAAAATAAAATATCTGGGCAATTGTGTTTTACAGTATCTTTGCATTCATTCAAAATTGACAGTGTCTAAGTATAAACATCAAGGGTTAGATTCCTAACAGAGGTGGAATAATACAAATCTGTGTTTGTCGGCACAGCCTCAACCATCAGTGGGAGTGACACGCTCTATTTGCATAGTTACGCAACAGTCTCAACAGAAAACCAGGATAAGGACAAGAAATGTGCAAAGATAAGCTGCATGACAATAGATCCCCTCATTGGATTAGCTGCAGTCTGGAAAAGTGCTGGAGTTGAAGCACGAGGACTGTAATTATGTTTGCATTACCCATCAGCACTCTGCATATCCCTTCTGGAAGTCAATGTGTGGAAATGATGGACAGTCTCCACAGCCACGTGTTCACTGCATACATTTACATACGAAGCATCAGCCGTCCACGACACACACTCGTCCTCTTCATCTAAGAGATTTTAACCCAGTAGAAAACTATTTCTGTACAAATTAAGAATAGAAAACATGATGAGTCTAAGTTTATGTAATGTGAGTCTTTTTTCTTCCATTTCTTAAGATAAGCAATACTGTAAATGGCTCTCATCTTATTTAATGCTGGTTCCAAAATTCATCCCACTTTAATGCTATAAGCAACTCCTTTAAAAAAAAACATAAATATCTAAGCATGTTTAAAGATGAAGCTCAAAGGCTGTAAAGTCAAATTCTCTTCTAAAATAGTCACGCAAACCTAAATGATGGTTTGCAGCAAATAGATCTGCAATCTGGGGTAAATAAAAACAAACATTTCTTTATGTATCCACCTCTAGTCACTTTAAATTTCCATAGCAACAACAGTTTGCGTGTTATGCCACATCATATTAGTCTTAAACCAAATTACAAGCTCAAAGCCTCGGTGTAATTAACAAGAAAGTCAAAAAACTTAAGTGGGTAAATAATTATTCACAGGATGCAATTAGGAGGCCAAAGTAATGAGTGGAAATCTTGAAAATGATTTTAGATGTGGTTGTTTTTGAAAGTCCTCTGTTGTTCATTTTGTTCAGTTTCTACAAAAACAAATACTTACTTTGAGCTCATTTGCTGTGCCTTAATAGACCCTCAAAGGTTCTATGCACCATCAGTGGCAGAAGCAGCAGGTGATGTGATTGGTCCGTCTCAGCGTTTCCACCTTTCCATAACGGCTCATTAAAAAAGGATTTCAGAGAAGAAATTGGTTGACCTTAAATCTTTTTCTGGTGTTAAAAAATTAGAATTTAAAGAACACGTACAATTCTGAGACACAAGGCTGGTTATTGAAGCCAAATCATGTTATACATTTAGCTTTGATACACCAGTTCACTATTTGGTTAGATAGACCAAATATTGGAACTTTAATTTGTTTTTGTAGTGCTGACTCCTTTTTTTTTTTTTTTTACATGACTAGTGGTTTATTCTGTACATGAGTGCATCCAACAGTGAAGCTGTTTTGTAAGCCTGAAGCAACACAAAAACCATTTTATGAGTTTATTTAATCAATATTGCATCTTCTAAGTGAAGGTTCGTGTAGTTCGATATCTGTCCCTTGGAAACAAAACAGCTAATCACCTGTCTCGTTTTGCTAGCTTCTGAACATTTTGTGTTTGTCTTGTTCTTTGTGTGGTTTTCTACTGGCGTCGAGATGCAGAGGAGCTCCTTGACCTTCTTAGAGAAGACACACGCAGATTCATTTGAATGTAGCTTAGCAACTGCAAAGTGTTGCTGTAAAATACTGAAACATCTGCATGAGAATCTCAGCAGAGGTTTGCTGGTTACCAGCCTAAACGAAATACACAGCATAAAGGCTGGTTTAACTTTCAGAGTAAACATCTTTGTTTTCATGCACAGAAAACAAAACCAAAAGAATTGCTCAAATTTGTAGTCAATAGCGATATTTACCAAAAAATGGTCATTAGTTTTTGTGGTCGAATAACATCTACTAATGTTTACTGAGCTGATCGTTCCTGATGTTTTGTGTCTGTTCTGACCTGGGTGTTCTGCTTGTTGATGCGGCTTAGAGCACGATGTAAAAATAGAACTGATAATTCGTCAGTTGCAGTGATGAATGCCTCTATCTCAGAACACTGTAGAGCTATGATGGCTCTAATAACTGATATTGGATTTTCATCCATGCAAGACTAAGTGGGTTTGTCTTTGCAACCAGTGATTACTCATTGAGTCTAAAAAGGCGAGTTTTACATTGAACACAAATACCCGATATGAGCTTTTAAAAGATTTTTTTCAGTTTTCCCTCTAGAATCGTGGCTAATATCCCAGTTTTTCTGCTAAAGAATAAACCCCTTAATCTCCTTGACATGGGCAGTCAACAGTTCAAATGACTAAAGCGCATAGGTGTACTGAATGGGTCTTGCAGGTATTCTCATCACTGCATACAAACAGCCCCTTCTCATGACTCTTTCTGCACAGGTGTTGTCATGCATATGATTGCACATACGCATTGGCACGTTATCACTATTGACCTTAAATTGCATGCATGTGAATTTGCATGAGACAACATAAACTTTGTGGTTTTCTTTGTCTTTTGCAAAGGCTGGCAGACGTGGTTTTGGTTTGCCTTCATGGCCATAATGACCTTAAATGCATCACTGGCTGCATTTCCATGACACATATGAGCAAAAATTTATTGAAATTCTAGAAATGTCAAAAAAAAAAACCACAATTTCGCAGTTACACTGTTACCATTAAATCGCGAATGGGGATAAACATAAACCAACTCACTCGATAAGTCTTTCAAAAACATGGGGACGGATGTGAACAATACTTTGATTGACAGCAGATACATTCACATTTCTGTCACGGCACTAGCGCCCATCATCATCTGTCAAAGGAGGCATCTGCGTTTTCTTCAGGGCAAGGAGCGGCGAGCTCTTAACATGTGGGAGGGGCTACGGATGTAGCCATTTTGGGAAATAGTGATGATTTTACAGAGGAGCTGTGGATCCAACAATTCGACATGACACACTCACTTTGATGATCTGTGTGACGCTGTGGGACCTCTGGTGGCGCCCGCTGTGCAGCGCCCAAGGCCGCCAGTTCCTACCAAGAAGTGCACTGCCCTCCGGTTGTTGGTCACATGACTCAAAAATTGCAGTTTTGCAAAATAATTAAATTTCGATAAGCCTTGAAAACCACCTCCTTCAAATGCTAAAACTTTTTTTTCGATAAATGTGAGTTTTTTCGAAATTGTTGCTTCTATTAGGGGAATTTATTGCCAATCCAATTGACGTAATTTCATAGTAAATGGAAAGGCATCATTGAAATGTAAGTCATGTTGTGTTAGGCTGTCAGGCATTCTCTGCCTGTTTGCTCTATAAAGATTGACCCTCTAAATTATAACCCTTTTCACAATTTTTAATTAGCACAAAACAACATTCGACCTTTTGATAGAGACGACAAGTGTTCTTTGGTGGATTTTTCTTTGGTATTAATCATAACGTGAACTCACAGTAAATTAAACTACATTTATCAGGAACTGAGGGGGCATTCTTAGTGCTGGTTAGATTTTTAGCAAAATTTTGTGCTCTTTTGACTTAGTTTTGTATTTTTAGTTCCTGAAACTAAAGGTTTCCCACATGGTATAACAGATGTGTTTACTTCTTGTTATAATGACACTTACAAACATGAATTTCATAATGCAAGTATGTCTACTTGTACTCATGTTGCATCTTTAAGTAGCTGTGCATACTTGGCCAAAAGTAATCCGAATAAATGCCTGATCAGAATAAAAATATGTAAAATAATATGTACCAGTAAACGTGTACTATAATCAGATGAAGTTGTTCTTGGGATCATGTACACAGTTCAATTCTAATTTGATCTTTGATCCGATCAAAGATATCAGCACATGGAACCAGTTCTACAGTTCTACAGGCAGTTCTACACCATTTTTTTCATCAGTATTCTGACTGTTTTACAAAACCTGGAATGTAGGTTTTGATCCACCTAATCATAATGACTCCTGAAGGACACCGAGTGGTGTAGAAAAGTTCATTTCCACCATTGTCTGTAATTTCCTGCTGTCTGCTGGTTAAGAAATGAGAAGCAGAGGTGCATAAAACAATCCAACAGGAACTGTCTGATCATGTTTTTTTGTTTTTTTTACTGCAGACTGCATTCTCTGTGCCAAATTGGTTAAATGTGGACAAAGGATGGAAGGAGGACAAAGTCTTTCATGTACCCTGCAGTGAGCAATCAAAAGCTCATTGTGAAAAGTGACTGAGTCAATACTCAATAAGACAACACGCCTTCAACATTCAGATTGCGAGATCAGGCTGTGCAAAAAAAACTTGAATCCCATCAAAGTTTTTGGTTCCTAGTCCACCAAATAAAAAAATAATTTTATTAAGGTAATAAATTATAAAAAATTTGATGGGTTTCTGTCAAAAAAGATGGGAGGAATTGACTAACTACAAAATGACATTATAAAGACTTGTATAATGTTATAAAAACCGTATAGATCCAAGGCAACCTTAGGCATTTCTTTTGCACCACCTGAAAGCTCAATGTGTTATCCAGACAGTGATGCATTTATACTCTCCTCAAACTTTTATGTTTATTCTCAAGTAATGTACCAACCAGCTGTTTGGCATCTAAAAAATGTTGAAATGATTGGCCAAAGTCTAATAATCGTACCATGGTTACTCTGTAAGATTTTTAGTTGAAGAAAAACAGTATGATGTTTTCTTCTATCAACTGAGGTTCTCTTTGGGTGTAACGAGGAAGGATAAAATCAGGAATTAATCCATTAGAGGAACAGATGATGGTAGATGTTTTGAAGATGAATGAAGATTGAGTTTGTTTGGACAGAGGAGGAACAGGGATGATGTTGATAAAAGGATGCTGTGGTTGGAACTAGCAGTAAAGGGACCAGGAGGAAGACCAAAGAGGTTCATGAATGTGGAGAAGGTGTGAGTGGGGAGGATGTAGAAGGGAGGGATAGATGGAGGCGGATGAATCACTGTGGCGCCCCTTAAAGAGATTTAAGTCTACTGATGGAAGAGGTTTCATGATACTCGGTAAAAAAAAAACCCAGTGATGTTTCCGGTTTTTAATTATACTGTGAATCCTTTTTTACTTATCAGATAAATATCAGATAAATACTATATCAGATACATACAGATACATACAGATCACTATATCAATATCAGATAAATACTATACCCAAAACAATAAAATTAGTTTAAACAGAGTCATAGTTTTAAATATTATAGAATAGTTATCCTTTTTTGGGTTTTCTTAATGTACTCCAATAGGGAGAGCAGGGGAAGTAACCCTAAGGCTTAAGGGCACTTTGACTATCGAAAATACTAACGCTGCTAAGTTGAATTAACGCTAAGTGTGCATGCCATGTTGATGATGAAGGGAAAGATTATTTCTCAGCAGGCTTAACCCGACTGCAGCCCGTTACAACGAATGAATGAATGAAGTGACAACTAAGTGGCTTTTTAAGACAGCTCAGATGAACAAAAGTTGCTATTTTAGATGCAGACAAATTGCAGAGGCAAGTTGGCTAATGCAGGTGACAATTAAAGCCAAGGGGGTACTACTGCTTTTCTTCTTGCCTGTTATTTTTCTCCTTTGTTTAATTTATATCACAGTTAACAGTTAAGGCTGGAGCTGTGGCTATATAAGGAAAAGCATATGCAAAAAAAAAAAAACTTCAAATCCTTGAACAGTCTTGCAAAAGTCAATAAAAAATCAAAAATACACGCAGAGTGATTGAAGATCACTGCTACATTTTTTTGGACAAATTATTGAAGGTTATTGGGAATAGTTATGTAAAAATGGTTTATCAAATTGTGCAATCGATTCAAAGATGCTAAGTTACTTAATGTTGCTGTGCAGTTGGTAATAATTTATTTACGCTTCCTAAAAACTTGAGAAATGGAGCCACACTGGAGGCAGGGAGAGTGAGGTGTTTTGCCCAAGGACACAACAACAGTTGACTGGGGGGAGCGGGGATCTAACCACCTAAGCCACTGCTGTCTCATAATGCAGGCTACAGTATGAGGGTGTAACAATTAACAGACTTGAGCGATCAATCGATTTCTATTCCTACAATCCAACCAGATCGATCCGTCTGATCTGAGGTTAGTTTGTCATCGAATCAACCCATACCTTTATAAAATTGTTTCAAAAGTAAGTAAATCGATTAAATCAAAATTGGAAAATACCAGGCCTGCACAATATACCGCAAATTTATCGTTATCGCAGTATCAAGCAGTGCAATATCCATATCGCAAAAGTCAGCAAAAATCGCAATAAATGGTTATCTTAAATGTGCTAAATCTTATGATCTTATGGCAGCTTGAAGTATTTAACTAATCAAATAAATCCATGTATGCATTTGACCAATTGGATGGACCCTTTCACGTTGTTGACCAATCAGATGGAGCTCTTTTATGTTAGGTGTTTGCCTCCTACGTCAACGAGGGTCATTTGGAGTATAATTTTTAAATTGTTGCAATGAAACGGTAATTATGTTTTTGGTTGTTTTGCTATTTGTTTATATACCGCAAATTATATCGTTATCGCAACATTGATCACTCATATCGCATATCGCAAGTTTTGCTCATATCGTGCAGCCCTAGAAAATACCATTTGGGTCGAGGCACAGTAGGTTTGTTTTACTGTAACGTAAAAATGACCAAGTGCATCACAGCGGACTGGATCAGTGAATTTAATCGTCCAAAATGAACCAGTATCGACTATGAATCGTACCAGCAACCACAAATGTAAATATGAATCAAGTTACACCCCTTCTAAAGTACCCATAATACTAAACAATCCATCAAATGGTGCTGCCTCGTAGTTATTCAAAGCCATACTAAAACATTTAGATACATTTTTTTAAGCACTGTATACCAAAGAAAACCAATTTCATGTCAGTCAACACTACCAGATCTAATACATAAGAAATTTATGAGGAAATTAAAGGATTTAAGTGCGTATTATTGTTATTATTATTAAAGATTACACTACTGTGCTCTTAGTGTCATATTGGGAAGAAATGTTGATAAATAAGTCAGGAATAAATCAGTATTAAATGATTTTAGGTTAGGATGGTGGGCAGAGAGACCAGCTGGGGGAGAAAACATGATGTGGTTTCACGCTTAACTTCTTTGTCCCACCCATTTTTTAGAGGAACTGAATGGAGTCAGGACTAACAGAGATCACACCTGGGTTCATATTGGGTCTTTATAAAAACCTTTGCACAAAACTAAAAACGTCTTGACACAACTGCACGTCCTGCTGCCTGCGATAAGCCTATGGGGCGACAGTGGCTCAGGCGGTTGAGCGGGTCGTCCAATGATCAAAGGGTCGGCGGTTCAATTCCCCGCTCCCACTAGCCAAACACCAGCAAGACACTTCACCCTCCTTGCCTCCAGTGTGGCTTCACTGTTGTGTGAATGTGCATGGATGATCCCGGTGATGGTCAGAGGGGTAGGCGCAAAATAGCAGCCACGCCCCTGTCAGTCTGCCCCAGGGCAGCTGTGGCTACATCAGTAGCTACCATCACCAAGCATGAATGAGGAGTGAATGAATAATGTACATAATGTAAGCGCTTTGAGCGTCTGGAAAAGCGCAGAAAAATCCAATCCATTATTATTATTATTATTATTATCACTGCGTGGATAAAAGCTGGCAGGAGCTGCCGTAAATTTGGATTAGAAGTATGTCAGGACTTCAGTGTTGATAAGTCTTTCCCCAGACCAGCCTCTCTTTAGCTTTGTCAGTTAATGACTCTGTGAGGCTGGTCTGCCTTTGGGCCTGACAGTTGACAGCACTGTGACCCCTAATGCATTGTAGCTTCCGTCTCACTCCGTCTCTAAAGTGCCATTTTCAGAGGAATATGGTTTGACTGAACACCCTCCCGTTTTTAGTTACTTGCCTGACTGCATAGACGATTTCAGACCATCAGTCACTTCTCTGTTTTTTTTTGTTTGTTAAAACCAAGAAATCTAATTCTGATGTTCACGCCTCATTACGTTCCTCGAGGGTGAAGTGCTGCGATGCTTTCTAAAGTAGTTTGATGGACAGAAGAGAGAAGGATGCAAAAACAAGTCCAGCTCATCCTGAGGGCTTCATCAAGCAAAGATCCGAGTACCTGTCAGTGCAAAGAGAAAGGTTTCCAGCAGTTCTGATGATGCCTTTGACCTTCCCATTTCCCCACATCGACAACGCTTTATGGTGATCACAGATTTATGCAGTGAAAGAGTTTATTCCCAAAGTTTTCTGTTTTACTGCATTTTGTCTCTTTTTTTGTTTTTAAATCAGAATATTTTCAATCTATCAATGTTGCACAAGCAATTAGGAAGTGGATGAAAAGCTCACACCACCAAATGTCTCATAAAATCAAGTTGATTAATTGGAATGCAAAGCAGAGAGGGACCTCCACATGAGTTTGCCGGTTTATTTATTAACCTTTATCATGCCTGCAGACGATGAGCATGAACTTCTGGGTTGACCTTTGGCTGCCATTTGTAAACTATGCAAGTAGAAGTCGGGGCTACAGGGTTCACCAACAAAGAGCGTTGACAATACTGGGAGAAGGTCAAGAGCTGAATGTCAAAGTTTGGAAGTGTTCATCTTCCTAACTGTCAAGTTTAGATAAGGCAAAAAAAAAAAGCCCTTTTGGGCGTACTTTCACATTATTGAGGCTCCATGAACGTCCATCTGTGCAGATTAAAGGAGGATGAGGTGAATGAACTGCTGTCCTGCAGGTCTCCCAGCCCTGAACGAGATGCTGCTCATCAGAAGCAGAACTGGACAACAGAGCAGCTGCAGGGTTTTTTAAATGACTCTGATGCCTGAATGTACTTGCTGTCATGCTAACAGCCGGCTATCGGACATTTGGAGGGTGGAGGGTAATTTCATTTCTGAAATGTGTCACAAAAGTAGGATAAACTCTACCGCAACCAAACCTGATCAGTGTATTGAGTGTAGTGATAGTCAGAAGTGGTACCTAGAAATGTGTCTGTGTGTGTGTGTGTGTGTGTGGGGGGGGGGGGGGGGGGGTTTAATTAGCTCTTAAAGGTTCCTGGGTAAAAACCACCTTATAATGACTTTGTAGCTGCTGTGATGTTCAAAACTATGTTGGATTAGATTTATCCAAACACTTCATATTTTGCTTCTAAATAACTAATCAAATTTCATTTTTTTCTGAACCCACGAAACTTTCAAACACAGAGTTGTTTTGGTTTATTCAAGTTCAAGTCAATTGATCATGGTATGCTCGTTCAAGAACGTGCTGCACTTTGTACATAGAGCCCAAAAGCAGACTTAAAAACTTGTGTAGCGAGTTTCGAACATGGATGCCTAAAACGCGTATTTACGCACGTTTACATAGACTTTCCATTGGAAGTGGCCACTTGAACACGTGTTACCGAGCCTGATGGGAAAGTAGTGTTGATTATTGGCTAATCCACAAGAATCTGATACAAACCTTTAACAGCACCAAACTTTGGGGGAAGAACATTTAGGTTTAACCCTTTTAACCCAAAGCTTGAGCTCCAGCGTTGATGCCTTCAATAAACTTCATTTCATCATCAGTTTAAATGCTAAAAACACATTTGTAAGTCCGTTCACATTATGAAGCGTTTCATCTTTAAGGGTGGAAATTGAAAAAGTCTCATATAAATTCGGGTGTGGGTGATGACAAACTCTTTACCTCTCCACTGACCATAAAAACTAAAAGCACTCTGGTTTTTACTACAGAAGAAATCTTGTCTAAGCCCAGGTGTGAGGAAAAGACTTGTTCAGAGCACTTTCCTCCCAATTTTGGATTATGGGGACATTCTGTATATGAATGCTGCCTCGTCAACTTTCCATAGTCTGGACACAGTTTACCACAGTGCCCTACGTTTTATCACAAACTCTGCATACAGAACCCACCAT
This sequence comes from Oryzias curvinotus, assembly GCA_023969325.1. NCBI lineage: Eukaryota > Metazoa > Chordata > Actinopteri > Beloniformes > Adrianichthyidae > Oryzias > Oryzias curvinotus. The sequence goes on from CM043721.1 coordinate 19,273,974, forward strand.
TGTGAACTGTACTCTCTGCTCTCTTGGTCTTCACTCAAAGTCAGGCGACAGAAACACTGGCTAATATTCACCTATAAGGCCATTCTCGGCAAACTACCTCAATATCTGTGCCATCTTCTTTCTCCTGTTAACAACATATATAACTCTCGTTCCTCACTCAAATTGCTTCTTTATGTCCCTAGATTCCTCAGTGAATTAGGAAAAACAGCCTTTTCCATTGCTGCTCCGTTTTCCTGGAATAATATTCAAAATTCTCTGCATTTAAGTGACCTTATTCCCTTGAATTGTTTTAAAGCAAAACTTTCTGAGCTTTTAAAAGAAACATGCACTCACCTGAACTCTTACATTTTAATTAACTATTAGTATTGTACGTTCATTTTATTATATATTGTTTTGTAATGTATTACGGCTTGTATTTTTGATTATGCCTTTGCCAGGCTCTTGAAAAAAATGCACAAGGAACTTTGGTAAGTAAAAAAATGAAAATGAAAAAATGCTCTTTCGACTACCTTAACTCTTCAACCGTTTATCCTATTATTATAATTCCGGCAGATTCTGGCTCTTTGCACTGTAAAATGATAAGCAAAGCCACTCTTCTCGGCATCATCATTGATCGCCTGAATGGTTATGGTGTTTCAAAGAGGTAGTGTTATTTGGGTTTTGGTGACATCTCCGGTGTTAAACCGTTAAATTGGTACTGTTGGGAATTACAGTAATTTTTAGTGTTATTTAAAGCAATAGTTTTTTTTTGTTGAGATTTTACTGCAGTAATGTTAGCATAAAAGCATTAAATACAATTATTTTACTGTTTAACACTAAAGGCTTTGGCCTGTTCTGTAATCTTTTCCTCACTGTTGTTGGAGACACGACTCGACACCTGAACTCGCCTCTCATCCCAATTCTCCACGCTCCAGTTAATTGATCATATTTTTTTCCAATCATATCTCCCCGCCTGTGTTTCCACCGAGTGTTCTCCATGGGAAATCAGTTCAATTATGCATGGGAACAAATTGATACTCTGAGCAAGCGGTGGTCCTTCCACTTAATTTTTTTCCTCTTCATTAGCTTGTTCTATTCAAATGAATTATAGAAGAGTCAGCTTTGTCATTGGAACAAAAAAATGATTGAGCGCACAACCAAATCATTTTTCATGTAATTTACGTGATGCCGTGTGTGAACGGAGCCGGAAGTAACCAGATTTTATTTCACCGTCTCACCTTTCTTTTTCTTTCTCAACGTCCTTGGAAGCCTTTATTTTGGCCAGACCGCCATTATCTGTAAAAGAGAGGCTGCTTAAAAATACTATTAATGTTTCCACCTCATTATATTCTTCAGCAATTTGACATGAATAGTTTTATTAAAATTTCATTTGATTAAGCCTCTAAAGTCCCCTGATTAATAATAGTCATAAACATATTTCTCTTGCTAGTTCTTTTACTTTCCTAATTTGATTAATTGAATTTTATCCATATTTACATTTACTTAACATCCACTTTCACACAGATAACTGTAGCTCCTGTGTAGATTCCATCCCTGGAAGTACCTCAAACCTTTAAAGTTCAGAAAAAAGTCACGAATTTGAAGTGCAGCTTACAACCCATGTGAAAACAATAACAGTGTTTCTGTCCTCTAGGCTTCTAATGAGGATGAGATTTGGGTTTTATCATACAATACGGATCAGTTGAATTGTAATGAACATTTCCTTATTGTTTGTGATTATTAATCAGTGTTTAGCCATTTTTTAAATTGTTTTAGGCAGTTTAAATAAAGTTGTGTAGACATAGACATGGAAGTTACTGACGTGTGGACTCAACCGACTAACAAAAAACCAGCAATGATATAGCTGCCAACAAAGACTAAATGTTTCTTTTCAGACCCCAAATTAATGTTTTGTTTCACACGACAAAAAGGGAAAATGTTGTCTTTGTTTTTGGGACCCCACGTCTCTCTGCTCGACACTCAGCATTCACAAATTGAATTGGGGGATGAGGCAAATGTAGACAACAAATTTCACACATCCAGTGTTTGACAACCAATTAGACTATTACTTAAAAGAGGGCGAGAAAGCAGAATGACACCAACTTAGTTTTAAGTCTTTAAGTTTTTAAGTCCCACTCTGAACATCTTTTGATCTATTTTCAAAGCGTTCCCAGGGGTCTTTTAATTACAATCATGCTGTTTTAAGTCAAAATCAAACAAACCTGTGTCGTTCTCTAGGACATAGATTCTGCAGAGGGGCAGGAGTTCATCAAAAATTTGCCTCCGAGTTGTGGGCCTGCGTTCATTTCCCATCAATCCTTTATTTACACTCTCTCCTGCTAGTTTAAAACCCCTCACACCCCAACCTAACATTAGCGGTGCAACAAAAATGGCAAGCAGATCAGAGGTATCCAGACGGACAGTTTTGACCCAGATTCCAGCTCAGACGAGGAAAACAAAGACGACTAGGGATCTATTTGTCTGACAGCGGAAGCATCAAAATGGAGCAAAACAGGGAGCTTGTGCCCTACTGGTTTGTACGTCACAACTACGACCTTTTTCAAACAGTATTTTTTGTCTGCTCTTGATTCACAATTTGGATAAATGGAAAACTAAATGCAATTGATCATGTTAATCATAATACAGCATATTTGAATATATGCATTCTGATAAAAGTAAAGGAAATAAAGGGAACTTTAAAACTACTTTTTCATCTCTAGTCATGTTTTCTGTCTAAAATATTCAAAAAAATGACAAGAATTATTATGAATATGTATTTCTTTGAAGAAAAACAGGTGCTCCTTTTTCTGCATACTACTATTTATAGTGTTTAATAGAAATTCATAACTGCCAACAGCTAGTATTGGCTGATCATTCCATCCAAAATCTTTGGTCTGAATTGCTTTCCAAAACTGGAATTGGTGCCTTTCTTTTAGGTTGCTTAAAGAAGTACATTTTTCAGCGTATTGCTGTCACTTCACTGCTGTCACCTGCAGATCAGCCAGCGTGGGAAGATGTTTCAGCGTGACAGATTGTCTGGCTCAGGAAAGCAAAGCTTCAGGAAAGTCGTGGACGATGGAAAAAGAAGCAGTGGGCCTCAGTCAGTGAGGGAATAACAAACCACTTTGCACCAATCCACCAGTTTGGATTAGAAAATCGTTCTCATGATCTCTGATTATTGACACACAGGGTGATACGTGGTCACACGCTGGATGTTCAATTTCAAAGACAAGTGGATAGATTTTTCCTTCACAGAAAGCAACACATGTGTCCTTTGAAACGCTCCAGCAGTCTGGTTAATAATTTATCTCTCATCTTCCATGCGGGAGCTCAAATATATGTAGGCCAACATGTCTGCCGGCATGGAGAAGGCTCCTTTCTGCTTGCCTGTGGTAGTACTGTGCACTTGGCTTTGCAGATTTTAAAGCAACTCATCAGAGTTGAGGCTTTGATGCCAGGTCTGCTTTGTTTTGTTTTTTAAATTTGGAGCAGAAGCTCATTGAAGTTTGGGTTTAAACCAAGTATGAGGAAAAACTGGATGCCTCTGCAGCCTGCTTTGTTGGGTTAGGAGGGACATTTATTTTTTGGGTTTTTAGACCACATACTTATGAGGTTAAGGGAGCTATTCCACTACAAACTTGTGCTCCCTTAGAAATGCATGTGGGTTTTATTTAGCAAAGTAATACGTGGATTAGACTAATGCTGTTCTGCACCCTCTAATGCCATTATGATCTAAGGAAGAAAGACTCATCAGGGTGTGCAACAGATTTACATATCTGCTAATCATCTAATATAAACTGGATTTATTTGCATCCTCAATGACACACTATAACACACTATAAAAGTCTTCAGTTATCTGGTGGAGCTTAAGTAACGTCCCATTCAGAATCCATAGGGCTCAATGTAACTTTCGCCCGTCCTTTGGAGCTTCAACTTTTCTGCTCAGACTTTGCACGTTTGGATGTTTTTAGGAATTAAAAGATGTTTGATTCGTTTTTTTTCAGACCCACATTTATTGAAGAGTTAAATACTTAAAGTTAAATTCATCAAAGACTTCTGTTGGGGGCAAAAGAGAAAAATTACTAAAACCTTCACATTTAAAAGAAGTCATAGCTGCAAAACTATACTTTACAAGGGAACCAGAAAGACGGTTACCACAGGTAAAAGTGATGTTAAAAAACAAAGAGACTCCTGTAAGGTTTTATCAAACTATCGAGAAAAGCAACTTTGCACCAACATGTAAGACCTTACTACTCTAAAGTTTGCTACGCTACTATTGTATTTACTACTATACACTTTGAATTACCGTAATGTTGCAGCTGTATACGCCAGGGGTCACCAACCCTGTGCCCGCGGGTGTCCATGCGCCCCAGAGCACCCCATGTGGCGCCCACAGGGAATGCTCCAAAAATAGCACTGCTCATATAACAAATCAATATATTGTGGCGATCTGGGGGTTAGCCCCACCTTCAGCTTCTAAGACTCATGGGAAGTGGGGAATCTGGGGTGTGTTAAATCTCTCAACATAAATGAAGGAGCTGTGAGCAGAAGTGAGGTTAATGCTGTTTGGCTGGTGGTGGGTGTGTCCAAAATAAATGGACAAATTTGATTGTCCGCTAACTTATGTGAGTGTCGTTCTCAACAAACTGGGGTTGTGCTTTGCATGGGGCACGGGATGCACATTCAGACAGGTCCAGTGGGGCCTCTACTAAGTAAGAGGACAGTGAATTAAGACTCAGGTGTAACAGTTCTTGCCTGGATAGTAGAGGGAGGTGATTCAGTGCTTGATATTAGTAATTGATGCACTTTAGTTCAGCTATCCTGAAATATACGGCAGAGTGTGGAACGGCCTGAAACTTGAGAATCGGCGTTCCCGCCTTTGAGAAAGAGGCGTGTGTGTGTGTGTGTGAGGAGAAGGGGAGGGGCAAAGGTTGCGAGGTAAAATGGCGCACGGAGACCATTGCGCAACACCTAGATCATCGGGTGGCTTCAATGACTCAGCTCATTCTAATAATGTCATTCTTCATTGCGGACATTTTTAATACTTGTCTGTATTTTTCCATCTACATTTATTTTTACAGTTGTTTAGTTAGTGATAGTAATGTATAAATAAAGACAGCAGGTAATGCGGCTGGAAAACAGCTGCACTTTTTTAGACAATAAATAAACAATTGATAATTTGTTTATGAAAGTATTGATGATTTTGGAGGATTTTTACTGTTGGTGTTGCACACAATTAGGAAAATGCCAAATATTTTTGGAGTATTCCCAGTGATGAGTTCTGTGATTTAGTTTTTAATGTTTTATTAGACCTACACATGAATTTCACAATAACAGATTTTTAAATAATCAAATCCCTCTGATACCTTTCACAAAGACACACACAGGACCAAAGACACACACAGGACCAGAGACACACACAGGACCAAAGACACACACAGGACCAGAGACGCACACAGGACCAGAGAGACACACACAGGAACAGAGTAACACACAGGACCAGAGACACACACAGGACCAGAGACACACACAGGAACAGAGACACACACAGGACCAGAGACACACACAGGACCAGAGACACACACAGGAACAGAGACACACACAGGAACAGAGTAACACACAGGACCAGAGACACACACAGGACCAAAGACACACACAGGACCAAAGACACACACAGGAACAGAGACACACACAGGAACAGAGTAACACACAGGACCAGAGACACACACGGGACCAAAGACACACACAGGACCAGAGACACACACAGGACCAGAGACACACACAGGACTAGAGACACACACACAGGACCAGAGACACACACAGGACCAGAGACACACACAGGACCAAAGACACACACAGGACCAGAGACGCACACAGGAACAGAGACGCACACAGGAACAGAGACGCACACAGGAACAGAGACGCACACAGGAACAGAGACGCACACAGGACCAGAGACACACACAGGACCAAAGACACACAGGAACAGAGACACACATGGGACCAGAGACACACACACAGGACCAAAGACACACAGGAACAGAGACACACATGGGACCAGAGACACACACAGGACCAGAGACACACACAGGAACAGAGACACACACAGGATGAAAATATATCACTAAAAATCCGTCAGCCAATCAGAATCCTCACCGTGAAGTACATGACTTGATTGACATGCAGAACGGCCAATTAAACATCCTCTGATACATACGTCACTGCACATGCGTGTTTAAATACCCTGAGCGCAAATTCTGTGTGTCATCATATAGGTAGATGCTTAAGACATTGTCGTCTCAAAAGTAGCTCACATGCCAAAAAAGTGTGAGCACCCCAGTTTTAGAATTGCATAAACTGCTGAAAAATGACGGTCATTTAAAGGAATTCAAGCTGCGTTCTTGGTCACGTGTTGCCTTCTAAAAAAAGATCAAACTAAACTGTGATACCAATAATGTGATATGTGATCTTCTATGTGGTTTAAAACAAACAATAATACAATACTAAAGCATGGATATGTTAATAAATGTGTTTATTATATTAAACTAAATGAACCTAATATAACGATGTGATGGTTAAATGCATCAGCTCCAGTTACTCCAGGAGTCACACTATAAAAGTTACACAAACACCAGCATTTGATAGAGTTAAGGGTGTTCTCTTAAAATAAAAAAGCTGAAGAGAAGTGTAGTGGAAGGTTTTTGAGGAAGACATTCTTTTAAAACCAGACTTGAAGGTGGCTTTGTAAAGCGAGAAACTCTGACATCTGTAATAAACTGTCATTCAATAAGTCAGACACGAATGGAAGCAGCAAAATAGGTCTGTAAGGTTTAAACTGAGCATGTCCAAGCATTTATCACGTGAGACTGCAAACACAATGACTTCTGGAAGTTGTTGGGCTGACGCTTCACTGTGACCTTTAGATTAGACATAAATTCTGTCAGAAATAAAATTTTTGTCAATCAATGGCAGTCCTACCATGAAAAGCCAAATACAGCTAATCAGGAATCATTAGAGAAATCATAGGAATGAGGAACAGTTAGTCAACTGGGTAATTGATTTGGTTTAGTTTTTTAACGTTAAAACACAAGCAGTGCAAACACAGAAAATGAAAGAATACAAGCACATGCGTGAACAAATCCAATTTGCAGCTGAAACAAGAATTCCCAGGGTGTTATTATATGTGCAAACTTGCTTTATTAATGGAGATCTCCGGCTGTACATTTTATTTCAGAGTCTCACAGAAACGATGAGAAGGATGAAAAAGAGGTTTAATCGTTTAGAAAGACCTGAAAAAAGAGGTTTGTTTTTTTTATCATTGAGGACTTTTCACTTCGTCTCCAGGAGGCTTTCTGCTTTTTTGCCACATTGTTAGCTTTGTCAAACAATCCAGTCCGTCAGGAGGTCGAGTCCAGTCTGGATTTTTGCTCTTGGTTACTTGTTACTGGCCAACGTAACAAGTAAGGTAAAAAAAAAAACAACAACCCAGGTTTAAGGTCTAAGATTGATAGAAATTATGAATTTTGTTTTTAGAAGTTCCTCATAAAAGAAAAGGGGAAAAAACACAAAGAAATTAGACAATGAGAGTGTAGTTTGTGTGAACATCCTACGGACATCCTAAAAGCACTTACCATATTATCCCTTGTGCTGTCCAATGACCCCCCCCCCCCCTTCCATTGACGTGTTCTCCCTACCATGATAAAGGTGGATAAAGGTGGAGAGGATTTCATGTAATCCATGGACACCAGTGAAGATCACAAATCATTGAAGACAAAAGGTTCAGTGCACTGTCTAGCGGGTCTAGATGACCCAACTCCCAATGTTAGAGTGCCTTGGATAGCACAAGGGTTAAGTGCACAATCTGTGCGTGCAGCATTTGTTTGCGGTCAGCAAGAGCCAGACCTCACACCTTACTAACAACGAGTGTGCCGCAAGGACACCATACAACAGCATCGCCCGTGCGTCATAAGTGCGTGTAACTTCTATCAGCCTTATAAATACTTCACAATTCACTTACCACACACACAACAATGGTACATTCCATTTTTATGGTATCCCTTGAGATGGCCTTATGAGCCTGAAGGGAACTGCAGACACACCTGCGCTCTCCTAAAGTCACAGCCACCCCTGTCTATGGGAGGGACAACCCCAAAAACCAGAGCACCTGTACGAGTGAACACCTCCCACCCCCACATACAGGTGCTGTGACTAAAGGTGTTCCTCCAGTCAAGGTAGACCCAGTTTGGTTCAATAGGGCCTAAAGTCTCATTCATCTGTCCAAGACAACTTCAAGCCTTCTAGTTGTTCTTAGTCTTTTTGTGTATTATGTGTATTTGTTTGCACAGTCCCTTAACTAAAGTAATGCTCTTGCAAACTTGTAATTGGCTGATTTCTGACTTTAAAATTCTGACATTATAGCAAACAGTCCTTCACATACATTGATTGTCGTTTTAAGTAAGGCAAGGCAAGGCAAGTTTATTTGTATAGCACAATTCGTACACAAAGTAATTCAAGGTGCTTCACAAAACAGAAAAATACATTCAAATCACAATACATTATAGAAATAATCAACATAAAATTTACTTTAAAAGAAAAGATAAAATTTGAAAATTGATTTAAAAATAAAGGAAGGAAAGGAAAGAAAAGTGCAGATAGGATCTTTCAGTCATATACACGGCTAAACAGAAATATTTTAAGTCTAGATTTGAACATGAACTTACGACTTCAGGGAGGCTGTTCCAGATTTTAGCTGCAGAATATTGAAACGCTGATTCCCCTTGTTTAGTTCTGACTCTGGGAATCAACAGGAGGCCGGACCCTGAGGTCCTCAGAGTACGAGATGGTTCAAGTAAGTAAAAGCAAGTAATACGTGCAGCCAAGATGCGCATTGCAGCATTGCCCGTACCTATTTTAAGTGCATCCAAGGCTGAATTTTGTTGTTTGCTGCATGTATTAAACCCTTGTGCTATCCTAGGCACTTTACCGTTGGGAGTGGGGTCATTTAGACCCACTAGACAGTGCACTGAACCTTTTTTTTTTTCAATGATTTGTGATCTTCACTGGTTCAATGGATTCCATGAAAGTTTTCCACCTTTATCCACCTTTGTCATGGTAGGGAGAACACGTAAAAGTAAGGGTGGGGTCATTTAAGATAGCACAAGGTTTAAAGTTGAACTACTGTACAGTCAAAGTCTGATTAATTGTCACAATCCTAGATGTGTGAAATGTGTTCTCCATATTCGATCCATCCCCTGGGGGAGCAGTGGGCAGCAGAAACGGCCGCACTCAGGAACCATTTGGTGGTTTAACCCTAACTTTAACCATAATCCAGTAACAAAGTTCAGCACTGGCCGCACATATTTAGAAAATTACGTGTGAATAGACACTTTCTTTAAAAAAAAAAAATCAGTTAAAAGCAGCTCATTGGCCACATTTTCCTTTTGAAATTGAACCAACTGTTTTCCAGTTTTAGAATCCTCAAAAAAGCACTTAAGACCAGAATACTGTAATCAGATATCGCTTGGAAAAAAAACACCAATAAAGTCATGCTTGATTATTTCCTCATTTAAAGAGGGAGCAGATGTCATAACCCCAGTATTATTTAATTACAAACCATCTTTGAACTCCTCTCATCATTATCAGAGTAAACTGAATATTCATGACACCTAAAAATAGGTCACAGACTAAAAAAAAATATTAAGCACCAAACGAATTGTTAATGAGCTGCGAAATTAAATATCTGAGAGCTTCACAGGGACTCAAACTGCTTTAAGAGTTTCCACATTTATTCTTCCACTTAAAAAGTGCATTTATTTATGCTTTAAGGCCTACAGCATCCACCCTGTTTCAGCTTGCAAAAACCAAACATAAAGGTGAGTTTCTTTCCCCCTAAAATGAAGAATCAGATCCCCATCTTGATTCTGAAACTCATGTTAATTAAGACGGGACTAAAACTAAGTCTAACCGTGATGAGCAGCACCTGTGATAAAGAAGCTTTCTGTCTGGATGAGACCTTGAGGCTTCTTCCCCCAAGAGCTTCATCTGAACCTCCACAGATCTCTGGTTGAAATGCCTGCACTAAAGAGACAAACAAGAAAACAGGATGTTTCATCTGACAGTGCTGTTGTTCAATAAAAAAGTGCGACATCCTCCTAAATGTGAACCTGGGGAAATAACAGCCACTTTGTGGTGGCTATTATCAAAGTCAGCATTTCCTTCTATGCTGCAGAAAAAACAAAGAATCTAGTTTTTGTTTGTCTGCTCAGTTTTGTTGTTTGCAATTTAAATAGGAAGACACAAGTTTACAACAGTGTGCTTAATACATTTTCTTGTTTACATTTTTTTTTAACCCAATTGACAGGTTAATCTTTAGAACAAACTGCAGGAGGAGACATCCAGCAAAAGTAGATTAAGATTCCCTTCAAATGGTTACACAAGTATATCAGGTTTTTGTCTTTTATACGTTTACGAACTAAATTTATGTAAAAAGTCAAAAGAAAAGACGGAAATGTTTACATGTTTTCCTCAAAAAAAGGTAACAAGTGACTCAGTACCATGAGTTGTTTTTGAGATCATTACTGCTTACTTTCACTTCTTTGTGTTCTTATAACAATGTTAAAGGTCCTTTACCCAAGTACTGCTTTAGTGCTAGGTCCACCTCTAGTAAAATGTGCCTTCAATTGAAATGTTAAAGGGTCTTTAAAAAATGTACCCCAAAATTAACACACCCTAGTCGCCAATTGCGAGCAAATTTCCAATTTGGCAAGGAAAATGTTGAGGGTTATTGCTAAACCTTGCTGTGAGTATCCACCCATCCATCCATCCATCCATCCATCCATCCATCCATCCATCCATCCATCCGAGTGTTGGGGATGCAACACTTCACTTTTCCCACCATCCAGTGTGTAACATACACTTTCTAAAGAATTGTGGTATCCCTCTTAGAGTCTTCAAACAGCATAATGTGACCTCTTCAAAAAACACATTTGTTCAAGCGTTAGTGTCCTGCTGTCCTACATGGTTTGCTCCACTCTGGTTTGTTGTTGATGATGTTTGTTCTTCTACATAGATGAAAGTCTTCCGGGAATTCCCGGAAATCCGGGTTTTTGAGCAAACCGATCGTATTTTCCGGGAAATAAAGACCTGATCGCTTTCCGGATGAAAAAAATATCTGAAATTTGCGAATTTTCACTTATTTTCTATATTTCTCCGTGGATCGCTTTCTCTATGGGCCCGGCTGTCTTGTCGTCCCGGCCGAATTGACCAATGACGGGACGTTTTAGTTGCTTTTGGATGCGTCGACGGCTCTAATTGGCTCCGTCTGTACCACGTGGTCAGCGGACCCACGCTAAACTTTCACAAACAAATCTCAAGAGTGTGCGATTAAATGTGTGTTAAAATAATGGCGGGCATCGTCATTATTGAGCGTGGTCACGACCTCAGTTGTGAGAAGAAGATAAAGACAAATTTGAGTGGTCTTGGCTGGAGGAAAAAGACAAATATGGCGATTTCTTTTCAACGTACGTTCACAAGACAAATATGTTGGAGGTGAGTACAACTGTTGTTCAGAATTTCACTCTCCGTTCTAATACAATTAGTTACGGTGGAAATTATGCAGAGATTAGGGTAATGGCTGACGAAGTGTGCGTTATTATTACTTTTTTCACGTCGGACGGTTGCCTCCGCGAAGTGCGTTAAAGTAATAACGCACACTGAGGCCATTAACCCACTTATACCACGGTCACTTACAAAAGCAATACATATCAACCAGTTTTTAGTCCTTAATTTTTTTCCGATTTGTATTGCTTTTCTCACAAAAAGCGGACTATATCGCGACGCATCAAGTAACACATAGTCCGTCGCGCAGCATCACCGCTGCAGTCAAGATTCAGCGATATATATATAGATGCTGATCGTCCCGATGGGTTGAATAAAGCATCAGTTCAGAGAGAAAGTTCACCTCTTACTGCTTGTTTTTGTCCAAATGGTGAAGCAAAAGGTTTAAAAGAAGCCAGCGCAGTGATACAATAAGTTAAACTAGGTGACCGGAATCAGGTTTAATGCACACCCAGCAGCCAATCAGAATCGAGTATTCCACCGGACCATGGTATGAAACATGCTTATACATTGTTTGAAACCCCCCCTTGTAGATTTTCTTGATCTGACTGCAGAATAACAGACCACATTGATCAAAACTGAAACATCTGAATACATTTCTTTATCTAATTTATTTGTATTTATTCCTAATTACCAATTATTTAGTTCAGTTTTGCTCAAAAACATATTATTGACATTAATTATAATTATAAGTATTTGGTGGTTTGGACCCACACTCCCTTAAAAAAGAATGTTAACAATGTTTAATTTTGTTTGTATGTTTTGATATTTCCCAGATTACTAAGTATTGGTGTTAAGGAATTTATGTATTTTGTTATAGAAAGATAGTTTAAAGCAGATCCCATATTTTGATATAATTATAGTTTGAGAAAACAGTATTTCTAAAGCAGAAATCGTTCAAATAAATGAGGTACTTTCATAGAATATCATAGTTACTGGTGTTTTTTTTGCCATTTGGGGCTTTGATGTTTCTATATTTTAGCCACTGTATGTTTTGCAGCTTTAAGGAAAAGCTTAGATTGTAGGATTGTGTTACTTTTAGCAATTTTCTAAATTCTTTTTCAGGACCAGCAAGTCCTGGTTAGTCAAACTAGGGGTTTGAATGACAAATCATGATGCTCCAATTAGTCTTAGTTTCCTGATTAAGAAGTGAATAACTAGCTGCCAGAATGTACCAGAATGCATCTAAGACCATGGATTTTTCAAAAATTTCGCTCCGCGCCGCCATATCGCTCAAAGAAAAGTTCAGGGAATTTTTCCTGGCCTGACTTTCATCACTGTTCTAACTTTGTGTTACTTGTGGTCAATAAGGTTTTTATGTTTAGTCTTTGGATGCTGAAGTTTGATTTTTTTTTTAATTTTTCTTTAGCAGAACTTTTAGCTTTAATCCTTGTTCACTTTCTTTTATTTTGGAACATTTAGGTTTCCTGTTTCTTCAAACTATTGAGCCACGACTCAACCCAGTTGATCACTCTGCTCTGACCCTCATATAACGTTCCATATCATATTTATTTAGTCTTTTTTTCTTATATTCCGGGTCAGAAATCCCAGAGAAGATTATCCTGCCAGGTTTTCTACCTTATCATGTCCTTTTTAACCACAGCTTCACACACATGGCGTCACAGATATGAAGTGTGCCAAAGGAAAGCCCCACTTTCATCTTGTGATGGAAAAAGTTGTTTGCTAATTATAAATGGACTGTCCTAGTTTATGACTGACTGTCTCTTTTAGGATAGTTAAACACAAAATAACCACTTTTATTTCTCACTGTGTGAAAAACATGCAGCTGTTCCTGCTATAAAAGAACCGGCATTTCAATTTCAAAGGACGCCATTTGCTTGAAGCGCCTCTCTTGACAGTGGAACAATGGACGTCTTAAATTAAATTTGAAACAATTAGGTTGCCTGCTGTAAGTAATTGGTTTTCTGGATGGATCAAACAGACGCTCGGGCTCAGATAAGAGGAAAAGGGGGCGGACCCACAGATCCAGCTAAAGATTGGCCTGACGAGTCCCAGATGCTTTGAGTGCGCTCTTAAGATGAGCCAGTGCAACACTTATCTTGAACTTGCATCCTTTCCTTTTCCCTTCACATTGTATTCAATGGATTCACCGCTAAGGGGTGATTTACATCAACCCTTGTTCTATCCTAGGCACTTTAACGATGGGAGTTGGGTCATCTAGACCCCACAAGACAGTGCACCAAACCTTTTTTCTTTAATGATTTGTGATCTTCACTGGTGTCCATGGATGACATGAAATTCTCTCCACCTTTATCCACCTTTGTCATGGTAAGGAGAACACGTCAATGTAAGGGTGTGGTCATAGGGTCAAAATTTACATTGGATTCTTAGCATTTCATCCTGTTACAACATTTCCTGAGATATTCAGTTTTGTAGCACAGCAGAAGTTAATCCAGAACAATCTAGGGAGTGCTGTCACTGATATGCTGTATTACAAAGTGGATGAGATCTGGGGAGGATACTGGAGACAAGTGCAGGCTTGAAGAAAGTGCTAGAGTCTGATATGTGTTGGAAGCCTTATATAAAGGTGTTTCTGATGAGGAAAACACATAGGTAATGTTGGTGACCAACCTCTCCTCTATAGCTCTATGACCGAAGCACAAACACTGTGACCATCGGTGTGTACTTTTACTTTTTCATTTATTCTGTCTAATTTAATCTACTTTGTCGTGCAAGTTGCAGATGTTCTTCCGTTGGTTTATAATGTTGTGCTGTTAAACCTGAAAAATGTTGGTTGTTTTACTTTACTGATCACTTTACTTTACTTTTGCTTGTATGTCACTTTGCTGTTTTGGATGTCTTTTTTTGCTGCCGCGGACGAAAAGAATTCCCCCATCGTGGGATTAATAAAGTCTATCTCATCTTATCGTATAGAGTGCAGAGACTAGTCAATCTTGTGTAAAATCTATCAACATCAGCAGGATGGATTTTAAATGTGACACATTTTTAATCTGAAAATTACTTAAATGACCAAAAAATCGTACTAGCCATAATGTTAGTGTCCCAGGATACTTTTATCCTCGGTAAAAATTGGTGCATGGTTCCTTAATGAATTTACAAAGTGGTTGATACAAACTTATTAAAATGTTTCCTGCTTTTCTTTTTCATATGCCAGCATTACAAAGACATACTTTATTCATTTGTCTTTTTATTCCTCTAACATCTATGGAGGAATTTTGGACCATTCTTTCCATGACTTCATTCATCTTGCCAGGAAAAACTCTAGTGATGTCACACTAATACTTTTTGGAGTGACTGACTGAGTTACTCTCAAATGATTCACTTCTTTTTCGCGGCTTGGGTAATTTTTCCTTCATAGACAGTAGTAGTCTCTGACTTTATTACAGAGGGTTTTTATGGGAAGCTATGCTTTAACAGACCAGTACGTCACAACATTTATTTATGGTATGAAGCCCATTGAGACAACTACTGTTCAAATATTGGGCTATATAAATAAAGTTGAATTGGTTTGAATGTAGGAAGTTCTCAAAAACGCAAACTTCTGGTTAACAAGCTAGAACCATCTGGAGGTACCAAGACAACAAAACCACTGGTGTGTGGACCATATTCTACAACAGTCCACTGGATAACCTTACAGGTTTACGTTGAACTCAGCTGCTTTCATGTTGTGCAATTTTATTGTTGCAAAACAAACCCAAACCTCATCTTTTCACTGCAGTGCTTTATGGGCAACCAAATAGTGACAGATATTTGTACAAATGGTTAAAAAATAAGACTGTTCCTTTATAAAATTTCAACATATGAATTAGGGGTGCACGATATGAAGAAAACTGGCGATCTGTGATATTAGTGATCAATATTGTGATGATGATATAACTTGCGAAACAAATAGCGAAACACCCAAAAACATAATTTCCATTTCATTGCAACAGTTTAAAAATGATACTCCAAATGACCATTGTCTACATAGGAGGCGAACATTTAACATAAAAGGGCTCCATCCGATTGGTCAACAACGTCAAGGGGTCCATCCAATTGTTCAAGTGAATAAATGGATTTATTTGATTGGTTAAATACTTCAAACTGCCATAAGATTGTTTTAGCACATTTATTGTAACCATTTATTGCAATTTTTGCTGTCTTTTGCGATATGGGTGTTGCACAGTTTGATGTCTCGATGACAATTAATCTGTGATATATTGTGGAGGCCTAATATGAATAGAACAAAACCTTATTCAACTACAAGTTTGTAGCACAAGCTAATGATTTGGACACTTTAATAAAGCAAAAGACAAAATCAAGAAGTTGCAGTTATGTACTGACTTGCTCTTCTATTATTGGCTGTCATTATTAGCATCCTCTTTAAACCCTTTAACACCAGAAATGTCGGCCATGACACCTAAATAACATGTTCTTTGTCATTCTGTAGCTCTATTACTGCTGTAATCAACTTGAATCGGCTGATTAGATAAAGGTTATATCATACATGAACTAGTTAACCACCACAATTTTATGTTTACATTTTTATAACTTTAAATTTGGACAACTTTCCTGTTTAACCCAATGGACATGTTTCGTGTGTTGCAACACTTGACATCTCCCAACCTAGTTACATATGTGTTATTGAGAAATAACTCAAAATTTCAGGCTGCATCTGTAGTTTACAGCAGTTATTGTTACAACAGGAGCACCTTCAGGAAAAGGTGGAATGATCTCTGACCGTGAAAATCAAGCTTGACAGCTTAGGCAGAACAGAATTGTTCAAGTACACGAAGACAAAACCCAAAAAGAAACGGAGCAATAAAACCAAAATCCCATCGACCAAACTGTCTGAGACAATAACCTCAAGCAACGGTCCTGAACCTCTCCGGTTCTTTCTGCTCCACACCTGATTTTCCAGTGACAGTTCTTCTTGCTTCAGAGAAAGGTAATGGGAGACGGAGCGCATAACAGCAGCGTGACAGCTTCCCGGAAGGAAAAGCTATTGAAGCACAGCAGTATTTATAGATGGAACAAAATATCTTGTTTACCTCCTTCAGGTCCACATGGAGAATCATGCAGAATTATTTCTCCCAGTCTATGTTTTCTATTTGTGGAGAGGCGAAGGTTTCCATATATACTGCAGGGATCTGCACTAGATTAGAGGGTGTGGATGTGCGGTTATTACTGACTATCTCACGCTTTACACCCAGAGGATACACGCTCACTAATTGAGGTCAAGATTGCTCTTTACTGGACTTTTTAAAATCCTTTGCAACCCATTTGTCTTCTGCTTTTTCTGGATACAGTGAAATGGAAGATTGTCCCCTCGGACTGCCGGGCTTGAATTGAATGCTTTATAATTCACAATGCTTCTTTTTATCATTAGCATGGATGAAAAAGTTGCTCCCATGACTTTTTGATGATATAGGTCAGTAAGACTTTCTTCTTCTTCATTTATATTCATTAGACGCGTCTGTTATACCTTCTTCTGAGCAGCTGTGACGGACGAAATGTCAAAGAGCTTGTCTTTTGTTTAGCAGTTAGCTGTTAGGACTAAACTCAGTTTTACCCGTAAAGAGACAGAGGATACATTTTCAAAAGTGCAGAAAATGATTCCCGATCTTGCTTTGTGTATACCCGTGAACCTTCATCGTTCAACACCAGAGCTTTAGCTTCATTGTTGACACTCTTTGAACTACTGTAACTCTTCGACCATTTGTGCAATTTATGTGATTCTGAAGAAGAAAAAAAATTATTTTTACGCTGATGTGGGAAGTATGTGGAAAGCACTAAACGTCTCACGTACTAAACGTGGGAAGTTTAGTACTTTGTGACACACTACACGTTGTCGGTAGTACCAAACTTTACAGTAGTAACGTGTTTTGTCTTTTGTTAAATCTCTGCAACCAGAAATAGAAAAAACTAGTTGCAGCTAAAAACACAGTCTGCTTTAGTGCCCTACTCTTTTTCAGATTCGTGCTTTGCTTCATTTTAAAACCACCTGAAGTAGTTTTGATTCAAGCAGGTCCTTTATGAACGCAATTAGGCTTAGGGAGGTGGTAACTTTAGAACAGAGAGTGCTAACAGCTAGCATGTCGGTGTTTTCATAAATACTCTCCTTTCTGCTCACACTTGCCGATGAATAAATTAAAAGAACATAAAATGCGGTTCCAGCCTGTGTGTGTAATGACCGGGGTATGAGGGGGCCCAGTGGAGGGCATTTAATTGACAGTGACTGCTGCATTTGCACAGGAAACCAGTAGAGCTGCGTCTCTCCTGCAGCCAGAGTGCTGTTTAGAGAGCACAAAGGCAGCTTGGTTTGAAAAGGCAGCCTTGGAGCATGAATACTAATGGAATTGATTTATACCTCCATTTCCTGCTGGGAGCCTTGAGGAGCGCAGACTGTGGTGCGTGCTCAACAGCCTGAAGTGGTGGAAAAAGGAGCAGGACAGTGAAACCATCAGAGGTGTTTTAGTTCTGCAGCAAAAGGAGCGAAGAGGGCTGGCGCTATTAACATCCTCTGCCGTCATGGCTCTGCACTCTGAGGTCCTCCAGTTAAAAGCGTCCCTTGACATGAGGAGTGTGTCAGGGAAAAACACTGCACTGCCATGTTTACCCCAACACCCCTACTTATCTGAAACCATGAAGAACGAACCTCTGTATGGAGGGTAAAAGTGCACGCCATTATGGGGGATAAATCCATCCTTAAAGACCCATACAACATAAAAAAGCAATTAAAACAAAGACGTGTTGCCCTGTTTTCACCATCTTCACTGAAGTACTGATGAAATTGAAGTGTCATGTCTTTTATCAGCCAAAAAAATACTAAACCGGTGAAAAAAATGAAAACAGGAGATACTAGTAATGCAAAAATAACTACATGTAGCAAATGTAAGTGTAAATGTAAAGTGAAAACCTTCAGAAGCTTAAAGTGGGAAGACGGAGAAAAAAAAGAAAATTAGAAGAAGCAGAGCAGTGCTACAAAATGTGGCAGTGCTAAGTTAGATGCTACAGGCTAGGTTTTCCAGTAAACATTACTGAGGTTTGCTTAGCAATTATTAAAATCAAGATTTAAAAACTGCTTGTCAGCTGCATTTGAATTTAGCTGAAGCATCCCATGTTGAATTTTAATAACGATGTTAAGTGTTAAATACTGTCTCCTGCTTTATAATACATTAGCTCAAAAAAGGTTAACTAAAGCAGAGTTGTAGCAGTTCCCAGTCACTGCAATCCGATTGCAGACCAGTAAAATAAAAAGAATACAGAACAACCTGGAGACCGTTGGTGCTGAACATAACACTATGGCTTTTTTGTTCTTACAAAAACTGCCAAATTCAACAACAAACTCATCAAAGCAGGATGTGTGTACGTTCATGCATTTTGCTGAATTTGGGAATTGCCAAGCTTTGCTGGTGAAGGGTGAGTCCTTTGATAAACTGAATAAAATGTCACTTTTTCCCGCATTATTGCATTCCATAGAGGACTATTCTGACGTTTAAGTGTTTTATTTATCATCCACCAGCTGTCAGTCATCGTGAGGTTTTTACAGTGTAGAATTCTCAAAGCAACATTTAATAAAGATGTTTAGAAGCTTAAAAAGTAGAAGTTTTTTGTGTGGTTTTGAGGAAATGTTGGTTGTGTTAAGTTGTTTTAAATTCTCTGTACTTAGTTTTCTTAACTCTTTTAAATGTGCAGTCAGTGTGTGGTTGAGGGTGTCTGTGTGTAGAGCATGAATCAGTCAACATCTGGTACAGCAGGCAGGGAAAAAGATTCTGGACCCCCCTGGATTAGCAAACCACATGTGCTTTTGAAGAGCAGCAGCATGAAACCAAGTTGTGTGATGAATTAGGAAACTCATTAATGTAATGAAGGATCTTTTCTGCAAGAATCGATGGATTTATTAAGATGCTATATTGGAAAGTATGAATTAGATGGCATGTCTGCATGTTTAATGAAAGGACATTTATGTTTTTGGTCTAAATGTTCATAGGACTAATCTGAATTTAAAAAAGCATTTAAAACATATAGAGATAAAAGTGAAAGTGTTTTATAAAACACACATTTTTGATGTTTTGTGTTAACACTTCCTGTAAAAGGAAAACTTTCTTTTGTTATCCTGTTTGTTTAAGCTGAAAAGGTCCTTCTTCATGGTTTGCTATAACTGTAGGTAGTTTCATGTTGGTCTCAAAAAGGCTTGCAGTAAGGCTTGGTATCGCCAATAATATTCAGAATGGAATTCAATTCAATTCACCAGAGTTAAGATTTCTCCGATTCTTTGGATCCACTCGATTAGATTAAATTCCATTTTGAATTTACACAGTTTACATATTTAGATGTATTTTTGTAGAAATAATTAATATTCTATATACATTTTAAAGATATTCATAATAATCTGATACAGTTCACATACTGCAAAAATGTATCAGTGAAATAATAAACCAGTGAGATTGTTAACACCATACAGTGTTACATGATTTCCCAAACGGAGAAACTCTGACAAAAATGTGGAGATCGTTAACATTATAAGGGCTCTAAACTGTCCCATATTACAAAAATAAATATTCTGCCTCTCCTGGAGGGCATTTCAGTTTGCCCACTAGGTGGAGCTGAAGCTACAGCATTGCACTTTATTCCAGAGGATTTAAGCAAAAACCTGTGCTTTGAGTATATAAAGTCGTTATTTTAGTCAGCAATGTATGTTAAGGTCGATCAAGCGTTAGCATTAGCCGTCTTATGGAAAATTCCATTATACGTTAGCATCAAGCTAGCGGACTTTGGGTTTGCAGAATGTAAAGGCATCAAAGATCGATCTCTACTTTTGTGGATCGATTATTGATTTATTAAGCTCAGGTCGATTCAGTTCGATTCATTGATTTTTAACAACACAGCCCTAGTTTGCATGTTGTAAGGGATGCATGAACATTCCATCTTCATTCTTCATGGCAAAAAAACATTTTAAGGAATACAAAAGTTTTTTAACAAACCTACAATGGCTATCATTAATACTATCGGCTAATGAAAGGAAAAGTCAAAAGCAAGAAAGAAATTTTCCACCAAGATACCACTAATTAACCAAAGACAGTGGACCAAATCTAAACAAGATTTTAGTTAAATATAAAAATATTTTTGTATTTAATGCTGATTAATGTTCTCATGTATCTACATTGTCTTAGAGTTGAGTCATTGCATTTGGACTTAAAATCTTCTTCTTAAAATGTTGAACCATTCATCCAAGTGGCTTGAATCCATTTGATGACGAAGCCACTTGTGCGAGCGCTGAAAGACTCAACTTCAAATAATTTCCACATCATGAAATGCCAAACATGTTAATCCATGTTTTTTAGCAGCAGCATCTGCCTGAAACTGCTATGATTGCCAGAAAAAATGTTATCATTGTCAGAATATTGGAGTTTTTGTCAGTCTGATATTAACAGTTTGGTGAGTTTAAGGAAACGTTCAATGTGTTTGCAGAGGAAAAAAAACAAAAATAGAAAAAAAAACTTGTTTCCTTCTCAAAGGATTTAGACCATAAATATGCCATAATGAAATACATGAAAGTCAGCAACTACAAAAAAATGTATAAGTATTTAGTAACATGTAAATCAGATAACTATTTTAGTAAAGATCAAAAGCCCCATATTGATGACCACATCTACAAGTCATTTTCTTTTCACAAGTATATTCTCCAAGTCCACTTTTGGGAAGTTTAGATCTGATCAGCAGTTAATTCCTTCAAAGTTTTCCTAAATTTAACACGTTGAGCACAAACGGGTGAAGAACCAACTGAAGACGAGTTTTTCTGTAGCGAAAAGCACCAACGTGCCGCTGCAACCTGTCAGCAAAATCACATTTATGGAAATGTGAACAACCCTGTCCAACCAATTAATACAGTTGACCAAAAATAATGTAATTGTCTTAATGGAGATATAAATTATTCAAGAAAAATCCTAAAGCTTTGAAAATTATCAGTTTGTTTTATATTTACTGGATCATATATACTATATACTATTAAAGTGTGTTTATTTAATGCAGGAATCCAAACTGATGTATTGATGTGTTTTAGTTGCAGATCGTTTAGGTAGGCATTGGTATGGGCCTTCTCTCCAGTTCAGCTGTCAAAGAGGAGATGTGGTTTGGACTTTGACGTTGAAATACTTTGCGATAAAGTTGCAATCTCCATCCAGTTGTGACTTGAACAACACAGTGCATTCAGTTTGCAGCCCTTTTTCATTTTATTGAATAGATGTTGCGATTCCTTTAAGAATAAAATAAAAGCTAAAATATAAAAAAGCACAACAATCATGTTTGAGATGCAAAACAGGGTTGACTGACAGAAGCAGTAACAGGGTTTACAGTCTTTCCCAAAGAACGTCATGCAATGGGATGATACTGACTGCAAGATCACTCCAGCACATCAGCGGCAGATAGTTTTCCAAAAATAAAATTCACATGGCCTCGCCCATTGCTTCCATATGTGTTTGACACAGAGCTTGCTGCCGAACGGTGTAAATGCAGAAACGCAAGACGATGAAAAATCATATGAAATCACTTTATTCTCAGTGTGCGGTGATTCCATTTTTGCAGGAAGGTTACAGACTGAAATATTTGTCTAAAATGGCATGCAGTGAGGCTAACAGGTGGAGCTCTGAAACACACACACAGAGGACACAAAACGGTTATATCAACAACCTTGCCTACGTCACACACCAAAGCATGCATACATTTTTCGTCAACAAATAGGAGATAGAAAGAGAGAAGAAGGGGCACGAGTTGAGGAGATTTTGCCCTAAAAAAATGCGTCAAATGGACATGTTTGTTTTTTTTCTCTCAAAAATATTAACCACCAGAGGACAGAAAACAGGACTGACTACAGACAACGGAAGAAATACAGTGCACCAGAGTAAGCATCCTAACACGTAAAGAACAGAGAGAGAGAGACAGAGGAAACATCAGACAGCTACATTCAAGTCACATCAAAGATTTCTTCTAGGTTTTTTCTTTTTAATATTTCAGTTTGTTTTCTAAAACCTGTTCTTGGCCGTGTAAGTGGCAAAAAGGGTTGACTTTAGATGGCAGGACATTTCTGGCACTGGACTATACGAAGTAGTGATCACTTGTGACTTGGGCAGTTAGGTTGGGCAGTAGTTTAATAGCCATCAGAATGCAATCATGTCGCATCAACATGGTATTGACGATAGCATTTCGGATGGTTGAAGTAGGTGGATTCCACGTAAACATGATCGGATTTCAGAGTAAACGAGTTTGAAAGGCCTCCATTGGAACACGATTGTGATTTAAAGCCGGTGTCTCACTGGGCTGCAGATAAACACAGGAAACTCCTGAACTGGTAAACTTTATTATTTAAAACGTGGAATTACTCTGGAGTGTTGGACAAACGTCTGGAAAGATTTGAACAACTTAAAATGAAAAATTCTGTATTTCAAAGGTTGCCAAGTCGAGAGTTAACCTTGATTTTTTCTTACACTTCTATCACTGTTTGAACCACGGAAATTTCATTAAGTACACATTTCAAATTAAGAAACCTTCGACAACTTTGATGGAATTGATTACATTTTGAAATATCTTTTGCTCAAAAACTTGTTTTCATAATAGAATTTTTGCTCTACAATGGGTTTGAGCAAATCTTTAAAAAGCATTTTTAAAACATCCTTGAGGAAACTGTAATTTATCACAAACAGTCTCAGCCCAGTGAGATACGATGCTTTCAGATTGTGTTGCTTGGAGTCCTTTTCAGGGGCAGTAATCTGTGTTTCTAGAATTTTCCAGGGCTAATCAAAAGACATGCATTGGCTAAATAAGATGCTAAAAATGAGAAAGTCAAGTTAATATAGACTAAAACCCTATTCTACTCTCAGCAAAGGCGAACAATGGTTAACGTCTAACCAAAGCATAAAGCTTGAATACCTGAGAATTTTAAAGTAAAGTATGAATGGGTGATATGAATAAAATCAGTTGACTAAGTCTAATAATACCAGCCCTGTTCTTTGGTTTGATTATAGTACTACTCTGACAATGGATGAATCGGATAACTACTGGTTGCTAACTATCTGCAAATACAGAGGCTAGCAAAGGCAGTTTACAAGTATGACCTACATTAAAACTACACAAAATCCAGTAAATGTGCTTTACACGGTCAACTTTTTTTATCCTTTTTTTTTTAAACACCATCTTCAGCGTTTGATAGAACTCACAAACACACAGAGAAGCTAAATTTCTCCTACAGACTGCACTGGAAAACAGTTCCAAAATCGGTGCTTAGCTAAAAACAGTGAGAGTGGCGAAATAGTTTTGCGAGAGTCAATTGCAGCAGACGGATTACAAGAACATCAGCCAACACGTTCTATCGCAAAAGGAGCTAACTCATTGCTAATAACAGCACATTAATGGTCCTGTATCCATCCTGTGCTCACGGCAACCAAACGATGTTAGCATTAGGGTTGTCACAAACGGTGGTGTCACCCATTGGTTTAATCCTCTAACACAGGAGCTTTAACGTAATTCCAGTGGATTCTGATGCAGCGAAAATCACATCATTTTTACATGATCAACGTAAACCAACTGATTCTAATGCTTTAGGTTTTTGGAAACACTTAACAGTAGTAAAGTGTTTTTGCAAATGTAAACCCACTGATTCTGGCGCTTCAGATTCCATTAGGATTACGTTAATTGCGTAAACGGTTGAAGGGACAGCTCCTGTGTTGGAGCGTTAAAAGTTGTAGGCTAATTGGAGAAGAACAAGGCATTAGCCGAGGCCCACTGTCATTGTCTGCTGCGTGAGTCAGTAGAACCAGCTGGAGCTGGTGTGGAATGTCAGAAAGATCTGGAATGTTTGACATGATTCTTGTGTAATGATTCTGAAGAAAGTTGTTTTTACGTCTTCAACATTCCTCAATTTGTGCCATGTCCGTTTTTGACTCTAAGAAAAAGAAATGGTCGGCTTTGTGACGTTGGCAAAGTCGCCGTGAAAATCCATTTGTGACGAGAACAAAATCCAGGCTTTCGTTTTGTTTTAGTTGAGATGTTCTGCCTGCTTTGAAAAGAACATGTGGACCCATCTGTGTTTTTGACAGTTACCAACACAATAAAGACTCAATTTTGACACACAAGAATGAAGATTGTCTGGTATTGCTGATTTAAGGTTCAACTCCCATCAGTCAAACTAACGCACACAGGACAACCTCATATTTTTCAGAATATATTGCACTATCGTCACTGTCTGTTCACATAGAATGTGTGTTCACAACATAAGTTGTGTGTTTTTATAAAGTTTTTAACATCTAAAAAAATAATGACGGCATTGGACTTTTAAAAGCCGTGACTTTAGGAGGTGCTTAACAGATGGAGGTTTTCTCCGTGGAAGAACTTTCTGGACACGCTGTACATGTCGGGCGGAATGTTGTTTTCAATAAAAATGGAGATCCAGTTATTGCCTCAAATATCAACGTATTCGGATTTACTGGAACAAAATCTGTCCACATCACTTCACAGCCATAAACTACATGCAAAAGAGTAAAAACCCCAAATAAACCAACAAAAATATTTAATTAACGACAAATTCCTCCAGGTTCTGGTTTACACAGCTTGTTTGAAACGTATAGTTGAGGATTTACATTCTCTGTGAATCAATGAGGGACAGAATGAGTTGAATCTTCACCATGGAAACCAAAAATTGCTTATATTTACACGGTATGTATCAAATATCAGCAAGAACTTGAAAGTAAAACTCAATCAAATTTTGATATGATTTGGATAATTTCTTGAAAAATATGGCTTATACTCTTGGTCATCTTACTATAAATCATATTTCACTCATAGATATAGGTCTCTCTTTTTTTGTACAACCAAGGCTATTTACAAACAAAAGGGTGGATGATGGATGAGCCCTGGAAAATGGTTTCTATCACGGTGCTCTTAACAGTTCGAATCACTCTTCTTAGCTTTAAGACAAGATAATGGCACACTACCCAGAAGACACCTTGGGTTGAAAGTGGTGAAGATAGATGTGGCTACAGGGTGGGGCAGGACAGGCTGGAACAGCATTAATTAGAAGGACGCTGCAGGAAGTTAAACCACATTTCAGCTGAGCCACTATTACTTTTTATTGAACATATCCATGAGAGGGGTTGGGAGGAACTTCATGACCGTATCCACGATGCTTTCCTCCTCCTCCTCCTCGTCCCCACAGCCGGTGGGAACGGCCTTTTTCGGACGGGTAAGGCTTCCCTCGGAGGCCTGCTCCATCGCAGCTGCTGCCTCCGCCTCCTTCTCCTCCTTCTTCTTAATGCCATACTGCAAATGCAACATCAAATCAACTTAAAGTCTGTTCAATTATGATCCTCGAAGGGTATTAGCCTTTTACAGAATAAAACTTTTAGCGACTTTTCATTCTATCATAGATCCTCTATTTTATATGATAAAAATCATTGCTATTTTATTGTAGATAAACCAGATATAAAAATGCAAGTGTTTTTTCAAGTACCTTGTCTTTTTTTTGTTTAGTTTTTTAAAATATTTATGCATGAATAAATATTCTTACAACCTTTTGGGTCTATCATTCATAAATTTGGAAAAGGCATCAGAAATTTGTTTTTTTTGTGTGGTAAATTTGGCAATAAAAAGAAATTGTCGTTATTACCCCTCAAAGGCTTGCATTGTAGAAGCAGCAGTACTGTTGTTGGATTTGCCCTGTTTCAGTACTATATCAAACTGTAAAAAAAATTAGATTTTTTTTTCTTCCTCAGAATTGTGCTAAAATGATGCAACTTGTGGTTCAAATAGCAGAAGAAAATTCTGCAGCTTTTCCCTGCTGGTGTCTGTAAAAGCGTTTTCTGTAGATCTGCAGGGTTTCAGATCACCGAAAGGTCAGCTGTTTGAGTAATGCCCGTTCTGCAGGCAGAGCAGCAGACACCCATCTGGACTCCTCTGTGACCCATTTAGTGTCGTGCCAGACTTACGTTAATGGAATTCTGGGTTGATAAATATTTTAAGGGAAGTGAATGGAAGCAGTGGAAATATCTCTGCCTGTAGAAGTGGTTGCATGGAGACGACAGTTATGTTTACCTCCAGCTAAATGACAATTTTTCCCGTCATTGCCGTTTACTGGCAATGGCACACGGATAAATCTGATAAATGAGAATTCTTTAGGCTTTTCTGAACAGTGATACTAAAAAAAATCTTCCAGGATAACATTCAGCAAACACAAACTTTTTATTGTCTGATGCTTTGCTCACCCATTGCAATTCACACAACAAGGGCGTCCATATTTAATTTGAAGTTAACGTACAGATGCACTCAGAGGTCATGCGTGTGGCAGCAGTGCATTTCAGGCATCCACAGCACAAATATCTGAACTTTGGTGAAGTATTCCCGTTGCGTTAACCAATCAGGGACTCAGATTTGACCCGTGGCATGTTGATGATGTCATCAGTGGGTGGAGTCCAAAACCAACATGAAGGAAAATCGGATCATTCTCTTCCCGAACTTTCATGTTCCTCTAACTTAACTTTCGTTCTTTCCTCCTCGGACTAATGCAGGACAGCAAGCCGTCAAACTGGGTCACAGAGAGACGGAAGTTCCGTCATTCAGACGCCGCTCCTGCAGTAGACGGTGAAGCTCAACCGTACTGGTAGAGTCTCTGAATGATCTCATGAACCCAAACATGGAGACGTGACTGCCGATGCTTTTCTAGAGCTCTTTAGGATCAATAAACCTGGTCCAAACACATCATCTGTGTCTACCATTAGGCGATGAGGCTAAAAACTTTGGACAGAAGGTCCTACCACACGCATCATGAGCATCAAGGTCCTAAACACTTTCTGGACTGGCTTTGAGCAGCGAATTAGTAGTGAAGATGAATTGATAGATCCTTTTGTTTGTGTTTCCAATCAACGCTTGATTCAATTATCGCACTGAACTGGATTGTTCTGTTGTTGTAGTGGTTCTTTCATTGGACGTTCCATTTTGTGTAGCATCTTAGGAGAGACTCGGTTGGGAATTTTGAGTTTTATAAATAAACGGTACTGAATTGAAAACCGGAACTAGGTTTTTTGCAGTGTAAAGCATGTTGCTGAACAAATTGAAGGACATAGAGGAGGTCATGTGCCGCACTGGTGGGTTTTTTTTTATTTGGTTAGCTGGTTTGAAGCGTATTGACATCTTTTAAATGGATTCTTCTTTGCAGCAAATGGATTCATATTTCATTTAAAGGTTGCTTGAACGTTAATAACCCCTTTAAACATGCAATAAAACATTTTCAGACAGTAAGACATGTAATCACTATGTTGTCTGGAAGATATTGTACAGCTGTATAGATCAGTTTCTGTATCACTTGATATGCAAACATTTGAGTTTACCTTGTCCCTAATGCCCTGCCGGATGTTTTCTCTCTCAGCCTCCATTTTTGCATATTTGGCCTTCCTCTCCTCTTCCTGTTGCCTCAGTGCTTCTTGCCGTTCTTCCTCTTTTTTCTGGGCATCAGGATCCTTCTCCTCTTCCCCACCAAGCATCTTTCCCATGTCTTTGGTGGCCCCTGTGGAAGAGAAGATGGAGGCACGTTAGTCTGGCAGTTTGTAAGTCATCGCACAGATTGACTCAACGTTATCGCTGTTGGTCGGCGTTCGCTGTTCTCTGCAGCACCTCAGAGATTTGGAGAATTCAATAGATCCTGCTTTGGGTCAGTAAAAGAGCGGCGGAGTCGCCCTTCCATCCAACTGGCGACAGAAATGTCTGACAATAGGGGGAACGAGGGCCAGGGGCCATAAGCATCAGCATGAGAGGAGAGCTACCGCTATTAATTATTAACAATTGTCTCGATTGTCTTTGTGTCGCCCCCGTTGGCCTTTGGCATCTCCAGCAGAGGTTGACGGCTTCATGCAAAGCCTCCATTGGGTGATGAAACGAAAGGCTTTGAGTGCTGCGGAAAAGACCAGAACAAATGCTCTGGGGTTCATTCTGACCCCGATCTGCTCTTCTGTCTGGATGTGTTAGATATGCTAAAGAAGAGATCAAACGTTGCTAAAATACTCTCTAGTCATTGTGCTCCTTATCTATTTACGATTAAAGATTAGTCAGAGTTTAACATGTCAGCCCTAAAGGCATCAAAGCAGCTGAACTGTAAATGTTCAGCTTTACGTTGATAACACGTTTGTGTATTTACACATTATGGGAGTCTAAAAAAAAAACATTATTCAAGAAGCTGAAAACACACTGGCTGACAGTAAGAATTGCTTATTGAAGTCTGCAGAAGTGCTTTGCTTTTTTCCCCACACGTGGCTGAGTAGCATCTGCTGTGTGTGCAGGCGTCCAATGACACGCTTCATAAGTCCCTGTGTTTCAGGTCGTCCACGTAACTCCAGTCAACATTACAAGATCCACCTCACACTTTTATGTCAGCTAATATACAAACAGCAGAGCTAAATACGTTTTTATCTCAGATACTCATCCTCTTTAAATGGTAAACTATTGAGCTTCTCCTCTGGAGACCTTTCGCTGTGAGCCAGAATTTTTGTGTGAAGCTGAGTCCAACACAATGCAGAGTTCAGCCAAAAAAAAAAACTTGAAATCTTCATTAACATAACGACGTTTGATAAAAGTGTAAAGAAGGTGAAGAACAATTGTGTCAGCTTTAGCCCCATCTGCCCTTACAGGTTGTCTGAAAAAGGGTCAAACCTGTCAAACGCAGGTGACCGGCGTGAAATAGCAAAGTCGAAGGTCGCTCAGTGAGGGTACATTATTTTGGCTGAATAGAAAAAGGAGCTTAAGGACAAACTAAAGACATGAAGCCCAATGAGTGGAGTTTGTTTTTTAAAATTAAAGGAAGGCAAAAAAAAAAAAAAAAGATTCAAAGAATCCCTAAAAGAAATTCTTTTTTTTATTGGCTTCTTCTCTTTTTTTATCGTCTACTTTCAGACTTTTTTGCTGCTGTTGTTAAAATCCCACAAGTTCAGACTCGTCAACAGAGCAAATGATGCTTATGATGCAAACTAAAAATATATCATGATGTAATTACAGAAAAACAAACAGAGGCCGGAGGAACCTTTTAACATCTAGAGCAGAAATAAAAATTCCTTTTGGTTGGACAGGTTACATAATAGAAGAGTAAAGAGTTTAAAAACAAACAAACAGATATTTTGTTAGGAGTTGAAAGAGTTGAAACCAGGGAGCAGAACATTGACTGAAGCAGCAGAGGAAATGAAGTTTGTTTGAATGTAAGCCAGAGCTTCCCAAGAGTGCTAAGATATGAAAACAGCAACAAGAAGTCAGTGCTGCTTAAAAGTGATGCTCCTAAAGAGGATCTGTGGTCCTCCTGCCTTTGCTCCCTGTCTGTCTGTGATAGCTCCTCTTTCCAGCTCAGTAGTTGGATGGAGGCCAGCCCTTTAGGAGCGGTCAGACAAAACTGAACCTTGGACTCTGTGGTCAGCAGAGAAACGGCGATAATGAGAACAGGGCCTCCATTACCACACCAGGCAAACCTGAAACAAGCTCTCCCTGTGAACTCGCGTCGCGTCTCAGGTCTCCATCACGGTCTGCTGCTCTCTGGAGGAGAACGTTAAAGATGGAGCCCTCTGCCTTTGCAGGAAAGTGATGACAAAATCCCAACCTCCAGGTTCCTGCTGTTGAAACGGAGCAGGTCAAGCCTTCACAGGGCAGTTACTGCTGTGTCTGAGGAACACTTCTAATGTGTTTCTATGTTCTAATAACAATTATTTCTTTTATTTGAGAACACTTCATGAGGCAGAATAAAAGAATTACCGTATTCAAGACAAAAGTTGTGCAACAATTTTGTCAAAATTTTTTATTTCTGCATAATTTTCTGTTACTAAACTCCTACGTAGATATTTGTAACAATAACCTTAATTATTCATGCGATGATTGAACTCTTCAGTAGCAGAGAAGTCTAAAAAAATGTTTTCTTTTTTTTTTTTTAATGAAACAATTTGTTCATGAACAGAGGAGGCAAAAACTTTTCTCAGCCGTACATTTATGCTCAAAGAAGCTTAACACCCCCATAACAAATCAACAAGGACACTTAACAAACCTCACAATGAACGAAAATCTTTATCAAAAACTCTACAAAATAGTAACAACGTATCTGAACCAGAGAGGTTCCTGCTGGGGGGGCATGATGATAACCCACTCACCACTTTACCGGGGTGTTAGAGACGTCATTTCTGTTCTCATCATTAAGTTTATTTCTAACATTTTTCTACAGTCATCTTTTAATCCTTTATGTAAACAGAATTTACAGTTGCTAGGCAACTATATATAATCAATAGTAAACAATACAAAAATAGATGGTAATAGAACGTGTGTAAACACAAAAGGGATTGAAATTTAACATTAAAATTGCTACGCAAAATCTTCCTTGAAACGTTTAGGCGCTCATCCAAGTGACTTTATCAGTGAAACGCAACTTTAAGACTACGCCATCTCCATGAATAAGAACATTCACAGATACAAAAGATGATGAAAATGTTTCCCCTTATCAGTAGAATTAACTGAAGTAAAAGCAAAGTGGCTGTAAAATGTTATTATTTCTGCAGAACGATTGTTTAATCCTGTGTTGGTTTGTTAAAATTCACCACAAATTTTAGAAGCTAAAATGAACCTGAAAGAAAGACGTGTGATTTCATCAAAGGCTCACAAGTTAAACCTTTAAAATATTCTTTGTTGAATTATTTGGCTGTCAAAGACCAAAAATCTTTTTTTAAGGTTTTAAAGCTTTTTAAAAATATATCAGTGGACAACAAAAAAATAAAATTAAAGTTCTAAAACCCAACATGATCACTAACAACTTCAGTGTAAATCCACCTTTCATATCGTCCGTATGTATTCGTTAAACCGTGTGAAGCCGAATGAATGTAAAAAATACAAGAAACTTTGACTTTCTATGAATAAAAACTTGCTGCTTCCCTCCTTCCACGGCTCCCATAATCTCTTTTCTTCAGGCAATTTCCTTCTTTCTATAGAGATGCCAAGCAACAACGGTGTTATATCATTGACCTCATGTTTCTTAGCTGTCATAAAGACTTCAGCATCCCATAGTCTCACTGTGATGACGAGAGCAGACTTCATCAGGCCTGGTTTCATGGAACTTAAGGAAGTTTACTTGAGGAGAACGTGAAATTTGGCTTTGGCTTTAGTCTGAACTTGAATCCTCCTGCTTGGCTGACATCCAAAACTTGACATATTTTTTGGAAGAAGAGTCAGAACTAGGGCTGGGTATCACCAATGATTTCCAGAATCGATTCAATACACCAGAGTCTCGATTGATTCGATGACTTGGCAGTTTCCGCACATACTTATCATTTTTCCCATTCTTTTGATCCACTCGATTCGATTCTTTCAATTCAACTTGGAATTTACAGTTTACACATTTACACATATTTGTATAGAAATACAATAATATTCTATATATGTTTTAAAGATATTCATATCAATCTGACACAGTTTGCATTAGGGCTGGGCGATATGGCCTAAAAATAAAATCTCCGATTTTATTTTTTTTTATTCGATTTCCGATTTTTTCCCGATTTTTTTTTCCCCCTACTTAAGAAAAGCAATAAGTACAAACGGCAGACAACTTAAAGCAAATGTTGCTTTTATTTAATCAAAATGCAAGACAAATGTAACCCCCATTTCTGGGATGAATAATAAATAAATAAACACACTCTTGGAATCAAAGTTAAGTATAAGATTTTTCTTCTTCTCACTCCCTTTTGGACTTGTGTTTATATAATTTTGTTGTGTTTTATATAATTTTTTCTTGTTTTATATAATTTTTGTTTTGTTTTGTCCTATCTTGTTATATTCTACACTTGTTTTCACTTGTCTAAAATGAAAAGGTTACTTCCTTACTTAAAGTTCCAGCTGTGTTTTAAGTCCCACTTTGTAGTCTAGACTAAAATGAGACAAACATTCACCTTGAGAGAAGCAGCATTTTCTAAAAAGTTACCAATACAGCTCATATCTGGGTCTGAAGTTTTAAATAAATTAATAAACCCCGTTTTGATGATGAAGCAGCAGGAGCCGCGGTTACCCCCCCCCCCCCCCCCCCCCCGAAAACAAAATACTACGGTGGCCGCGTCGCAAATGAATACCTGTACAAGCAATAATTACAACGCAGTATTCTTTATTAACAAATAACAGCAAAAAATAACTATCTAACTAATGAACTAACTATACAGACGTTGTAGAATGAGTATGTGTGTCAAGTCGCGTGTGTGTTAGGGCACGTGCATGTGTAAGAAGACTGAGCGCGTACCACACGACCGCGCGTGAGAGCCTTTGACTCCGATGGGCTCCTTTAGGTAAATGTTGCAGCGTGGGGACTCTTCCTCCACGTCTGTGACAGTAAAGCCACACCAGTTCCACACAACAGATGAGTTTATTTCTTTCTTGGGAACAAACTGCCCACTGTCACCAGTAGCCTTGCTGTCGCGTGCTGTTTCGTGTGTTGTTTGTCGCGTGCCGTGTGTAACTAACGCTACGGAAGCTCTGAGGGGCCAAAAATGCCCCACATAAAAACTCGATTTAGTAATTTTTGAAATCGCCCGTAACAAAAAATTCAAATTAATTCATTTGATCAATTTATCGCCCAGGCCTAGTTTGCATATAGTAAAATGTATTAGTGAAATAATAAACCAGTGAGACTGTTTACACCAAACAGTGTTACATGATTTCTCAAACGGAGAAGCTCCAACAAAATGTGCAGATCATTAACATTATAAAGGCTCTAAACTGTCCCATATTACAAAAATAAATGTTCTTCCTCTCCTGGAGGGCATTTCAGTTTGGCCACTAGGTGGAGCTTAAACTATCGTGTTGTACTTTATTCCACAAGATTTTACCAGAAAATGATG
Source organism: Oryzias curvinotus (assembly GCA_023969325.1). Classification (NCBI taxonomy): domain Eukaryota; kingdom Metazoa; phylum Chordata; class Actinopteri; order Beloniformes; family Adrianichthyidae; genus Oryzias; species Oryzias curvinotus. The sequence continues at coordinate 19,307,414 of CM043721.1, forward strand.
CTTCAGACCTTAAATGGTTACTTTAAAGAATGTTTTCTTAAAAACTTCCTGCCTGTGAGTCTATAAAGATGTTCATTGAGTCAGCAATGTATGTTTAGGTCTAACAAGCGTTAGCATTAGCCGTCCTATGGGAACTTCCATTATACGTTAGCATCAAGCTAGCAGACATTGACTCTTATGCATTAGGTCACCGGAAAAGGAAAGGCAGAAAAGATCAATGTCTACTTCTATGGATTGATTATTGATTTATTAAGCTCGGATCGATTCTGATCGATTAATCGATTCTATCAAGTCAAAGCTGCTTCAAAGTTTTATTTACTCATTTATTTGCTCATGGCAGCAGTAACTCTTGAACAACGTAGAAAAATGTCATCTGTAATCAAGCATTCGGTCTGTGAGGGTTTAGCGTAGATTTGATGTGAAACAAAAAGCCGGCAGGGCTGAACGTCCTGGTTTGTGCTGTAAACCTGCTGATCTGCTAAAAAAGGGGAAGAAAGATCATCATTTTTGTTCATGAGAATACTTCAGGGAATTAGGCCAGATCACACAAATGCCACTTTTGAGAGTGATTGTCAAACCACTTTAATAAAGATCTGGTCATGTGTGATAACTCTTCACAGGAGGGTTTTTCTTTTAGGTCAGATGGATCCTGGAAGCTAATTGTGGAGCAGAAGAGGCTTAAGTGTAAACTTGAACAAGGATTAGAGAACATTTCCTGAAGTTGTGAATAGTTGGGTCAAGAGGAGGATTATAGCAGAGCTGAAACTTGGAGAGTTTGTGAAAATGTGAGGAAAAGGCGTAAAACCAAAAGAAAAGCTGAAGGTGCAACGCCTGGTTTCCTCTGTCTGCACGTGCACAGATTTTCAAACCAGGATTTCAGCTGCTTTGTGTGTGTTAGGGAACAATACTGGGGGGTTTATGCTGACGCCGCCTTAGCCGGTCCCTTGTGGATGAGTGAGGTGTCAGGCAAAGAAAAGCACAAAAGACAATAGAAAAAAAATAAGAGTAAGCTTATTTCCAGGACAGGAAAAACCCGGCCATTTAGAAGAGGTTTGTCCTTAAAGCACAGCTTTGAGATAAAAACTGTGACTGAGTGATAAATGGAGAAAACCCAGACAGTAAGGATAACAAGATCCAGAGGGGGGAAAAAATGTGTGGACAAAGACGGAAAGAGAAAATGGGGACACATTTGGAACAATAAGGTGAGAAGAAAGGTTAAATAAAATGCTGTGGCTGCTGTTCTGCCAAAGTAGGTCAAATCATGTGAAGAGATAAATGATGGCCGTTGACAGAGGAAATGGAGGTTCGAGGGCTCTGCGTCCCTGTTTTCCCATCTGTCGCCAATCCTAGGCAGGTCTTCCACCCGCCTCCAGGACCAGAATCATTGCTCTACTGACCTACACTAGACAGGACGGTGGAACCAGAACTCTGTGGAGACCACCAGGTAAAGCTTGGAGCCAAGTGAAAACAGCTGTCGGCGATGGTCGATGTTCATTTGGAGGGAAACACCTTTTACTCACATTTCTATTTACGCCAACATACCATTGAAGCATTTTCGTGACGGTAGATGAAAGGTAGACTTTGTAACGAAAACCTATTACGTTCATCTTACAATGTCAAGGTATTGGATTCCCTTTTACCCCGGAGTTAACATTCTTTCAATGACCATAACTCTTCAACCATCTATGCAATTGACATCATTCCAGTGGATTCTAAAGCAGAGAATACCAGCCTTGGACTGATATGTCATTTACAGTAATAAAATGTTTACCCAATCAACATAAAGCAGCTGACTCTGTCTTGGAGAAAAGTGGCTTACAGCGCCATCAAATTGATGGTCGAACGGTCGAAGAGTAACGGTATGTCAAAGAGGTGTTGCTGTCGACATTTTCGCCGTTAAAGGATGAAGGATGTGCAGAATATCTGACATTTTTCTGCTTAGATGGTGGATCTTTTATCACAGATGTATACAGAATCCCTCGTTTATCATGGGAGTTCCATATCTCTTCCTTTGGCCATCTGATTATACCTGCAGGGTATCTGATTACTGGCAGTAGTACATAGCTGTTTATTGCCCGGGTCTTGTTCTTGCCATTGAGCTGGCTTCTCAGGTTCTGTTAGAATATATATATACATATAGATGTACTATATAGACTGTACTGCGATCAACAGGCTGTTTGGCTCAGAAATATTCTGTTCTGCGTCAGAGCTGTAGGAATCTTTTTAGTCCCTTAATGTTTGTTGTTGTTCAGAAAATTATTTCATTGAATGTAGCTTGAGTTCTTTTTGGATTAAAAAAAAAAAAAAAAACCTTGTGGTGAAGGAACTAGTGCTATTTTATATTTTATATTGCAAACTTTCCTGAGTTCATGTGGAAGTCAGAGGCGCTTTGTGATGTTCTCAAAGATGTGCGGCTGTTTTGAACTCCCACATCAGGTTTGTGTCAGCGTCGCCGTGCGGAGAAGATCTGTTGTTAAAGCAGCACTGAACCACTTGAACATTCACTTGTTTGTTCTCATCCTGACTGTTTACCGCTCTGGTTTTTGGAAGGAAACTCTCCTTGCAGAGCTCAAACAGCAAGCGGAAGGAGACGACAGCAACGGCAGAATGTCGCCTCCCTGTTGCTTGGAGTGACTGACTAAGTAGGGAGATGTCGTTTTATAGCCGGATGCTGGTTGGTTAAATTTCCAGGTCCTTCGAAAAAAAAAACAACCTCCTTTTCATCATGGAGTGTTGTTAAAGTGGTCTTTCCTGTAACACATGTTCCAAAAGAAGTGATGCTTCTGTCTGACTGTTATTTCTTATCTCTTATGAGAGGAAAGCCTATTGGAGAAGAGCTGAAACATGATGTTCAATACTCGACCAAGAGCCAACACTGCAGACATGCTGAGCGTGTTTGCAGGAGGAAGGCCAAACTTATTTGGATGAAAACCACACAGGCCTTTTGAATGAAGACATCGGTCGGTGAGATTCAAAATTAAAAAAAAAAAAAGAGGCTGGCCTTGAGGAACTAAAGAAAGGTTCAAAATACTCCTCACACAAGTATTGAAAGGCTTCTGCTTTCCCCTCACCCTTAAACTAAAAAATGTATACTGTTTAAAGCTGAAAGCTGAATTAGTCATGAAGAAATTATTTTTTTCTAATCTGTTAGTCTTTAATTCATAGTTTTATGAATGAAAGTTCCACCTTGATGTGTTTAAAAGATGTTTGATTGAAAATTTGACTAAATAATCAATATTTAAGGAAAATTCTGTTATATAGTGAGCTAAACCAAATGGTGAACTTTTGAATCTAAATCAGATCATTTCTATATTTTAGCAACGACACTCATTAGACATGGTGCCCGACGAGGTGTCCTTTATCAGAAATAAATGGACGATGCGGTGACGTGAACTGTCCGGCGCGAAGGACTCCCCTAAGGGAATTATCCTGCCTATACCACCGTCACTTATGAAATAAATAAATACTAAGTGAATGATTAGAACATCAATCTTGGTATTTTTAACGTTTAACCATTTAACACTGGAGATGTTGCTGGCAACAGTCATGCTTTTGACGTACTGGAACTGTTCGATTGTTTATGTGATGGAGGTTAATCAGCTAATTCTGACGCAGAGATAAGCTGATTTTTATGTTCGCTTTGCGCTGCCATGCATGCATGTGTTACGGTGCAAAATCAGCTGATTTATGATGATTGCATCAGCAGTTAAGGAGTTACCGTAGTCAAAAGTATGCGAACACTGGAGCTCCGATGTTAAAGGGGTCTCTACGATTATGTGATTGGAAACGTTACTTAAGATCGTTGAGATATTGTTTTTGTCACTAAAATGCTCTGTAGAGTTAGATAAGTTAATTCTCTCTCAGAGTTCTGGTACATCGCCTGTCCGTCCTGGGGGAGGATCCCTCCTTTATGTGGACACCCCTGAGGTTTCTTTTCCGGAATCAATTTTTTTAATGAGTTTTTTCTTACAGAGAAAGAATGTCTAAGGGCAGAGATGTCCAGTTTAGTTTAGTCTCCTTAGTTAGTTCAGTTTAGAATTCTCCTATTGAATTCTATACATTCATGATCCTTATGACTTTATGTTTACTTCACAAATACCGGTACAAATCCCATTAAGACGACTGTTGCTGTGATTTTGGTCTGTTTAAATAACATTGAATTGAAATATTGTTTCCAGGAATCCTTTTCAGTCCACGTGTGTTCTGTTTTTGGGAGGGAGAGTCTAGTGGGTTACTGCTGTGAAGCTTTGTTGAAACGTTGGGTGTCAGTCAATCTAATGAATGAGGTCACATCGTTGTATTTTCTTACTAATTAGCTTTCTTCTACACCTAATTATAGCTGCTTTTCCGTGCCGAGCTGCTGTTTGCTTTGTCCTGTCAGGTGCGATCTTCAAAGCAATTATGTTTGTGTCAGATGTGACAGAAATTTGCTTTAGCTCTCCGATGAAAAACGGCTCCTGATGATTCCTTCTGCGGAGATCAGAGGCCCGAAGGGATTCATTCATTTGAATAATCCAATTCGACAAAAGTGCATTTTTGAATATTTAAAGAGCCGCAGGTGGAGACGCCGAAGCGACGGGCCACATCGGCTTTGATTAGAAGAATAAGTCCGTGGAAATCAGAATTCGGTCTTTACAAGTTTTCACTTCATTTTCAGGTTCTTCTTGTGCTTTTCTCTCAGGTTGGAGGTAAGAACTTTAACACATTTGGAGATAATCAGCAGGTTCCCCAATTTACAGGTTTTCTCTGTTCAGCTCTTAACACGCAGATGAGAATAAATACTAAATATTCTTTCGTATTTCATATTTTTCTCAGCAGATTTAAATGCAGTTTCTTCTGTAATGTGGAAACACGTATCTGTTGAGTAATTCTGCATGTTCTAAAGCAAAAGGAGCCGTCTCAGTTCTGCAACCAGGAGCAACGTTTAGAAGTGTAATAGCATTTCCCTCATGGTTGAGGCTGTTTATGCAGTTCCCGCCTCAGCTCTGCAATAAAATGTCCTTTGATCTGTTCGCCGACGGATTCTCTCATGTTTCCTGAACTTTCTGACAGGTTTTTCCTTCTGTAATCTCTCTGAATGTTTTAGTCTAAAAATTAATCTAAACAACTCTTTTTTTTTTTGGACAAATATTTATATCAAAAGCTTCTCACAGATGCGTAAACTCACTTAAGTCGACAGAATTCATCCAATAGCTTTTTATTTTTGATCTGGACCACCAAGAAAGAAAATCCCTGCTGTGTTCCAAAAACATGAATAAACAATTGTGGATCGTTCAGTGTGAAGTGAACGAGTCAAACCAGGAAGACCAAACTGGAGGATGTGACCTTCCAGAAAAGCCCTTTCCGCTGCATCGTCTGCGTCGCCTCCTGAGTTAGACCCGTCCTGACTGAAAACCTCAGGGATGTACCGGCAGCTCACGCATTGATCCCAACACCCAAATCTTTTGCTCTCTTCCTGCTTCCATGCAGGAAAACATCAGGGCTGATGGTTGGACGCTCCTGACAGATTCCTGTTTTCCCAAAACCACATTGGCTTCAATCCTCCCCAGGAATTTCTGATTGTTTTTATCGATCGCGTTGTGGGGAATTTGATATCAGGGATGAAAAATGCCATTATTTATACATGAGACCACTGGGGGAGGGGGGTCTTTGCTTTGAAGCTTTTTGAGGGTGTTAAAAATTGAAATAAGATTCATTCCCTCCCTCCCTCCCTCCCTCCCCAGCATGAGTGGCCATGCAGTGTGAACCGGTTCTGCATGACTCCGACAGCTCGGCAGTTTCCGCTCAGATTCATCAAATCTGAAAATGCAAACGGCAAAGGCAGCCGCACAGAGACGGCAACGCTTGCACGGTTAGAGGTTTCGTGGCAGAGCATGCCGAAAAGCATCACCTGACATTCTCCTCTTGACTTATTCACCATCATCCTGTCTGGAAATAAGAGAATTATCGCTGATAAAACGTGCAGCTCACCCTGCAGCTTCATGGAATATTAAAGGTGTGAGAGGATTGCAGTAAAAAAGACTTCCTTTCAGGAACAGCTGATGCTTTAACTGCTACTACTTTATTTACTTATATTCTTTTTAATTCTGTTTAGTGAGTTTGATTGGCATTATTTTTATGTTTTTATGACTATTAAGTTCAAAGTACTCATAAGTAGTACTTTCCATCCATCCATCCATCCGTCCATCATCTTTTAGTTTTTTCTTTCTATGAATAAATAAAACTTGTCCAGATTTTAGTATTATTTCAGTTAAAAAAAGGAAATATTTGTTAAAAATCTTGAGGATTGAAGACATTTTTTTGTTAACTTTCTTCCTGTTTTAATCCAAAAAAAGAAATTATTTAAAAAAAGAAGCTAAATAATTAGCAACACACAAACTTAACTGAATAAAAGAGGAAAATGCCAGGCAGCAAACCCAAATGCTTTAGTCACTAACATCAAATGTGGGATCTTTTATTGGAGCCTTCCACCACACTTAGGTTTCACACTGACCTCTAATGCAGTTTAAGCCAAAAACACAACCTTCCCTTCAAACCAAACAACACCTGGTTACTAGTTCCAGCTCCGTGAGACATTTCCTTTCCAAAATTGCATGGATGGTGCATCAGACTGTCTCTGTTAAAGCCGGTTCATCTTAAGAAAACAGAAAACATTTGCTCAAACATATTAGTCTCCAATCTGCATCATAAACTTTGCCTTTAAATGTGACTTTTCTACCACAAATCTCCTCATAAATCTCTCTTGACCTCTAGCTTTCGCTCTGCTCTGCACAGTCTATCCAGTTATGGGTGACAAGGACAAATCCCATCATGCCTTTCCCTTGACAGATTCCCATCACGCCACATGCTTGGGCTCCTTTTCAGGCGGAGTATTCCTGCTCGGCTTCTGATGTTCACCACTAGACCGATCCCCTGACTGTCCTGCAGCTCTTTGAAGTTTTTCTTTTCCCAGGAAAGGGAAGCAGTTGGAGGATTGAGGTCATCGTTAGATTCTCAGGAAGTTTCTGCATGTGGGGAAGCTTTCCACGATTTTGAGGAATTTTTAATGCCCATTTAGTGCGTAAAAGAGTGAAAAGAAGAGGAATATCAAAGACGGGGAGAGCAAGCGGAGCGGGAAGACGGAGAAAAGGAAACTGCAGAGAGCTGATTGTGGAGGAAGTGGAGTGTGATGGCGAGCTTTGCGATGCTGACTCATCCATGTCGCCGACCTTGTCTGGCGGGGGAAGGAGAACAGTAACGAATATCAATGTTTCCTGTGCTGGCGTGAAGCAGGGAAGGGGGAAATCTGGGCCACAGACTACATGGTCTTAACAATGTTTGACAAACTAGCTGCAGCTCAAAGCCCCTTAATGAATTTGCCTGAAAACGCCAATTAGTGGTAGCCTATAACAAGCCAGACATGGGCACGAACGCCACACGCACACAATTCTAATTAAGAGTTAATATGGTCGATTAATCAGTGACAGGAGATAATTGTAATCTGTCAACATGTGTTCACCCAGCAGCCACATGTGGTCCAGAAGGAACTGGAGAAAACGGGTTACCTTTAATGGTGGGAAGCAGTATTAGTGTGTTATAGAATTGATGTGTGAAAGTTTTAGGGGGGTGGAACTTCTTGTCTCCGGAAACAATAGAGATTCTCAGATGACGACCTCCAAGTGTCCCAGAGAAAATGTTTGCTGTTGTTAAAGCAGAGACTGTAAGGTTGACCTCTGACCGTGCAGAAAAGGATTCTGCATTCATGTGGCGTTGGAAGAGTTGTTGTTTTTCTGACGTTCATCTGTGTTCGCCAAGTCAGATATTTGCACACTACCTCTCATTTTGCACAATAAACGATTCAGATTCTGACTCATCGGATCCTTCCAACACCACATGAACGCAGCATTTCTCTAAGTTTGCATTTTTCAAATCAATACATTAATGCAATGAGACCAAAAGCCACAGTTTTGATATAAAAAGTCTCAAATGTTCTGTTTTAAAATACATACAGTATTTATTAATCAAAATCTAATTAATGTTTTGGTCCAGATTCCATGTTATTTCTTTACCAAAACACTCTGGTCCGGCCTGTCTGTCAAATTTTAGAACTCTTTGTGGGGTTAAAAAGTTTGCCCACGCCTGCTCTAGTCGTTAGTACTGATGGCGTGCAAATGCCGCACACACCGTCTGATATGTGAGCGTCCGTAGGATGTCCACACAATGTCAGTTGTGTGTCAGGCTGCTGCGAGGAGTGTGCACGTATTACGTGAACAGCCCTAACTCCTAGTGCAGTCTGAAGGATTTGGGAGGATGGAAAAAATGGGAAAAAACCATATCTGTATGACACGCCTGCGTCTCACCTACCTCCCCCTTCCTCACTCTTACGTGTTGCATAGATGTTCACTATGACCTGTCGTCCAGCAGGAACGTAGAAAAAATGTGCACGAACATTTTCACCAAGCGTTTCTACAACCTTGATATTTTGCGTGACCTGTGCAGGTTTGACCATTTTTCGCCTGCAGCTAGCCCGTATCCAAAGCTGTGACCTGATTATTATGCAGCGTTCCTCCTAGAGCAGGGGTCGGGAACCTTTTTGGCCGAGAGAGCCATAAACGCCACATATTTTTAAATGTAATTTCAAAAGAGCCATACAATAATGTAGTGTCTCTTTCCCACACTGAGGCACGGAGACTTAACCTTTTTTAAGGTTCTTTATTCTGGTTACTGCAGACCGCAGCAAACGCCGTAAAATTAATACAGCAATTCCTGAATCTCTCCCTCTGAGACGAGAGCTCTTCTCCCAACTTTATATTCCATGCTCCCACTCCAGCCCTCCTATTTCCCTTATTCGGCCCATAGCTGAACCCCATTGGTCCAAACTACCTAACAACAGGCTGAGCGACAGAACTGAGAGCCAATCAGATCTCCCCTTGATGCGTTCAATGGTTCAATGAACTCCAGAACTTGTAAAGCGGCCGAACAGCCACCCAACTCAGTCCGCAACAATATGTTTACAACTAAATATACAAGTTAATATGTGCATTTGATGTAATTTCAGCACTTTTAAAGTACAATAAGTCTGTGGATTATTTCTAATAACATTGTTATGCTGTTGCTGATAAATGATGAGTATTTTTCGTGTTGGTTTTGCTGATGGTCTAGTCTGGTTGATCCGTGGTGAGTTTCAGCTTCATGCAGGCGTTGAGACTTTAAACGTGATCGTAGGTCTGAATGTTCTGTAGATGTGAGGAAGACTCACATGCAGACGTGGAGACAAACACACACTCACACTGCAGTGAGTGACGGGCAGCGGGTTTTAAGTTTGGAGAATCCCTGCGCGATTCACCTTGCTGCCCCCCCTCTGCTTTCTTCCTCACACGTCCCCGCAACTGCGCGCTCTTTCTCAGAGACGGGAGCGTGCAATTTTAGGCACGGCAATTCACAAGTTTCCATCAAACTCTGTGAAATAATAGATAATAGTAAACTGATAGAGCTGGCGCAGATTTTTCTCTCTAAGCACCGCTACTACTGCGCGCCCCTCTGGCATCGCATCGCGCCCGAGAAGGACTGGACTAATGAAAAAAAAAAAATGGTATAAATAAAGATTTGTCTGCGAGCCACATGTGACCATCAAAAGAGCCATATATGGCTTGTGAGCCATAGGTTCCCGACCCCTGTCCTAGAGGTTTATTAGATTGTCTGGAGAACATTCGATTTTTTTAAGGTTTATCTGCAGGCTAAATGGTTCAGAGAATACTCTCATCTTAGCTATAAGTAATGTTGATTTAGTGCCGTACACTTCCAGTCAGATTAATGGAAACACTGCAGGGACTGTCTTTTTATTTGTTCTTTTTATAACTAATGTTTATGGTGTGGTTTGCATAAGTAATTTTTTTATTTTATTTTATTCTTATTTTTTAAACTAATGTATTTTTTATTAACTATTGTAATTTTTTGTATACTGCTTCTTAACTATTCTGGAAACTGCTTTTTTGATGTAGCGGGTCTGTGTCCTCCTTTTCATTGATTAGACTATGTGTCTGGAATAAATTATATCTTTTTCTAAATACTAATCTATACTTTTTTTGGCATGGCTGGACGGGAGAGTTTTAATCTTGCCACAGTTGTAGGAAGCAGCTACTTTTCTTCTCATCTTTGCAGGAAATTTAAATAAATCGGATAATGCAGGAATGAATTAGTGCAGACAAAACTTTTTAATTATAAGCTACATGAGAAATGGTCCTCGTAAAGTGAAGCAGATTGATGAAATGTGTAGCAGGAGCGTCTCTAAGTCTCCCATGTGCTGGGAAAAGTCGGTGCGGTTGCGTCAGTCGTGGTTGCAGCGGTGTCCTGTGGCTGTTTTCAGAGCTGGTCTGCAGCAGCAGCTCCCTGAAACCTTCTGACAGGCTCAATGTGCGAGAGCCGGCCTGAGTCACGCAGGACTCCACACGCGTCCACCGCCCCGAGTGCCTGGCTTAACAACACGCGGGCGGCCGCTTCATGTTTGTGAATCCGTGCTTTTCTGCATGCGACAGGAGCAGCTCACTTGGAAAATGAACCTTTACTCTGGAGGCTGAACGGCGAGCTGGTCTGTGGCAGAATCTGTGGAACCCGCGAGGAGGAGAGAGTTCAGGAGGCTAAGTGGACCTGGAAGGTGCAGGATGGGGAGGAAGCTGGTGTCAGAACGGCTCAAGTTGTTTCTGTGGCTGAAAGTTTGGCATGCGAGCTTGTTCTGTCACAATAAGAGCCTCTCTATTTCAGCTCCACACATACAGCAGAATTTGATAGTTATTGGTTAAATACTACAAAGTACAATGTTTCATCTATTTTAGCCATTCAACTATTCAAATGTTCCAGCTGTGACTTTTGGTCCCTCAAATCCTTGAACTTTTCAAATATTCCAGGATTTTTGCTTCCATTGAAATCCACAGGGAATCGTTGAAAACTTTTGCTTCTTTCTGTGGTGCAGAAGCTCGCTGGTTCGGCGCTTGCATTTTTCCCAAAATATCTTTTTTTTTGTTAGCTTTATCTTCCACTGCAGATTGTTCCAGATTTAAACATTGTGATGTGTTTACTTCTATGGGATTCATGGTGATACCTGAGAACCCCATCAGTTATTTTTTATTGACCTCTGACCTCAGTAAGAGGCTGCCATCCCCAAAAATCACCTTTAGTAGCTTCTACAAATTTAATCTCCTCCTAGAAATTTCCATCCATCACCCCCTAACTCCATGAGCATCACCGGGAAACCATTTGGGAGATAACGTTAGTTGTAAAGTTTGCTAATGGTGTTAGCGTGGCGACCTCACAAAAGATGGCGTTCCCCTGTCCCACATATTTTACAGGAATATTGTGAAAATTTAATACATGAATTGCTGGCTGAAGCTCAACCTAACAATATAACATACGATGTGAGCATATTAGGAATGTGGGTGTGGTTAACAAAAACCTCTGTTGCCAAGGAAATCCAAAAATTTACTTTTGCCTATTCTTCTAAAAACTACATAGACCTGTTTGTCACCCCCAGACAACCAAAAAAAATTATGGTTGCTATGGAGATAAAACCAACAGAAAAGTCGGCATTAAAAAAAAAGTGTTTTGTTTGATCAGCGTGTAACGTGCTACTCTGACCAGGCTGGCAGGGGCAGATGGGGAGATTGAGCGCCGCTCAGCTGTTGGGGACGGGTCAAAAGGGGGAGGCGAGGACCAACATTTATTTTTGTTCTAATATTATTATCTTCCTTTGTCTCTATTTTACTTTCTGGAGGAAAATAAGGTGAGAAATGACTTGAAATGCTGACGAAGGGACTCAAACCCGAACACAGCGGAGAAAACCAGGCCGTTGCAGCATTTGATCATGTGACATAAATGTTTTACAGGAAAAAAAGTAACGAGTTTCCCACAGATGTGCGGCTTCACTTTATGAAGCTATGAAGTGCTCTCAGACTGAAGTCCCTTTGATGCGCCGCCACATCGGAGCGCTTCTCTTTGCTGCTTTTGCCCGTAAGTGGGGAGAGGAAAGGATCCAGGACTTTCTTATGTAAGACTTGATGTCATTTCCATTTTCCCTCCAACCAGGATCTTTTCTAATTAGCCGCTTTACCCCTTACATATCATCAGAGCTGCAGTGTCAAATCATTCTCATTTGCGTGCTCCTCATCACATCTTTGCTTTCTCGTTAGTTCTTTTGTGCGACGGAACAAGGAGACAAACCAGCTGCAAATGAAACGCACGGAACCAGCATGAAGGGATGAAGGAACATTTGGTTTTTTCTGGGGATTTTGTGTCGGTTTACCAAACCAGTGGGCATGTCCGTCTGCTCTTGTCGGTATAAAAAAGAAAAAACTATACGATGTGAAACAATGTGAACAAAATTGAAAATCATAACACACCAATTAGCATAATTTCAGCAGATTCTGAAGGGTAGAAAAGCGCCGTGGCGCCGTTAAGCATACCCAATATGTCGTGCTGCATTCACACCAGTCTCAAAAACTTGCGTTCAAACGGCCACTTCCAATGAAAAGTCCAGGTAAATGTGCGTATGTGAGCGTTTCAGCCTTCCGCATTAAAAACTCCCATGTTTACGTGTCGCTATGCAAGTCCTTAAGTCTGTTTCGGACGACGTACAAAATGCGTTCAGAACGAGCCCGATGAGTACGTAGCATCAGAATCAGCTGATTCACCTTCATCGCTTCAATGGTTTAAGAGTTACGGTATGTCAGAGAGCTTCTGTCATTTCTTTGTCACCAGCGACATCTCAGATGTGAAAGGGTTAAGGTTCATTTAACAAAACGTAGAGGGAAATCCCATGTTCTCCTGCAGAACACCCAGATCAGTCCATTGCAGGTTCTGATCGACTGAGCACTCTGGATTCAAGAGAGCGTCACTAAGCCGTAAGCGGTCCGAGTTGGTCTGAGTCATCGTCTCTATGGCAACCACTCTCTCCAATCAGGAGTGAGCTTGTTGGAAGGCCACACCCCTACCACTTGAAAGCAGGGGACAACAAAATGTGTCAATCAAAGATTTGATGGGAGACAACCTACTTTTTCTGAGGCGTCTGATTGGTCAGTTTATAACTTGAATAACTTGAACTACGGAAATAATATTAGGAAAAAAAATTAGGATTATTAAAAACAAGTTAAAGAAGAACATGTTTTAAAAAAAAGGCCTTCCGTTTCTCTATAGAACTCTATGGGATTCTGGCTTCTTGGATCCTGTTTGGAACGCCAGGGGGCGGGGTCATCTCAGTCCAGTTCTCATATACAGTCAGTGGGAAAGACCAAAACAAGGCCTCTCGTCTGTCGTCCATGTGGAAACCTTTGACCTCCACTGTGAAAACACAGATTATTACTAAAAGCTGGCTGGTCTCTTTCGTGCTCGGCGTCCTTCCCGACCACCAGTCACCGCAGATCCAGCTGATTTCTTCTTCATTGTCTTGGGGGAGGAAAAACGGCCATCCACGTCTGGACTGTGATGCACTGATAACAAAGCTGCCAATTCCCTGTAATAATCACTCTGACAATTGAAGGAGTATTTCTCCTCTAACAGCATGACTCTGGCTTCTATCGATCCTGTCATTTTTTTTCCTCCCCCAGGGACACAGAAGGTAATGTAGTTTCAGCACGGTGGAGCTAACGGTCTGTTACTGTTGGATGGCTGCATGGAGCCGGTGATAGTCTGTGCCTGAAGGAGGACTGACCTTTAGAAGCCTCTCATTCTGGGGTCTGCCTGTTTGCTGACAGTTTGCTGGATCTCCATGCTGTAATCTCATATTATCGACCCTTTAATTAATCCACATCGTATTTGAAACGACTCCTCCCTCCCCACTCCTGGTCTTTGCCATTAAAAGAGCTTAATTCACATTTTACTATCAGATGAGTCATGAAATCAGCTCTGAGGGGGCCAGTGAAGGCGGTTCAGAATGATCCCCTCTCAAATTGGAGCTCTGTTGTTGGTTTCAGGACTTCATCGGGTTTTATAATCATGTTCTCAGAGGGAATTTCTGTCATCTTCTCTGCAAACAGGCCTCGGTGGGTCTGAATTTACAGAAAAAACAAACACTTGCAAACAGTTCTGCTTCAGCTGAGGAGACAGAAAGGAGTCGGTGGACCTCAGAAAGCTTCCGATCATCCAAGCAGGTCTTCAGGTGGAGCGCTGATGAAACTTTCTAGCAAACAGCAGAAGTTCACACTCCCACTCACGCCAGCCTTTTTCCCAACACCCACGCCTCCTGCTCCTTTTTCAAAGGAGTCGCCGTGGCAGAGCGGAGACCTGCAGCTTCGGTGCTCCCTTAAAGAACACTCCAAAAATTCAAAGGCCTACAGAGAAACGGCAGAAAGCTTTCACAGAGGCTCCTTTTAAGACCTGCAAAACCCCGGAGCTGCTGCATGTTGGGGATGCATTAACATGCTTTCATGCTGCTCCTACACCACATTTCTGTTTTTCTCTCTGCAATAAATATTTTTAGACTACAATGCTCCTATTTGTTTAAGAGATTAAAACAAAAAACAACATGAACCGCATCCAACGTTTTCCTTTCAGATTTTTCATTTCAGCTACTGACCAAAAAAAAAAGAAGCTTTAAGGTTCAAATGTAAACATTATATAACACTTTCTCTTTGAAAACATGTTCTTTCCCCTTTGTTAAAAGTAAATGCCAGAAGCAAACTTCAGGTGCTCGTGTGGGTGTCCACAAAGAAAGCGCTGTGTTTGCCCACGCGTCGCAGCAGAGCTCAGACCGCCGTGGACCGCCCCATCCAGCCGGGGGATGGCGGACCCTTCCGAGCTCGGAGGAACGCCACGAACCCGCCTGAGACAGGGTGGAGGAAAGATTTGGTTCAAACCAAACTCACAGATATAAAAACTACAAAGAGAAAGGAAGTGGTTACATCCAAAATATCTCAACTAAAATACTCAAGCAGCGATCTGTAGAAAGACAATGGCAAATGTAAGAAAAGAGATGAGAAAAATATTTAAAAAGATGACAAAGAAAAAAGGTTTGATGCAGGAAAATATCAATTATTTTAACCGGAGACAGAAAGTTTTCTTTTTTTCATGAAAATAATTACAATTCTCCAAATAAATTGGAAACATCTTTTCTAAAATAATTCATGTAAACATAATTGGGGTGAAAACAACTTAAAGAATAACAGGTTCGAATACATTTTAATGAATAGAAACGCTAAGCAAATGCACATTTGTGAGCAACAGTTAGGTTCCATGTCAAGGAGGAGAACCACAGATGTAATGTTTGCTTTGAAGAAGCTTCAGGAGAGGAACAGAGAAGGTCAGAAGGCTTTTAAGTCTATCGCTGGAAAGGGATAGGGGAGCTGTGGTTTGGAGGAGGAAGCCTGGAGACTTGGAGAAGGACGTTGGAGACGTTCAGGACATGGATGAGAGCTGGAAGACGGTGGTGAGATGTTCTGTAGGTGAGAAAAAAGAGCTGAAGATGTTCTTGGCAGTGACCAGGATGGATAGAATGTCAGGAATCCAGCAGAGGAACAGATCATGGTAGATGTTCTGGAGATCAGTGCAGGGAAGCAGATGTTTGGACAGAGGAAGAACGGTGATGATGAGGATGGAGCTACCAGGAAGGAGGCCAAAGGAAGACCAAGGTGGAGGTTCGTGGAGGTAGTGGTCGGTGTGAGGAGGATGCAGAGGAGAAACAATCACTGTGGCGCTCCCTAAAGGGAACAGCTTACTAAGAAGATTGAAGTGTTTTCATTGGTGTCAATCAAAAACAAAGTAGGATGTTGATGTCGACCCCGATTGAAGCGAAAACGCTTTGCGTTTTGGTCAGACAGCTGTTCAGTTTTCCACTTCCGCTGCAATTCAGTTGCTTTATGTCTGTTCTGAATGATTGAAAAGTGAAGCAGCAGGTGGAGAACATGTTCCTGATTGTATCCGTGTCATTTTTCCACCGTCACGTCATCACCAACACAGATTTGAGCCACGCTGCTGCCTTCGTGCCAAGAACCCCAAGCTATTAATCCACCAAAACCAGGAAATGTCGTGAGTGCAAACATTTTCTGCCTGGCTTGTCCCATCAGGAATCAAACCACCAAATGGTTGGCAGTATTTGGTTTTTACGGACACTGGGCGGATGGTGATCAGCAGGATCTACTACCTGTGGAGGGGAGATTACTGCAGCGGAGCGTGTGGGGACATACATGCAGTCAACGGTCCTCGCTCATTATGGGTGCCACTCATGGCAGCTTAAGGAGGCTTTTCTTCCACTGCTGCTGCACCTGTCTTGAACGACTAATGCTGATTTTTATTTTAAAACTCATTAACATTTTAATTTCACTCCAAAGCAGTGACAACAGAAGTTTAATCCCAAAATATTGGCAAACTAACCACAGTGTTAGATATGTGTGTTTGTCTGAAAACTCAGAAAACCAAAAGTAGAATCTGACTAATTCCTGGTCACTTTTTTGACGTGCTGCTGTTTTTACTCTGTACCGCCATGGGGGCGGACTACAAACATTTTCAGGGACCTGGGTTTAAGGCTGGACGATTCCTCGGCTTTTAGCTGTTAGCTTGTTATTGGACGTTGCAGTTGGCCTGCATGGGAAGCCAGGGTCTGAATCTAAGGTGGGGGGCGCAACAATATGCTTCATCCAGAGGGGGTGTTTGGGTAAGAACCTTCACACTACTGCCCACGTCTGGGTCCCCTGTACCTGTCCCCAACACGGATACATTACAAGGTTGTGTCAGGAAGGGCATCCCGTATAAAAGTCTCTGCCAAACCGCCGTTGAGAATCAGTGAAAGCTGATTTCCTGTGGCGACTCCTGAAGGGAGATGTCTAAAGGTGAACACCAGCTTCTTATTGTTTTAAAGCTGGTGGTCTTTCAATTCATTTTTAAATGTTATTGTTGAGGGTATAAACGTGTAAAGTTAAGTGTGAGAAGATGTACAGATGTACAGTCTCCTCAGTCACCATTAATACGGTACAGGGAGATATCAGCCTGGGATTTTCAAGAGAGTTGTGTCAATTTTATATTTAAAAACCAAACTATCAAGCAAAAATAAAAAAGGTTTCTTTAAACAGTGTTTTGTTCCAAATATGCACTAAGATCCTATTGATTTTTAAGACCCACTCAGATGAAAATTTGGTTTTTAATATGTTCTAGGGAGAATTTTCTGATGAAAGGACGTAGAGAAAGAAAATTAAGCTTCAAATTGTACCTCCGATTGTTTTTTCCTTCAAATCTTTGTGAAATTGCAGTTTGTAAAAGATTTGTGATGTAGAAAATACGTTGGGCGGGGCCACAAGCTCCCTGCCTCGCTTGCAGACAAATAAATCTGTGAACGTCTTTGTTTTCCTCGTCTGAGCTGGAATCTGGATCCAAACTGGTTAGCTACCATGTTACTCACCATTTTTGTTGCACAGGTAATGTTAGGTGGTGGTGGGGGGGGGAGGGGGGGGGGGAGGGGCTCTAAGCTAGTGGGAGAGAGTGTAAACAGAGTTCTCTCAGCCATGAGGTGGGGAAGGTTTTTAAAAGCTAAAGGCTAAGAGTCCCGCCCACAACTCAGAGGTAAATTTCTAATCATTTCCTGCCGCTCTGCAGAAACTATGTCCCAGAAAACAACACAGGTTTTTTTTTAATTATTTTGTCTAAAATCAGCCTCACTGAAATCAAAAGACCACTTTGGAAATAGATCAAAAGATGATCAGAGTGGGACTTAAAACACAAACGTTGTTTACTGTCTTCAGTACAAAGTCACTTCTTTGCGCGTCTTACATTTCTCTTGATGTTAATAATTTGCTCCACCAGGCGGGCGGAGATAAGCAGCTTCGCCACAGCACGGCTTTAAGTGACACCGAGGATGAAAGCAGCGGCCTTAATGCAAGTTTGACTGAAAGCTCAGTGGGCGTCGGCCGCGCCTCTTTGATCCCCAGGCTTTCGGCTTAACTTTGTTCTGGAAAGCAGACAGTCGGCCCTCTGCAGCTGCCAGAGCCCCGTCGGCCCCCGCTGAACAGTCCCGGACAAACCCCCGTGTGTTTGGTGTAGATATATTTGTGCAGATTGTTGATTTAACCTGTTTCCTGCTTGGCTCTCAATCCAACAAGTGTTTTTTTTTTTCTCCATGAAAGTCCCCGCTGCTATGTTTTGCCAACTTAACATATTGACGAGAGCGGCCATCTTGGATGCTTTTCAAAAAAGCAGGGCCGTGGAGGTCAGCTGTTGCTTTTCGCCGTCGCCAGAGATCTACAGAAATCAGCGCAGCATGGAGGCCACAGAGAGCCAAGAGAGAGCCGTTATCTAAGAGGAGACGACGTCACCAGGAGTATTTTTAGGAGCCTGAGGTTCCTTTACATAATCAGCAGCAACATTACACCTTCACTTCATGTGTAAACGTGTCTGCTGTCCATGCCGTTAGCAGAGACAGAACAATGTGGAGCTATGCTAAACTGACCAAAACATAAAATAAGGATGTGTCATAGCAACCATACGGAGGTTTACAAGCTCAGGACTGAAGGAACAAATGGATGCATTTGGTCTGTGTTATCAGTCATGTGATCACAGTGTTTTGTTTAGGACAGTGGAATACAGCAGCAAATTAACTTGTTAATCACTTATTTTGGCATTAATACAATTAAAGTCGTCACATTTGTGTCTCATTAGTATGTTTCAGACTGAAGTGGACTGTAGAAACTCCAAATACCTTACTTTATTCCATGAACTTGAGGCTTGTTTGTGCATTATATACATAAGTAATGCTTTTTTAACACTGGTAGCTCTAAGTTGATGTTTTAAAGCTAAACTTATCTGGATAAATGTTTTTTTTTCTTGACAAAACACCGTTTAAACAATGGGACAATCCTCAGCCTTCTTCAGCCTTCAGGTTTAATTCCTCTATTTGTTTTCTGTTTAATGGCCTTTATACACATCTTTCTTTCATGTTTTCTATCACATCTATGCTTCATTGCAGGTTTTTACAAAGATTTTCATCCAAAAAGTGTCCAAAATAAGACAAATGTAAGGAAGAAACACAAAAGACATGAGCTTTTCTGAGAAATTCTTCAAGATTCAATATTCAAGATTCTTTAGTTGTCACATACAAAGTTATATTTAGCAAATACAGCCCGTAGTAAAATGTAAGCCAGGTCCGCTCTGTGGACAGTGCAATAATTAAGTAAAGCAGCACAGGAAATGTACAAAATATATTTCTGTAAAATATACATAATATACTTCCATAGATTCATAATGCATGTTTTCAATCGATTTTTATAGTCAAAATGTATCCAAAGAAAAGCCAAAAACACAAACAAATGTGATCAAATTGAGACCTTTTCCTTTGTGTTTGTAGACGAACGTCACATTGTTTATATATCCAATCTCTTGTTCCTGCTAACCCATTTTCTGCGTCTTTTCATGCCCAGTTTCCTTAAAACTTTTAAAAAATCTTTTCTGGTTAATGAAGACATCTGAAAGCCTGAATGGATAATGCCTGCAGAGAAGCTCCTGTTTCTATCTTTGACAGAACAAAACAGTGTTTGCTTTTAAAATCCCTCACAAATGAGCCGAGGACGTCGGCAAAATGTAGGTGCAAAGATGGGGGGGGGGGGTGATGACTCATTTCCTCACATCACAGCGTCTGCAGAGGTGGAGATGAAGCCCATCTGCGGCGTGCTCTTGTTCTGCATCTCCATGCCCGCACCGTTCACTCGTTTCAGAGCGTTTGTTTGCAACTTGCATGCTCTCTGTTGCACTTCAAAACTCGTTTGCCGTTGTTTTGGAGTGTGTATTTAGTCAGCGGGAACTCCGGCCCCTTCCCTCCGACGTTTTTCCTTTACAATCGGGACTCATGTCTCAGTCGTGCGTTCGGAAACTTCAAGATCGAAAACCTCAGAGAGAAAACGGTGGTTTCAAAGGGGGGCCAGAGGGTGGGATGGGGGCTGCACACCCCCTCATGTGGAGTGTCACAATAGCAGGTGGCGTGTCTGAGCATCCTCATCCTCAGCAGGACACAACGCATGGCTGACTCCTTCTGCCCCTCGCTTCAGACACCGATGGCCCCTGCCAGTTTGAGTTTCTGCCAAGTGCACAGCTGCTGACCCCTGCATGAAGTTCTGCCCGGTAGCTCGTTTCCACCCGAGTGCAAAGTCGAGCCTTTGCCTGGAATTCAAATCAAAAAGTTCTTCTGCAGAAGACCAAAGTTAGAAGCAGCCAGAACTTAGGATTTAGCTAAATATATACTAGAATGTGTCAGCTCCCAAATAAACTGTCTTACAGGCTGAACCCGTACGGGTTCTGCTGGTTTTTGGGTTGTTCGGGTCCGTGGAGGGTCATAAAGAGGAGTGGCTGCCTCAAAGGGGGAGTGCAGGCGTGTCTTGTGGTTCCCTTGAGGCTCGTACTACCACCTTAAGGGACGGCGTGAAAATGGAGCGTACCATTTTTGTGCGTGTGGTAGGCCAGCACAATAAATCGCAAATTTATTGGTATTGCGATATCAAGCTGTATATCGCAAAAATCTGCAAAACTTTAGATAAATGGTTACCTTAAATGTACTTAAACAATGTTATGGCACCTTGAAGTTTTTAACGGATTAAATAAATCCCTTTATGCGTTTGACCAATCGGATGGACCCCTTTACATCATTGAGCAATCAAATGGAGGACTTTGATGTTAGATGCTAGTCTCCTAAGTAGACGAGGGCCATTTGGAGTATAATTTAAGTTATGTTGACTCGTATTTATATTAAACTGTTTTTGGTTGTTTTGCTATTTGTTCATGAACCACAAGTTACATTGTCATCACAATATTGATCACTAGTATCGCAAATCGCAGGTTTTCCTCGTATCGTGCAGCCCTGGCGTGTGGTATATGTATCTATGTATCATGAGGCATTCGTAAGCCTACACGCATGACATACTGTATGGGTGATGCTGTTGTACGGTGTCTTTATGCCACACTCTTCATTAGTGAGTTGCGAGAACTGACTCCTTACTGACCGCGCACCAGTGCACCTGCACCACGTTGTCTAATTTCTTATTTCTAACAGTCAGGCTGCAGCGAGGAGCACGCACTTATCACGTGAACAGTACTAACGGGATCCTTACGTGTTGTATACGTGTTTACTATGACCTGTCGCCTGCAGCATGCCTGTAGATAAGAGTGTGTGCATGAGCATCTTCACTCTGAGTGGTCTACGACCATCATATGTTGTACGGGCCTTCTGCACGCCCTTTCGGACTCCACCCGCTAAGAGCGCCATTGACACGTCATGTTCCAAAGCTGAATCCCTGATTGGTCAACGCAATGCGTCTTGAACTTTTGAGGCGCTGCAACGTGACGCCCATATTGCGCCGCAGGACCTCAAGTCGTGTCTGTACATTGGCTTAACATTGACAGTGGATGCCCCTGAATGGCGAACGTGTTCAGATGAACGCAGCTTAAGCCGTAGTTGGGCTTACTGCCTTAATGACCAGACAGAGTGACCATGACAGCATCTCTGATTCTAGTACAGCCTCTTTTTCTAACTATTGTATGTGTTCTAACTAAACTTTTACTGTAAATTTTGGCAACATTTATTTCATGTTACTTCAGAACTCGGTAACATGAACTTCTGTCCTTTGTCTCCTTCAGTATCCTCACAACCATTTAACAGGGTTCATTGACACCATTAGGCCTCCAAACATTACCGGGTTTCTCTTTAGAGAGTAATACACAAGATGAGTTCTTTGCACTTGAATAGGTTTTCTTTCCATGGAAAGAGACGGTCTCGTCTTCCTCTAAGTGTAGTGGAAATCCACTCACATCACTTATTTCAAATAACGCTGTGGACGCCGTTGCTCAGTGAAGGTGATCCAGGAAGGCTGCATGCCAAATGAAGACATGTCCCGTCTTTGTCTGAAACAGTGACTCATGTCACCTGAATGCATCCGGCAGCACCGCCTCACTGCCCATTAGCTGATATTGTGGCGGCGCAGCTAATGGAATAGCAGTCTTTTATTCCATCACTTCAACCTGGTGTCAGTAGTTTTTAACGTGACCAGGTGAAAGCCCCAAATTTTCCCTCTAAACTCATTTGTTAAAAAGTATGATGCAGCAGGACAAGTCACTTTTTAATATCTAAGTTGTGTTTATGTTCAGAGCCCCCACATTTATTGTGTTGATATAGCAACAAATCTATATTTCAAAAATTCCCATTAAGTTGGTTTATACCATTGTTTTTGTGATCCCCTCAGATATATAATTGTTATTCTGTTCTTTGGTGGCATTCTCAATCTGCTATACATAGTTCAAGGTCTACCAGCCAGTATTTGCTCAATGCGCCCGGGTCACAGTTTTAAATGTAAACTAATGATTTCCCTTTTTACTATTTCTTTTGATTCCTTAGTAGTTGGTGGTATCTTAGTTTTTTTGTTTGACTAATTTTATTTCCTTTTTATCTGCCTTTCATGTTTATATAGCCCTTTGTGTATATATATATATATATATATATATATACATTTATGGCGACAATGTGCTATAGTGATAAAGACTCATTTATTTATTGAATGCGTTTTTTTATTGACTGTTTTACTGCTGGAAGTGCGGTCGTCTAGAGGACGTGAAGGATGTTGGCATGGTAACCGTTGGTTGCTAAAGAAATCTTAAAAATTTACCTTTAGGTAGAGACACAAAAATGTGTTTTTTATAATGTCCAGGACCAGAAAAACAAAATAACTATGGTTTCTATAGACCTCTCACCTTTTGGAGTCTTCTACTTGTCCATTTAAAGGGACATATCTCATTCTATATATATATACAGGGCTCCAGACTGCGACCAATTGGTCGCATTTTGCGACCAAAATTTGAGAGTGTGCGACTGAATTTTACATCCAGTCGCACATGCGCGACCAGTAAATTTGCCTCCCCCACCCTACCTATTTTTCATACATTAAACGTGGAAGGGGCACGTCAATGATCAATCAAATAATCAATGTGACGCGAGCGCACACGCACGCAGGCAGACACACACACTCGCGCACATACTCATGAAACGCGAGCACACACTTGCGTGATGCCCGTCTGTGAGGCGGCCACTGCGTGTGAGAAGAATAGGGAAAGCCGCTGTAAGTGGCTAAAATGCGTGGAGGGGGAGGGGCCTAGAGACAATCGAGCGCGCGTTAACCTCTGTGGGAAGGAAACGGAGACAAATATCATCACAACCTGATATGTGCGTCTGAGCTATGAGTAAGTGAACTATTGATTCATTCTTCCAACCTGCGGCTAGTGTACCAGTGACAGAACTACAGCAGGGGTCTCAAACTCGCGGCCCGCGGGCTATTTGCAGCCCCCAAGATGATATTTTGCAGCCCCCGCCTTAATGTGGAAGTTTAATGTTACTGCAGCCCGCCAGTTTTAATGAATTACAATTTTTCATTGTCGTGCACGGAGCTGACCAACCAATCACAGTGGGGTAAATCAGTGGTCCCCAACCACCGGGCCGCGGACCGATACCGGGCCGCGGGACACTTGGCACCGGGCCGCGGAAATTTTTTGCATCGGGACGCACAGAAAGAAAAAATAATTTCCATTTTAACGTTTTATTTTGAAAAGTGACCGGATTCACTTTGTTACATCTGTCACACTTAACGCACGTCAAAGTCGCGACACCAAACATCGCGTGATACACCCCACTAAAATTAAACCCAAACAACCAAACTGAGCAACAAACAAACTTCTTTAGAAAGTTGCTTTGACAAGGGGAAAATTATAATTATTATTGTTATTATCATTACTAAAGAGAAAATACCATCCCCGGTCCAAACTTAAATTAAATTACATTAAATCTGTCTTGCGTTGCACCCCAACACCCCCCCACCACCACCCCCCCCACCCCCGGTCCGCGGTAAACGTGCCTTGCGTTGTACCGGTCCACGGTGACAAAAAGGTTGGGGACCACTGGGGTAAATGACTCTTAGGGGCGGGACAATGACAGGGCTTGAGAGCAGGACACCTGACAGCCCCCAGAAGTTCCTTACTATCCTTTTTAGAACGTATCTATTCGCTCGTAATTTTCTAAATACATGCAGTCCGTGCTGAACTTTTCTCTGGGTCACACAGAACCGGAGGAAGGTTAAGTTGGAGTTGTCCTTAACATTAAATTTAGTTTTAATATTCCTCTCCCCCTTAGTGTGATCTGTGTTATTATATATTTTATGATTATTTTAATGTTTTGTAATGCATGTAGCCTTTTTTAATGAATTGGTATTTTAAATTATTTTAATTGATCACTCAACTACAAAAACCATCAGGACACATGTCCCATAATGCATTGTTTTGTAGTCTGTAGGGCAGCTTTCAGTCAGTTCAGTTTCCAGCTGTGTTCGGGTAGGTTTGCCCCTTGCTCCCACCCCTTTCTCGTGATATTTTTGTGATGATTGACAGTTGATGTTGGAGCAAAAACAAAAATATATGTCACACACCAGGTGATCTGCGCAGCGTTAAGTTCACCTGGGGGATCTCAAACACGCTTATTGTGCATCTTGGCTGCACATATTTGGTGTCACAAAGATACATTTCCATCTGTTTTCTTTACTATTTGTACTGTCATGACAGTGATGGTTCTGTCAGTTTACCTGTTGTTGCATCTTCAAAAGTGCAGGATAAAATGTGACACTGAATTTGAAACAGCTCATTGTAATTTCTGCATCTATTATTAAGCTATATCATTCTATTCTTACCCTTGTGCTATTCTTGGGGTCAAGATGGACCAGTTTTTTGCTATTCTATGGGGTCAAGATGACCGTTGACGTGTTCTCCTACCATGACAAAGGTGGATAAAGGTGGAGAGGATTCTATGTAATCCATAGACACCAGTGAAGATCACAAATCATTGAAGAAAAAAGGTTCAGCGCACTGTCTAGTAGGGTCTAAATGACCCAACTCCCAACGTTAGAGTGCCTTGGATAGAACTAGGGTTAAGCCTTTCAGAGTTAACTACATCCATATATATACGATCATATGTTACCTTTGGCACACTAAAGAAGGAAATATCAGTTTTGCAGCTCATTTTCTTACAGAGACGACTCAATCTGTGAGGGTCTATGAGGCTCCGCCTTTCTCTCTTTGGGTGCCGCCCATTTCTGGACGTCTACCTACAGCCGGCTTCAGTGCTTAGAGAGCAGGTTTTTAGAGGAATACTCAGAAATGCCTGAACGAATCAAAATACCACTTTGGGGTTGTTTTTTGTGCAAAATTTTAATGTGCTTATAAGATCAAAAAGTGGATTTTGCATGACAAAGACCCTTTAAGCAAAGTGCCATTCACTTTACTGTACATCATTTTAAACTTTTAATTCCACTGTGAATAGAAATGCTGATCTCAGCAGCTACTGGGACGCTTGAAAGGATCCTTAAGATGAGATGGACGCCACTTTAATCATTGTTTACAGCTTTTCTTGAATTATTGAAAGCAAAGATGGGGCATACATTTTGTCTGTGTAGTTAATGAACTGCTACAAAAAGACAGACAGAAGTAATATGTTCCAAAAAAGACAGTCCAAAAAATGGTCCAAAAAAGACAGAAGTGCAGATCTGACCTTTCCCGCCGTACCTGCGATGAAACGCAAGAAGCACATCTGAGTCGGCACGTTTCGTAGCGACAGTCCCTGTGATTAGCGGCCCGTAAACACTCTCACACAGACAGTGGAAGGTGCTCCATAACGCTAATGTGTCCCATCCACTCATCCCTCTTACAAGCCCATAGTTAAGTGTCATGCAGCCGCAGCGTTCACGATTAACCGCTTTCTAGGTCAAAGCATGAATCAACACTGTTCATGTGGAACGGCGTCTGTCTGCTGATGCAGGTAGTGTTTGATTTCCGCCACTCCCCACCAAGAGCAGTCCCAGAAAAACACTGCATCCATTTGGAGCAGTAATTAGCCTGGAACAGCAAAGAACAGAGGTGTAGTGAGCTCCGGTTTAGAGGCTGATGCGTCTGCATGGATGAGTGGAGCCGCCACACACGGAGCTCATGTAAACCAGCATTTGTTTTTCATTCTGCCACGCCTGTGGCAGTCTTTTTGTGAAGCTATTACTCTTCAGTTTACTGTCTTTTCTAAGCTCTGAAGCAGAGCAATTGTTAAGAATAGGAACATTTAAATGTAAAAAAAAAAGGGCTTTATGTATGCAGGCCATGGAGCATTGCATGGAAACCAGTGACCGCCATGGTCCAGCTGTCATTCTCAGAGTCTGGAGCAGTCCGTCTGTTTTTTTTTTAAAGCGTGGGCTGACCATCCTCTGAGGTCAATTCAGAGTGTTTCCATGCAGAAGACCCCTCTGGGACTTTTCATGGTAAAAAAGAAAAGACTTGATTGACAGGTGTGTTGGCCGCACAGGGACTCCTTGAGCAGTTGATGGATTGTCCTCCTACCAGCGGTTCAAAAAACCCCCAAAGACCCGAAAATGTCAATCTGTGGTCGCTACGAGTAGACATTCTAAACGGCACTTAAAGTCGGATCTGAACTGGATCCTTCATTCCTGCATTTACGGACCTAACATCCGTGGTTCTGAGGTGTTTCCAAAGACCTAAAGGTAGACCCATGACTCGCTGGAGGGACCACCTGATCTGAGAACACCTTAGGGTTCCACCAGCAGAACCGGAGGACGTTTCTATGGAAATGGAGGTCCAGATAAGATGGATGGATGTTGGCCTATATTTTACAAATGTTCAGCTGAATATTTACATTTCTGTGAGGACAGTAAGGACCCAAAAGGACGTGATCGTACAGCTGTCCCTGGTGGGAGTTTAAATTAAACAGGTAGGTGTTATAAAAACATCAGATTTTTCTGAGAAAAGTGTTCCAGGGATTTAGGATTTATTTTGATTCATGGGATTTATTTTTCTTTACGTTTAGGTTTGACTCAAAGTAGAGAAAGGTACAGAAAAGCTCAGGTCTACCTGAAAATAAAATGACCTTTCAGACCCAGAATATATCAACTTTTTAAAACAAATTATTTCCCTTCCAATTGTTTTTCACTGTTTGTTTGTTTGTGGACATTAAGGGGTTTATCAAAAGCACATCTCTGACTTGAACTTTCTCAGATCAAAGTTTGAAGAACGTCTTGTTCTTTAGTCGCTAACCGCAGTCCTGAGGCCTCAGGCGTCTTCTGAATGGATGGTTTGGACCGGGTCATTTCTTAAGGCTGCTGCTCATTCCTCAGAACCCCCTGAGGTGGACCTCTGCCATTTTTCCCCATGATCCTGACAAAGACGGCACACACAGTGTGGCAGGAAGTCCTTCAGGGCCCTGTGACCGCACCGAGATGACAAGTGAAGTATCAACACATCAATCATCTTCAGAGGGAAGACTTTTGTTCTGATGGAAGCAGGTCCAGGGAACGAATGATGCATTTCAAAGGTTTGGTCTTTTCACTGCAGCTCCTGCAGAATAAATCGTTTTTAAAAAATTGTTTTTAAACTTCATTACGAAGTTTCATTTTTCAGTGGCTTTGAAAAGACAGATGTTCCAAATCATTCTTTTTTTTTTTTTTACACAAAAACTGACTCCAGTGAGGTCTGACCTTCTTTCCATCATCTCCTGCTACTTTCATGACCTCCTGGATGAGTCCTGTGGTAGAAAAGGATGTTACCTTTGAGCAGACCAGGTGCCAGCAGTAGACGTTGACCTGGTCGCGTCTTTTGACTCTTTTCTGCTCCTCTGTTCAGTTTTCTGGACACTGAGGATCTCACTGAGGTTCTCTGGAGTCCTACAGACCTTAAACATCTTTGATTCTTGTCTTTTTGAGTGAGATCTTTCTCGTTAAACCTGTTCTTGTGCTTCATTTTGTCAGCAGATTGTGTTGATGCTCCTCTGACCTTTTGCTCGTTTCATCTGTGACTTTATGCCAAAAACTGTTTATTTGCCTGGCATGAAAGGAGACAGTTTTACCCCAAAGCTGTACAAGCCCACAAACAAAATAAACTATAGATTTGATATCAAAGTCCATAACTTTTCTTATAAAAGCTTCCTAACTAGCTGTCATGGAGCAGTTGCAGTGCTGCACGTGAGCCCGTCTTGCTCTTATCAGCCTTTAAGACTCAACACAGATTTGTCCTCTTTTCCAGTCCAGCGCAGACAAAAGCTGGTTTGAAGAAACCCTGAAACATCTCTGTTCTCCGCTGCGAGGGGCGCCGGCCTCCTGAACAAAACGAAACACTCCGCCTGTGATAACAGTAATCCCTGAGGAGAGTGGTACATCGCTAGATTACACTTAAAAACACTAATTGGTGGAAAGGTTTGCAGTCTCACTCATTCAGCTGTGCTTCTTTCATCGGAACGCATTAGTCAATTCAAAGTTTAATTAAGAGCGTCTTTTGATCGGAGTTTTGGCAGAAGATTACACGACGGGGGAGCTCTGAGTTTGGTCTTCACGCCAACAATCAGCCAACACAATTTTGTTGCCCGAAAACTTACATCCCAGACTTTCTGTTTAGACTTCTAAACCACATTGTGACAGAGCGGATCTCTGAAAGGCAGGAAAACCTGCAGATTTTACAACCAAAACAGGGTTATTAAAGCATCCTTAAAACCTTTAAGGAATAAGTTGGAACAATATTATGTTTTGACCCGTCACGCCACCTCCAACAACGACTTGACAGCGAAATACCCCAACAAGGGCAAGTAAAAAGTTTGGGTAAACATGGAAAGACGAGTCCTGGCTTTGAACATCCAGTTTGTTCAGGAGCTTCATGGCCAAAAAAAAAGTCCAAGCCAGAGAACACATTGTTCCTCTGCAGCCTGAAGGCACCACCTTAATGTTCTGAGGCTCCCAGCATTCCTGCAGCTCCATTGATCATTACTGCCTCCATTCTCAGCCCATTTCTCTGAACCGCTTTAAAAAGAGTTGATGTTCACCAGAAAACGTTTTTTTTAGATGCAATTCAGCTAAGAGGCAGTTACACAGGAAGAAACCCTCCGAAATGCCCTCAGAATGCTCATCCAAGCACGCCGGCACTGTAAAATCCTGCAGGAAGTGTTTGCCTCTGTGGAACGCCGGCGTTATCTAAGCCTCCAGATTAATAGTCGAATGTCGCTGCGCAAACGGGTCTGTTAGAAAGGAAATGGCCTTTTTGCCCCAAAATGCAGGAGAGGAACCTTCAACCCACGCCGAAGAGAAGTTCTGAGCCGTCCTGTGACTCAAGCGTCCCCAAAGAGACGCACTTCCTGTTCCATTCCTGCTGGACAAGCTGACATTGGAGCAGAGGAACATGAGAGGTGGAGACGAGCCCGACAGAAAGACTCAAAGTACTGTTTGTCCTGTTTAACTGTTTTCAGTCTGACTGCCGGTAGGAATATACTTGTCTAAAAGCAAAAGGACGAAGCGTTCAGGCACCAACAGCTAAAGATACTGACACCCCCCCCCACCCCCACACACATATTTTTTAATGCCAAAGCCACATTTGTTCATAGCAAATGGTTGTGATGCCATAATTCTTGGTTTTAAATCAAACTGTACGTTCAGACATTAAGCTAGATCTCAGGGGAGTGTGTTTATGTTGAAAGCGTCAATCGCGTATTGTGCATAGTTGAAGAATTTACTACATACTGTTATATTCCATCACACCAAGCTTAGCGTAAGCCGGCTGACAAGTTTTCTTCATTCTTATTTACTTATTAGGATTTTTTTTTTAAAGGATTTTTCTGAACATCTATTTTGTTCGTTGTTGGGTTTTTTTCCGCAAAACACAAATTACTTAATAATAAAACCAAAACAAAACCGTGAGCAAACTGAATCCTTTTATTATCCCTAGTAAACCTGCATATCCTTCACTTTAACTGACATGACAATCACCGAGATGAATGTCAAACAGAGGGTTAGCATGCTGTTTTAGCTCTGGGCTAACATGGAGAGAAAACACTGCAGAGGCGCTCATATCAACAGTTTCACATGTGAGCACCAATAGTTCAACTCTTCACACTCACAGGTTTTATTTTTCTGAAGGATCTGCTAACATTTTAAATCCAATTCTAATTCTTCTTCTTCTTCACAGACAGTAATGACGGAGACAAAAAGAGCAAACAAGAAATATTCAAATTTACATGAAAATGTAGATATAAATGTACTGAAACTGACAGTAAATCCAAAGCAAAGTAAAATATATATAAATTTAGTCTAGAAAAAAAATATTAATATGAATGTGTACTTATCAAAAAACATTAAAGTTTGAAAGTATGTTTATGTATTGCATTGAATTTAAAATGAATTAAAAAATATTTTCTAAAAAGTTTTTGTTCCATTTTAAATCTTTTCTCCCTTTAATAAAAAATCAAGTATTTTGTCAAATCTTTTATTTTCTTAAGACAAACAGATGGACTCTTGTCTTAGTCTACAGTCCATTCCAGGTGCATTTACTTACACATCAGTTTGTGACATTTCTGTTACATTTTTGTATTTAGATGAGCTTTTTTTCTTTGTAGGGGTAACTTTTTCATGTCTGATCTTAGTTTTTGGGCTTCCCATCTTCATGCATCCTCTGCAGCATGTGGTTGCACCTATTCCTCCTCCTTTTGAGGTGGATGGGTTTCTACCCGCGGCTTTTCCATGACTTTAAAAATGCTAAAGATCAGCATTATAGCCATTTAGTTGGAAAAGTCAGGCGAAAATGTTGCTTTATTGTGTGCAAAGATGTTAAAACTCTGCGTTCAGAGGATCTATTGGTACATTTGGATGTAATCAGAAATCCTGGAGGGTTGATTAATCCACCTCAGAGTGACCACACAGGAACCTGCTGAACACACCATGCTCTTTCCCTCACTGTGAGTCACAGAAATAATGTATGGATCTGACATTACACGGCTGCTGACTGCACACACAAATGACCAGTTTCAGCCGCATTATTTTAACAAATGCCTTAGGTCTTACGTGACTGCAGACCTTTTCTGTTTTCACTTTCAATGCAACAGCTGATGACGTCAAAGTGCAGGAATTTCCCTTTTTCTGATTAATAAATGTTATTTACGAAACACAGTTCATGATTCTGTCTATTAAAAACAAAATTTTATTAGTTTCTTATGTCTTTTAGAATTTCTTTCTTACTAAATTCCATCTTTTAAAGACTGACATTTTTTTGGATTGTTTGAAATGGTTGAGTTATAATCTGCCACTTGCCAGGACTTATTTAAAACAGGGATCCCTGAATTTCAATTTTCCTGGTTAAAAAAATAAAAATGTGCCCAAAGACAAAAAGACTCTTCAAACTGAGAGAATCATAAATCCACACCAAACATGTCATGAGCTGGAACCCGAGCCAAAGTCTGTTTGACCTGAAGTCCACAGGAAAATCCACTGAAAGGCCGGCTGTGGCCTGAAGGCTGGAGGTTTTAGGTCCTTTCTTCCAGAGCGAATTCTGTTTGCCTCAAGCTCAGATCTGACCTTCATCACTGCAGCTGAAGGGCCCTTGAGCAAAACTATATGTGACTTTTTTGACGTTTTCCTACATCAACATGGAACAAGAGAAAAGCTTAAATGCAGATCTTCATGTCAGAGGAACAAAACTGTTTTCACTGCTTCTTGATGAAAATTGTGATCAGAAACAGCAGAAAAACGGTTTTCCTGAAGTCTAAAATGAAGTAAAATATGTTTTCATTTCAACACCTTTATTCTAGGTTAATCCTCTAACAAATACATTTTAAAAAGTAATCATAAAATATACATGTCTTCTTCCACCATCAAAAGGAACTAGGGTGGTCATTTTATTTGGGGGGGGTCATTTTGGGGTCATGTTTGTAAATGGTTTGGTGTTCCCCAAACAGCCTCTCTGCCATCGTTTAGTCCATTTAAACACAGAGAGTTTGGGCGTGGCGGTTTGTCCCTCGGGTCTGTCATGTGTCGCGCTCACTGCACCACAGCACCGGCGCCACGGCTCGCTTCTGCAAACAGACCAAGGGATCTACACTCAGCAATGGAACCACAACCGAGCTAATGAACTGAGCAGAACTAATGCTGGGTTGGGACTCTGGACTGGATCTGAGTGAGAGTGACGCCATAGACAGAAAATGGTTGACCTCCATCTCCAACTCAGTTGGGTGAATTCAATCGCCACCACTTTGGAGCCAGATGTCATCAGTAAGCAGTGATTGGTCCAAGTCGGTCTGAGTCTGAACATAGAGGGAAATCCCATGTTCTCCTGCAGAACACCCAGGTCAGTTGATTTCAGGTTCTGATCGACTGAGCACTCTGGATTCAAGAGAGCATCAGTAAGCCGTGATCGGTCCGAGGTGGTCTGGGTCATCGTCTCTATGGCAACCAGTCTCACCAATCAGTAGTGAGCTAGTTGGAAGGCCACACCCTACCGCTTGAAAGCGAACTACATGAAATTTGTCAAACACTTTGAATGTTGGATGTGGGAACCAGCCGGCTCCACCTACTATTATTGTGTCGTCTGATTGGTCGGTTTATAACTTGAATAACTTGAACTACAGAAAAGAAATTGTGGGAAAAAATTAAGAATTATCAAGAAGTTGTTAAAAGAAGGTATCAGAGCAAGGATAGTTATTCTGACTCATAGAATGACTGACAGCTGTTTACTTGTCTATAGATTTGGCTTCTTGGAGCCTGCGGATGCTTCCTGTTTGGAACGCCAGGGGGAGGGGTCACTCAGTCCACTTCCCATTTACAGTCAATGGTTGGCACGAGGCCTGATGGAACAAAAACGCTTGCGATGGCATTGTGGATAAAGAGCTTGTTCTGTGTTACACTATAGTAACCGATCAGTGGTTTGGGTTTTCCAACTTTGACTGAAGTCAGTTTCAGGTTCACTGCAGCCTCTTCTGTTTGTAATCCTCTCGGTCTTTTACAGCTCAGCATTCAGACACAAAGATCTCAAATCCACCACCAGCAGGGTCGGCATTTCTTTTGTTCCTTAACTTCAAATAGCATCTGCATATATATATTTATATAGCAGGCATGATGTGTTGACACACAGAGGTTTGTCGTCTCGCAGATTGTTTATATGTTTGTCCAACCGGATGCGTGTGAACGGCTCAGCTGTCGGCTGCTGTATGTATTCAGCAATGCCGCTGTTTACCACCCCCCACCCCCCCGTGGTTCTCAGCTGGGTGGGAGGCCTGTCGCATCCCAATGATTGTAACTCTCAGCGTGTGCATTCTCGGGTTTGTTTATCAGAATGTCAGTCAGTTTGATTTTGATGTTTTCCTACGTGTGTGTGTGTGTGTGTGTGTGTGTGTGTGTGTGTGTGTGTGTCACAGATTTCTGCTTCTCTAAACCTCATTTCCTCCTTGGAGTACGGAACTCTCCAGTGACACGAACACTTCATCATCTAATGCCAGCTAAAGCTGGCCACGGAGGTCCACCTCCCTGCCCGACGCACACAACTCTCCCTCCATCTCACACAAACACACACACACCACACACACACACACACACACACAGCCGGCTGCCTGATGGAGGTTTCTGTGCCTCGCCCTTTAGAATTCCTGTAATCGTTGAGGGAGTGAGAACAGCAGAAGGATGGGAGGAGAGGTGTGGTGAGAAGAATGAGCTGCAAACAACAGAAAGGAGCTGATGAGGAGGCTTTCAGGGAAGCAAGTCAAGAAAGCAGCGAGTAAAAGAGGAGAAACATTTTCCATTAAAGTGAGATTACAGCTTCTGCTGGTCCAGAGTGCAGCTGCACTTTCCAACCTCTGCCGTCAGCCACTGATGATATAACACCTCGTTTTAAAGATCAATTTGTCACTTTTCATCTCCTCCTACACCTCATTTTCTGTCTCTTTTTACTCGAGGCAAGAGGAGACCAAAGAGAGGAGCAGACTGATGGAAGATAAGGGTGTGACCGAGTTTGCTGCCTTTGATTTATTTATGAGCACTTTTTCTGGTGCCATCTGGAGTAAATACGACTTCTCGCGCCACAGAAGATACCAGCTTTCAGGGGTGTCAATACGGTCTCGCCAGGTGACGAGATGCTCTAACCATCTCAGCAGGCTTCTGTCGATGGGTAGAGTTCATGACAACAGCTCAACACAGGGATCAACCGCTAAACCTCCAGCTTACCTTTTGGCTCGACTGTACTACAACAGATTGGTAGATGCTGCTTTGATCTGTCTGTTGATCTGTTCTTCCATCGCGCACAGACAAAACTCTCAGACTCCGTCACTTTCTGTCTCATTTCTCACCCTGTACAACTGTGCACCAAGACCTTGGAATATCAGACGCTGGTTCTTCTCCCATTAAGCTCCAAGAAAACACGCAGGAACCCAAACAATCCTGTCCATGAAGGCTGTAAATGGCCAACACAGGATGACTCCACTCATTCGGACAATCGTATTTTGGCAAATATTTTGCTGCAAAACAATCTATTTAAATATAAAATAGTCTTATCGTGGGTTTTTTTTTTTTTTTTTTGGTATTGTATGTATGTATACAAAAAATAAGCAGCAGTCGCTAACTAGCAAGATAGCATCGCATTTAGGTTGGGTCCGAATTCCTTCACTACTCGCTACGCAGTGCGTTCCCCATTTTCTAGTGCTGTCCGAATCTCCAATTCCAAAATCCAGTGCCCTAGAAATTTCCCAGAAGTCTCTGCGAAAAACCAGTGTGCATCGATGCTCACTAGATCGGCGAATATAGACCACAATGCATTGCGTTGGAACAATTTTTGCCAAAAAAATGTATTTAAATGTTCTTTTTTTTTATAAACATCAATATTCTTATCGTCAGAAGACAGTAAATTCATAAATAATCGTTGCAAAACACTGATATCAATGAGATTTTTAACTTTCTGAAATCAATTACATATTTTTTTTTAAAATGTAGTGAGCATGGTGTCCGAATGGCTTTTAAAATCCAGGGCACTACAAAGTCCCACACTATATAGTTTGTAGTAGTTAGGGGTTAGGCCGGGAACACAGCCATAGATTTCAGCCGCTAATGCTTGTAGCTAAATGTGTAATAAAATATTTTACAAATACTGTGTTTTTGAAAGCATAAATGTTTTAGATTGATGGAATGAACTCAGATTTTCAGGCCAGATTTTAAAAAGCTAGCTTCTAACAACTAGCCAACTCTGAAGCCTGGCACTTTCAGCTGTGTGCTACATTTGTTTGCTTTTTCCCTTAAATTTGTCCCAAATTAGTGTTTGACGATACGAGGCGTGTAGGTTTAGAACATTTCAAGAACAACTGCAGTCATGACGACAGGAAACGCAGGTGTAGAAATAACAGCTAATAGCGTTAGCATGGACCGCCTGTTCCATCCTTAATACCCGCCATATTGGAATCCTTTAAGAAAAGACTATCACTGCTAAAAAAAAAAAATGAAACCACGAGTTATTGCTAAACTAACATTAGCGCTACACTGGAAATTTTGTGCTAACAGTTAGCCTATGCTAAATTAACCCCTTTAAGTATGTATGATGCTAACTCACGACATACTATTTAATCTAGAAGTCTGTTGAATTTCAGATCACCTTGAATGGAAAAAACACAGAAGAATAGGTCTTTGATTATTTGAAAATACATTCAGACATTATGTTAGCTATCAGGTAGTTGTTGAATGCCAGAAACTAAGACAGTTTCTGTACTTGACCAAATTGTTTCTGTGGTTAGCTTTTATGTGCTGCTGGATGTAAATATTTAACTTGAAGGTAAAAGTGACACAAATCTGTAATGATCGTTACAAAGAAGCATGAGTTGGTCAAATGCAGCATTTATACACTCATATAAAAACCTGTATTTCTTCTCACCATTTCATTTATCCCTAATTGATCTGCAATGTTTGACCTTAAAATGAAAAAACTGTCCATCGTTGTGATTCGTGACGCAGAGCAGGCTTTGCTGCGCAGCAAAGGCAGCCGGCCTGTCTGCGCAGAGAGCAGACAGAACACAAACGGGACCCCAGATTGGAGCAGATGGAGTGTGAGTTTCTCCTCAGAGCTCACAGAAGCGGCGTCGTAAGATAATAGCCCTCAGCTAATCCACTGCACACGGAAAACTCATTACCTCTTTAGAAGGAAATAAAAAATTCCTGCTCCCAAGAATGGAAAGACAAACTCCAGCGCGTGTGAAGAGCTCAGCAAAAGCCGTCAGGTTTATACTGTGCAGAGTTCAGCGGTTTTGTCGTCCCTGTTTTGATGGGGAGCTTTGCCGGAGTCTGACGGTGGGCACCTGCAGCTCCATTAACATGCCCACCGCACACCGAAGCAACACCATGCTCACACAGCAGAGACTCCAATAAACAAACCAATCTACGCGTGTTAGCAAGGCAGGTCGCATCTTTGTCCTCTGACGGATTCTCGCAGCTGCCTTCATTCGAATATGAGCCCATTCTGAAAGCTAGAAGCACTCAAATGTTCCGTTTCTGTTTTACTTTTGCTGGGCAGCACTAAAAGAAACAGCTCAAAATGCAACTGCTTGATGTTTCTTAAGCGACGCATCCATTCAGAAATCCTTCCAAATCAAATCTGCAATGCAGCAGCCTCCGGAGAAACCCAGAGCAGGAATATTGACATTATTTTTTAATCAAACCCTCACACTCAAACCTCTTCAGATCAATAGGACTGATGCTTCTGTTTATCACGACTCACCGTCCCCTCTGCGCTTATTATTCAGGATGTCGTTCCACAGAAAAAGGATCAAATATTTTTGGGTTTAAACAGCAAACTATCCCTTTTCAACCTTTATTTCAACATGAAAATTCACACAAACAAGCTGACCCTCCTGTAAAATTCATGCAAACACCCTGCAGATTGTTGCTTAAATTTCATCTATATGTCAGGTGAAATGATCACTTTTCTTTTTTCTTCTTTTTTTTAGCATTTCCATGCTGACTTCGTGTTTTTATCCTGATTTAGAGAACTGTGGCTCCAATCAGTCACTGAAAGCTCTGATGAGGTCCCACTGTAAATGACAGAAATGTCATTTTCTGGACAAAAATAGGCTGGGTTAAGTGGGCCAACAGTTCAATAACCAGTTACAATTTATCTAAAACCCTAATCTTTCCAGGGACTGGCTGCAGCAATTAGTAAACCATTCACATGATTACATGCTGGAATGAAATTATAGATTAGATTCTGACTTGATTATCCCTCAGTGCACGAGCTGCTGCGCAATTCAGGCACATCGATGCGCCAAACCAGCTGCAGATGACAGAAAGGCGCAGAAATCCATACAGGAAAAGTAACAGAGCATCTCCGCAGAAAGGCACGGGTGCTGAGCGGGACTTACCCCCCAACGCTTGTTTCATAACGAAATTCATGCTGATGGCTTTTAATTCCCGTCGTCCCTCAGCAGGTCAATGTCACATTCAATAGTAGAATTCCTCTTGTGGCGGATCTAGAGGAGAAAAAGCGGAAAAAACACTGATGAGTTGATGAGAAGGAGAAATCTCAGTGAATGTTTCGGCGCGGGAACATTTGTTTCCGGTTGGTTTCTCCAGCGCGCGAACACAGAAGGACACCAAGGTCAGCGGTTCAAGACGGAGGAAAAGCTCCGAACCTGGCGATGCTTCACTCCAGACCCAAGCGGCGACGGCGTCTGTGGAAACCGAGTAGAGAGGTGTTCGGAGCGTGTCGCGCGTGTGACAGTTTGCGCGCGGCGGGATGAGTTTCCAGAGGACCCCGCGCGCGGAGCCCCTCCTGCGCGCTCCTCCTGATCATGTGATAAAACTTTCCGTCTTCCATTGAAGGGACTCCGGTCACAGCCATCCCACTCCAGCGTGGCGGAGCTCCCCGCTCGTTACCGAACCGCGCGTGAATGCGGAGCTACGTTTTATGCGCGCGCGACCTTTCCCGAGCGAAGCGACGCTGGATTTTTCAGCACCGCCGCGGGTGGACAGCTCCGCGGAGCGCCGGGCTGCGCCGAGGCGCGGATTTACCTCCGTCCTCCGGGATGGGGAGGCGGGCAGGCGGCGGGTCCTCCTCACGCACCGACGCGGGTCCAGCGGCGGAGCTTCGGCTGCAGCAGCGGGGGCTAATAGCGTCTCGTTCCTGGCATCTCCGGCTCCGGGGGCTCGAGAAAAGACGTCCTTGGTGCTCCCTCCTGCTTTCCGCCTCGTCTTCCTGCACGGGGAGGGAGGGGGAGGAGGAGAAGTAAGGGGGTGGGGGGTGCCGTGAGCTCTGTGTGGAGGGGAGGAGATCACATGGGGAGGATAGAGGGAGAAACGTCCCGCGAACGTCCTCCTGACCGAGAGACTGACATCAATTATTTACACACACACACACACGTGCGCGCGCACGCACATCAGAGCAGAATGGAGGCTACAGAAATATAAGTGGGGGGCTGCAGCTCCTCCTCTGCTGCTATCAGAGCAAAATCACACCATGTTCCCGTTATGAGTGGAGATTCCTCTGCAGCCAGGGGTGCGCATGCTCTCTGGGAGGGCCACAGGCGTCAGAGGAGCCTCCTTCTGCTCCTGA
This sequence comes from Oryzias curvinotus, assembly GCA_023969325.1. NCBI lineage: Eukaryota > Metazoa > Chordata > Actinopteri > Beloniformes > Adrianichthyidae > Oryzias > Oryzias curvinotus. Next base: position 19,345,763 of record CM043721.1, read on the forward strand.
TCACACTGGGGAGGAACTTCAGAAGAAAAGGGAGGGGAAAATGTGCATTAAAGAGCCCTGAAAATAAAGTTTTCAGGAAAATGAGGATTTTTAACGGCAGGATTCTGTTCTTCAGAGCTTTGAAGGTTGTCTCTGCTCATATCTAAACACTCATACCACCTGAGAGTATTTACACCTAATTACAGTTATATTAGAATTATATTAGAGTTACCTTAGAATGCAGTCTGACAGGTAACATTTACAACGTTTATAAATTAGTAGTAGTTATAATTAAAAAGGCACCTGCAAAAAACAAATAAAAGGATTCAACTTTTTTTATATCTTCAGAAGAATTCTGTGACCTCATGTCAAAAAAGTCAGAGGACAGGAAACCACGCCCACTTCTCCAGATGTCATGTAAAAAAAGGCTGTGACAATTTCTTTTAGATTCTGAAGGAGGAACATAAAGCCTGAAGTGGGATGACCACAATGACTAAACTTTACTCCGCCCACCTGAATCAACATGCAGAAAATGGGCGTTTATGCAGGATAATAAGATGACAGGAAGTTTAGAGTGACAGAAGAATGTTGGAGTTGTTCAGGAGACGTATGACAGAGATGTGTTAGTGTAGCTGTGACAGAGGAGTTTGTTATGCTGATTGTTGCTTATCCATAACATTGGTTGTGTGAGTTGCTGGTTGTGTGGATCGTTGGTTGTGTAGACTGTTGGTTGTGTAGACTGTTGGTTGTGTGAGTCGTTGGTTGTGTGGATCGTTGGTTGTGTGGATCGATAGTTGAGAGTCGCTGGTTGTGTGAGTTGTTGGTTGTGTGGATCGTTGGTTGTGTAGATTGTTGGTTGTGTGAGTCGTTGGTTGTGTGGATCGTTGGTTGTGTGGACTGTTGGTTGTGTGAGTCGTTGGTTGTGTGGACTGTTGGTTGTGTGGATCGTTCGTTGTGTGAGTCGTTGGTTGTGTGGATCATTGGTTGTGTGAGTCGTTGGTTGTGTGGATCATTGCTTATCCGGATCGTTGGTTGTGTGGACTGTTGGTTGTGTAGACTGTTGGTTGTGTGAGTCGTTGGTTGTGTGGATCGTTCGTTGTGTGAGTCGTTGGTTGTGTGGATCGTTGGTTGTGTGAGTCGTTGGTTGTGTGGATCATTGCTTATCCGGATCGTTGGCTGTGTGGATTGTTGGTTGTGTGGATTGTTGGTTGTGTGAGTCGTTGGTTGTGTGGATCGTTGGTTGTGTGAGTCGTTGGTTGTGTGGACTGTTGGTTGTGTAGACTGTTGGTTGTGTGAGTCGTTGGTTGTGTGGATCGTTCGTTTGTGTGAGTCGTTGGTTGTGTTGGATCGTTGGTTGTGTGAGTTGTTGTGTGTACTGTTGGTTTGTAGACTGTGGTTTGTGTTCGTTGGTTGTGTGTATCGTTGGTTGTGTGAGTCGTTTTTGTGGACTGTTGGTTGTGTCTGTTTTGGTTGTGAGTCGTTTTGTTGGATCGTTCTTGTGTGAGTCGTTGGTTGTGTGGACTGTTGGTTTGTAGACTGTTGGTTTGTGTGAGTCGTTGGTTGTGTGGATCGTTCGTTGTGTGAGTCGTTGGTTGTGTGGATCGTCGGTTGTGTGAGTCGTTGGTTGTGTGGATCATTGCTTATCCGGATCGTTGGCTGTGTGGATTGTTGGTTGTGTGAGTCGTTGGTTGTGTGGACTGTTGGTTGTGTGAGTCGTTGGTTGTGTGGACTGTTGGTTGTGTAGACTGTTGGTTGTGTGAGTCGTTGGTTGTGTGGATCGTTCGTTGTGTGAGTCGTTGGTTGTGTGGATCATTGCTTATCCGGATTGTTGGTTGTGGGGTTTGTTGACTGTTCATTATGCAGACTGCCGGTTATGCTGATAATTGGTTATGGAGTTTTTACGTTATCCAGGTTGTTTGTTCTGAGTGGCATTCGTTACGTGGAGTATCACAGCAGTTCAGGACAGAAATCATTCAGGATCAGATCTCTGCTTTTATATGTATTTATTTCTAAAGACTGAAAGTCTAAAATCTGTCAAAATCTGTCAAAATCTGTCAAAATATCACCAGGCTGTAGATCCTTCAGTTCTTATGGGACTCCTTTTGCTTTTCAGTAATCAAAGACAACATGTTAAGAATAAAGGAAGAATTCTCTGGTTTTTCCTTGAACTTCTTTTTTGCAGAAACTTTCTGATTGCAGCTTTCTTACATATTTCAGTCAAGTTCTTTGTGTCTTTGTTGTCTTCAAACAGAGAACCATGTCCAGTTATGACCGGAGTTCTTCTTGATTTATTGATGGTTTTGTGGAGACAGAACAAGCAAACATCTGCTGTTATTTCATCTCCACAAGGTTGTTGACAGATCCACAGAGTCAACCACCAACATCTGGTCAAACGACTGTTGGGGATGGAGAAATACCCCAAATCAGAATGTCTAAGTTCTAATGCAGAATTCATTTAGACAGTCGGAGCAAAATAAATTCATATGAAATCCTATGGCATTGATCAGCTGTTACAAAACAATGAATGACGGGTGCGACCAGGAACTGTACGGCTGGATAGCTCCTCCATTTTTGCTGCACCAGTAATGTTAGGTTGGAGCTGTAAGCATGTAAACATGGAAAATGGTGGTAGGCTTACTCCTCGCCAACAGTCCCGCCCACAACTCAGAGGTGAATTTCTAATAAACTACTGCTGGCCCTCTGCAGAATCTCCTAGACAACGACACAGTTTGTGGAGTTTGGCTAAAAATGTGATAATCATAATTAAAAGACCACTGGAGACACTTTGAAAATAGACCAGAGTCAGTCTTTAATGCTTTTTTTAAACATGTTTTGGTCAAAAATGCGTTTGTTCTACATGTCAGCATTTTCAGTCAAGATTTTTTTCATTTTTCTGCTGCTTTCCACTTTTTTAAACTGCTGGAAGAAATGTAGAAATCAGTTCTACTAAGATATTTTTTAGTGCTTAGACTTAGCACTCGTGTTATTATATAGCAGCATATGAAGACATTTTGTCATATTATACTGTATATATTTTCTGTCTTACTCTTTGACCTCAGCTGGGCTGTGGGATGTAGGTTACAGCTTTCAGCTTTTAGTCTTCACACATTTAGACAGAATCGTTTTTTCTTCGATGGTCCTCCTCCTCTCATGTCTTTTCCTGTAGTTTTCTTGTAGTTTTGAGCCAGCACTGCTTCCTGTTGCTGCGTTCTTCCTGATTGCTCTTGTGGTTCGGCTGCACTGATTGCTCACAGCTGCGTTTGAGCCTCAGTCTGCTCAGAATCAGGTTATTTTCCAGGACAAAAGCGGGGAAATGACCCAGAGCTGTTGAAGACGCGACCATCAAAGTTGTCCTGATTTGAGATGAAATGAGGAAAATGACTTCATTGTGTTGAGGAACATGGCGTCATGTCTGTTTCTAGAATGATGTTCTTTCAGTCAAACTTGTCCTTCTATGCCATTAATTCACAGCAGATCCAGAAGATCCTTATTTTGTCCTCAAGGACAAAAGGACACCAACCCTGACCTGTTTGTGGTGTTTTAGCTCCTGTTTCAACATCCAGATGTTTCTGAGTGGGGATGGTTTTACTCAAACTAAACAAGGTCCCAACACAGGATCTTCAGGATGTTTGGTTCTTTAGGTCAAGGATCTCTGCAGACCACGAATTTGTTTTTGTGTTCCTCCCTGGTGCAGGAATGAAAAGTTCATGGAGAACCTGTCACAAACTGCAGCATGTGAAGGTTTTTTACCACCCTGCTTCTCAGCCTCCAGCATCTTCATCAGTTCCTCTGCTGCTGCAAAGAAACAACGTTTCCCAATCACTTTATGCTGTTCCTCATCCTAGTCTGTTCCTCTCTTCCAGTAGCAGACGTTTTTTCCCCCCAACACCCCAGTTTTGCCCCTGGGGGTTGAGCGTGGGGTGTGGGCGGTGTTCATTAGGAATGCATCGGCATTGCATAATTGCAGGAGAACTGTTTGAAGCTGGGGGAGTCTGCATGAACGTTGGCTGCTCTGTGACGCAGAGGTAGCTTCCAGCACGTGCTCCTCTAGAGCCAGGAGAAGGAATGAAACGACTCTCCACCGTATCAAATCCTCACATCCGTGACATTTGCATCATCTGGTTTGGCTGCTGCTACAGTGAGATGAAGCTGTGCCGTCAGGCAGCTCTAAGGATGATATTAACCCGTCTCTGATGCTATTGATAAAAAATCATTTACTTTAATTTTTGACAATATTTCACACTCACACTCACTTGTTTGAAAAAGAAAACACCTTAAATATTTTTATTTGAAAGCTAAACAATGAAACTGTTGCTGAAGAGAAGCGACATAATCCTCTATTTGACCCTTTAACCCCGGCACTGTAGCTCTAGTGCTTACATTCTATCCACTAGCGTTAACTGTTTACACAATTAACGTGATTCCAATGGATTCTGAAGCATAGAAAAGCAGCTTTGCGCTGATATGCAACACTTTTCAGTAGTGAGGTGTTACGCAATCATCTTAAAGAGCCTACATCATGCAAAATCAATTAACTGAGCTTTTAATGTATTATGGTGTTCATTCCTCACAAAAACAATCCCAAAGTGGTTTTTTGATTCATTCACGCAATTCTGATTATCCAATTCAATTTTATTCATATCGCCCAATATTACAACAATAGTTTTCTCAATGGGCTTCATACCAGCAATTGTATAAGAACATGAAATCAGTCAAAAAAATTCCACAGTTAATTGCTAAACTAAACCACACAGACTGAGCTAAACTGGGCATCCCTACCCTCAAGGCCCTCTTCCTTCCTCTAAAAACCTGCTCTCTGAGCACCAGCCCCTCCCAATCCACTAAAACGAGTGAGGCCTCGCATGGTGACATCACAAAATGAGGAACCGCCCCTTCCAGGAAGAGGCTGTGCCACGCCCCCAGGCTAAAACCCACGCCCACTTTCTCCGTGGAGCTAGCGGTGATTGGCTAAACGCTTTCATTTTCTATGCACAGCATGCACATCCATCTTTGCAAAAGTTGGGTTGCTGCAGACACACTGCCGAGGCCGACTCTAGGTTGACGTCATGGCATGGGCGGCACCCAAAAAGGAGGGAAAGGCGGAGCCTCGGAGATTGAGTCGTCTTACTTCTAGATAGGAAAATTAGCTGTGAAAGTATAACTCCCATTTAATAATAAATGTGTTCTTTGGTGTGTCAAAGGTAACATATGATCATACAAATGGATATAGTTTACCCTGAAAGGCTTAAGAAGAGCAGGATTCAGTCACAGTATGTGGAGTATGTTATTTTGGTGTTGCTGGTTGTTCCTGCAGGGTGACGATCCATTTTCCGACCAATCACAAACTGTGTGAGCTGACGGAATTATGGCAGCTGTCTGACGGTCTAACGTACTTCAGGGTTTGTGAATTTCTCTTTCATTTTTCCACTTCCTCCAAACTAAACTCATTTGCTTCCATCTTCACTGATGGTATCTTAGCAACCATTGATTCACGTGCGACTCTAGTTTTCCAAATGCCCTATAAATGACGGCTTTTAACATAGAAGATCTCTGATCTGCAGGAGTTTGAGGCAGATTTGAGTGAAACTGTTGGCTTTTATGACTGAAAGTCATCAGACTGATCCTGACTGAAGCCGGAATGAGTTCAAACTTCCTTTGAAAGACAGAAGAAGCAGCAGCAGCAGCAGCCGGGATGGAATTACTGTGAGAACAGTCAGAATGTGGGAGTGGGTGGTGCTGGTGATGGTCAGAAATCCACCGGGAACAGGTGGGTGTTGGAATATGAAGTCAGTGCAGTCCGGGATTTTACCAAAAAGGATTTGAAGCTTTTCTGAAAGTGCAGCCACAGGAACTGCAGATTTTCTTCAACCATCAGATTATAAAGAAATCTCACTTTCAGCTCTCTATTTAACCAAACTTTGAATTTTGAGTCTCATCTGTTTTCAGATCAGCTTGGGAATTTCATTTTAATATTTTACTGTTTTCCTTTTTTATTTTCTCTTCGGCACCAAAACTCTTTGTTAAACTCAACTTCTGACTTATTTATTTAGAGTTTTCTGTGTAGATTATTTTCTGTAACTCTGTCAAAATTCCCTCTGCATAAGTCAGTAAAAAAACTCAAATAAATCACGATTTCTGAAGGATGAAAAGTTCATATTATGGTCTGTTGGCCCGTTGGTCTCTTGTATCAACATGGGATGGTGGATTTTCTGTGACTGAGGTTCATTCAAAGGTCACTGCAGCTTCAGACTTCTCATCAATAAAAATCAGCCTGAGAAGTTCTAACACAAAGACAAGGACAGATAATCATTTTAAATGACTTTTAGGAATAAATGCACTTTATAGCTTTATGCACATAAGAGCAAAAAAAGTATTTTACAGTCACTGATCCTGCTCATTTTGCTATCTGAAAGTAAGACGACTTGATCTTGGAGGCTCCGCCTTTCGCTCTGTGTGGGTGCCGCCCATTTCGTGACGTCATCCTATAGTTGGCCTCGGTAGCGTGTCTGTGTTTCACCCACCAAAACAAACAGCGTCTTAATTTATCAAGAATGGATGTGCATATTGTGAAGCCTTCTACTCTTGACCCAGAGTCACATCTGGAATATAAAATGCACATGGTTTTGTGTGTTAGCCTGGGGGCGGTGCTAGGGGCGTGTCTTCACTCAGTGTCCGTCTTATAAACTAGAACAATTATGTATAATTCATTTCATATTATTTTTGTGAGCTGTAAAGTTTATTTATCATTATCATTTGTTTTGTAAATGATGTATTATCAATAAACTTTAGTTAAATTTTTTTAACTAAGTTTCTTTAGGGAAGAAAGTAGCTTAAATGATAAAAAAAAAAGTAAGTTTGGTCTAAACGTACATTCAAACCGCCTCTTGGCGTTTCGAGCTTCAAAACTCTTGCATTCATGTGTAGCTACGCAAGTTTTTAACGCCCGTCTTCAGGATCTACGTACAAAATGTGCGGCCATCGAATGCCCGTTAGCAGTTAGTTGTAGTGATGGATGGAATAAGTTTATATGGTGAACCCAGAAACTGTGATGAGCCGGATGAAGCTAAATAAAGCTAAACCTGATGGTAATATATATTTGCTATTGCGAGGAAGCTAGCCATGAACCGTTAGCTGCCCAAATCATGAGATTTGCACCTCTTTGACATTTCGTGCGATTGTAAACAGTAGAAAAGACAAACAAGACGACGAAGAAGAAGCCCCTCCCTGCTATTGCAGTGTGAATACCATGGCCATGTTCTTTTCCAGAGTGTTATGCAGAAGAATTATTTTAGTAATTTAGTTTTTGGTATATGTTTTTGGTATTGGTATTTTGGTATTTAGTATTTTTGGTTAACTGTATTAATAAGTTTCACCTTTAGGCGTGATTAAAAACAGGATTGAAGCAGTAATCTTGAATCTGTTTAGAGTTTTTCCAGTAAAAGTGTTTTTTTCTCTTCCATAACTGTGTTTTCTCTCACTGATCAGTGAGTTTTGCGGTACAGCATCACCTCCACATGCAGAAACGTGATTATTGTTGGTTCAGGACAGAACAGCAATATGTTCCAGGAAGCAGCAGAGATATTGCGTTTCTACACCACAGGAACGTAGCTTTTCCACTTGTTTCATCTTCAGGATTTGAATTGGATCTAAATCTGTGCCGCAGAGAACCAAATGTTATGATAAAATTGTCTGCTTTTGACTGAGATGGTTTTAATCAACACCAGTAAAACTAAAGCTGGTGTGTGATCGAGCTAAAGGGAGGATGTTGGTAAATATTTGTGGAGTTTTAAAGTGTTGTTGCACTTCAGCGACTCTGAAGTTCCACCTCTGAGCGAACGCACAGAAAACTGGGGTTTCCTTACGCGAGTCTGGACAAACAGAAACACGACAGTTCACTTCCATAATCTGATCAGACAGACGTCAGGAGGCGCAGGCCTGGAGTTTGACACCTGTGGTGTAAACGGAGAGCTCTCAGTGATGGATGACAGGAAGAGGGTTGGGGGTACTCCGCGCCAAAAATCCCGCCCACAACTCAAAGGTGAATTTCTGGTGAACTCCTGAGAAAGAGGACACACGTTTTTGGATTTTGGTTAAACACAGCATCATTGTAATGAAAAGACCACTGGGAGCCAGTCCAGCCAAGTGGAGTGGAGTTGTCAGTACTTGTGGCTGTATCTCGGTGTAGTGGTTAGCGTTCTTGTCCTGGTTCTCCTCGCCCATGTGGTTCTCTGGGCTCTACGATTTCCTCCAGCTCATTTGAAAATATGCTGCTTAGGTTATTTAATGACTTTAAATGGTTCCCTAGGTATGAATGTGGTTGTGTGCCGCTGTGTCGCCCTGTGATGGACTGATGAACCGGCCAGGGTCAACCCCGCTTTCCCCCAACAGTAACTGGATAGGCTCCAGCAACCCTGTGACCTCAAACTGGACCAACCAGGTTTAGGAAATGTATGGATGGAGTCTGTACCGCATGCTGTAGCTACATGATACATTTCCTCAAAAGAACTGCAAAGCACACCTGCGCTCTCCTTAAGATGCAGCCGCTCCTCTACGACCCTCCATGGACCCGGACAACCCAAAGACCTGCAGCACCCATACGGGTCAACCCCACGTAGGGGTTCACGTGACTAAAGTTTGACATCTCCTTGAGAAAGACACTGTAGTTGCATTTGGTGAGTCAGATAAGCCATTCCCACATTAGCGTGGATTGAGAAGGAGCGAAGAGAGCTTGCAGACCATGTCCACATCTGTCTGAAGGATTTGTACCACTTTATTGTTAACCTGTGTCAGAGTTCACGCTTTAGATGAAACTTAATTGAGCACTTATCGACCCCTCTGTCTTTAAAAAAAAGGAGCTTTTTGTTTCTCTTCTCAGGGACACGCGCTCTTAAATAAATGAAAAGCAACATAATCATGTGTCACCACTGAAAAAAGACTTTCTCTTGAGCTTCACACATGGCTGAAGCTCAGGGGCTGAGCAGCTGTTAAAAGGAACAGTAGTGGAGCTAAAAACAGCAAGGACAGACGAAAGGTCTAGATGTGTCCCCCTAAAAGCAGAACCTGCAGATATTTGACCTAAAAGCAGAAAGCAGTTCTCATTTCTCACCCAAGCAGGCGGCTGGTTTCACAGTGGTTGGACCTAAACAGAAGTTTAGTGATTCAGGACTTCAACTCTGACGGAATGTTTGAGAACGAGGACTTCTTGTTGGTTGTTGAGGAGAGAAAAAGCTGGTGATGTACTGTGGAGCTGTGGACAGTGGAACCTGTTGGGTGAAGGTTTGTCTCAAAGCCACAGAAGCATTTGGGCCACCACATGGTGGGTTCACGTCACACCAGGAGGACAACGTTGGACATCCAGACAAGAATCCACAGTTTAATTTTTACTGCTAAAATGACCTAAATGAACACATAAACAAACCCGTAAACTACGATATAAACCAATACGTAAACTAAAGCGATATTCACACTGGACGCAAGTGCGCCTCCCTTTGGCGCGCTTCAGATTTGCTGCTCGACGCCTGTCCAAAAAATGGGCTTGACGCCTCGATGCCCCAAATATTTGTGGCACGGCTACCGCTAAATGTTTTCGCTACATGGAGCGGTATCTGTGTTTATGTCATTACAATGCATGGACGACACGGAGGGTGTTTAGAGATTAAAGCTCTACAAAAACATCTGTAATCATGTTTCCATGTTGGGGTCATTCAGACCCAGTTAGGTCATTCAGATTGGAGGATCTTTTTATTATTGTCTTGATGAAAATAAGAAAAGAAAAAAAAAAAAATGAACGGAAGTTCAGGACAGTAACCCTCGCATCCATCGGCCATATTGGATTTGATCAAGTCCCTGAAAGTTTCACGTGCCTATAGCTGAGTGCCTGATTGATTGACGAGACACATGAAAAGTCATATTTTTTAACTCCTGCTGCGATGCGTCTGACGGCGGAATCGCGCTGCGTTGCTCAAAACGTGCTGCTGCCGGACTGACGCGCCGTGCCCAGCACTCAGACCGTGCCGCAGGGCCTCATATCACCTCTTTACATCTTCTCCTTGGTTTGAAAAACTGACAACAAAATCAAAAGTGCTAGATTGAAGGAAATAAAAGTAAGCCCCTTCAAAATAAAACTCATCTTCTCTTCCTTTCCGTGTATCTCTTCTGTGGTCTCCACAGCAAATCAGCTTAATCATAGGTCTGATTTGCACATTTGGCTGGCAAAGATTGTAAGCTGGATGCCCCTCATGACACAAGCCTCTGAATTTATCCGGGCTTGGGACCGGCACAATGAGACCCGGGCTTGGACCCCGTCGTGGCTACATTGACAAATAAACAAATCAAGTTCTTCACTATTATATCCAAATCCAAATCTCTTTATAAAAAGAAAAAAAGAAAAAACGAATGTGAGGTGCGTGTAAACAGGTACTGAGCGGCCTTTTGCCTTTAACACCCTGCCCCCCCCCCCCCCCCGTGCAAGCCAGCCCCCTCAGCTGTATGAGCATCAAACCGCCTGACACAGAAAGAGGAGAAAATCCGTAAAAACAGGAAGCAGCCTGTGTCTGTTCTGAGCAGAAAAAGCAGCATCTTAATGCAGATTGATGGGTTTTCATTTTGGTTTCATTGAGTTTCAATAAAGAACTCCTCCACATTTAATAGTTATGCAGTTTGTCCGTATAAAAAGTCATTTCTTTTAATGATTTTCTCCTAAAGACTTAAAAAAACATGTGAGCCACTTCCTGATGGATCACATGTCACCATGGCAACGCTGCTTAACAATGTCTACCAAAACAAAGTGTCAAATGTAAAGCAAAGACATTCGTAAATATATTCTATGCAAATGAAAAAACAGAAAAATTATAACGACCGATGATATAGAATAACATGCATTTATGTGGTCACACCTTACTTCTACAGGAATAATGCATGTTTTATCGGAGGTGAGACAGAATAAAGGCCTTTGAGCTGTAGATCCGTCAGTCAGGAGGGGGGCCGGGGGGGGGGGGGGGGGTATTCTTGCACATCAAAAAGCTTATGCCTGCCTGCAAAAAAAAAAGTCAAATAAATCCCTTTATTACAGCGAATTTCAGCGAGCTGCCGTCATTCTCCTTACATTCAAAGCCTCCCTACCCGTCTGAACTGGGATTAAAAGCAGGACGGGAGGGGGGCAAAACCAAGGTGTGTGTTGGGGGGGGGGGGGGGTGCATCACAAACTAAAGACCACCCCCAAGGCCCCCCGAATGTGTTGTCACGAGGGAAAAAGAAGGCAGTTTGGGCCCAACTTCCAGAATGACCCTCAGTTTTAGATGAAGCATCATTTATGGAGCTGCTGCTGTTGGAGCCAATACACGCCACCTAGTGGTGACCTGCTGAAGTGACTTGGCTTCAGTTGCTTTTGATTGACTTTGTGTCTGATTTTTATGACAGATTTAATACTTAAAACATAGGGATTTTATTCCCCAAGATGCTAAATATTTTCCGTCTTAGCTTTAAACCATTGACTGTATAAGAGAACTGGACTGAGTGACTCCTCCCCCCTGGCATTCCCAACAGGAAGCCAGAATCTTATAGACTTCTATAGAGAAATAAACAGCTGTTCCTCAGTAACTCTGTTAGTCAGAATAAACATTTATTGATCTGATACCTTAACAGTCATAAACTGACCAATCAGACGTCTCCACAAAAGTAGGTGGAGCCTGCTGGCCCTGACCTTCCCAACATTTGATTGACAGATTTCGTATAGCTTGCTTTCAAGTGTGTGTGGCCTTCCAACAAGCTCATTCCTGTTTGGTGAGACTGGTTGCCATAGAAACATTGACTCAGACAGACTTGGACCATTCGTACATCGTCTGGCTCCAACATGGCAGTGTCCATATTTTGAAAAATAGCGACTGGATGAACTCTATTTTATTGGAGACAACTGTAAACCATTTTTTATGGGTGACATCGCACTCGCTCAGTCCAGTTCTCTTATACAGTCGATGGGACTTTTCTGGATGCTGGTTCCTTTCACGCCGTTTGTCCTCCTGGTCGGTCCCACACAAGCAAGGACTCAAACAGAGCTTTCCTCTTGGCACTTGTGGAACCTGATCCATGTTGCCATGGTGCACCTCCAAACCTTTCCTCCAAACATAATGAACCTTCGCCATCATCACACCTGACCTCCATCGCCTGTACTTCTAATAATACTTCCACCCCCGCGAGGGTGAGCGCTCTCTCCCTGCCGTCACATTTCTGCCTGAATAAATTACTCCCTGTGTTTTTGCTGCAGCTGCAGTTTGCAGCAGCAGATTTCCGTCCTCAGCTGTGGGTTTTTTTTTCGCTCCACACGTCTCACTTCAGCTGAAGTTCTCAATCATCTAGTCCCTGGCTGCCTCGTTGTTGAGGTTTGTGCAGAGTCTCAAATGAAGCTGTGTCCAAGCGGACCGTCGGCCAAACTCGTCCCGGTTTATGAGTTGATTTCTTGCGTCTTTTGTTGGTTCCTCTGGAGTTTGTAAACCTGCTTACTGCCTCACCATCTCTTCTGCCCTTCAGGCTCAGACTCACTGTCACTTTGGAAGATTTAGACTTCCAATTTTAGCCGATGACTTAAGATTTTCCTTTAATCCATTGGAACCGTTTTTTCCTTCATGCTGCAGCTCTGAGGATTGGAGCTGCTCTTCTGGGATGGATTTACCAGCGTCTTCTCTTCTCCTTCTTCCTTCAGTCATAATGATTTCCTCTCTGCAGTTGTCTGTTTCAAATGAGTATCTCACCCACAACTCTAATTTTATCTGCTGGGTCAGCCATAATAACAGTTATTAAAGTACAGTAGAGACAGTTGGGCGTAACCAGAATGACCTGGACTCCATGCCAGACTTTGATGTGCAGATTTAGTCTTTAGTTTCCCACTGATCAGCTGATGCTGCTGGTAAGTTTGCCTCCGATGTTTTAACAGTTTTAGTTGATCTGAAAGTTGAAAATATTTTCATTTTTGTAAACGTCGTCTAATCATGAAATTCAAATGTCAAACAAGAAGTAAAGGATTTCCTTGTGTTTACATCATCTCCGTGTCCATATGGTTAATCATTAGGATGCAACAGAAATCTTTTTTTTTTTTTTTTTAATCAGAAGAAAAGCTCATCCGTGCACAGACGTTGGGACGTAACTGAATTACTTTCATTGTCTTTATGTCCTTTCATCTTGAATTCTTTCTGCTCTGAGACTGAAGACTGGAAGGACTTTCTTCTCTGCAGGATGTGACAGAACATTTCACTGGCAGAACATCCTCTGATTTGCATTCCAATTAGCGGCAGAACAGAGCAGCCACACTTTAAACTCTTGTTGCCCCCCACCCCCCACCCCCACTAGAAAAGGACACTGATCTGTCTTTAAAGGAAAAACACATTTGGATGGAGACATTCTGTTTCCGGCAGCAGTGAGTGGGTTTAAACTCTCGGTTCGTCGTGACGCTTGAAGCTTTTTTTTAAACATAAACAAGTTTTTTAACGGGAAAATAGAAGAAATCACAAAGTTTGTTTCAGAGAAAGATTACCCTGAATGTTTAGGAGGTGAAGACAGGACTCCATTCACACAAACAAATGAAATGGATGACTGTGAGGATACTGCGGTTAGTGTGACGCTGACGAACGCTGGCGCACAGCAGGAAGGTCACAGATCCAGACGACGGCGGGATGTACGAAGTGCAGCAATTAGACTGAAAATCAAAGAGTCAATCCTGAGTTTGGTTGAAGCTGAAGATTTGGAGTAGAACCTAAAGCTATCCATCCATCCATCCATCCACCCATCTTCATCCACTCCTCCAGGACCAGGTCGTGGGGGCAGCAGTCTAAGCAAAGATGCCTAGACTACCCCCAACAACTCCCTTCAGCTCCTCTGGGGGGACCCCGAGGCGTTCCCAGTCCAGCTGACAGACATAGTATCTCCATTTTGTCCTGGGTCTTCCCCGGGGCCTCCGCCCAGTGGGACATGCCCGCAACACCTCCCCAGGGAGGCATCCAGGTGGCGTCCGGACTAGATGCCTGAGCCAGTGGCTCCTCTATATGTGAAGGAGAAGCGGTTCTACTCCAAGCTCTCCGCGGGTGACCGAGCTTCTCACTCTATCTCTAAGGGGACGCCCCGCCCCCCTACAGAGGAAGCTCATTTCAGCCGCTTGTATTCAGGACCTGGTTCTTTGGGTCATGACCCAGAGCTCATGACCATAGGTGAGTATTGGAACGAAGATCGACCGGTAAATTGAGAGCTTTGCTTTGTGGCTCAGCTCTCTCTACACCACAACGGACCGGTACAGCGACCGCAAAACGGCGCACCCTGCTTCAATCAGCCTGTCCATCTCGCGCTCCAACCTTCCTTCCTGCCCCTGGAGAACAAGATATTTCAGCTCCTTCAGCTGGGGCAGGAGCACTCCACCCACCCAGAGAGGGCAAACTACCTTACTTAAAGCTATTGTAACAGTCAAAGGGAGCTTCAGCGCCTCCAGGCTGTTCAGAACTCTTCTGCAGGTCTTTGAACTCCCACCAGCAGAAGCATCACTGCAGTTTGAGCAGCACTCTACTCCCATTTTTTTTTTGTTTGTTACCTTCAGAGCTCTTCGTGATCAGACTACCCATTGAATATCTGAGCGTCTTAGATTCCGTAGACCATCTGCTGCTCTGAGATGTTCAGGTCAGGTTTTATTGGTTGTCCCTCACACACATTTTAAATTAGAGGGGATCGAACGTTCTGAGTGAAGGGATCCAAACTCTTGACCACTCTGTTCCTTCGCTCCATTACTGAGGTTATTAAATCAGACCTGAAGGCCTTTTTATGTCAGCTGAGTTTCAGCTAAATGTGGGTTTTTATTTTGGTAGGAATTACAAGTCTGTTTTTTTTTACCTTTAAAATCATTTCTAGTTCATGTTTCATCTCGTAATTTGTCTTTTTTTGTCACATTTTGATTGATTTTCATTGTTAAAACTGCTATATGAATAAAGTTTGCTGGCATTTTTACAGAAAGAATAAAACCTGCCCGACAGATTTGAGCTTAAGTTTAAAGGAGGAAGCATATTGGTATGAGCTGTTTTTCAGTGATTGGGGCCCACAGCGTTTTGTGTTAGTTCCATAAATGTAAAACTTTTTGAATCAGTTTGTGATGTGTTGTTTTATGGTTACCATAAGCATAAACTAAAGATCAAAAATCGGAGTCAATTGTGTTTGAGTGAGAATTTAAAACTGTTGCTTTCCCTGAAATAACCTCATTTTAATTTGGTGCTTTTATTCTGAAAAATTTTTTGATTGCTCATGCCCAGAAATCTTGCACTGATGGATGTTTGTCTGGGGGTAACATGCAACTCTTGGATTTATGAAGACGCTTCTTGTTACCAGGGGAAACGTTTAACAGACTGCAGTGGATGCAGTTTATTTTTCATGGAAAAATTGTAATGTTAGTTTGTGCTTATTTCATATCTTTGTAAACATTTATTTGAAGAAAAGCACTTTTTTGTACATGTTTAGTATTATTGGGTTTTAGCTGAATTGTTTTGTTGATGATTTGAGAGTTTACAGACATTTTTATTTTCATTTGTGTTACTTTTGGCCTCAGGTCAATCATGAGTTCACATGTTGCAAAAAAGATGGATGTAACGGATGAATGAAATGGATGGATGGATACATGGACTGATTAAATGGATGAATAGATGGATAGATAGATGATATGGATGGATGGAGGAAATTAGTAGATGTGGATAGAGTGATGGATGAGATGGATGGATAAATGAAAGGGTTAGATGAATGCATGAAATGAGTAACACAGGAGAACAATGGTGATAGTTTGTCATGCAACGTCTAACTTTCTAACAACTTTTTTCACTAGCAGCTTCTGGTGGAGCTCCTCATCTGACTGTGCTTGCGTCCTCTGGTTAAATAAAGTACAAGTTTGATCGTTTAATATAGTAAAAGATTTGAAAAACTTACCGGCACATTCTAAACTGGTCTGTTGACGTAAGACTTGGTGTTATTCAGTAGCCAGTGAGCTTCTGGAACCAGTGGGATGTCCACGCCTCCCCTACCCCTGACTGACATGACACTGTTTTTACGTGTCGACGGGTTTTAGAATCAAAACCGCAAAAAATAAAAGCGCAACTCAAAAAGACGATTTCAAAATAAAACTGCAACTCAAAAACAGGATTTCAGAAAGGTGAGAAAACAAATCGGGGACTGAGAAATAGGATTGTGCTTTGGGTTATAGCTTTTGGCTGCAAATTATGCCTTTTGATTCTCAGATTTGAGGTTTTGATGCACGGTTTTACTGTTTTGCTGCGCAATTGTTTAGGCACTATATTGAAACACCCCCAAAAAAGTATCTGGCATTTGTAGCAAAGACGGGTTTCTAACATTTTCCAACTAAAAAAAACAGGTGAAGATGTTCTAGATGAGCTCTGACAGCAGCTCAAGAGCACAACTGTTCTCACAGAGGAGTGAAGATCCACCAAAACACTTTGGGACTATTTAGAAACTCAGTGTTTTTAAACACAATATGTCTTACGCTGAATCGGTTTTCTTTGTGTGGAACAATGTCAGAATGAAGGTGCAGGAAAAGGCCATTCAGCCCAGATTAGAGGTAATCCCACGCTGCTGCCTCTGTCAGACTCTTCTCTTAGAAGGATTTTTAATTGTTTCTCCCCAAACCAGAGTGAAAAGATTGATTTGTAATTGTTGAGAAATCACAATAGATTTGAATGAAAATGTGTTCTTTCATTTTCTTCCATAAAACCTCATTTTTGACGGTGCAGGAGCGCTGTGAGGCTTAATATTTGGGAGAAGGAGGAAACCAGAAAGGAGAGGTGACTTCACCCATAAAGACGTTTCTATTAGTCTGAGAAAGTAAAATAAAAAGTCATTTCCTAAAAAAATAAAAAAACAGGAGTTTTCTGCATCATCTTCACGTCTGTCCAGAGAGATAAAAATGGGTTTAATGTGACTGGCGGTCCGTTTCTGGAAGCTTCCCGCTCGTTCCCAGCAGCTCTGGGAGTTGATGGCACCAGCGTGGACCTGAGCAGAGGAAGTGACAGAGCTGCTGCTGCAGGTGAGGCAGAATCAGCGAGGCGTCAGCAGGGAAGTGGCGAAGGGAGAAGAGGCCCCGCAGCTAAATCCGTGGAGTGACCCGTGGTCTTCCTCCTGGCTGTGTTGATGAGCTCAGGCCTGAGCTGACAGCAGCCTGTGGAGGCGTCCCACAGGGAAACGACCTCACAGCAGAACCCGCTGCCTTCAAGCCGGGCAGACCTTTGCCAGGGGGGAACTTTAACACACAAAGCTGCTCTTTCATGTTCTTAAACGGTGATTAACCTGACATTTCTACAAACTGACTTCAGTTCCTCATCGAACTTCACTGTCAGATCAGCCAGAAAACTGCAGCAGATGAAAGATCCATGAACAGAACCCGAGACGCTGAAGTCAAACTAAAATCGATTCAAGACTTACAGGCAGTTCCAGGCCTTTGGGTCTCCGGAGAACCTCAGCGAGATCCAACTTTCACAGGAGCGAGCGACCAAAAAAAGAGTAAAGTAACCCGAAGAGGACTCATCCAGGAGGTCATGAAAGAAGCAGGAGAAGATGAAAAGAAGGTCAGACCTCACTGGACTCGGTTCAGGTCAGAGGTCACGATCCAACTGCCAGAAAGAGACTTTGGGACAAGCAGGGATCACTGCTGAGGAACAAGAACACAGAGGAACATCTGGATCCACTAAACCTCTGGACCCATGGTTCTGATGAGACATAAGAGGAACCTTCTGGAAGGACCCTTCGTGGATCTGCATCAGATGAAGATGCCATTTTATAAAGTTGAACAGTTTTTTTTGTCTGGAAATATCCTCCTTTGTTTAAAGAATTCTCCTCAGACTTGAGACAGATTGACTGTCATTGCTGTTTACACACAGAAACAGGCGCTTTTTTAAAACTATCCTCATCTAAAAAGACTAATACATATGTTTAGCAAAACAAAAAAAATGTTTTTTAACTTTTATTGAATGTGTTGGTTTCATGATCAGTTTTATGCATCTACTGAGATACTTGTCACCAAACTGAAACCTCAATACTATCCAGGATGAGAAAATCATTTTAACCAAAAAGGATGGATTCATCAAAGTCAGTAAAGGCATCACGCTAGATTCAGGTGATGTTCAGCTTTAGAGCTTCACACACACAGTTTTTAAGTTCTGTCCTTTTGATGCTTGTTTTATTTGTGAATTGGTTTAAGATTGAAATAAATCTCCAGAGATGAAGCATCTGGAATTTTGCCCCCCAAAATATCAGTTAAAGTATAGTTCAGGAGCTGAACATGAATTTGGGGTCTTAATATTGCTATAGAAGCTCTGTCTGCTGCCCAAATTTGAATTTATTTTGATCTTTCTAAAGACTTTTGTTGATGTGTTTATTCTTTTTTTGTATATATTTTTTAATTTATAAGTTTTCAGCTTTACAGCACAAAACAGTACAATAAACATTACACATTGAATTAGCTTAGAATGTCGTAGTACACAAACAATGAAACAAAAGTGTTTTTTTTGTTTTGTTTTTTATAAAATATAAGAACACTGAACTATTGGGAGTGACCAGTGTTTATCCATTTGTTTGTATTTTTGAAGAATACATCCAGTTTTTCCAGCATAACTTAAACCAGCTTTCTTTGTTGTTCAAATGTGCCAGTAGCTCTTCCATTTTATATATTTCTAATGTTAATTCCCACCATATTGTTAAAGTTATTTATTTATTTTAATGACATTTATTTCAAACATCTTAATAGCTTGAATAAAATCTCCCTGATACTTTGAGACGTCACGTCTGAATCCTTCAGAGGAAGACGCCGTTCTTTCACTGGAAAGAAAAAAGTTGGTCTCCCTCCCCGTCACAGTGGGAGGAGAGCGCCACACGCATAGCGAATAGTTCATAGCTGTCCTCGGTGACAGGAACACGCTTTGGGGGGGCGGAGCTCAGCGAGAACTCCACGTCGTCTGGTTCCCGACCTGTTTTCCTGCTCATCGGTTCTTCCAAACGGCGCTGAGCTGCATCGTCACTGTTGTTTTTAACAACATGATGCTCTGCTGCACTCAGGAACCTTGTTAAATCCCCAAAAGAAAAGTCTAATTGATCATGTTTTAAAGGTTTGAGGGAATTTCGACACATTTTTGACATTAAACCCCACTTGTGGTACTGAGGAGTAACTAAACAGTCAGCATGTAAATCTGCTGCGTTCAAATCCATCTTGGTGGTAAATTCAGATTTTTACAGTTTAAAATGAAATCCTGATCACGCTGAGCTCAGACGCAAAGATCCACCTCGGGACTCTGCAGGACAGTTTTAGAGGCTTTGAAAAATGCTGCATCATAAATGACACACCATAAAAGACATAAAGATCCTTCTCACCTGTAAGTAACTGACTCACTGATGCCGAATGTCAGCAAATGTTGGGTTCTCAGCAGATAAAAACCCAACTGAAGTGGTTTTTCTGCTCATCTGCAGGTGGAGATAAGCAGCTGTAGTTTGGGGGGAAGATTGTGAGGAAAGTTTAATTATCAACTGAGGAGAAATGTCTAATTAGCTTCTCCTCTGTATTAGCAGCCATACAGTCAGACCTGCTTTTCCAGCGTGGATGAAAGCTGGTCACCAAATCTCAAGGAGTTTCTGGATAAAAAACTAAAATGAATGTATGCTGTTTTGGATCAATCTAGTGAGTAAAAAAATATCTTCTTTAAAAAAAAACGTTTAGTCAAACTGCGTGAAGCTCAAACTTCATTAAAACAAATGTAGACAATCAACAGGAAGTTCTGACAGCCTCCTACTCCGATGAATAAATCCTTCATCTCATTTCTATGAGGTGTTGGTTATGTAATGCCGTCCTGTGGGCTCTGTGGGTATAAATAGTGGAACTGGAATTACTTTTCCTCCCACAGATCCCATCAGATTCGTGCCCAGAGGACGAAGGAAGGAACACGTGCATCAATCTTCATTGAGGACTTTTCTCTATTTGTTCGTAAAATTAAAACGGATACTCAGGAAAGAGATAAATTGGTCCGCTCCCTAACCAGTATCCAGATCTCAACCACATGGTCAATATTTGGAGGGAGTTAAAGTCTATGTTGCTCAGCGACAGCCCCAAAACATCACGGCTCTAGAGGAGATCTGCATGGAGGAATGGGCCAAAATACCTGCAACAGTTTGTGAAAACCTTGGGAGGACTTAAAGAAAATGTTTGACTGCTGTCATTGCCAACAAAGGGTAAATAACAAAGTACTGAGCTGAACTTTTGTTATTGGTCAAATACTTATTTTCCACCATAATTAACAAATACATTCTGTAAAAATCAGACAATGTGATTTTCTGGATTTTTCTTATACTTCGCCTGGTTCTGTACGTCGTGTGACAGGTCAGTCAAAGTAAACTTAATATATTAAAAGTCAGTTATTTGGGAAAGGTCATGGGCCAAAGACATGTAGTTCAGGCTAGGATAGTAACGGTAATCTGGTTTCCTGTTTGTACCACAAAAAGGGACCCTACCCCATGGGTTTTGGATTTAGTCGGGTTTGCAGTTCATCTACAAAGCAGCTCTATTAACCATTTAGCTTAAAGCTGACTGAGTCTACAGTCTGAAAACTTTGTTGTGTAGTCTTCAGCTTTGTTGACTCATAGGTTAATCCTTTTTTTTTTTATGTGTCGGGGCCGTGGCTTTCCAGGTTAATGGTTGTGGGATTTCCCGTCCAGCCAGATTCTGTCTGAGTTTAGTTCATAGCAGCTCAACTGTTTAGTCAGAGAAAAGAATTGGTTGGGATTTGAACCACCATATTTCCATGTGTCGCTGGATTCTCCCTTTCCTACTGTAATGTTTTCTGACATCGAACCCACTAACCTTTCTGGGTAGATTTTCAGAGGGTCCATCAGCTGTTGGCAGGTTGTAAATAAATCAAAAACAAACATCTACAATAAAAAAGAGAGCATGTTTTTTTTAAAAGCTTTATCTTTCAAAAGAAATACTTTCAACTTCTAAAAAAGCATTCTATTCTCTTTTCTATCCATGTCGGGTTTCCTTTAATCCACTTGTTTCTGTTACTTGTTCTATCTTATTAAGCGAACCTTCCACACAAAGCTGATTTGATTTTACAAGACAACTTCTTTGTTCTTCTAAGATCAGGACAGGAGATAAATATTCCTCCAAAACCCCCAGAGGGGAACAAAAGAGATAAGACACTACTGTTAAGAGAGAAAGACGGCACTTAAATACAGAAAACGGATTAAAAAATGTTGTTTTTCTTGGCATAAAATGTTGACAGTGATTCTCCACATAACCGGAAAACTGGAGACAGGCAATCCCACTTTCTCTGTGAAAGAATTAAATAAAAGCATCACTTTCACTGAAATCCTTTCAAATCGTCCCAGAACCGTAGAGATGGCCTCCGTGTGTTCAGCTCTTATCCTTCTTTACAGGGAGTGCTGAAATATTAGGCAAATGAGTATTTTGACCAGATCATCTTCTTCTTCATTCATGTTGTCTAACTCCAAGCTGTGTAGGCTCGAAAGCCTACTACCAATGAAGCATATTAGGTGATGTGCATCTCAGTAATGAGAAGGGGTGTGGTTTAATGACATCAACACTCTATATCAGGTGCGCATAATTATTAGGCAACTTCCTTTCCTTGGGCAAAATGGGTCAATAGAAGGACTTGGCAGGCTCCGAAAAGTCAAAAATAGTGAGATATCTCTTAAAATAGCCAAGCTTCTGAAGCGTGATCCTCCAACAATCAAGCGTTTCATTCAAAATAGTCAACAGAGTCGCAAGAAGCGTGTGGAAAAACCAAGGTGCAAAATAACTGCCCGTGAACTGAGAAAGGTCAAGCATACAGCTGCCAAGATGCCACTTGCCACCAGTTTTGCCACATTTCCGAGCTGCAACATCACTGGAGTGCCCAAAAGCACAAGGTGTGCAATACTCAGAGACATGGCCAAGGTAAGAAAGACTGAAAAACCACCACCACTGAACAAGACACACAAGCTGAAACGTCAGGACTGGCCAAAGAAATATCTCCAGACTGATTTTTCTAAGGTTCTATGGACTGATGAAATGAGAGTGAGTCTGGATGGGCCCGATGGATGGATGGATAAAGGGCAGAGAGCTCCAGTCCCACTCAGATGCTAGCAAGGTGGAGGTGGAGTACTGGTTTGGGCTGGTATCATCAAAGATGAGCTTGTGGGGCCTTTTGGGGTTGAGGATGGAGTCAAGCTCAACTCCCAGTCCTACTGCCAGTTTCTGGAAGACACCTTCTTCAAGCAGTGGTACAGGAAGAAGTCTGCATCCTTCAAGAAAAACATGATTGTCATGCAGGGCAATGCTCCATCACACGCGTCCAAGTTCCCCACAGCGTGGCTGGCAAGAAAGGGTCTAAAAGAAGAAAAACTAATGACTTGGCCTCCTTGTTCACCTGATCTGAACCCCATAGAGAACCTGTGGTCCATCATGAAATGTGAGATTTACAAGGAGGGAAACCAGTCCACCTCTCTGATCAGTGTCTGGGAGGCTGTGGTTGCTGCTGCACACAATGTTGATGTGAACAGATCCAAACACTGACAGGATCCATGGATGGCAGGCTTTGGAGTGTCCTTGTAAAGAAAGGTGGCTATATTGGTCACTGATTTGCTTTTGTTTTGTTTGAATGTCAGAAATGTAGATTTTATTGTGAATGTTGAGATGTTATATTGGTCTCACTGGTGAAAATAAATCATTGAAATGGGTATATATTTGTTTTTTGTTTAGATGCCTAATAATTATGCACAGTAATAGTCACCTGCACACACAGATATCCTGCTAAAATAGCTCAAACTAAAAACTACTTCTAACAATATTCAACTTTGATATTAATGAGTTTTTGTATTCATTGATAACATAGTTGTTATTCAATAATCAAATGAATCCTCAAAACTACAACTTGCCTAATACTTCTGCACTCCCTGTATTTATCTACGTTGGTCCTAAAACATCCAAAACAACACTTGCAGTTAAAGAGGTCGTGTTTGCGGTAAAAGCATTGGAACACAGTCAGGAACATCTGCTGGAAGGACAGAAATGGGAGGAGAACTTTGTGCCACCAAAGTAAAACTTCTTTTTAGAGTTGAGAAGCTCTCCAGAGTGTGAACATCTTCTCATCTAACTAATAAGGGGGTTCAAAACTGAACTTGTGTGTTTCACTTGTGCTCTAGTCTTATCTGTGTTTGTGTGCGGCTCAGCTTTGGTCTGTAATTAAAGCCGCCGTTTAGCAGCAGCTCTTCCTGTCTCCGCCTTTAAGGTGCTGGCAGTTCAGCAGTCCTCCTTGGGTGTGATGGATGCTGTAATTACAGCAGACACCAGAAAGAGCGCCTCCAATGGGCTGCGAGTTCTTTGATCCTTTACGTGACTATTTATTTTTTATTTTTTTATCAGCTTCGGCCTCCTTTGTGAGGCAGGTGCCTCCTTTTTTTTTCTTACAGCTCCAGATCCTCAGGAGACTGCAAATACCTTTGGCCTCATGTAACAGATGCTTTTCCCCATAGATCTCACAGACGTGGAGCCTGCCTCTCAATCTGCCGTTTCAATTTATCTGGATCAAAGCAGGAATCTGGGGCCTGTGAATAATGCATGGCACCGTGGGAAGCAGCATGTAAGTTCTGACAGCAGCATTTTTGGAGAACCTGCCGAGGTAGAAGAGAAGAAATCCACGAGGACACGGAGCTGGTGACTGAGGCGTTTTGGAACTCCCTCCATACAACCGCACTTCCTTCTTCTGCCTTTTCCTCAACAGAACTCAACTATTTGTGTAATTTTACAGAGAGAAACTTTTTTTTTTTCTGCAAACGCGGACAGAAGCTGAATCATTTGCTGCTGACAGATTGGGTTTTCGTAGACTTCAGTTTGAGGTGAAAATATGTCCCACATTTTTATAGTTTCTGGGTTAAAAAAAAAGAGACAAATGTATCAGGACACACCTGCAGGAAGCTCTTCAGTTCAGAAACTTGGAAAGCTTTGGAACAATATATCCAAGCTTTTTAAAGGTACATTTACAAAATTCAGTTTAAACCCTAAAACTGTTATTGGGATTTTTCTTCTTTGAAATTTTGGCAATTTACATTTTTCATGTTTCTTTTGTTTTCCTGCAAAACCACAAACTAGTCAAAATTAGTCGTTCAGCAATAGTAGTATGTGTGACCGAATGAAACACGTTACATGTGTTGGTTTGTGTGCATATGTGCGTGTGAACTGTAGTTGTGTGATTGTATGTGAAGATTTTTGGAGCCAACAGGTATGTTTTTAACACTTGAGTATGTGTGTGGGCAGGCTCCGCCCCTTTTGACTAACATTTACACCAAACAGTGATGATGATAATCCCCCAGCGTCTTGTTGCGAAATGATTGTACCCCCCCCACCTCCTCTGTATTCGTCATCCAGATCTCCTCAACTCCCCTTTTCCCCCTTTCTTCTTTACCCCCGTCTCCATCATCCCTCCTTTCTACCCTCTTCTTTTTTTCCGTCCAGTCCAACGAAAAAAAGGAAACAAATGTAATCAATATAAAAATAAATAAAGTTTAGCCTGAATTACGAACAGGGATTCATACAAATACACATCTAGTGTGTTAGAAGGTCCAGAACCCCCTGTTGTAACAGTAAAATATGTCCAACACAAGAGCCCCAATCTGTCTGCTCAGCTGTTGGACAGGACAAGTTAAGAAAAAAAAAGAAATTAGTCGTTCAGTTTTGACCATTTTCCACCCGTTTGGAGAGTTGAAACCAAGGTATTCAATTCTGCCAAGCATGTAGTCAGAATCGGGGCTTGAATCACATTCATATGCTCAAAGTTGTGCTGTCAGTAAGAAGGGTGTGTTCTCACTTCAATAGTCATACATTTCTCCTCCCCTCAATAAGAGGTTCAAGCTAGATATACATCTAGCTTAATTAACTTTAAAAAAAATCAATTTTGAGTGCTGTTCAAACCGAATTCATCAAACAGATTTAAAACTCTTAGAAGACAACATAATTCATTACGGTGTTCCACAGGGTTCTGGACTAGGACCAATTCTTTTCAGTCTTTGGGCCAAAAAAAAAAATATCCACAGAATTATAATTTTTATTTGACCAAATATCAAATAATTGATGATCCTCTCTTCATAATTTATAAAGACACAACTCAGATTTCAGAATTACACTCTCTAATCCCTCCTTCCTGGCCAAACAAAAGTCACTGATTATGGCCTGAAAAGCCTAACAAGAACTCAGAAAAGTCTTACTTAGTGTTAGCGACGTTTGATATAGTCCCACAAAAACAGAATCTTTGTTCTAGATGCAGATTGTTGCAAAAATGTGGAGGACATTTTTTGAAATCAATGTATGACCTTTGCTCTTCTACTGATCCTAAACTAACTATTTTATTGTTTTAGCTTTCTGTAAAGTTAAAATATTATTTTAAGTGGATCTTCTGTAGGGTTTGCATCAATCTTAAACTCCCAAAATGAAAAAATTCTGTCCAGAGTTAAACTTAACAAAGATTCAGAGCCTTAAATAAAAAACCCGGTCTAAAAATTACTGCTGATCTTTCTCAGCTCTCCATCAGTTTTCTCCTCGGGTTTCGTGTTCCGTCCCTCAGGTCTGTTTCCTGGCTTACCGGGCTTACAGAGCCGCTCCGCTGGAAACTAATGTGCAGCTTAATCAAAGCAATTGTTTGAAAGGTCATCTAATGAGCAGGAGGGATGATCATATGCTGGTCTTTATCCTCCGTGTGGGATCCTGTGGAGAGCAGAGGCCACCTGACGGCTCCAGTCCAAACATTAATGATGTTAATTACCTGCAGTAACCCCCCACCCCCAGCTTCAGCCGGGGGCCACAAAAACAAGCTTTTTTATGAAGAGCTGATGAGGCATATTTGAGGTTTTTCACAGAGATGTTCAGAATACGGTTCAAGAACATCCTTTATTAGTATCCTTTTTGGACGTTTAGTTTGTTTCTCTTAACTGAACCTTGAGAACAAACACAAACATTTGACTCCAAATGGGTCTGTCAGTAAAAAAAAACACCCCAAAAAACCAAAGTATGCATCAAAGTACGAACTTAATTAGAAAACCTGAGGTTTAACCTTGTAGCACTGGTTTTAGCTCCAGTGTTTAAATTCTTTTGACTACTGCAACTCTTCAACCATTTACACAATGAACATATTTCCAGACTTCCTGGTTCTGTTGTTATCAGACACGGGTCGTGTTTTAACATGTATGACATGTTTCGACAAACGTCTGCCGTCTTTGTCAGACTCGTCATCAGACCGTAGCATGTGACGTATATTAAAACAGTTGATTGTGACTGAGGCGGAGTCACCTGTCAGACTTCGACTGGTGACTCCGCCCCTTGATGTCCGTTTGCTGCTGGAGGATGTTGCTCCAGGTGTGAGAGAGCAGGAAGTCACCTTCATCCCGGATCATGGAAGTGTGGGCTTGCTTTTTATAAATGTCACACGCTATCATCTAATGGAGAGTCTGACGTAGACAACGTTTGTCAAAACATGTCAGGTAAGCATGACGGGTTATCAGACACAACCTAGGTCTGAAAACAAAAGAACCAAGAAGAACCGAGAAGTCAGTTAACAGTTACAGACACTATGAACTTGAGTTGGGAAGCGTTAGCAAATTCAACGTAAATCAGCTGATTCTGTCGCGGTGCAACGCTGCCATATAAAGCAGCGTTTTTCCACATCACGTCGATTGTGTTAACAGTCATAGTAACAGTATGTCAATGAGGGTGTCCTATTAAGGCGCCGCCGGCGACATCTCAGGTGTAAAAACTCGACTCCCCCAGACCTGAAAATGGTCAACCCGTCTGGATCAAGGGAGGAGTTTAGCTGAACCTGTTGGGGAAAGTGAAGCCCTCTAAAGGATAAAAGATAAATAAATTCTTCATCGAAGGAAACTAAAGAGGAGAAGAAAGGAATTCTCTAATGTGTTTTCCTCTGAAAAGTCATTTTACGAAGACTGTAAGATTCCAGAGAACCTCTCTGAGATCCATGGAGTTCTGTGAATACATGGAGAAAGCTGTTAAACAAAAGAGAGAAGTTTACAAGCAGTCCATCCATCCATCCATCCATCCATCCATCCATCCATCCATCCATCCATCCATCCATCCAGCCGTCAGTGGATGCAAGCATTGAGCGATCAGGAAGAGTCCAAAATGTGCAACCATCCAGGAGGCCACAAAAGAAGCAATTATTTTTCCATATCAGCTCTGACACATTTGAACAAAATATTCATAAATAATATCATTTTTTGTCAACCCCTCCCTCACAGAACCCACAGATCTCCTGGGGTTCCCTAAAGGTCAGTGGGGGGGGTGCATTAAAGGCAGCACACACCAACCGTCACACAGACTCACCTTCAGTCCAAACTGCTAACTGGAAGCCAGCATGAGAGAATACCCTTATTCTGAAGGGCAGGTGGGGGGTGGGGGCTCAGTGTGTGTCCGTCAGACATCCCTGATGTTGGTGATGAGATCCTCAGATCCGAATCTGGCTTCATTCAGGCTCTGCTCTTAGACAAAGAAGCCTAATTGGTGCATCTTTCAAGAGCGATGGATGACATTTAGTCAGGATGACGGGATCACACTAAGAGTCAACCTATTTACATAGAAGAGTGTCGTCATGACAACTTTTCTCCACAACCTAATTTATTCACTTTTCATGTGTAAAACAAAGGAAGCTGCAGGTGAAAAAAAACAGCTTCATTACATGTATAAAAAGGGAGCTAAAAAAAAGTTTTCTGATGCATCTTTCAATCGTTTTTGTTTTTAATTCAATTCAGGTTTATTTATACAGTTCAATATCACAACACTGTTGTCTTAACAGTATCTACACCAATACATCTACAAAAACATAGAATCAATCATAAAATATGAACCATAGCTTTATTAAACAAAACAGACTAAACTAAACTGGGCATCCCTGCCCTTAGACCCTCCTTCTCTGTAAGGAAAAACTGCTAAATGGAAAAAAAAAGAAGAAACCTCAGGGGTGTCCACATGAAGGAGGGATCCTCCCCCAGGACGGACAGGCAATTTACCAGAACTCTTAGAGAAGAATTAGCTTATCTAACTCTACAACTACATGTTGAATAGTGCAGCAGATGGGCTTCATCCAGATGGAAGGGAGTGGGAAAGAATTCAAGAGTTCAAGAATCCCACTGCACCAAGCAGAGGCATGGAGAACCAAATGATAAATAAATTATCCAGACTGGATCATTTGCAGGAGAGCAGGAGTAGACGAGAGTAGAGGCCAGAACACCAGTGCACTTCTAACTTCTAGCAGCCTACTAACAACTAATTGTTATTGTTGTTAAATTTAATTCAAACATGTTAATAGTAGGTTGCATGCACTTTGGTACTTGTAGCGGATGGTAATAATAATGATGATAATAGAAAATCTACATTTTCAGCAAATCAATATTAATGTAGTATAGCAGCGGTCCACGTGGGTCATTTGGTACCGGGCCGCACAGAAAGAATAAATTACTTACATGACCTCCGTTTTATTTTTTTCGGAATCTGAACGATGTTTTATTTTGAAAAATTGTCCGATTCTCTATTCCATCCATCTATGTCACTCTTGACTTTCTCGGTCAGGTGATGAGTTATCGCTAAAATAAAACACAGGAGCTAGCAAAATGAGTAAAAAACAAATGTCTTTGGAAAGTTTCTTTGCCAAAGGGAAAACACCCACCCAGGAGACATAAGAGGAGCCTTCCACTTCCAAATAAAGAAAGCTACATTTAATAGACAGTACTTCTTTTTTGCACCATGAGTGTGGGAAGGGGGGAGGATGATGACACCTGTGCGATGTAGTAATTAATGCGTGTCAAAATAAAAGCTCAAAGTTCGACTTATCACGTCTCTGTTCCTCCATTGTAGTGTTGCTGCAATGATCATCCGCCATTTCTTAAAGACAGGTCCGCTGTATCATTGTGTGACGTCATACCGGCCTGTGGCGTTAAAAAGGTTGGTGATCACTGCAGTATAGTGTTATTCTAAGCAGGGGGGAACGGGCCGGCCTGGCCCGGTTTATGAAACAATCTTCCCTCTGTGGAGAAAGATTGTATGTATAATGGATCTAATGAAAATTTTAATTATTCCCCCAAACTTCATTAATGTAGGTGAGGTAGTGGGAGCAATAAGGGAAATAATCTCTGAATACTAACTAGTCTGATAATAATCCTGTCCACAGAGGAATGTTTTCAGTCTAACTTTGAATGTAGAAACTGAGTCGGCCTCTCTTCCATGAGCTGGGAGTTTATTCCAGAAAACAGGGGCTTGGTGGCTAAACGCTCTACCTCCAACCGTACTTAGACTAATTCTAGGAACCACAAGCAGTTCACTGTTTCAAAAGTTTTAACCCAGAATTATAGTTTTACAGATTTTTCCGTTTTTAAACTTCAATTCATTTAACTTTCTTATTGAATTCATTGTTTAACTGATTTTTTAATACGATTTTTTTATATATATATATATAAATTTTTACCTGAAGTCTGTATCTCAGCTTTATTCTCAGTATTAATCATTTTTTATAGTTTCATGTAACGTCATCCTCCTTCCTAATTTTTAAAGTTTAATTCTGCAAAAAATCTGTTGAATTTTACCAGAGTTTTTAGTAAAAAACTATTCTTTATATTTACTATTAACTCTTAGAAATTTTGAACAATGTTTAACAAATTGTTTTGTTTTGTTTTTAACAGAGGCTCGCGAGCCATATCTGGCTCTTTTGATGGCTACATCTGGCTCGCAGACAAATCTTTAATTATAAAAAATAAAAGTTTCATTAGACCAGTCCTTCTTGGGACAAACTGGCATTGCAATGCGATGCCAGTTTGTAACGGCCTGAAACCTGTGAATAACCATCCCTGCATTCAGCATTCAACATTCAGACCAACCTACCATCAGGTTTAACGGATGGAAGTCTCAACGCCTGCATGAAGCTTAAACTCACCACGTATCAACCAGACAAGACCACCAGCAAAACCACCATGCAGCACCAGAAGTCACTTTAATGGTGAGAAATACTCATCATTTATTAGCAACAGCATAATGTAGTGTCCCTGTCCCACACTGAGGCACAGAGACTTAACCTCTTTTAGGGTTCTTTATTCTGGTTACTGCAGGCCATAACCGACGCCGTACAAACTTATTCATCAACTCCTGAATCTCTCCCGCCGAGAGCGCTCCCCGACAATTTTTATTCCCCTGCTCCCACACCAGCCCTCCTAATTCCCTTATTGGGCCCATAGCTGAACCCTACTGGTCCGAACTCCCCAACAACAGGCTGAGTGACAGAACTGAGGGCCAATCAGATCTCTGCTCAATGCGTTCATGAACTCCAGAACTTAGAACGCGACCCAACAACAGCCACCCAGTCCAACTCAGTCCGCTACAATAACAATGTCATTAAAAAGAATCCACAGACTTATTGTACTTTAAAAGTGTTGAAATTACATCAAATGCACACATTCACTTGTATTTTTTATTTTAAAGATAATGTACGGCTCTCACGAAATTACATTTAAAAATATGTTGCGTTCATGGCTCTCTTGACCAAAAGGTTCCCGACCCCTGCTCTAATGTAACATTTAAATAAAGTTGATGTTTTTCTTTTTGATTGAAGTTTTATTTGTGCCAAATCCTTTAGGCCATAACTTTTGGATTTCAGTCAAAAGTAGGAGGTTGCAGGAGAATCAATCCTTCTGTAAAGACAAGCCTTCAGTTTAAAAACCTGAACTGTGCATCTCGTGCATAAGTATTGTTGTTTTGTTGTAAATATGTCTAAATAAACTGTTTACAAAAAAATATTAATGACGAATTTGAAAACAAATATAATCTACAAGGTTAAACCAAGATGGATCAAATGAAGTTGGTTTATTAAAAATGAAATTATTCTGAATTGTGTATTTATTAAATCTATTAATACATTTATTAATTATTTATTACATAAAAAATGGAAGGACATAAAATTAAATAAAAACAGAAAATGATGTTGAAGTTACCAGGCAGCACAAATTCACCCATTTTTTATTATGATTTTCCTGAGTTTCTTTGCCCACTAAAGCCTTTCAAAGCCTCTTCTCTCACCTCTCTGCTTTAAAAGTGCATTAGAGCCACTGAAACATCCTTGAAAATGCAGGAGGCGGAACATCTTTGATGTTCCTGCAAGAAAGGACCTTAGAAAACACTGAAACCCTCCCACTGTCTGCCCTTAGCGTCTACCTGCCAAAGGTGACGAAGGACGTCTGTTCTTCTGTTGCTGCCACTGTTTCATCATTCTGAGTCTTCCACACTGATCAAACCTCTCACAGTCTGGAAATGCTGCCACAGATTAACAGGGACTATCAGGTCATCTGGAACAGAAAGAATATCCATAAAAGATCCCTTCCAGATATCTGTGTAAAAGAACTGGATTTTGTGGCCCCTCCCCGCTTGACGTTCTAAACAGGAAGTACCCGCTTGCTTCAAGAAGCCAAAATAGTCTTCTATAGAGAAATAAACAGCTGTTATTCAGTCATTCTATTGGTTGGAAGAACCATTCTGGATCTGATACCTTTTTTTAACATCTTGATAATTCTAATTTTTCATGTTTTTTTCTGTAGTTCAAATGATAAGATGACCAATCAGGAGACTCAATAAAAGTAGGAGGTCTCATGTCAAACGTTTGATTGACAGATTTCGTGTAGCCTACTTTCAGGTGGTATGGGTGTAACCTTATAACAAAACCCACTCCTGATTGGCCAAAGTGGTAGCCATAGAAACATTGACGGAAACTGATACGGACCAATCACTGCCTACTGACGTCATCTGGTGTCATGTGGGTAGTTTGATTTCTTCTTTGCATTTTGCAGTCGATATAGCCAATCATCCGTGATTCTCGTGATTGGTTCACCTTTGGTTTTACACCGGACAGTCTTCTTAACACAACAGTCTGAGTTGATCCAGACTTGGGACCAGCAGGACTGCATACGTCCCTCGTGGCTGCATTACATCTAAAAGGCCATAGTTTTTCCTAAAACTCTCATTTACTTTCACATGTTTCATGTATAAATCTGTGAAATATTACACTTTATTCCAATAGAGTATTAAAACATTTGACCAATGCAGATAATTGCAAAAATAAATTAATGTTTCTAAAAGCGACTAAAAACATGATAAAGGCATTATTTTGAAACAAACTGAATAGTCAGTCTGTGGATAATTTTGGTTTTACATAACAATCAAACAGTTTCCTTTTATTGTGGACCCCCCTCCCTTATGCAGACAGTGCACGCTGCAGGTCAACAAAAATCCATTATTATTATCATGCAAATACTAATTCTGCGTCTGCCTGAGACGGGCGGCAGTGGCAGCTCTCCCAGCACTCTCAGGCTAATGCAATATTCCAGAGACGTCTGAAGGCATCGCGGTTGTATCTGAGCCTCTAAAAGCCTCCAATGGTCCCAATTATGCTTCCATCAGAGTGAATGTTCTTTCCCTTATCTCCCTGTGCCTGTAGCTTCTTTCTCCTCTGCAAGCAACAGACATAAATGTGTTGTAATGTGCCTCTCAGAGATCCCGTCACAGAAATCTGCAGCAGCAAAGCAGTGCATTGGAACTAGTCAGAAAAAAAAGAGAGAAAATCAAGAAAATCTGCTATTTGCTACTTTTCACTTTCGTGCAAATGCTAATGTTGGCTAAACAGGAAGTGCTTAAAACAAAACAAATATTTATGGTATACTAAGCTCTTTGTTTGGACCTGAACATTTATCTTTTCATATGATTTAATTAAAATAATAAAATAAAAGTTAGTTTCTATGCTGATGACACTCTGCTGTACATGCTTAATAGGTAAGAGGACATCTATTTTTTACTTTAGAAATGTACTGTCTATTAATGTACGTATGAGCAGAGTTTCACTGGACCAGAAAGCTCACAACAACAACAAAAATGGATCTACAGGATTTAGGCATATTAGATGAAATTTGAAGAGTTTAGAAAAGGGTAAGCAAAAAACACCTACATTTTGTTGTTGAAATACTACAATTGTATGTGGTATTTCAACTCATTTGTAGAATTAGAGATGCAGCAAAATGAAATGTTGAAAGCAATGACAGATGTTGAAAGGAAAACCGGAGGAGGCAAAACAAATGTCGATATAAAAGAAGAAAAAAAAATTCTTCGTATTCATTTGAATGAGGAAAACATAAAACTTTTAACGCTGGAGCGGTCGCCGGCTACAGGAGAAGAACTCGCACTTTTTGAACGAACGTAACTCTTAGACCGTTTATGCCATTCAATTAAGTCCAATGGCTAACGTTGATTGCATATCAGGGGAAAGCAGCTTTTCTCAGCTTCAGTATCCGTTTTAACTACGGTTGAAGTGTCATAGCAATTTAAAGAACTGCCATTTAAAGCCCCAGTGTTGACAGGATGAGCGGATGGAGAAAGAAAATAGGTTTTCCAGTAGAACACGGCTAAACTGAAATAAATACATGTTTCTTTGGCATACTAAATCTAAGACACAATTTTCATTTAGTGAATCCGGAAATCCAAAATGTATATTCTTAAGCTAGAAATGCTAAATTTAGCATTTTGAGTTGAATAATGGACTTCTTAGGTTCTTCTGTTATCAGACACGGTTATCAGACATGTGTTGACGTCCGTCTGAACATGTCAGGTATAACAGAAGAACCTAAGCAGTCAGTAAATTATACAGACACTAAATAAACCAGTTTTTACTGGTTAAATCAGTGATCCCCAACCTTTTTAATGCCTTTTGACGTCATGCAAAGATTTCCCGGAGCGGTCTTTAAAATGTGGAGGACGATTAATGAAGCAATGCTACGACAAAGGAGGAACAGGGACATGACAAGACGAACTCTGAGCTTTCATTTAACATGTATGCCATTGTACATCGCACAGGTGTCATCATCCTCCAAAGAAGA
The DNA here is from genome assembly GCA_023969325.1 of Oryzias curvinotus. NCBI lineage: Eukaryota > Metazoa > Chordata > Actinopteri > Beloniformes > Adrianichthyidae > Oryzias > Oryzias curvinotus. The sequence continues at coordinate 19,379,711 of CM043721.1, forward strand.
AAGTTTTCCAAAGACGTTTGTTTTTTACTCATTTAGCTAGCTCCTGGGTTTTATTCTAGCGGTAACCGAGAAGAGCGCTTTGGCCTGCAGCAAGAGTGACATAGGCGGATGTGACAGAGAATTGGGCAATTTTTCAAAATAAAACATCTTTCAGATTCCGAAAAAAATAAAACAGAAGTAATGTAAGTTGTTTATTCTTTGTGTGCAGCCCGGTACCCAATGACCCACGGACTGGGGGGTTTGGGGATGTTGTGCTTCCACTCAGACACTGTTAGCTGTTTTCTGTTAACAGAAAGCTCATTCCCAGAGTCTAAAAGGCTGCTGTCACAAACAGGCAGCAGACTGCCGGCCTCACCGCCTGAACGGACCTCACACTGTGCAGCAGTTTGTCCCCCCCCCCTGAGTATGACAGGCGCTCTGCCTTCGTCAAGAGCAAACAGAGGCGACGAGAAGACGGGGGATCGCCGCTCCAGGCAAACTTCCAGTCTTGTTTAATTCAAAGCCCTTGTGAACAAAAGTTGGCTCCGAGTTTGAGGCTCTCACAAACTTCTCCTGGAAGCTTTCATGTCAGACGTGTTGGCCCGGTCGCCCGCTAATGAGACTTTGGGCTCCTCGTTCCTGATCTCACTCTGGGGTCATTGTGGGGAAGATGCTGCGATGCAGGCTGAGCAAATGCTTTTAAAGCCTCACACACTGGAGCCCTCTTCTGATGCGCATACATATTCAGCGTACAGCGCCCTCTCTTTTATTTATGTGTCTTTGAACAAAAAAGGCATAAATAGAATGACTCTTCTCAGATCCTGGTGGGGGTTTTCACTTGTTTCTCTTGTTTATTGGGGTGGGATGGTGAAACGGCGCAGCAGCAATGAAAGATCTGCATGCAACACAGGCTGGGGGAGGAGGAGGAGAATCCTGCGAGATGCAAACTATAAATGTTTGAATGGATTCAGAGGGGTAACATGTTGTGGAGCTCCATGAATCTGCGCCATGACTGCAGGAGAGGGAGGAGGTGTGACACAGAAGCCGAATGCCTGTCGGTGCACGAGAAAGTCTTTACACCCTCTTCATCAGGCGCGTTTTTATACATAGTACTAACTGCAAAATCACACAAAGATGATGAATGAAACCAAATGAGTTTTTAATCTATTTAATTTCAGAGGAGAGCTGTTAAACCTTTAGCGTTTTCACAGATCATAAATGAACGCAGTATGTTTTCTTAGCTCAGTTTCACAGGTTCCAGTCAAACTTAATTAAAACCAGATTTGTTGAGTCATCAGGTCCCTTTAATAAAATCTTTAATTGAAAGTAAAAAGCCGTCATTATGCCGTCTAAAGTAATTCAAGAAAAGCTCAGAACTAAAGTCACCAACTAGAGATTTTTCTGACGTTTGGGTCTGCTGAGAACCTCCATGAGATCTCCTCAGTGAACAGAGGAGAACCCTCACAGGAACAGGCAGACGGCTGGATCCAAATGCAGCCAGTTTATTAGCTCAGCCAAAAGTCCACAAAGATAAATCAGGGTCAGGCAGACAGGAGTCGGCATGAGATCATCAGAGGACAGACAGGGCAGTCGAGATCCAGGCGAGGGTCGCTGCAGGCAAACAGGGTCAGGAGACAGAAGATCAGATCCAGACCTAACACTCTATAAAGAAGGCAGAGTGGCACAAACTATACTTTACACTAAGTGAGGCTCAGTGTCTAAGTGTGCTGTGCTTGATTTTGCGAATGAGAGTCAGGTGGGGTTGCTGGGAGATGAAGTCCATTTAGAACTCTGGAGACGGTGGCCAGAGGGGGAGACAGAGCTCTGACTTCTGACAACAGGGGTCATCCAGGAGGTCATGAAGGAAGACCCAGGTCTGATCTTCTGTTTGTGTTTAAATTCAGTAACTACAGCCTTCAGTTTGGTTACACTTGATTGGTTTAGACCAGGGGGGTCCAAATCCAGGCCTCAAGGGCCAGCAACCTGCTGGTTTTCCAGAAACCCTGCCTCATCTGCTGTTGATTGCCTGGATCAGGTGTGTTTAGCCAATAAGGAGTTTCAAAGGCAGGTTGATTGGAAAACATATAGGACACCAGCACTTGAGGCCTGGAATTGGACACCCCTGGTTTAGATGGTAAAAACCTGTTTTAAAAAGGAGAAATCTTGAAAGTGTGATTGAAAGATTTAATAGTGAGGCGGGAATGCATATAAACTAAGTTCAATTAATTTAAAGCTAGGAATTTGTGATTGGCTGTGAGGAAACTGAGCTCTTTAGTTATTGGCTCAGAGGGAAGACTGATTGATAAGTGACGAGTCAGCAAACCCAGAATACCTGGAGATGAGGTAGATCTTCCTTATTGAAATTCCGCTAAAGCTTCACTTGATGGCACACAAAGATGACATGAATTCTCACAAAAGACCACCTGAAAAAGGGAATATTTGGGGCTTTTGGACTCCATAGAACCAAAGGGAGACACCCTGAAAAAGGAGGCTGTGAACAGAGAGGAACCTCCCCAAGAGCAACCAATTAAAAGGAGTCCAAGAAGACAAGACAGACTCTTCCTGGAGATCATGAAAGAAGCAGAAGAAGATGGAAAGAAGGTCAGACCTCACTGGACTCAGTTCAGGTCAGAGGTCACGATCCAACAGCCAGAAAGAGACGTTTAGACAAACATGGGTCTGAGTTTAAGGAAATAGACACTGCTGTGGAACATCTGGACGATCCACTAAACTTCTGGACTGATGTTCTGATGAGAATCAAGAAGAACTTTCTGGAAGGAGAACGTCCACAAAAATTTGGACTCAAACCGGAAAACATCTGAGCAACAGTCTGTCCATCATTCCTGACCTTAAGCTGAGGTTTTGAGCGGCAGAGCAACGATCCAAACGCACCAGAAGGTTCACTCCTGAGTCAGTTCAAATGTATAAAGAACGTTTTGTTCAGGGTCTGGACCTAAATGTGAATTAGATTCTGTAAGCATAACATTCTAAGGTGAAAGAATTGAAACTCAAAGCGTGCTCTGAACACGAGCTGCTGTCCTGGACGGGCGGCGAGCTTTGATCAACCGTGGTCGCAGCTTCCACTCCCATCCCCGCAAGGCACCTAATTAGGGATGGGCTGCGTGGCCGCTCGCTGAGATGAATGACGAGCTTCCACTTCAACCTGCATCTGCATGAGCTTTGAAGCCGGCCGCGCGATGAAGCCGCAGCAGCAGAGGTGTGTCATCAGCTGCTCTTCACGCCGCTGGTGGCTCTGTGGCCTGCAGCTAATGGCTGCAACGTCTGATGGCATCCGCCACAAAAACACACAAACAGACACCATAAGCGAGCTAACCCGACGCACCGCGCAGGAGAAATTACCGGCTGTTGCAGCAGCAGCAAGGACGAGCCATTTGTGACACGCTGTGCCATTCATTTCCAGTCATTTCTCATCATTAGCGCGCTTTTCATCCGATCGCTGAGTCATTATGCGAGCCGGAGAGGAACCACAAAAGCAGAGGAAGCACACAGTTGGCCAGAGTTGATATTAGAGGACGTTTAGGCAAAGAGGTTTTCCTTCAACTGATTTCCAGCCACTTACTGAAGCCTCAGCGCGCTCCCAGAACCCATCACGGCTCTGACACAAACAACCCGCAGGAAATCTGAGGCCTTTAATGAGGAGTAATAGCTAACGTGTGTGGAAGAGCCTCTTTACCTGACGGCTGCATGTTATTTGCTGCTGAATCACCTGCTCCAGACTAAATAAAGGTGAGAAATCCTGACATTTTCCTCCCTGTTGACGCTTCAGTCGCTGGCATGTGGTGTCTTTGAGAAATGTCACAGCAAGCGGTGGTGGTGGCGGCGGTGGCGGCAACAGCTGAGCTGCCTGACACCACACGCCAGCTCTCACCGCCATGGCGCGTTGACAGTACTTTTCATAGCATATCAGGTTGTGATGGAGGAGAAACGTGACATTGACCTCGCTCAAGAGGAAGACACAAGAAAAAAAAATCACAGGAAAGTTGTTGGGCTTTTTTTTTTTCCCAGCAGCAGCGTACAAACTCTCAAAGAGAGGTGATGTCAGCGAGGGGATCCGGCCTGGGGGAGGAAACGGGTTTCAAGCATCGATCACATGCAGAGGAACCAGAGCCGTGGTGACAAACTGTCAGGGTGTGGGGGAGTTTCAGGTCAACAGAGGCGTAGGACTTGTCTGACACAATAATGTACCCACACGACACCGCCGGGCCGGACGGCCTCCAGCCAACGACCCCCCCACTTTAAGGCAGGAACATGGCAGCTGATAAATCTGAACATGGCAGCAGAAGAAACGCACAGATGCAGGGAAAAATATTATAGAATCATCGACGCGTTGTTTTATTCTTTAAAAAATAAAAAAGTGAAATACCTGTATTATTTCCTTAATTTTTAGATCAGTTTTGAACCCAGGCAGCTGTGGTGCAGCGGTAGGGTGGTCAACCCCTGACCGGAATATTGCCGATTCAATTCCCGCCATGTGTTTAAGTGTCCTTGGGCAAGACACTGAACCCCACTTTGCCTCTGGTGGAAGGTTGGCGTGAATGTAAAGCGCTTTGGGCCTTCAAGCAGCATAGAAAGCACTATACAAGTACACGCCCTTTACCCTCAGACACGTCGCAGGCAACACCAAAGTAATAACGCACCCTTTTTGACCCCCCATAACTCTTCAACCGTTTATGCGATCGACGTGAATCTGCCAATTCCCACGTGGAGATAAGTGGCTGTTCATTTGGACTTTGCACCGACATGCAACGCATTCCTAACGTAAAGTGTTGCAGTGTTGAAGAGCTACGATTGCCAAAAGAATGTCAACGCTGCCGCTGAAGCTCCAGGGTTAAAGGTTAACTAACCCTACATGACTGTTTTTCATAGTTTCTTTTTTTTTAAATGAATCTTTCTCTAAATGCAAAACTGAAGAAATGTTATTTTCTAACATTAATGAAAACCAAAGGAACGCCAGCCCCTATTGTCGCTCCTGGTCTTCTACTTAGGGAGACTTCTACTGCTGTCATTTGTCCAGATGCCATGAAAACAAGAAGCCAGAGGCAGGAATTTATACCAAAGTGATCAGAACAGCTTTCTCAGCATTTACCTGTCTGTTTCATTCATGTTCAGGGGTCAAATTCTCTTTTGTTCCATTTGGAGGAAGTCAAAATAAAATCGTCAGTTTCGACGTGACCAAATTTTTGGTCTAACTTCTTATTTTGCATGAAAGCTTGTCTTCGGTAGAGAGTTTAGACACACAGGAGGGATAAAGTTGACGGCTTCATCCTTGCCGTTCTTCTGCTCATCTGTCTGCATCTCCTTCATCCTCAGGTAGCGTGTCCATCCGTCTCGGCATGGCGGCAGACAGTAAACTCATTGAGGTGTTTGTCCAACGATGGGAAGACTCGACCTTTCCATGCGACCCACGCAGCAGCATATCAAGCCCTAAATGTATCTGCTGTTCACGACCTCGGCTTCACCTTTGAAATTTTCCAGATTCTAACGTGTGAGCGTGTGTGTGGAGGCGGAGCTTCATCCTGAAGGTAGTTTCTTCTGCTGCTGTGTTTGATAAAGAAAAATCACAGTTTGAACGTCTAGATCCCCACGTACGGAGCAAAATGGGAAAACTTTACGTTTGATTTAAAATTGAATTTTATTTGCAACTTTTTGTGCAAAGAGATTTTAGTTGTATAAATATTTTACAGTAAACTATAACATCTATTAAAAAAATAGCAGAAAAACACCTAAAAATGACAAACCTTTAATCATTTTTGAGAAACTGAACTCTTCTATGCAAAGATACATTAAAACTGCAGACATGAGTCTCTTCAGACATGAAGCAAACACATATTTAACGTTTTTTTTTGCAGTAATGTAAAACTGAACATGAAAACGGATGATTTCTGGTTTTAAAAAATTAGGCTGCTAATTATATGAGAGCAGAAGAGTTTAGAATGACAGTGGAAGTGACTCCATGAAGAGAGACTCATCTGGAGACTTCCTCTCTGTGGACTCTCAGCGACTGCGAGATTTGAATGTTTCATTCATCAGCAGCTAAATTGGGACTTAATTCCTCTTTGCTGCTTTGTTGTCTCCGCTCTGCGTGGAGCTCCACAGCTGCTCCGAGACAAAGACGTCGTCGTTCCTCCTGCGCTCTGGAAACAGAGATGTCAGGCTGCATTCATCTGCGGGCCTCTAGGAGAGCACCTGCCTCCAAAAGCAGCGAGGGAGGGTTTTTAGTCTAAATCTGGACCGTTTTCTCTGAAAGCATCACTGAAACAGAAACTCCTGCTCAAACGGTTCAGATTCCTGCTTCAAAATGAAGCTGTGACGGTAAGATAAGAACAGTAGACGCGGTGGTTTCATGTACAAAAGATCGGAACTGTGTACATGGGCCCAGAAAATCTTTATCTGATTATAACAAACGTTTGCATACGCCACACTTTTGAGACGTGCAGAACTCTCCAAAATACCGGACACGACCGTAGAAGAAGAAGAAATATTGAGTTCTGTTGTAAACAAACCTGCAGCATAGAGATGATCTTCTAAATGTGCTTTTATTATTGTTATGATTATTATGAAGCGCCTGTTCGTTCATAATGTATTTTTAAATCCGTGTGGCCAGTGCTTTTTTTGTGGCTGAACGGAGCCGGAAGAAGGGTTAGGATTAGGCTAACACGTGCTAACAACAACATAAATCCATGCGGTCAATGCCGCAATCTGACTAAACATGTGGGAACAACATGAGCCTGTATCTTGTCTGGACATGATGGGAAACATGAATTCACGTGTTTGTTTGCACGGTTTCTAAGTGCTGCACAGTATTTCTGCATGCAATGGGCGCCTCCGTTAGCTCACACGCCGTCTCAAAGCCGCTCCTCTGCTCGGAGACACGGTCCTCCTGAGTTCGGCAGCTCGCTCCCGCACAGCGGCGGGACGGACTGCACAATCAACATAACCCACCTATCTCCATCGGAAAGAAATATTCCAAGTATACCGAACGGCGTGTTTACATGACCCATTTTTCTTTCAAGATTCAAGATTCAAGAACAACTTTATTAATCCCTGAAGGGAAATTTAGTTGCAGTAGCAGCACTAAGGAAATAGGGGGGATAAAGACAAACACAAACACAGACACAAAATATACAGGGAAGGAGAGAGGAAAAAATTGAATAAAATAATAACTGTACGGTCTGTAACCCTAGAATTCTCATGTACGTACAAGCTGCCAGATGAGTTGTGGAGTCTAATGGCTGATGGCAGGAATGACTTCCTGTAAAGTTCTCTGGCACAGCGGGGGTGTACGTGTCTGCCGCTGAAACTGCTTCTCAGATTGTCCACCTCCCTGAAGAGGGGGTGGGAGGGATTGTCCATGATGGTCCCCAGTTTAGCCAGTATTCTGTCCCCCACTACCTCTTCCAGATTGGCAGGCTTGAAGCCAATGACAGACCCTGCCAATCAGGCGTTTACTCTGATTACTTTTGTCCGTGTAAACGCAGCTACTGAAGAGCAGAATTTTCTGTCAAATTAAGGGTAGCTCATTTGAGACTCCCGCAGAAATGGAGAACAGTTTTCTCTGACTTCCAACTTGTTGATTTCAAAACAGCACAAGCTGTAGCGCCTCAGAGGAGAGGAGCATCGTCTCTCTCTGTTCATGAATGCATCAGAATTATCTCACTGTTTGAAGTTTTCTGGAGATCAAATTTCATCAAGCGTCTTCGTCGCACGTCAGAAGTGACTCTTCAGGAGGAAACACAATCCTCCTTGAACATCTGAGAGCGGCGCACATGGACTCTGGAGACCACAGGCTGATCCTGTTTAATGACTGTGGACGGGAGAGGCTGAAGTCTTCTGCTGCTCCTCAGGGAGGACTGAAGCTCCCAGAGAGCAGGAAAACAGACTCAGCCGTCTCCATGGATACGCCTCCAGTGTTGGATGATGGATGCTGGCAGAAAAATGTTACGACTGTGGAGCAGAGGCTTTCAAAAGGCCTTCGGTGTCAGATTAGGTCCCATGATGCTCTAGACCACAACCATCTGGCCTCGTCTGATCAGAGGAAGGTCTCAGCTTTTCGTGGTTCTTCTCTCAGATGATCCAACTTTACAGCAAAAAAAGTACTTTTATTTTATTTCTGCGGACAGATCGGTCATCGTGGAATGGCCATGTGATTGACAGGTGACCGTCCAGACGACTGCTGTGCAAAACGCTTCATAAGGAACACAAATGACAACAAAAACGCACAAAACGTATGGAAAAATGATCACAAACATCAATGGAAGGACCAGAGCTAAAGGGTTTTTTTAGCAATAAAAATTCAAAAACATAAAATTAAATCATCATTTTAGCCAAATATTAAGAGGAAAAGAAAGTAGATTAGCTAATACAAAGATTTATAAAACAAGGAAAGGAAAACCTACGAACACTAATTAGCACTAATATTTACTGGTCTTTTGTTTAAGTCACATGAACCTGGATGGGTTCTGTGGGCTTTTGGGGTGACCGGGTCCCTGGAGGGTCATATAGAGAAGTGGCAGCATCCTAAAGATCCAGCTCAGTGGCCTTGTGGGAGAGTGTCCGCCCTGTGACTGGAAGGTCTTGAGTTCAAATCCAGGCAGAATCGTACCAAAGACTCTGAAAATTGGACCCATTGGTGTGGACACAGAGTTCACTGGAGAACAAATGTCACACAGCTAGGCACTAAGGTCACCTCATCACATGCACAGGTGTGCACGTGCTTGTAGGATGTCCAAACCAACAACTCTGGCTAATTTCTTCAATGTCAGTCTGCACGTATGACCTGAACAGCAATAACAGGATCTTTGTGCAGACTGCATGACTTAGGGGGGTAAAAAAAAATATAAATCTGTACAACATGCCTGTGCCTCACATACGTGTTGCATAACTGTTCACTATGTCCTGTAGTAGAAAAAATAGGAAAAAAACATGCATTAACAATTTCTATGTATGGGTTGAAGGAGCGGTTATTGGTGGATATTTCGTCACCTGTACAGGTTTGACCATTTTTAACCTACAGACAGCCCGGATCCACCTGTAAGGACAGTTGTGACTAAGGACTTACGTTTTTCTACAGTACATAAAGCTTTTCTGTAAAGCAGACCTGCATCTGAGGATCCGGGGGCTCTGAGGGGGAAAGACGCTCCGGTAAACAGCTGAAGAGAATGATGTGAAATGAAATAACAGCTTGAGAGAGAGCCTGTCAAATCTTCATTGCCCCCCCCCCCAAATAAAAAGAGAATGTCACGCTTTAGTCACGATAAATCTCTGCTCCTGAAGTTGGCGCAGAGCTGAAGGGGACGGCCCTGCAGCACAGCTGCTCTGGTTCCACGCCGACATGCTCCGTTTCATCGCTGAGGACTAATTCATTAACTTCAGCCTCGCCGCGTGAAGCGCTGATGTTTGTCTGACACACAAGCAGGAGGAGAACACTTATTAGCTTTCACAAAAATAAGAGACGAGGGGGACCGCGTGGAGATGAACTCCAGCATCGTGCTGTTTGCGCGGCAGAGACGGCGCCGTCATCTCAGTGATTGATGGTCGATAAAAGAGGCGAGATGAAGAGATCTTGTCCTTTCAAGTACGATCTGCTAAAGCTAAAGGAGGACATTTGTCAGAGGCTGCTGCAGACTAGACTGTCATCTCAACTGAACCTGGGAGACCCGGCATTGTGCTGCTGACCCCCAACATGTAGGGTCCCCAGAATGACGGGGAAGGACCCTAAACGTTCAGGGTGTGTTTTCATGCAGTAAGACTGAAGCTGTCCACGTACAAAACGCACAGCCACTAAACCCACAGTGCAAGTTCAATCAGGTCAAACTTTGACCAATCAGGGACTCCTCTTTGAACATGGAAGTGTCAACCGCTTGAAAGAGAAATCAAGAACTGCGGTTTGTGTCCGGCCAGAATTCTAAGACACCAAGTGTTCCATGTATCGGAATAGAGCTGTGAAAGAAAAAGTCTTCACCAGACGTACACCATGTGTGATTCATAGGGTGGTGGACATGCGCTAGTAAACTGAAGAAAAGGAAGAAGCCCCCCCCCCGCTGGTCCTGTGTGAACGCCACAGGCTAAACACACGTTCAATAACATCACAAGCCCCGTGAGCTGGAGTGTCTCTAAATTATTATTCCAGGAAGGAAAAATGACACAAAATGGGGCAAAATAATCCAGAAATTAGAAACAAAACCACCTTAAAAGCTGAGCAAACAGATGAGAGCTGAAAGCCTCTTATTTTACTCTTACAACAGGGATTAGGAATCTTCTGACACACGAGGAGTATATTTGAATAAACCCCTTTTGGAATGTAGACTTAACTTTATTTTTGTTAATTATATTTGTAGCAGTTTTATGTTGGAACGGACGGAAAAGAAGAGAAGGGAAGAAGAGAGGGATGTTGGGGGGAGGGTAGGAGGCTGATTATAGAGGGGGGGCATCATAAAACAAGAAGTAGCATTTTTGTCTTTTTTTTTAAAGACCCACCCAGATGAAAATGTTGTTGTGGCATTTTTCTGATGATGAAGGACATATATAAAGAAAATTAAGCTCAAAATTACATTTCAGATTGTTTCTTTATTCAAAATCTTTGTGAATCAGGAGCAGATGAAAAACATGCAGTTTAAAAATTATTTGTGATGTAGAAATTCCTCAGTGGGGGGCCACAAGCTCCCCACTCTGCTCCATTCTGATGCATTCACTGTCAGACAAATAGATCCATGAACGCCTTTGTTTTTCTCCTCTGAGCTGGAATCTGGATCTAAGCTCTACAGCTGGATAGCTGCCATATTGATCGACATTTTTGTTGCATTAGTGATGTTAGGTTGGGGGTGTGAAGGGCTATATGGGAAGTAGGGGTGGGTGAATTTCTCATAAACTCCTATCACTCTGCAGAATTAATGTCCCAGAAAACTACACAGATTTTTGGATTTTGGCTAAAAACAGCATCATCATCATTAAATGACCACTGGAAACGCTTTGAAAATAGCTTAGAAGATGATCAGAGTGGAAGTTAAAACATTAAATATGTGTTAAGTGTTTTATATCCACTTTTTGATTCATACAAATCCTAACTTGAGTAAATAAATGTTAGTTTTCTCAAACGTTTTGATCAAAAATCTACGGCTGCCTGTTTGACAGACTACAGCCTGAAGAGAGAAAAAGCGACAGAAAGCTAAACTCATACAGTTGTCAGCCTGCAGATCTGCTGTCGGCTCGCTCAGCCGTCTGTCCCATGCGGTTCTTTAAAAAAAACATTCTGGTGTTATTCAGCTAACCAGAACTGAGCTTCGTCAAATTAGCGAGGAAGAGGAAAGCACGCTTGACCAACTTTCCCTGGAGAAACCCGAACAGACTGGATAAACGTATTGATCCCTGGGAGGAGGAGGAGGAGGAGGAGGAGGAGGTTCACTAAGGGAACGACAGAATACTTTAAATGTTCATGTTGTCGTTTGTAACTCTGTGTGATCAAATGTTCATGAGGAAACTTTAGCTCCAAACAGAGGAGGTTCGTAGCAGGAAGTGCTCTCTTTCAGGTGGGTTCCCTGCAGGATTCTGAGCCGGCCTGGTCTGACTGGCCTCCACAGCGTCTCGCCCTCAGGCTCCACTGCTAGCAGTGTCATGGGAGCGGCGTCTCCATTTCCAGATGCAGCTCTGACCATGATCAAAAGAAACGGTTGATTAGTCTTTGTTAACACGCATTTAGACTAAAACATGAACAGCAAACACATTTTCCCCTCCCAGCACGACTTTAAAGTTGATCTCCTGGAGTTTTCCTTCTTTGTAACTCTTTGAGAACAACTGTGGAGAAACTTCAGCACATTTTCAAAACATTTACAAGAAAAAAAAAATAGGCACTGATTTGGTTTGCAGAGTGTGTTTCTGTATTATTTATTTTAAATCAGGAACCTAGACTTTGCTCATCTTTGGACTTGAATAGCTGCTTCTTAAAGGTCAAATTCTGTTTATCAATTAAAATATTGCAAAAAAGAAAATTCTCCACAAACACAGATTACACTTTTACAGATGAAAGTATTATTGGAGAGAAATTATCACCATGTTTTGATTCACAAGTAGGACTTCTTGTGTTGTATTAAACACAAAAGTCTTACGTACTAAATAACGAAGCATCAATGAATGAGTTTAGTCAGGTTTTCACAGTGGTCCTGATGTCCAGAAGCAGCAACAGCTGGGAGCAGCAGGCAGGAAGTGCACCTGCCGCCCCGGAACTTCCATAGACGTTAGCCCTTTCACAATAAGGGCGTGGGCCAGGTTTTCAGCACTTGGGCGGATTGCACACGGGGTTACATTCTCATATTAAGAAAACAACATGAGTTATTTTCATAGAAAAAGAAAAAAGGGAAGTTTCTGATCAAACGTTTTCTGAACACAAGACAAAAACATCAACATAGACTCTATGGACTAATGTATTTAGATGATGGAAAAAAGGATTGAAGTACATTTAAAGGATTATAAAATCAATGATTAGAAAACAGATTAATGAACGGAGACGATTAACATGAAGTTCATTAAAGCAGATTTATATCTTAAGAAGAAATGAATGAAATCTGTCAACATTCATGCGGGTTTTCTTTTTTCAGTTTTATTTTTGCTGGTTTTTAAAATAGAGTTTTGATTTTATTCTGTTTAATCAAAGATAAATGTATTTAGGTTTGACAGAATCCCTTTGGATAAAACCAACATCTGGAGCAGATTATGATTATAACAAATAATATGCCAGCAATTAGTTTGAATGTAAACGTTTTCTCCATAGATTATCCTCGTAGGTACTTTAATAACTTTTTCCTCCCTGCAGACCCATCTGCTGCCCGTTTTCCTAACGAAAACCCTCAGAAGAAGGTTTCTCATGCAAATTACCTTGTAGTTTGTCAAACTGGAGGAGAGGTGATTAAATCTTTGCTCTATTATGCGTCTGAAGCTCACGATGCAGATCTGTAAACAAGACACGCCGCCCTCATTATTCACCAACGACCTTTACCGGAGCATTGTTCCTTCATTTAAATGCAGGTGTGACAGCCGGGCCTTTTTTAGTGGGGGTGGCGGTGACATTTCAGGTTTCGTCACTGTAGACCCCCCCAAGAAAAAGAAGCAAGTACATTATTTTAAACCCATTTTATAGGAGAAAGTGTGTATAACAATTTCAGCAGGAAATCACTCAAGGCCGCATGTTTCAGAGAAATGAAATACTATCAGGAGATGCCAAAAAAAAGAAAAGAAAACAAACACATCGAACAGAATGAGACGACACATGACACTCTGTTTTTTAAGGTTACTTGTTTCGTCAAAAGCAATGTTGTCTTTATTTCATTATTTCTATCCCACCAACTAGCTTTGTTCCACTCCAGCAACACCCATTAATTAAACCACCACGGATGGATTTATTCTGTTATTGGATTCTTTCTGCCACTGCGCATCCGAAAAGCATCAGCGTCCCCCTGCTCTACATGCGCTGGGACTGCACAACATGATGATAATCCCCAACAAAAGACAGGAAAATTGGACTTGGATGCGTTTCCCTTTCTCCCTGTGGACTGTGTTCCCGGAAACACAAGATAGACGGCAATATGATCTTCAGTGTGCATGCCAATGAGATGGCAATGTGGAATTACTCAGTCAGCTGAATGGTCAAGCTAGTTCACAAACGTGGAAACTGGTGGAGTAGAAGCGCAGGGGAAAGCCCGGGGATCTGCATCGCTTGTGTCGCATGAATGATGAGAGTTGCTTAGAAAATTACTACGTTAATTAACTGCAAATTGCCTCCTTTTGTCTTCTCCCATTCAAACGACTGGCTTGGCCCACTGTGGGCTGACTTCAGTGTGTTTCTGAATTCATTTAAGTGGTAATTTGTGGGCCTCAGAAGAATGGCTGTAATCTTTGTGGCTCTGAGCTGTGGAAGAACTGTGAAGGAATGAGATTTCCTGGAAAGGAACAAGACCTTCTGTTTGGGAACAAGACCTTTTGCGAAGGAACAAGACCTTCTGTGAAGAATGAGACCTTCTGTAAAGCAATGACGCCTTCTGTAAAGCAATGACGCCTTCTGTGAAGGAAGGAGGAACTTCTGTGAAGGAAGGAGGAACTTCTGTGAAGGAAGGAGGAACTTCTGTGAAGGAACAGGACTTTCTGGGAATGAACAAGACCTTCTGTGAAGAATGAGACCTTCTGTGACTTTCGTCCACCTCCGTTTAGACGCACAGAAAATGTGCTGCTTGACACTGAAGTGTTTGACCATAAACCTGCAGCCCTCGCCACATAAGAACTCAGAAGAGTTCTCAGTTACTCAGAAGAACAGGCCGTTGAATCTGTTCCGGTTGCTTGCAGTTGAAGTGCCAAAGGGTCGAGGAGCCACCCGTGGAATTTGAGAACGAATGCCACATTTGGCCCCCGGTCTGGACTTTGGACATGCCTGTTCTAATAAAACTTCTTGGATTTAACTATAAAAATAGTTTAAAAAATTAAGGTTTTGGGTTGCAAGACGGCATAACAGTTAGTGCTCTCACCACCCAATGAGAACACCATGGTACAAATCCCGCCTGGGACTTTACTGTGTGGAGTTTGCAAGTTCTCCTCGTGCATGTGTGGGTTTTCTCCGGGGACTCCGGCTTTTCCCCACAGTCCAAAGACATGCTTCAGAGGTTCATTTAGGATTCTAAATTGTACCTAGGTGTGAATGTGAGCATGGCCCCGCCCACAGACTGGCAACCTGTTCAGGGTGTACCCTGCCTGCTGGGATAGGCTCAGAAAGGTATATAGCGGGTTCTGAAGATGAACGGATGGAATAAAAGTCTTGAATGCAGAGTTTAAATGCAGTTTTACTATAAAGTTGTTTTTTACAGTGGAATAAATTGTGCTTCCTGGCTAGGTTTTTGCTTGCTGTGAGACAATTTCACTTTCAAGTCACTTTCCAAAAAACTTTTGCAATACTTCACGGTAAGGATTGCATACAAACATCAGGAAGTATTTGTATCTCTTGTGTGAGTAAGACTTTAAAAAAGGCTTCCCAGACAGTTTTATAGCTTTTAACCTTTTTACCCACAGAACCTTTTCCTTCATCTTTGTTCTGAAGAATTTAAAGTCTATTTGGGCTGTTTTTGCTGCATCTTCTTGGGGAAAGAAGAGTCTTTGAAGCTGCTGCTGTGCCCCTCTCACCGTTTTGCCCCTGACATTTATTTTTCCATTGTGAATTTAGCACCTCAAAGGTCTCTAATGTCCATAAAGCCCTCCAGTGACTCCTCAAAACGATGCACAATGCCAGCTGGTAGATTCAAAAGATGCTGCAACAAGACAGGCTTGACAGCGAAGAGGAGAAGGCTC
Source organism: Oryzias curvinotus (assembly GCA_023969325.1). NCBI lineage: Eukaryota > Metazoa > Chordata > Actinopteri > Beloniformes > Adrianichthyidae > Oryzias > Oryzias curvinotus. The sequence continues at coordinate 19,395,032 of CM043721.1, forward strand.
TCCAAGCATCCACTCGTGTCAGCACTTGTGTTTGTCTTCTTTTGCTGTGCAGAGTAGAGGCAGCGGCATTCACTCGGTAAGTGGAAAGCTTCTATTTACATTGTCACGGGCACAGTCATGCCCCGCACGTATCTCTCTGATTCAGGCGGCTCAGACACTAACATACATCAGTTCACGTGTGAGGCGCCCGCTACGCTGCCTTACAGGCACAATCCCATTTCAGGCTCAGTGCTTTATCACCTTGACGACCTGTAATTTATCGCACTTCGATGCCAGCTGCTTTGGCACGAACAAACTGGTTCACAGTCTTTGTGTGGGTTTCTCCACCTGCTTTCCAACAAACTGAGACGCTGCTACAACGCTAGCCTTTTTCTGTAATGTCAAAAGCTTGAACATTAAAGGCTTTCAGACGTTCCTTTGAGGGGAACAGGCAGGCAGGGGCTTAAAACGACGCTACGAGCAGCTTAAAGAGGGAAGATCGATCAAGTTACTGCCCTGTGCCAAGCACCCCCCACCCCCTGTCACCGGTACCTTTCGCAAACAAACAGTCCCTCCACCCACCAGCACTCGTGACTCAAGGACTGACTGATGCTGGAATCAGCCATTAGCAAAGAGATGCAAGAAGCGTCTCAGTGGCAAATCAATGGACTCTTGCTCATTGTGTTTGGCTGCCAAACACACTCGAGCCAAGCTTTCCAAGAGAACCAAAATCAAAGAAAGCAGGCAGGCCTGGAGCTTTCTGGAAGGGCTGCAACACAGGCAACGTGTGAGATAATGAATGTTACCCCATTCACATCCCAAAAACAACTGAAGTGGAGCAATAAAAACCTATGAGTGTGTGGTCTGTTTGCCTTTGATTCGAAACTCATCAGATTTTCTACCTTCCATTCGTGTCGTGGTCTTAACCACACCAACATCCTCCAGTGACTCAGTCGCACTGTTCCCATTTGTGACGGTGTCTGTGGCACAAAAACAACTGCAGTTCCAGCGGTCAACCCCTTTCCTGTGAAAGATTTCAAGACAAATGAAAGGAGAAAGGATCAACCCCGTCTGTGCATGGACAACCCACTGTCTGTCCCCCTGGCGTTCCAAACAGGAAGTAACCTCTGGCACCAAGAAGCCAAAACCCCATAGACTTCTATAGAGAAATAACCAGCTGTTACTCAGTCATTCTATTGGTCAGAAGAACCGTTCTGGATTTGGTACCTCTTTGTTTAACATGTTCTTTATAATCCTTATTTTTTGAATGTTACTTTTTCTGTAGTTCGAGTTATTAAAGTTGTAAACTGACCCATCAGATGCCTCAAGAAAAGTAGGTGGAGCCTGATGGCCCCCGCGTCCAACATTCAAAGCGTTAGATTGGCCAGAGTGGTTGCCATAGAAACGTTGACAGAAACTGACTTGGACCAATTATTGGTTACTGACGTCATCAGGCTCCAATGTGGCGCCGCCCAAATTGCATAGCAATAGCAACTGAATTGACTTTATTTGGTTGGAGTGAGCCATTTTCTTTGGGTGACGTCACACTCATGAATTGCCATATTTTTAAATGGGAAATCGTTGAAACTAACGCATTGTGCTCTGTATTTGCCACTCCAGTGAGCGTCGCTGTACGCTAGTTTTTTGCAGAGATTCATGGGTAATTTCTGGGGCACTGGAACCTGGACACCCCGACAAAATGGCAAATAAAGTTCAGAGTAGTGATGGAATTCAGACAAAGCCTATAAATAAATGGTATCGCCTCCGTTCAGCCTGTGGGCTGATCATGGCTCCTTTGATTTTTTAATATTTAAAAATACAATCAGAAAAAGTCTTGTTTTTGCATATTTTAATCCATCAAACTATCAAAATCCATAAAAAAAACAAACAAACTGGATTTCAAATAATATTATGGATGATAAACTGGAGCTAAATGTTTGTGACAGAGGCAGCCCAGCGAGTACAAACCCTGACAGACATTTTTACAGCACTTTAACAGCTAAACGGACTCTGCTTCTGAAACATTTTCCTCTGCGTTTCCTAAATCAGGGCTGAGCTGAAAGGCATCAGAAGTTTACTGCCTCCCTCTTGCAGCAGCAGTTCAGACCATCTGTCAGAAAACCACAAACATTTATTCTTTAAAATGACCAACCACCAATTATTCTTCTCAATTTAAGAGAAACTGAACTGACACTGATTTGCCAAACATAGAAGCGTAAAAGGAAAACGTAGAAAAGCCTCTTCAACAGTCTGCGCAGAGGGAAAACGCTTTTCAAGGATGAGAGATTTGATGTTTGGAAACCAGCAGCCGCTTCCTTCATGCAGAAAAAAATGACCTGTCGTGACGGCTGCCATCCCTGGACGCCCCCCCCCCCCCCCCCCCTCCTCTTCCTCAGCCTCTCATCCTTCTCTCCTGGCGCCTCACCGCATCGCTGTCATCCTCGGCTTCATTCATCTGCTCATCTCTTTGATGGGACTCAGCTTTGCATTTTAAATCAATGAAAGAACAAATCTGTTGCACAAATGCAAACGCGTGTTTGTGAGAGGAAGATGTAAAGAAAAAAAAAAACATTTTCTGTAAGATACGGATAAATACTGCTGTAATCTTTAAGTTCAGTGATTTCCTGAAGGAGGAAGAGTGTCTTTACTTTGTGCCAGTGACGCCTCTTGCTAAACATTTTTATCTTTGTTTGTCCCCAAAAGGGTAGAGGTGATAACTCGTTTTGAGGGGAAAACAGCCTCCGCGTCGCAGACCAGAAGACGGCGGTGAGAATATATTGACACGTCCCTCCTGCTTTCACCCTAATACGTTCAGAGGGAATGGGGTGTTATTGTACTGTGCAAAAACACGGCTCCTCCCCTCTGCGTGCTCCCTGCCGCTCCTCATCGCTTCCCAACGCATTCGCTCGTCTGCAAAGACAAATGAAAGCGTCAATGATCCACCCCGCTTCTGCCGCCGCTGGCAGCGCGACTATGTCACGATTACCCCAAACAGTCAAAGCCTGTAGACTCCAGCATCGCCATAACCTTGAAGGACCTTCACTGGCTCAGAGAGGGGAGTCAAGAGGGCCTCTGTGTCATGACTGTGCAAACAGCACCCCCTGTTGATCACCTTTGGAAGTGTTCAAATCCTGTCTGAGAACTCAAATCTGCTGGGAATCTATTATCTGCTGAGCAGAAGATCATTGGAACAACCGTCTAGAGTCCGAATCAGCTTTGATTTTCACATTAAGAGCCCAGAGAGTTTGTAATCCTGATTTATTTTCCTTTTCAATGAATTTATAACAGAAAAAGAATCCTTTTAGCCGAGAATCCTGCAGAGACCTTTCAGTAACTAAATCTACAAATATGATCTCATGAAGACCACGTGGGGGATTAGAGCTAAGCATGGTGAATGTAAAGAAAAATATCTGAATTCAATCCATTTGAAAGTGTGATTTGATATGACAAATATTTACTGACACCAAACAAACATTGACAGTTAAGTCAAATGTTAATTAAACTTTTTATAAATGTCTTTTTTTTGTTCTATTTTTACTTTCATCACTTTTTAAAAAACGTTACTTTATAATGATGCTGCATTTCCAAGACCAGCGGTGGCTCTGTGTGTAGTTCCCTCTTGTTTGGCGGATTTTAATCTAGAAGAAGAGAAGGTTATTTTAACAAACTGGAGCCTTGTTATTATTTTTAAAAACATTTTTAATGGTCAGAACAACGTGCCATTAAAAATGTTTGTTTATTTCAGTCCCACAGTGACCGAAAGGCTGAAAATGATTTCTCTGATGATGATAAGTCTTGCTTTTTTGCTATGAGGCAGCCCCATACCATCATACTGCCTCTGCCCAAAGATGTGACCCTGCAGCATTCTGGACGTAGATTTTGATTTTAGACTCCAGGGCACCTGCTGCTGCTGGAAGCGTTTAGAGAAGTGTGAGTATTTTTCAGGTGTCGTCCTGCAAACCTTAGGATTTGTAGAGGTTGCCATCCTGGGGTTCATCTCCATCTTTGGCTCCTTTCTGTGTAAAATTTGGCTTTCAGTTTGTGGATGAGCTACAGCTCAGCTCAAAAGAAGAGCAACACAGACCGACCACTGCAGCAGGCGTACTCTCACAGGCAATCAAACAAGAGCCAACAACAAAATAAGAGACAGCTAAAGACTTTTGGCTTTTTCTCTGAGAGTATATCCTCAATTCTGCTGTTCAATTCAAAGGGGATTTTTTATTTGGCTAGATGTAAAACGACTTCTTAAAGACACAATGCACTAAAATCAAATTTCCTTCTTTTTGTGTGACAGTTTGGATTTTTGCAATGTAGAATCAAACGTTATTTATTATAAATAAAAATAAATATATTTCTATACAAAGATATGTCAAACATATTTAGGATAAAAAATTATGAATTGACTAGATTTTGCATAGGTAGAGATTTTTGATGGGATGTTTGTAAAACACTGCTTTTTTCTTCTTAGGATTTAAAAGTCCTTAGTATTCTCACTGCCTCAGAACCGGAAGTGTCTGTGAGCTGTCAAGACAAATTCTGTTCAGACTTTTATTTTGAAGTGCAGTAGCCTCATCCACCACTTCCGTGTCTCCTCGTTTGCTGCATGAGTGTTTCTGGCTGCAGGTTTCAGATAAATCATCATGTCTATAGAGGTGGAATCTGCAGAGTGAGTATTTTGTTTAAAATGTACTAATGTGTTAAATTATTATTGGCATATTTTAGCGGATAATTCTATATCTACTAACAGTATCGTAGCTTAGGCCTAATTCATCCTGACTAAAGTGAACTGGCGTTAGCCCCGTGAAGTACCGTAAATAAATGTGGACCCTTTAAACACTTTTTTTTGTTCTATAAAGGCGCCAGTAAGGCACAGACTGTCCTTACATGTTCGTTACTTATCATTGCTACTTTAGGGCAACAGGAATAACTACTTCCCGATTAAATAAAAGTACATTTGACGTAAGCTAACGGTGCTAATGCTAACTTTGATGCTAATGGGAGCGTCGGCACAACACACGGACCGAGGATGAAGATGACGTTTAATTCAGGCTCTATCCAGGAAAAAAATGTATAATTTCATTTTTATTTAAAATGAAACTGAGAAAAACGTCTTCTGTTTGCTTAAACTATTCAGACTATGGACGGTCGGGCTAAAATTTTTGTTTCGTTCATGTTTTATGGAGTTTAAGCTGATCTGATGTCACTGGACTGACAAGAAACATGAACTTTTATTCTTTATTTTTTTATACATTAGCTAAAAATGTTAAAAATCAAAAGTTACCAAACTTTTATTTGTGTAAATCTGAGTGTTTCATTCATTAGATTTCTTCTTTCTGCTGCAGTTATAGTAAAATTGTCTAAATACTTTGTATTATTGTCGTACGACAACTAAGTTTTAGAGCCACTATAAAAAATAAACATGAACAAATGTATAACAATAAACTCCAACTTTCCTGAGAATAAATTATAAGAAAAAAGTTTCATGAAATTAGTAGAGAAAAGTCCTAAATTTACAGTATGTGGCGTAAAATTCTTAGAAAGTTTAAATCGAACAAGATAACAGTGGTGTAAAATGATCAGGAAAAAGTTGACATTTTATTAGAATAATGTCGTAAAACATATGAGAAATATGTCAAATTGTTTGAGAATAGTTGTTAAATTGTGAGAAATCACACTGCTGCATAATTTCAATGAATCTGCTTTACTCTTTTTATTATTATTAATAAAAATCTTTTATTAACTTGAAATTACAACTTTTTCATGAAGAAGCCTGACTTTGTCCTCAGCAACGTACAGCTGGTTAAATCATAGACTTACAATTATATTCTCATAAAGTTTTTTCCCCTCACATTTCTGACCATTGCCTTTTTTTTTTTTTGCTTACTGTTGTTTATTTTTTTATTCTTGTGTTTTTATTTTCGTGGCACCGCAGCAAATTCCTAGTCTGTGAAACTGCTGTGTTCACTGACACTGGCAATAAAAACTACTTGAATATTTTTATAACTTTATCCTCATAAATTTAGTTTTTTTTTTTTTTTTTAATGGTGGCCCCCAATACTCAACAAATCGTAGCTCTAATAGTGACGTTTTTGTACTGCTCAAATATATAGACATATTTTGTAAAAGCTGCTCCTCATGGCGTTTTTAGCAGTAAAGGTTTGACCCGTAGGTGATGCGTCATTGAACAGGCAGGTTTCTGACGTCAGCAACTGCTTTCTTGTTTCTGGATGTTTGGATGTGACTGAACAGCCGCTGTGTCCGTTTGTCTCTTCCCCAGCGTGATCCGTCTGATCATGCAGTACTTGAAGGAGAACAATCTGCACCGGACCCTCGCCTCCCTGCAGGAGGAGACCACGGTGTCTCTGAACACGGTGGACAGCATCGAGAGTTTTGTAGCGGACATCAACAGCGGACACTGGGATACCGTCCTACAGGCCATCCAGTCCCTCAAGCTGCCAGATAAAACCCTGATCGACCTTTATGAGCAGGTGAGCTTGGTGCCTGTGGAGTTCTTTTTCCTGCTGGATATCGTCCTGCTTTCTAAAGGAGCACTAAGACAGAACCAAACATCCACTTCATGAAACCTGCTTTTGTGCAGGTGTGTTCGGACTCACCTGGTCTCCTCTCACATCTCCTCACGCTTCTTCCTCAGGTCGTGTTGGAGCTGATAGAGCTGAGAGAGCTGGGCGCGGCGCGTTCCCTCCTCAGGCAGACGGACCCCATGATCATGCTGAAGCAGACCCAACCAGAGAGATACATCCACCTGGAGAACCTGCTGGCCCGCTCCTACTTTGATCCCAGAGAGGTGAGGCTGCGAGTGCGTTCATGTTTGTCCGTAACGCGGGACTGATTGGACCGTCCGCTCTGTGCAGGCGTATCCTGACGGCAGCAGTAAGGAGAAGCGCCGGGCGGCCATCGCTCAGGCGTTGGCCGGAGAAGTGAGCGTGGTGCCTCCTTCCCGTCTCATGGCTCTGCTGGGACAGGTGAGCAACCTGAAAAGCAATGGTTTTCACCCACTTCCTGAAAAGACTTCAACTGTTTACACACAGCAAAAATACCCCAGGAAACTGGGAGTTCCTTTGGTGCTGCTATATTTGAAGGACTCTTGGAATTTGTCAAATCGTGTGCTAAATGACAAACCTGTAGGCATTTGCTCTTTCTAGAAAAATTATAGTTTTATTTAAATCTATTGGATAAGAAAACCTTTCTAAATCTCCGTGGAGAAAGTAACTGCTCCCCGACACACAATTTAGTGCATTTGAATCCCTTTTCCGCTGTTAGTCTAGATCTTTATGACAGATATAAATTAGCCCCACACCATCACACTGCCACCACCGTGTCTGACTGATGCTTTAAAGTTCTTTTCTGGGGTATAGCCCATCATTCACACCTATTGGGTTTGTTTTTTGTGTCCTCAGTTTATCTGTTCTGGTGTCTCCTTTATTTTCCATCTGCTTCTGTCCCGCAGCCGTCCTGAACTGAAGGACAACACTGTTTTCCCAATTCCAGTTTCTTTGAGCCAAAATATTCCCCCTGCCACAAAAACTCTACAAAATTTGGACACATCAGATGTGTCCAAATTCCTTCACTACTAACTATATAGTCTCTGCGAAGAACCAGTGTTCATTGATGCTCACTAGATCGGGTGAATATAGACCACAATTTGAATTTGAAAATTTGTTTTAAAAAAAAAAGAAGGTATTTAAATGTATTTTTTTTAAGAAACCATCAATGTTTTCATCTTCAGCAGACAGTGGATTTATAAATAGTGGTTTAAAACAATTAGATTTTAACTTTAAGAAATGGATGATGTCATATATGTCGTTTGAAGTAGTGGGCATGGTGTCTGGATTGCTTTTAAAACTCAGGGCTCTACATAGTGCTGCGCTATATAGTTTTTTAGTAGTTGGGGGTCAGGGAGGAAATTCGGACACAGCTATCCGGAACTTGGTGAAAAAATTTTTGGGCATATTGAAGGTCCCCCGTCCCTGAAAAAAAAAAAATAATAATAATAATATAAAAAAAGAAATGGGACCAAAACCTGTTATGGGGCTCAAAAAATAAAATTTAAAAGTCTACTAACAAAACGAAAACACACGTGCTTGGTGGCCATTTTGTGGCGTAAAATTTCGGGGGAAAAAACTTTTGTTGGAGCGACTACAACCACAGCGGAGGTTTCGTTGACCTTTAACCTCAGGAAGGAGCTGCCATCTTGAATTTTCTGGGGGTAAAAAAATTTTTTATACCAGCTACAAATTTAAACTCCCCTGAAGACTCTATGGTCTCCTAACTCCTCAAGCATCAATTGTGGGGGGAAAATTTAGCTTTTTAGGTTTTGAGCGGCGTTGGCGTGGCAACCTCGCAAAAGTGACGTTTCCCTGTTATGAAACAGTAGCCGCGTTTCCATGGGCAAAAGTAATCGGAAAGAACGCCTGATCGGAAGGAAAATGCGTCATGTAAACGCGCCGTACGGAATACTCTGCCCCGGTCAGACTCGTTCAGATCAAAATTTCTTTCCGATGGAGATAGGTGGGTTATACCGATCCTTTATCCGATCGTTGGTCATGTAAACGGTTCATTCCAATCGTGTGTCACTTCTGCTCTGGTTTACGTCACGCATAGACGGTGTTTCTCTGAGAGAAAGCTTTGGAGCTCAAACAGGACCGACCAGCTGCTCTGCGGACGCCCTGTGAAAAGCGCCGCTCCGCTCTCGCCCCGCTGGCTCTTTGCCTCTCTTACACCCCTCACGAAGGGGCTGCGGGGCAGGAGCGCTTCGTGCCCCCCGACGCTCACTCGGTCCACTGGCACCCGAGTGAGCAGAGCAGCCGGATTAATAACTTTGTGTTTGGGGGGGGGGTGCTTGGTTACGTGTGCGTTTTGTTGTGTTATATGTGTGAGAATTCAGACTGCGAGCCGTCCCGCCGCTCTGGGTTAGCGGCTGCAGGACTCAGGAGGAACCACGTCCGAGCAGAGCTTGGACCGCCAGCTCACAGCTTTGGGGCGGTGTGTGAACTTTTCAGAGCAGAAATAAATGTGGCTCAGTCCTTAGAAACTGTTCAAACAATCATGTGGATTTGTGTCTCCAGACAAAATAAAGGCTGATGTTATTCCCAGACATTTACGTGCAGCCAAGATGCAGATTGCAGCGTTTCTCACACGGTCCTGGATTTTGTGTCCATCAGGCTAATGTTGTTAGCCCGTGTTTATAGCCTGTCCTAACCCTTCCAGCTCCGTTCTCCCACAATAAAAGCCCTGACACACGGATTAAATAAAACGATGAGCAAACAGGTGCTTCATAATATTCATAACATTAATAAAAGCACGTTTGGAAGATCGTCTCGTATATTACCGAGCTGCTGCATAACATAAATGTATGTGGCAGCGGTTTGTTTACAACGGGACGCATCTCCTCTTCCAGGATTTTTTACCACTACTGCGCATTCCCAAAGGATTCATTCCTACCGAAGGTGAGACCCATGGGAACGATTGTTCTAATCAGAAAAAGGTTTTCTGTTTCCATCTGCACGGTTGAATTTTAAGCCGACCATTGATCCCATCAAGATATTTTGCCCATGTAACCGTGGCTAGTGTGAAACAAGATATGAACATATCAAGAATGTGGGCGTGGTCAACAACAACCTCAGTTGCCAAAGAAATCTAAAACTTTACTTTTGCTGATTCTTCCAAAAATTACATCTGTCCCCCCCCCCCAGTGACCCAAACATGAAGTGGTTGCTACGGCCAAACAACCCTGCTCATGGCTTTAGTTACAAGTCTAGAATTGAACCCAGGAGAAGTGATGTTTAACCCAAAACACGTTGGAGGTTAGTTGGCTTAACTGGCGTTTGTCGTCCTTCAGTCTCTGAAGTGGCAGCAGCATCAGGGGCTCCTTCCTCCTGGAATGACCATCGACTTGTTCAGAGGAAAGGCTGCCGTCAAAGACGTGGAGGAGGAGCGTTTTCCCACTCAGCTCTGCCGCCACATCAAGGTACCCGCGCCGCATCCGTGTTCCGGCCGGCCAAACGGCCGCAATACACCTTGGTGTCGGCGCTCTAACCGTGTCCTTTGGAACGCAGTTTGGACAGAAGTCTCACGTGGAGTGTGGTCGGTTCTCCCCCGACGGTCAGTATCTGGTCACCGGGTCCGTGGACGGGTTCATCGAAGTCTGGAACTTCACCACCGGAAAGATCAGAAAGGTAGAAGAGGATCCTGCTGCCGAGCAGAGATTTCTCTCCCTGACGAACCTCACTGCACGTCGTGTTTCTGTCGCTCAGGACCTGAAGTATCAGGCTCAGGATAACTTCATGATGATGGACGACGCCGTGCTGTGCATGGGCTTCAGCCGGGACACTGAGATGTTGGCCACCGGCGCTCAGGACGGGAAGATTAAGGTGGTTTGTTTTCCTCAGTGTTCTGTCTGTCCTGCAGCTCTAAAGCGGCACAAACCCGCAAACCAGTTTCAACAACATTAAACTGTTGTTTTTGCTCTCATTCCTTCTGTTTTTCTTCCGAAAAAGACAGATTTTCTGTCACTCTTTAAAAAAAAAAAACCTTTTCCCACTTTTTGGAAACGGGTTTGGTTGAGATGATAAACCTGACAGACGTGGAAGAAACCTGGAAAAATACAGAAAAGAGAAAAATGAAGGAAGGATTAAAGGGAAGAAAGAAAGTAAATAAAATGTAACCATATAAAGATAGATTTAAAAAAATGAAAGCATAAAGTTCCTGAATGTCAAAGAAGCATCAGTTTTGTCTAAACATGTAGTTTAAGGTTTGTTGTCACTCAGAATCACCTGGACCGTGGCATAAAAAATGTAAACACTGGAGCTAAAGCTGCGGCAGGAAAGGGTTAAAAGCAGTTTGCTGTTGTCAGTTGGGCTTCTTAAAAAACGGTTTGGATTGGAAGTTTTATTTTTTCATACTCCCTCTTTGTTTTTGAAGTTTTTGGCTTTTATGATCACAACTTCTAGAAAAAACTGAATTAATGAAAAAATAAAACAAAAGCTTTTATACATTTTCCAATGTATTTAACTCTTAATCAACAAAAGTTTGGAAGTTTTTTATCATCATTTCTGAAAAATGGAGTAAATTTTTGAAGACTTGTGTGAAGTTCAGCGTCATGTTCTTGTTTCTGACCCCCCCCCCACGTCTTTGAACGCACCACGAACCTGCAGGTGTGGAAGATCCAGAGTGGCCAGTGCCTGCGCAGGTTTGAGCGCGCTCACAGCAAAGGCGTGACCTGCGTGAGTTTCTGTAAGGACAGCAGCCAGCTGCTGAGCGCCTCCTTCGACCAGACCATCAGGTGAGCGCCGCTTGTCGCCGTCACTTGTTCGAGCCACGCCCCCGAATGACCCCCCCCCCCCCCCCCCCCCCCTTGCTGCTCGTTTTCCTGCAGGATCCACGGGCTGAAGTCGGGTAAAACTCTGAAGGAGTTTCGGGGTCACACGTCCTTCGTCAACGAGGCCACCTTCACGCCGACGGACATCACGTCATCAGCGCCTCGTCTGACGGCACGGTGAAGGTGAGAGGACGGCGGCGCTCCCGCCGGCGCCTTTTGCGGCTCTGTCTCACATCTCTTCTCCCCCCCACCCCCTCGGTGGCGTCAGCTGTGGAACGTGAAGACCACCGAGTGCAGCAGCACCTTCAAACCTCTGGGCACGTCCGCCGGCACCGACATCACGGTCAACAACGTCCTCCTGCTGCCCAAGAACCCGGAGCACTTCGTGGTGTGCAACCGCTCCAACACGGTGGTCATCATGAACATGCAGGGACAGGTGAGCGCCGCACGCCACGCCGTCCAGAGCCTTCGCTGAAGCCCGGCTCACGCCTCCTCCTCTCTGCGCAGATCGTGAGGAGCTTCAGCTCCGGAAAGAGGGAGGGCGGAGACTTCGTGTGCTGCACGCTGTCGCCGCGCGGCGAGTGGATCTACTGCGTGGGCGAAGACTTTGTGCTTTACTGCTTCAGCACGGTGACGGGCAAACTGGAGAGAACGCTCACGGTACCGATCCGCCTCAGAAAATGCACACAACCCGGGTCAGGGAAACATTCAGTCAGATATTGATCCCCAAATATGAAAAAACATGATGCTAAATTATACCCAAAGGTTTTAAAAAGAAATGATTGTCTTCCTCTTCCTCAGCTGTGCTTTTTTTTTAGAGAAATAAAAGCACTCTAGCTGCAGCAGTTTGATTTAATTAATCTTCGAGCTTCTCTTTTTATTTTTATTTTTTATTTTTACCAGTTTGCAATGACCTCTAATAATTTACCCACTAAAGCAGTTTTTGTGACTTTGCTTCACATCCTTTTTTTTTGTTAGTGTTATAACACTGATCTGTATAGAGAGGAGAGAAAACTGTGCAAATCCCCCTCAGAATCTAAATCAAGGTCAAAACAATGTAAAAAAATACAAAGTTAAGGAACAGTTTTCGATGCCGCACAGCGCTGATCTGCTCCTCCAGGGGGAGTCAGCAGCTGAGCAGGGGCTGGAAATCAAACACACACAAAGAAGCAGACAAGACCAGGGGTCGTAACAATCCCAGCTATAATCTTTGTAAAGCCTGTAATTCGTCAAAACCTCCGTAGATTTATCACATTCTTCTGGCTCACACAGAAAAACAGCAAGTAGCTGTTACCGTACGAGTTTGGGGCTGAAATGTGTTTGTCTCCAAAAGACGTCAGCATCACAAACGAGGACAGGGGTTTGTTTGTTTGTTTGTTTGTTTGTTTGTGGCTTTAAAGAGAAAGTACGCATTTTCAAACTATTCAATTTGAAGGACTCGTGTGTCATAACTCTTAATATATATATATATATATATTTTTTTTTTTTTAACCGTAAAATGTCAAAGCTAAAAACCATTTTTTAAACCTTGAGGGACAACCTGACTAATGGCGGGTCGGCATCCCTGAAACCAAATTCGCCGGTGCGTCGGTCACCTTCTACGGTTCAAATCCCGACTTTTGAAGGGCGTTTCCACCGACGGAACGAGCCAGCAGCATCACCCTGGCCCTCATTCTGCAGACTCAGCTGCTCTCTGCTCTGCTGTTCTTCCTCCAGGTCCACGAAAAGGATGTGATCGGCATCGCCCACCACCCCCACCAGAACCTGATCGGCACGTACAGCGAGGACGGCCTGCTGAAGCTCTGGAAGCCTTGAAGCCTCGTCCGCGGAGGCGGCCGGACCCCACCCTCAGCAGCTTTTCTGGCTCCCAACTTATCGTTCCGCTGTGTTTTCTGGACTTTCAGGACCAGATCTGCAGGAAAGCACGAGTTTCCCGGCATCAGCAGACCCCGGGGGTCCGTTTTGATTCTCTTATCCGTCAGACTCAGAAAATGTAAACCTAAAAACGTCAGAGAAAGTGTAAGAAGAGGCTCGTCTCAGATGGGAAGTGGTGCGTTCAAGACACATTTTTTTTTTCGCATTTCCACTCTTTTGTAAATACTTTTTAGTTGTTTTTTCAAGAATAGCTGGTTAAACAGCCGATGCTCCGGTCTGTTTGTGCAGAAGCTGGAAGTCTCACCAAAATAAGAGGCTGCTCAAACTGAACTTCTATGATTCCACTTGAGCTTTAAGGGTCACAGTGGAGTTACAAATGTCTCCTGTAACATGTGTCCATTTCACCATTAAAGCTGTTTAACCAGATTGGTTGCTGTGGTGTTGAATTTAATCCTGAAGGACGGAAGTAAGTATTCTGATATTTACCGTTTTTATTTTTCTGCTTTTTGACTTTTGGAGGTTTTCTGGTCGTTTGTGGTTTTTCTGTTGCAGGAGCTTCAGTGACGAAGAGCGCGGGCTGAGTTTCATGTTTGATTAGACTGCAGTTCAGGAGGAAGAGTGTCCAGTCTGACAGGAAGGCAAGGGGGCTGCTCACAAGACTTTCAAAATAAAAGCCTGACATAAGATCCTGTTCAAAGGAAGTCAAATCAAAACAATTATAGCATTTAGTGATCTGCTGTTAAAAGAAACACCTTTGTTTTTAGATGTTAACCTTTAAGTTGATATTTTATCTCTATTATATATATTTATATATATATATATATTGCAAATTGCATTTAATCTGGGGGTTATTTTGATTTAAATTCATAATTTCGTTCTCCTTCAGTGGATTTTGTAGATATAATCGTTCTGGTCGATTTGACTCTAAATTTAGTTGAAATGTTTAAAAAAAAAAAAGAAAAACTGAAATTCCCCAAAGAAAAACATCCTGAAGATTTTGTTTTCCTTTGAGCTTACTTTAGGGAAGAAATAAGTCTTTAGATTTTTGTTTAAATTCTCACCTATAAAACTATAAATTCAGGTAAAAAACAAACACTTTGCATTTTCTTTAGGATGAATTTATGTAATGTTTTGTGGCTTCTGGTAAAATTAAATCCAAATAAAGTTCTCTACAACAAAACAAACATTTGCACCAACCTGCAAAATTTAAGAATAATTTATTCAACGTTTCTTCTGTTTATACAATTAACGTCTTAAGACAATAATGTAACGATTTTTATTTATCTTATTAATTAAATTGTCATGTGAGTAACAGAAGCTGGAAACATCTTTCTAAAATCCATGTCTGATTTGATTTAATTTGCTTTTTTCGTAGCATTCAAAATAATTGAAGACTTAAAAAAAAAGAAAACCTAATGGTAACACTTTATTACAACTTCACTTAATACATGTAGATGCACAAATAATGCATAAAAGTGACTGTTGACACTAATAGTTAATCCTGTATCACCGTAATTAAGGGAGCCTTAATATAAAGTGTTACTAAATGAAGAAAGATGAAGCAATCTCTCAGAATCAGACTTTAGCAGTAATGAGTGTAGTACACACATCACATTAGATTAAATACATAGCGTTATTAATCCAGAAAAGGGTCATTGATTGTTTATTATTTGATATTTCATTGTTCCTTTCTGTCTGCATGTGTGTTTAGAGATTTCATGATCATTGCTCTGGTTATTAAACCAATCTGAACTGTGTGACTCCGCCCACCTGCAGCTGTCTCCATGGCAACAGCAGAGCTGTGTTGAAATGTGTCTTAAATGTTGAGTCCGGAAAGGGGATCTCCTGTCAGATGAACTTTTTTTTTTTTTTTTTCCCCAGCTGGCGGCGTGTGAAAGGAAGCAGTTTGCAGAGTGGCGAGCTTGACGGCGCTGCAGACAGGAGGTCAGGAGGGTCGAACGCTCAGTGAGGAGCTGGTGCAGCAGAGAGTCACTATGGCTGGACTCCTCTGTGCGGCTCTGCTCCTGCTCTCCTCCTGCGGCAGGGTGCAGACTTCCTCTGCTCTCGCCGTGAACTCCAGTCTTTCTCCTGCAGGAGAATCTGAAGCCACAGCGCCTCCAGCCTCGTCAACAACCGAAAGCGGCAAGACTGCTGAGGAGACGCAAGGAGAGGAGGAACTCCTGAGGACACGGGAGGAAGAGGAAGGTCCTCCAGAGTTGGGTCAGTGAAGCTGCTTTAGTTGTTACTGATCTGAAGGTGAAGCTGAAATGTCCACATTTTCCTCAAGCTGGTCTGAAGGTTTGAGCAGTTTTTATTGAGCTGCTGTCAGAGGAGAGGAGTCACAGGCTGAGCTGTGGCTCCCCCCAGGGTCTGGGGGGAGGATGTTTGCCCCCCCCACGTCCTGATCTGATGAAAGCCAGATGTTGATGGGTCACAGCAGAAGAACCAGGAGGAACCAAAAGACAAAAGCTGTAAAAAATAAAAAAGACCCCTTTAAAAAAAACCCGATTTCCAAACATTTACCTGAAAGAAATGTGTTCAGTTTTAAATGAATTATTCATTTTATGAAAGTCTTAAAACTGCAGAGTATATGACTCATGATCTATTTATAATTCAGACTAACAACATTAAGTTACATTTGTGCCCTTTTCTTTTAAATAAGTTAAGTGTCATTTTACAAAATTCAATACCTTAAAGAAATAAGGAAGAGTTCTGTGACGGATGTTCTTCTTTCGATCTAAAAATATTATGTTTTTGTGTTTTATTGCTGTAAATTCCTTTTCTCTTATTTTACTTTAAAAGCACCCACACAGGTGAAAGGCTTTGATATCCTGTTTCTGCAGGTTTTAAACCCACAACCATCAATCTTCATCACCGGCTGCCACAAAACCCAAAACTCTTCATTTGATTATTTATTCCTTTTTATTTCAGAGCAGCTGATTCAACCCGAAAAAAATACAAACTTATTCAAGTTTGGGGTAAAAAATCTCCTAAATATAAAGTCGAGGAGCAAAACCAAAAACATTGAGTTGATTAAATCTGTGATTTCCCCTCCAGATCACAAGTCTTGTTTATTTTCTTTGTTTGAACCGAGTCGTCTGTGATGAGAACAGTGTCCTGCAGTCTGAGCAGCAGAACGTCACGCTCCTCTTGCCTTTTCTTAGCGAGGAGGTCCGCCAGGAGCCTAAAAGTAACACAGAAGCTCCTCACTGTCCAGAAGAAACGCAAAGGCGTCGCCAAGAAGGTTTCAAAGAAAGCAGAAGCTCAGATCAAACCGCCCTCCAGGCCGCCGCCACGTATGTACAAAAAGAAGGATGCAGGATGTCGGCCACGCCGCTGCTTCTCTGGATTTATTCCCTTTAGAAAGTTTGGATTCTTTTCTGGATTAAAGGGAAGTAAATCCACTTCAGGAAGCGGCTAATCTTGAACTGGAGACATCTGCATCTCCCGAGTCTTCACTGTTATGACTGCAGTGTTCTGATGATCTCTAACAGACATCAGGAGGGATGCAGGGTGCAGCTTTTCTTTGACCTGCGTCTCTGAAAAATCCTCCTCTTTTTTCCATCTCTTGGACTTAAACGGTCTGTTCCCGCTAAGATCATTTCAGTTTCCTCATCTGCTCACTGAGATCGACGTTGTGATGAAGAGGAGCTAGAAACAAAGGACAACAGCGACACAAAATGTGCAATCCTTAAGCCTTGAAAGAATTCAAGGATTTGAAGGGCTGCATCTCACTGTTCCGCCCATCTCTGATGTTCACCATGCAGTCCCAACAGTTAACGTTGGAGGATTAAAAAGGGAGAAGCTGCCAAAAAAGTAGTGTCTGCTGTGCCCCCCCCCATACCCACCCAAGTAGAGCCAGATCCGGAACCTGGAGCATTTCTCCACTGCACAGAGAAATTGTGCCGATCCGAACAGAGTTCAGCTCCAACGGGCCTGACCCGACGCCGTCAGTGTGAAACAAACTCTTCAATGACCCTCATCGATCCTCTCTTGATCCGTTTTCAAAGCGTTCCCCGTGGGCTTTCATCTATGTTTATGCCGTTTTTAGCCCAAATCACAAAACCTGTGTCGTTTTCTAGGATGTATTCTAGTTTCTGGAGAGTAACTCCCCCCCCCCCCCCCCCCTTCCCCTCCCCTGTAACGAAGAGCTCGGAGTAGAGAGGTTGAGGACCGGCCAGCGTATTTTCTACGTGACTAATGTGATCTTTTGTCGTCTGCTCCTGATTCACCACAGTTGGGATAAAGAAATCCTCAGAAATGCCGCTGTGGGCTTGTGTTCCTCCTCTAGGAGGGGCTCCGTCTGAAACTCCCCCATGAGGAGCTTTAGAAACACTGAGCTGCTCTGCAGCCTGAACTTTAACCATGAATGAAGCTTTTTATCATCACTATGACCAACATACTCTGAAGTCGCTCTGGTGAAGTTCATCTAGGTGCTGTTATAGCGGGGTTCTCCCCCCGTGGAATGCGGCGTGTTCATCCAGCTGGTTAATATTGCATTAATTACCCCCCCCCCCCCCTTGCGGCCTCCACCTTTTGGACAGCTTTGTTTGGTTGCCAGCTCTCTGGCTCGGCATCAAATGTGTGGTTTGGAAGGAATCCAGAGGCTAGCCGCTCCACACACACACCGTTCCAGCCGAGGAAGGATCCTGCTGGACAGCGAGGCGAGATGGAGAAAGGGTCTTCACACCAACTACCACCTACTTGCAGCATTCCTCCAGGCTTCCTCTGCACCTCGACGTCTAATCAGCAGCAACAGGGAAGAGCCGATGGAGCTGAAGTCAACCTCTTGTTTCCTTTCACCCAAATTTGAGGATCTGTTTGTGTCGGTTTTCCGTCCCATTTTTCAGTTTTGTAACACTTGATCGATTCAGATGATCAAACCATTTAGACGCACACAAATATGACATAAGAACTCACAAAACACGGACTGAAACATTCATGAAGACTATGTTTAGGATGTTTGGATTTCAGAGAACCAAAGGGAGAGAACATACCCAGAAGAAAGAAACTGTGAACAGAGCAGAACCTCCATCTAAAAAGAGTCCAAGAACCCAAGGACTCATCCAGGAGGTCCTGAAAGAAGCTGAAGAAGATGGAAAGAAGGTCAGACCGTCCTGGATTCTAAAATGACCTGTTCAGGTCAGAGGTCATGATCCAACTGTCAGAAAGAGACTTTTGGACAAACTATGGACTAATGTTCTGATGAGACACAAGAGGAACTTTCTAGAAGTACATCCGGACAAGCCAGAGGAACATTCAGTTAGGTGTCAAACATGGTGGTGGGAGTGTGATGGTATGGAGCTGCTTTTCAGCTTTAAGGACCTAAACGACTCGGTTAGATTGATGGATCCGTGAGTTCTGTTCTGTAGCAGAAAATCCTGGAGACTGTTCTGCATCGATTCGTGAGCTTAAGATAAAAAATGTTTAGGTTCCAAGGCAGAACACGACCCAAGAACAGAACCGGGCGCACATCTGGTGAAGATTTTTGAATGTTCTGGTCAAAGTTTGGACCTCATGACCTTCAACAATCGTTCACGCTGAAGTTCCATCAGTGTTCTGAAGCTAAAGCTCACCAAGTCTTCACAAACATCAAATCCAAATTGTTCTCAGGTTGTTTTTGTGTTTTATTAACATGGAGACAACTGTGTTGCAAATAAAACTGAATAGAATTGATGTAAAGTTGTTGATTTGTGTCAGAATGTCCTCCTCTTGGCCTGGAGTCGCTGAGAGTGAAGGACGCTCAGCTGAGGGCTTCGTCCTTCAAGCGCAGAGGTCTCGGCCCTCACCGCGGCCGCCTCAACATCCAGGTAACTCCCCGAGAGGAAAGCAGGAGGATGTCCAATCCCCCTGCAGGCTGTTAGAGGGACGTTTGTTTGTGCTGCAGTCTGGAGTAGAGGACGGAGACATCTATGACGGCGCCTGGTGCGCCCGCCACAGAGACCAGAACCAATGGCTGGAGGTGGACGCTCGGCGCCTGACTCGCTTCACCGGCGTCATCCTGCAGGGACGCAACTCCATCTGGAGGTGGGTGCGGGACAGTTTCATGTGGTGGAGATCTGGAAGCGGGTGATTAGTTTGTGTGTCCTGTTCTCAGCTGGGACGTGGTCCACTCCTACAAGGTCCAGTTCAGCAACGACACTCTGGTCTGGAGGCCGAGCATGAACGGCAGCCAGGAAGCTGTGAGTGAAAAACCACTTCTCGTCTTTTTCTGCCTTCTTTCATTCCAGACGACAGACTGATGAGTCCAGCAGCCTCTCATCGCACTTCATGATCGAAAGAATCTAAAAGAAAGACATGTAGAGGAAGTCAAATATGTCCTCCTGATACAGATTGGTTTCCATGTTAGGAGTCTTTCATTTTATGCTGCTGCTTTAAAACTGAAGGGAAAAGTCTTTAGTTTGACTCCTGTCAATCATTTTATAGGGAGATGCTGGTTATTATAAAACTGTTTATTAAAGGGAAATGATGGTGAGAAATTAACCCGACAACTGCTTTCAACAGCCTTTTTTGATGTATTTGAGTTAAAAAAATAACGTTTATTTTTTAAGGGCTTTGAATTACTGCAACCATATGGACCTAACACGTGTTCAGATATGATAAACAATATTTATAATGATGAACTATATTTTTGAAAATCTTTAAAAAAGATATTTCAGTTGGAGTTCACTGGTTATCATCAAAGCCAAATTTTTAAAACGCCTCTTTATTATTTGTTCTTTTAACAGTCGTACAAAATTGTTTCAACCAATAACTTTTCATCATGTCAGAATTTCAGAATAAATTATGATGATGTCATCAACGTATAGTTTAAATATTGCAATGAAATGACCTGTTATGAGACTTTTACCAGTTATTTTATGGGCTTTTAACACAATCTTTTTTATTTTTGTTGCATTTTAGACCATGTGTTTGCCATTTTTCAATGAGCTAGCTTGACCAAAAATGGTCATTTGAGTCTCTTTTGATTTTCTGTCTTGAGTCACATTGTGAACAGATTTCTCTGACTATACTCATCGACACAGAGATGTGTAACTCAGGCACAGCACGTCTAACGGCTGCTTTATGTGCGCAAGTGCTGTGTTGTCATGTTAGCTTGTTAGTCGTGTGCGTGCATGAATGTAATTTGCAGCTACTGGCATTATAGAGTCTAAGACAAATTTCTCTTGAGACAAAGTATATTCATTTAACTGTAGGACAGAACTTTGCGATATTAGTGATCAATATTGCAATGACGATATAACTTGCAATACATGAATAAATAGCAAAACAACAAAAATTAATAATTTCCATTTCACTGCAACAGTTTAATTTAAATAAGAGTCAAGATAACTTAAATTACACTCCAAATGACCCTCGTCTACATAAGAGGCGAACATCTAACATAAAAGGGCTCCACCCGATTGATCAATGATGTAAAGGAGTCCATCTGATTGGTCAGATGCATAAAGGGATTTATTTGACTTGTTAAATACTTCATTCAAGCTACCATAAGATTGTTTTAGCGCATTTAAGATTACCGTTTTATCACAATTTTTGCCAACTTTATTGCACAGCTTGATATCACGATACCGATATATTGTGCAGACCTTGACAGAAGTATAGTGGGAACGATGTACCGCCCTGTGGAACTCCAACAGTTTTTTTGTCTGTAAATCTTGAAATTCACAAAGAATCCTCCAAATTAGGAAAGTTTTTCTGAGTCATTGACAAAGTTTTGAAAAATGGATTCAAACTGGCCTGATATAACCTCAGAACTGAACACTTGCTCTGTTCTTACAAGGGCAGAATCTGTGAATTTAAACTCATTGGAGTATTTGGACTAACGATGAACACACACTATTTTTAGGAGGCGGAGTCTCATTGCTAATCCCCCTTTTTTTTCACACTTTTAAGTCTTAATGTCTTCGCGCACTCAGCAGTTTTCTTTGAGCTTCAGGTGTATGAAGGAAACCAAGATGCTGAGACTCCTGTCCTGGCCTTGTTCAACACCTCCACGGTTGCACGTTACATCCGGATCAACCCACAAACCTGGTACCAGAACGGGTCAGATGGAGACATCTGCCTCAGAGCGGAAGTCCTGGGTTGTGCCCTTCCTGGTACCGAAAGCGGACAGTTCATTTATATACTTTCATGTAGACATTTGATCCTCCATCACATCTGGATTTCCGTCTCCCAGATCCTAAAGACGTCTGGCAGACGGAACCAACGCTGATGGACGATCAACTGGATTTTAGGCACCATAACTACAAGGAGATGAGGAAGGTAGGAGGCTGTGAACAACTGTGTCCGATTGTGTTCCTAAAATAGGCAACTGTGTGAAACTATATTGAACTGTATACACTCAGAAAACATGACTGTAATGATGCAGACATTTCAGCTCAGATCAAATAAAATGATTATTTAACTAAAGCAATAAACAACATTTTTGACACCAGACTGTTTGTTCCTTTAGCTTTGGTGTAAACGTTTTCTTGTTTAGCAAAGGAGTCGATAGGAAATTTTCATTTCTTTGAAACCGGCCTCTAGTGGTTGTTTGAGCAACTGCAACATTTGAGAGTTGAGAGAGCTTGTTTTGTTTTTTAGCGCCCCCAAATGGGCAGTGTTTGCAGCTGCAGGAATTTTTTGTCCCAGCATGCAGACGTCCTCAGCAGCTTCATTTGTTCTCTCAGCTAGAAAAGCAAAACACATGTAATATAAAAAAACAAAAAAAAAAACAATAAAACACATTTGTTGTGAAAGAAATAAAAGACGCACCTTTTTCCAGCATAAATGTGGTAACGTTATAGAACCACAAGACATCAGCAGCTTGATGTGATGCATAAGTCCATTTTCCAGCAGTAGTTTGTCAGAGTTTGTTGTCGTGTGTCAGCTGATGAAGTCCGTGAACGAGGAGTGTCCTGACATCACCCGGATCTACAGCATCGGGAAGAGCCACGGCGGATTGAAGCTCTACGTCATGGAGATCTCGGACAATCCCGGAAAACACGAACTGGGTGAGTTTTAGGCCAGAAACCTCAACTTCTTAGGTTGATTTTTTTTATTTTTTTTTTTATTTTATCTTCTACATAAAAAATGTATTTGACAAATGAGGGGAATCTGTTGACGTGTGACATAAATGTTGACGTGTGTCCACCTTAAGTATTTGACATTTGCCTTAACTTGAAGGAAAAAAAAAAAAAAACTTGAAAAGATCCAAAAAAAAATCCTGGAAAGCTGTTCATTCTAGAAAATAAAAGACGACGACGTTTTTAAGAATTTTTTAATGAGACAGATGAATGAGACACACATCTCCGTCTCTTTAGATTTTTCATAAAAGACTTTTCTTGCTCCCTATTCAACATACTTGAACCAATCATCACAAACTTCTGCACATTTCCTATTTGGCTCATTTTGCTCCATTATGTTGCTTTTTCGTAAAACACTTGAGGAAATTTAGAGGGGTGTGGTTGTCAACTTTAACATTCTAACCTCACCTAAATTTAAATAGATGACTGATTATTTGTGTTTCTTCGTATCTGTCAACTCCAGCTGTGATTTCTGTCACATTCAGACTGTTGTGGTTCAGCATCAAAGTCTGAATCGGTTTGGCGCTGGCTCACACCTAAACCAGGCCAGCAGTTCAGGAAACCCCGACAGTGAAGGGTGGAGGGTTGGTGGAGGGTTTAGGACAGACGTGTTAGATCCCACAGATCTCTGCTACTATGAGGTCAGAATCGGAACCAGAAACTTGCTTATTGTCATCCAGAGAGAAATCTGTGGACGTTTTTGGATTTGTTGTGTTTTTGATGGATGGATGGATGGATGGATCTTTATTGTCATTGTCATACGTTCGATGACAACAGAAGAACCTTCTGGTCTTTGCAACATTCATACTTTAAAAACAATTTACTACTAAAATAATACATAAAACTACATAAAAATGCCTCATTATGTGTTAAAATGGTTAAAGACCAGAAAATAATAATTAAAAAAAAAATGGTAAAAAATAGAAGAAGAAAAAAATAAATATAAAGAAGAGATCCAGGTTTAATGTTTTTATGGCGGTTGGATAAAGGCAGAGTGGGTCCGTTGACTGTGATTGGTTGAAGATCTCTTCAGTCAGCTGGTCCGCACTCGCCCCGGGACACCATTGGGACCGGCAGCCTTTTATGTTAAGCACTTGGACTTACAACAGTCGGAACAGTGGTACACAAGTAAAGTTTTGATTTGTGCTTCAAGTTTGTCTACTTTTCCAAAAAAAAATAAGAGTGTTCTCTGGCGCCCCCTGCAGGAGAACCAGAGTTCCGGTACGTTGCAGGGATGCACGGGAACGAGGTTCTGGGCCGAGAGCTCCTCCTCAACCTGATGCAGTACATGTGCCGGGAGTACAAGCGCGGTGATCAGCGGGTCGTCCGCCTGGTCCAAGAGACCCGCATCCACCTGCTGCCCTCCATGAACCCCGACGGATACGAGACGGCCTTCAAGAAGGTCCAAGAGCCGCCCGCGTGAGTCCGAGCCTTCCAGGCTCCAGCGGCTGACCCCTTTCTGACCCCCCAGGGCTCCGAGCTGGCGGGCTGGGCGCTGGGCCGCTACAGCCACGAGGGCATCGACATGAACCACAACTTTGCCGACCTGAACTCGGTGATGTGGACCGCCATCGAGCTGGAGACGGACCGCTCCAAACTCATCAACCACTACTTCCCCATTCCGGAGCAGTACACGTCTGAGGACGCCTTCGTACGTCTGCCATCTTCACACTGTTTCTGCAGAGCACAGTCTGCCCCCCCCCCTTTTCTCTCATTTGGGTTTTACAAAATAAAAGCACTAAATAGAAAAAAAAGGTTTTAGCAGTTTTAAAGAAGCAGTCTGTATTTTTTTTAATCTGCTTTGTTCCATAAAAGATTCATTCCTGGTTCATCAGGATGATTCATTTCACAATAAAAGCCTGAACTGTGACCTCAGGTGGCGTCTGAGACACGAGCCGTCATCAGCTGGATGCAGGACATCCCATTCGTGCTCGGCGCCAACCTCCACGGTGGAGAGGTGGTGGTCACTTACCCGTTCGACATGACCCGCGACTGGGCACCCCGCGAGCACACGCCCACCCCCGACGAAAGCTTCTTCCGCTGGCTGGCCGCGGCGTACGCCAGCACCAACCAGGTCCGTGTCCGCCCAGCGCTCGGGTCCACAGACAGGAACAGGTCTGTGAAGGTTCTCATCCGTTCCCTCCAGGTGATGTCCGACCCGGACCGGCGACCGTGCCACAACAGGGACTTCCTGAGAAACAACAACATCATCAACGGAGCGGCGTGGCACAACGTACCAGGAAGTAAGAAGGGAACCCTCAGAAAAGTAACAAAGCTTTTCCCGACTTCTTTTTGTTTTTCACCATTTCTGCTTTTAAAAAAAACGTCCTCCTGATTATTCATGTTCGTCATCCCACAGAAACGAGAAGTTACTTTCAACACTTTTTGACAAACGTTTGTTTGATTCCATCTTTTTGCTGTCAGACGTGTCTTTAGATTTGCTTTGGACTCCCAGCGACCAGACTGTTTTCACGATTCTTCTTTCTTTGAGCCAAATATGACCCCCCCCCCCTCCTCATCCTCAGAAATTCACCAAGATTTGCCCACTGCTAGTACCCAGTGAAGATGAAGGGTGAGGGTGGGTCAAAAGGGGGGGGGAAGCGCCTGAAGCCACTTTTTTTAATAGTTTAACACTTGATTTGATTAGATTTTTTTCGTCTAACCTTTGCTCCACCAAGCGGTCAGTTATAGCACAAAACTTGTTAGTTGCATAAAAAATGTTTTCCTCTGATTCCTGGGATCCTAAAGAAACGTTTTGCAAAGCGGACTGCCCATCTCCCCGAATAGATTTTTCGCAATTTACGATTTTTCGTAAATTTTGGCTCCTAAATCCTCACGACCTAACAAACATCTCCTCAGGCATGAATGACTTCAGCTACCTGCACACCAACTGCTTCGAGATCACCGTGGAGTTGTCCTGCGACAAATTCCCGCACGCCAGCGAGCTCCCCCTGGAGTGGCGGAACAACAGGGAGTCTCTGCTGGTCTTCATGGAGCAGGTCCGGTTCTGCCGATTCCCGCCTCGGCGAGCGAGCGCGGCGTTCCCCGGTTTGTGACGCTCCCTGGTTTCAGGTCCACCGCGGCATCAAAGGCGTGATCCGGGACCGAGAGAGCGGGGAGGGGGTCGCAGGCGCCGTCATCAAAGTGGAGGAAATAGATCATCACATCAGATCAGGTGGTGTGTCCTTTACATGAAAGGGAGCAAAGCATGCTGGGAAAGACATCTCCTTTAAGAAACAAAAAAAGCCAGTTAATGCAGGTGTTTCTGGTGAATCCAACACTTTTAATGACTTCAGAAACTGCTTGTACATTTTCATTTCATGCTGATCATCGATAAAAACTTGTTTTTTTTTCTTGGTTATAAACATTTGTCGCCAAAACCTTTATAATAATTCACAGAGAGTCTCTGCATTCAAACATTTTTTCTTATTTCTGTAGATGGTTTTTGCTCTGATGCCGGTTTGAACGCGTTTGCCGCTCTCACCGCAGTGGCTGATGGGGATTTCTGGCGGCTCCTGAATCCGGGCGAGTACCAGCTGACGGTCACCGCGGAGGGGTACCTGCCGTCCTCCCGCACCTGCTGGGTCAGGTACGACCACCACCCCACCGTCTGTGACTTCCACCTCACCAGGATCCCAAAGCGGAGGCTGAAGGACGTCCCGCCTAAGGGGCGGGGGCTCTCCAAGGACCCGCAGCTCCGGCTGCGGCAGCTGCGCCTGCGGAAACTGCGCAGCAGCACCAAGGCCATCAACCGGAGGAGAGCTGCGGCTGCTGCCAGGCGACGGGGGGTCCGGTGAGGGGAGGGGGGGCGGCAGAGCATGACTCGGCATCCAGAGGACGACGAGTCACGGAGAGAGCAGCTTCAACAGGTTGGAGATTAATAACAAAAAGACTCACCAGAAAAAACCCGACTGCTTTCATTTCAATCTTCATCGTTTATCCGAACAACAGAAAAACACTAAAGCAGAAAACATCGTCCACAAACGTAATAAAGTTATTTAGTAACAGGTTTTTGTAGTTTTACTAAATGCTTTCTGCTCTTTAGACTATATTTTTCCCGGTTTGCTCTGCAGAAACGTGACAGACTGAGAACAAATTCTGGACCCGTATTCAAAACAAAACTTTATTACATTTTTAGAATTCCTCCTTACAGTTTAGAAAAAGAAGTCTAGTCAGTTTAGAACAACCAGCTTCCACTTGACTCCACTTCTCATCTTCGGAGCTGCAGGAACTTCAGGATCTGCAGAAACAGAGGAAACGTTTTTACCTGCAGCAGCTCTGGGATTAAAACCTGTCGTTGCCGTTTGTCACCTGTCGGTGCGGCTGATGGTTTCTGCTGCTGGAAGGAGGCCGTGATGCTGTTTGCAGTGGAGTTCGGCCCGGTTACCTGAGGAGTGGGAGTGCAGGCGTGTGATTGGCTGCGTGAACCCTTTGAAGGGAGCCGGGCCGTGGCTCGGTGAGAGGGAGCTCTGCTTACCGGGGCTTGGCTGGTCTGCACGCCCTCGGGCCAGACCTCCGGAACCGCCGCCTCCATCGTCTGCAGAGCTTCGCTGAAAGCCAGCTGCAGCTTCTGGGCCTGTTTGTCAAAGTGGAACAGAACCAGCGCCTTCAGCAGGCAGTGGACCTCCTCTGAGGAGCAAAAGAGACGCAAAAATGAACCCGGTTTTACAGAACAAAATAATAAATTCCTCTGAGTGCTGAAACACAGACGAAAAGTATTAAATAGGAATAATTTCCAAAGAAAATCCTAACAGGAAGAAGCAAAAAACGAGTTTTCTTTGAGTTTTTGGCTCTTTTATGATCATTTATTATCTGATTGAGCTTCTGAGGAGCTAAAATGTTTTGTATTTGAAGCTGAATTTATCTTAAACACCAAGAAACAGTGAAAAAATTCAATTCTTGGATGATTTATCCCCTTGTGGACAGCCGTGGTCAGACCGGAGCGGAGCACGCCGCTGGTTGGCGGTTTACCCCTCATCTTGTCCACGGTGGTGATGATCTCGCTCAGGGCGTACATCAACGCTCTGTCCTCCGTCGGGCTTCCTTCCTTCAGACTCAGCTTCTTCCTCTCTGCTTTGCGGCGGTTCTTCGATGACCTCCTGCGGGGGGCGGGCACACGAATGACGAAACCATCGACCGAAGGGGAACTTTTGCTTTTCTCGTGATCCTTACGAAGAAATGCGGGAGTTGCTCTGCGAGTATTTGGAGGCCGTCATCACGCTGCTGGCTTCAGAGTACAGCTCCGCCTCTGGACAGTCCGGACCGTCTTCATCTGATGAAGAAGGCAGAAAATTAGTCTCGATTAAAAAAAAAAAAAAGATTTTCCATTCATACGGATTCATTAAATCCATTTTCTTTTAAAGTAAATCCTGTTATTTCCGTCGTTTTAATGTTATAAATAAAATTCAATTGTCATTTTGAAACAATATTGTTTTTCAGACCCCCCCCACAACAAAGAAAAAGGTTATGAATGAAACCTGAACTCATTTCCAGCCTTTGAAGTTGCAGCAAATCAGTTCACAGCTAAAACAGAAAACGGGGTAACGAGGACACCTGGTGGTGAAAAACTAAAAACCAAAAGAAAGTCAGAAAAGTTCTTCTGGACTTTGACTCATGAGTTTGAAGCAGGGCGGTAGATTCTTTTGGGTTTGGAAACAAAGACGAGTCGGATTAACTTTGACAGAAAGCTGGAATGAGCTGACACGGCTGTTTGTCATGTGAATCACACG
Organism: Oryzias curvinotus; assembly: GCA_023969325.1. NCBI lineage: Eukaryota > Metazoa > Chordata > Actinopteri > Beloniformes > Adrianichthyidae > Oryzias > Oryzias curvinotus. Next base: position 19,423,021 of record CM043721.1, read on the forward strand.
ACATCTACGTGATGAAGGATTGCATTTCCCCAGGAAACGTGTCTTGTGTTTGAATCCCAGACGCCTGGATTTTGACCTTCTGTGGACGATTGTACATCGTTTCGTGTTGGCATGGAGCTGTGCGGCAGCGTGAAGCCAACGCCTCACCGAGCATCTCCAGCCTGGCCTTCTCCTTCTGCTCGCGGACGACGGCCAGCCGGCTCCTGTGGCGCGCGAACGTCGCCGTCTGAGTCTCCAGAAACGCCGTCTGACTGCTGAACGCTGAAACACAAGCGGCGCTCTTCATTCCAACCCTTGCTGCGTGCGTGGTCATGTGACCCCGCGGTCTCACCTTCCAGCAGCGCCGGCTTCAGGTTGGTTTCGGTGATGTCCTGCCTGTTGTGCACGTGAACCTGAGAGAATCGCTCGTCAGACGTCTTTGGTCAAACGTTCGCCCCTAAAAGCTTGGAGAAAGTACCAACCAGCCTGAGCGCCTCCTCCCACGCCGCCCCGGTGATCAGAGCCAAGATGGCCTCCTCGCAGTCCTGTCAGACAGAATCGATCAGAGCGGGCCGAACAACAGAGCGGGAACGGGAGTCAGAAGGCGGGCTCACTTTGGCGTACTGGTCCAGCAGGACGGCAGCCTCAGAGTAGCGCCTCTGTTCAGTCAGCTTCTCTGCGGGGACAAACCACAAACCGTCGGCTCATTGTCCCGGTAACGGTCGGCCTGACCTCCCGTTGCCGTGGTTACCTGCCAGGTCCCTGGCCAGCAGAGCCAGCTGGTCGGGCGGCAGCGGCATCTCCTGGGCCACGCAGATGGCGTTTCTCCAGCTGGAGCTGCTGGTGAACGCCTGCAGGGCTCTGACCAGCTCCCCACATCGCCACAGCAACAGGCCGGCCTGCTCCGCCTGCTGCTGCTCCACCAGGTACTCGGCGTACGCACCGGTCAGGGCCTGCGGGTCAAGAGGCGAGCGTCACCGCGGTTCAGGCGCTGCGAGCTCCGGCAGAGCGGCCGTCCGTACCTGATGCTGAGGACTGTGAGCGGCGAACAGACGCAGAGCTTCACCGTAGAGCCGCTGCTCCGTCACCAGCTGCAGGACTTCAGGGAAGTGCTGGTCTCCTGGGGGCAGCAGAAACCCGCTTACACTCGCCGTTCAGGCGCCGTCGTCCTCACGTTCACCAATGAAATGACTGACCGCACTTGCTGAGGTGAAGCAAGGCCTTCCTGTAGCGCTTCAGGTGTCGGTCGATGGTGTAGCGCTGGTAGTCGGGCTCCAGGCTCTTCAGTTTGTTCAGGAACGGGAGGTACTCTTTAGGGTCCTGCAGGAATCCGGAGGAGAATCTGATCAACCTGAGCTCCTCCCATTTTTTTTTACTTCCAGAAACAGTGATGGAGGAGCGGCTCTGCCTCCTCACCTTCTGAGATTTCTCTGCCACCATGAGAACCAGATCGAAGTCGTACGTTCCCAGAGAGTGTTCGTACAGATCGTTGACGTTGACGAGGAAGAGGAGGTACTTCAAGGCTTCCTCTGCACCGACGGCGCCCGGAGCTCCGGGGGGGTTCACTGCAAACACACAATCCGTGGTGAGGCGCCCCGGTAAACCCAGAGGAGACATCCACACAGATGGGTCTGCTGCTGCGCTTGCCCCCCACCTCGCAGCTCGTGGACCTTCTGCAGAGCGACCTCCAGCTCGGGGACGCTCTTCTTCACGTGAGCGGTCAGAATGGACAGACAGAACCTGGACAGAAGAGGAAGGCGGTGGTTCTGAGCTGCGTCACACAGAAACCAGGCCGAAGCAGGAAAGTCACAGACTTGTGTGGATCCATGGACTCCATGGCCTTCAGTAAAGCCTCACAAACGACGTCCACCTTCTTGGGTCCAGACTCGCTGCGGGTCTGGACCGGGCCGCCTTCAGGGGGCGGGTACATGCTGCTGGTTGTGTCTTCCTCTCTGTTAACACGTAAACGGGGAGATTTGGACAAAGTTTGAGGAGAGAAGGTGGTTCTGGGACTTTGGGAGGAGCTCACTTCAGCTCAGTGAGGAAGAGGTTGATGTGGTTGATGGAGTCCAGCTGCGTGATGAAGGTCTCCACGTTCTCCAGGAAAACCTGCAGAGGCGATTCAGGATCAGTCTGCAGGAGAGGCGGTGAGCAGGAAGCTTCAGACGCCGTACCTTTGGATTATGATCATGCATGAGGTTCAGGTTGATCCTCAGCTTCCTCATGCATCCGAACGCCTCTCTGAACCTCAACCTGCAACAGAGAAACGTTCAAACTCCCAGAGATTCCTCAGAATCTGCTTCGGGACAAGAACCTCACCCGTCCAGCCACCTCCTGATCTGAGCCAGAACCAGAGCTCTGTGGTGGACGCACTCCAGGTTTCCTCGAGGCATCTGCACGTTTAAACGAGAGCGTTAATCTGTTCCCCTAAACGCTCCACTTCTGTCACGCTCAGCAAAAAGAATACATAGAAAAATGAAACATTTTCCACAAATCTTCCTGGTGCAGCAAATGTATGAAGGGGTAAAAAGAGCCGGAGCGGAGGGGGGCAAAAGCCCGCCTTTCTGTGGGGTTCAGTCCACCTGCAGGATGACTCTGGTGTCCTGAGGAACCACGGTCACGATCCTGGATCCTCGCTCCACTCGCCTGAACGTCTCATCGTTCTGATCTCCATCCGAGGCCAGAGCCGCCTGCAGCCCTGAGAGGTCAAAGGTCATTCAGGGCTGCGTCCATCAACCACAGGAAGGCGGGAGTGCTGCAGCGAGGCTCACCTTTGAGCGTGAGCGCGCTCAGACGCAGGCAGCGGCAGCAGTGCGAGTGCGTGGTGAGGAGCAGGAAGTCGTTGCAGACGGCGAAGGAGGAAACGTTGGAGGCCAGCTGTGGAGAAGCAGACAAGATCTCAGAGGACCCCACGCCGCCGCGGCCAACAGTGAGAGAGCCGGCATCAAACCTCCTGCGTCCCCGGCATACAGGTGAGATCTGTCCGAGAGGCCGAGCAGGTGTTCCTGCAGAGAACAGGCGAGTGACGATGAAGGTACGAGAACTTCCTGAAGGGTCTTCGCTGTTACGGCGTGCGTACCTCTCCGCTGATGCGGCACAGCGCCGTTTGAGCGCAGGAAGCAGGGAAATCAATGCTGCAACCGCTGGAATCCCGCCAGTCCTCCACGGACGGCTCCGCCCCACCTGCACGCAGACGCAGAAGGTCAGCTCCGGCAGACACGTTTCACACGCAGCTGGAAGAGTTTTCTGACCCCAGAGGAGCCTCCGGATCCGTCCGTCCTGCAGCTGCAGAGCCACGGTTCCCGTCTGGGGGCAGTGAGTCACGCCGACCAACACGCCCTCCACCTCCACCCGCGCCCTGCGCCACAAAAACACCACTGAACTCAGAGGAAACCTTCCATCCACTGCAGCGCCACAGCTGAGCGGTTGGCGGGGAAGCGGGGGCCTCGGCTGGCTGACCTGACAGCCAGAGTGTCGCCCTCGGGGCGCAGCAGCAGCAGGGCGGAGGAGCCCGGCAGCAGGCCAGCAGTGACGCACACAAACAGCTCATCCTGGAGCCACAGCAGCTGCCGCAACGCCAGAGGGGCGGCCTCGCCGACCGCCAGTCTGAAAATGAAGAGGAGGGTTTAACACCCGCACAGCCGCAAAACAAAAAAACAGAGGGGTCATGCGAGGTCACCTGAGGGTTTTGTGCAGCACGAGAGGACGGGACGCCACCCGGAATCCGTCTGCAGAGCCGTCTGCTGCTTCACCTGCATCTGAACCGGGGAGAATCTTTATTGATCCCCAAAATGATCTACTCATTAAATAGTAGAAAGATGGGGGGGGGGGGGGGGGGGGGGGGGTACCTGGGGTGTAGAGGCAGACCTGTCCGTCAGACGTGAGCGCTGCCAGCTGATTGAACCCTCCGGGTCGACACAGGAAGGTCACCTGGTTGATGTTGGACGTTGACTGGAGCTGGAACGAGCTCATGGGGGGGGGGACCACTGTCTGCCTGAAGGTCGTCACCAGGATTTTATCTGGGGGGGGGGGGGTTGTTGTAAAGTTTAGATCGTTTCTGAAAGAACCGTCCGATCGGTGCTCACCTCCATCGATTACGGCCACGTTGGCGTTGTCGGTGGCGTCCGGCCCGGCGCTCCGATCGGTCGTCCAGCTCCAGTCGTAAGTGATGCAGGTCCAGCTGCGCGTCACGACGTGGAGCCGCAGGGGGCGCTCTGGATCCCAGCACACAGAGGCCGGAGCCTTCTGGGGGTCTCTGCCGAAGTCCAGACTCTGCTTGAGGTACCAGTGGTAGTTCCCCACCGTCCACAGCTGGACTGGAGGCAGAACCGAGCTGTGAGGAGAACTTCGGGTTTACAAGAGAAGCTTCTGTTCCCTCAGAACTCACTGTAGCTGCTGCCGCCGGCGCCCTCGGCGGTCACGCCCTCCGACCAGACGCCAAGGACGGTGGAGTCGCCGTTCCACAGCAGCTCCTTCACCTGAAACACGAGGAACAGCGGCGTCAGCATGGCTCACAGCCACACGGCGAGCGGGTCGGGGGCGGCGGCCGGCGTGCCTTGGCTCGGTCTTTGGCGAAAGGCAGAGTGAAGTCTCCGTGCAGAAGCCCGTTCTTCTCCAGGAACACCACGCTGTGTTTGTTGGGCTGGCGCTGCGAGCTGGTGAGGAGGCTGCCGGAGGGCCTGAAACACCAGAACCAGAGGAGTCACTGCACCGCGTTCCCCTCCGATTTACCAGAACACGGAGCCCGACCCACACCGGTTCTGACACGGAGTGACCTTCAGGATTACGAGAAAGCGGATGAGGGCAGGAACTGTTTGAAACGAAACAACTGTGAGTTCCTTTGTTCCACTTCTGCACAAACGCTTCTCTCCTTTCAGGTTTTTCTGACTCTGCATCCGGGAAAAATTCCAGCACCAGGATCACGAGAACCTCCTCCAGGATCCACGGCTGTCTCAGAGACTCCGTCAGATCCGATGCCCCTCCCCCTCCCCCGTAAAGGGGAACATTAGGAGACGTTCTCACTTCCAGCAGAGCGCCTGCTCCAGCCCGTTGATGGGCTCGCTGGTGGCCTGCAGGACCCCCTCCCGGCTCCAGATCCGGACCTTCCTGGCTCCGGTCTGAGGGCAGATGGCGCTGACGGCGAAGAGCTGACCGTCTCCTCGCCACGTGACTCGCGGTCTGCGGTCGTCCCAGGCAACCGCTGGCTCCACCTCCTGCATTGGGTCAAAGGTCAATGAGCACCATCTGATTTTTTTGTTTGTTTTTTTTCTAGTTTCCTGAAGTTTGAGAACGTCTTGGTGGACCTGGATCTTCCTCTGCGCCGCCTTCTTCCCCTCCGAGCCGTGAAACTGCGTCTCTTTCTTCCCCCATCCCACCGTGATGAACTTCCCTGCACAGCCGGCGTGACACGTCGACCTCGGGTTAGTTCTCTCAGAGACCAACCTTCCAGAGTAAACCATCTGGAGAACGTACCTTCACCAAAGTCGTCCTGGTGGATTCCCACCTCTGTGATGGGCTCAAAATCTTTGGTCATCATGACGACGGTTTCCTGACCTGCAGACGAAAACTGCGGTTACAGCGGACCCCGACGTTTCTAGACGTCCACAGAATCCCTCTGACTCGACCTGCTGACCTGTGGTGAGAAGAACCAGCTCCTCGTCAGGACTCCAGCTCATGGCGGTGAGGCCGCTGTCCACGCTGCCAACGCACTCCAGCTGAAGAAGAAGAAGAAGAAGAAGAAGAAGAAGAAGAAGGGACGACCATCAGGTCAGCTTCCTGTACAAACCTTCAGACCCCCAAAGCGCCAAACTATCTCCAGGAAAATAAAGATCTAACAGACGATCCACAATGACAGGAGCTAACTTTTTGAATCTAGGATGTCAGCGTGAGGAAATCAAACCCGCGGATCCTCCACAGACCTGGCAGGTGTTGAGGTTGAAGAGAAGCACGTCTCCGCTCGCTGTGGCCAAACAGGCGGACTCCAGATCCGCCAGGTCCTGCAGCCCGACCACCGCCCCGCTGCCGTCCTCGGGGAGGAACCCGTCTGCGGTCAGGGACGCCTCGCCCAAGACCTGGAGAAGGTGTTTAGTCAGCTGATCATCGGCGTTCCACTGCACCAACATTTCTTTGAAAATATCACACAAACTATCGTTTTTCTTCCCAAAATGGGATTGGACTCAAGTCCTTGAGTGACCCTCAATATTCACAGGTTTATGGGTGGTGCACCTGTCCAGAGCGGGGGTCAAACTCTACGATGGAGAACTGTGAGGTGATCAGCAGAGAGCCGGAGTCGGCCCGAACGCAGACCCACTGAGGGGAGCCCAGAGCCTCCAGATCTGAGCTCTGCAGGCTCTTCAGCAGCTTCAGGTTCCTCATCTCTGCCTGAAAAACCCTGAAGTTGAACAGAAACAAGAAAACGTTCTGCAGAAATCTGGAAACACGTTCAAACATTTACAGGTAAGAAACCCGCTGGCAACACCGTAGGACTCACTTTTCCTGCAGTTTTTCTGTGTCAGTAAACGCATCAGTTGCATTTAGCTGCTGTGGTTACATTATTTGCACAAACTTTGCGTTTTTACAGACAGAAGACTCGCCTTGAGTCGGAAAACTCAACTTAAAAGATCACAAGAAAGACTAGAGGACACTAATTTAACTTGTCCGAAAATGGAACTGTTAGCTTACCGCTGCGCCAGAAAAAGGCGTGACGTGTAACAGCGATGTTCTAATTATCGGACCAAAGACGGCATCTTGAAAACAATCAAAGAAAATCTTCAACAAATCAATATTCCGGCTAAAAATCAACTGCAGAATCAAATGCAGAAAATCCACAACATGAACATGCGGTGGACAACCCACACCCTTTGACCTATGACGTAGCTACGGATTGATACAGCGCCCCCTGAAGACTTGGAGGAAGAACTGCACCAAACGCTGAAACTCCCCAAAAAGTGATCTTTTACCAATCCAATAATAGATTCAGTATCTGGGGTTTTAACTTAATACAAATGTAACATGAAATATTTAATGGATTTATGAGAGACATTTATTAATCTCTAATCCTACCCTGACAAAAATGGAAATATTCTCCTTCAAAAGTGATTCAAATTTGTCAACTAAACCAAACTATGAACTTTACGTAGTAAAAACAAAAACAATCTCTTTAGTTTGTTGATCTAATGATTCATTTGGGCCTCCTTAATGAAGATCTTGGAGCAAACAAAACGACTTCATCTGGATTTGAGTCCCAAATGACTGAAACTGATGTTGGTTTTGACACATTTCTGAAAATGTGATCAGAGTCACTCAAACGTGCCTCTACTGTCATGGAGAACATGAGAAATGCAAAGCATCAGAACACGCACACATGGGCTCATCTGGACTCCTGTCCTTGTCCGTGGACATCGTCTCTGGTTCGTCTCGCGCCCCCAGCCGTTGAAGCTGTAGTTGTAGAGTTAGATGAGTTCATTCTTCTTCAGTTCTGGTACATCGCCTGTCCGTCCTGGGGGAGGATACCTCCTTCATGTAGACTGAGGTTTCTTCTTTTTCTTTTTTTTTTTTTTGCCTATAGGAGTTTTTCCTTCCAGAGAAGGAGGGTCAAAGGTCAGGGATGCCCAGTTCAGTTTAGTCTGTTTAGTTCAGTTCAGCTTTTGTATTTTACAACAGATTTTAAGTTTTGTACAATTGTGACGCCCGTCAAGACGACTGTGTTGTAATATTGGGCTGTAGAAATAAAACTGAATTGAATACAGGTTCAATTTAGACTAATTTGGGAGATGATGATGAAGATAATGATTATATTTAAAGATAGGACAAGAAAAAAATAAGAAAAAATACAATAAATATCCAAAAGGCAGAGTAAAAAGGAAACTCCTTATAGTTCACCCCCTATCTATTATAGTCCGTCTCTTATGAGTATACATATACACACATCAAACTACACAGTCAGATTAATATACACATGGAAACATTCAACACACAGTTGTCATGTAGAAACACTCATTTGGTTCCTTTAAATCTTATCCCCAACACTCTACAGATATGTTCAAGTTTATTTATGTCTAAATATGATTATTAATAATCATATTTAGACATTTTCTGTTAGACTCATTTATGTTTGGACATTGTTTTAAGTTTAAACTGTTTCTTTTCCTCAGCGTTGCTCCTTACGAGGTTCTCTTCAGCACGAGGGTCTGAGTTAGAGGGCAACAACACAAATGCAGTTTAAATTACACGTTATAATTAAGACAATAAAAACATTATTTCTGGAATAAGCTTTTCAGTGACTCGTTGGAGCCCAACACGTAAATGCTGGCCAAAAGCCCTCATGTAGAGGGAAGGCTTCCCTTCAGAGGAGTCCCAGCAGCAGCTGCAGTCCGTCTTAGTCCATGTAAACAGTCAGTAGTTGTAGCTGAACTACCAGTACAATGTAGTGATTAAATTCAGTGATGAGGTCAGTAGCAGCATCTGTGATCCCTCTGTCTTCTCAGTCTGCAATCCAGACACTCAATTACAGGGGGGAAAATAAGTAGATTTGGATAAATATGACCAGAAACCTCTCAGTTATTTTATTAATATTACAGTTTAAGTTGTTTTTATGTCAAAATCACGTGTTTTACTGGAGAACTGAAGAATGAACGAAGATCTCGACTTACAGCCGACTGAAAGACCTGAGGTTTCAAAGCTTTTATTTTGAAGCCAGGGGCCTTCAGAATAAAAGCAGCAGGCGGCGGTCACGTTCAGGTGTGATGAAGGCAGCTGGGAGGACAACAGGTGAGCGTTTCAGACCGTGAGGAGCTCCGGAGCGTGGCGGCAGGAGAAGATGGGAGGACGCCGGCATGATGGTAGGACTTTCTTCATCCTGTGGGATCATCGGACCGCGCACGCGCCGCCATATGTCACAAACCTGAATTGAAACGGAGAAGTGAGGAGGTTCTGCTCGGTGTTTCCGGTGCGTTTCACCGTCAGACGGAAAAGAGAAGCTCCGCGGAAACCTTCAGGATTCATCTCCTTTTTTTTTTTAAATTTATTTAAATTGGCTTCTATCGGGAATGTCGTCGGAAATGTCCGAACAGCTCCGAGTTTGGCTCCAGGGATGAATTTAAGGACACCTGATGCTCCAGTCTTCATGTTATTTAAGTTTGGACTTTTAGGCTCCTTAGATGTTGGCTCATGTTTAGCAGGAGCGTTGAAAGCCTTTTAAAAATGTTTGGAAATCTAATATTCCATTGAATGAGTCAAATTATACAATAAAGCAGCTCACACATGCTTTAATAATAATAATAATAATAATCCATTTTATTTATATGGCGCCTTTCTGGGCACTCAAGGTCGCCTCACAGTACAAAGTATGTAAAAACATAAACATACGACAGTAAAATTCCATAACACGAGATAAGTTAACAGTTGAAAATAGCAATTTAAATATTACGAGCTAAAAGCCTGACGGGAAAGGTGAGTTTGGAAAAGTCCATGTTTTGTAGATCAGAGGGGAGGGAGTTCCAGATTTAAATGAACTAAATGTTTAAGAAAATAAACCAGAAACTCACTGCAGGTGTAAGACTTAAATCAAAACATGTTTTTTTATTATCTTTAGACAAACTCATGTCTTTTTTTTAATGGTTTATTTCAAGTAAGAATAATACACAAAAACATTACTATCAGCAGTTATTCATTCATACAAAGACGTATCAAACTTAGGATAATTAGATAGTAAAAGATTGTTGTAAAGGGAGTAGAAGGAAGTGAATTTCTATCCCCCCCCCCCCCCGTTCTACCGTAACCATTTTATTACATGATCGATCATTATCCGGTTCATAACTTTTATCAGACAGAAATAAGAATCCTTAGGTATCAATAATTAACAGACAAAGAGGAGTTACTTCATTAATGTTGTTGTTTAACTGCTTAATTAATGTTTGTTTCTGAATAAATATGCTAAAGTTTAAGGATTCTTTGACCACTTCTGACTCATTTTTCCCCCTCATTCCCCCCCCCCCCCTAGTTTTTTTAATAATACACACAGCTCTTTAGTTGCCGTTAGCAACACGGTTCTGCACAGTAAAACCATCAGACGTCTGGTTTCCAAGTCATACCTGCTCCCATTCACTTTGATTCCCACTGATTTATACCCCCCCACCATGGGTTAGGGGGAGATCTTTGCGTGTTCCCTGCTGGAAGTCCTCCATGTTCTTCTGGAGGAGGAGGTCTGGGTCTCGACTGATGGCTGCATCAGGATGAGGATGATGAGGATGATGAGGATGACGATGGATGACATGGAGGAAATAGTTTTTGTTTGAATTTTCCTGAATTTACAGAACAAAATGCTGCGCTGTCATTTTACAGACTAACAGCTTAGTGAGCAGGAATTCAAAACCTCTGTCATCACTGGTAGTTTATTTTGGTAAACCCCCCCCCCCCCCCCCATCTTTTTGCCCATAGCAACCGTATCACAGTTACAGTTTTTACCCCCCCCCCAAACAAAATCCACATTTCAGAGCGTTTTGCCTGGCTGTGGGGTTTGGGTTGGATGTGACAACGCTTTAGGTTTTTTCTTTCCTTGTTTCTGATTTTAGCGATGTGCTGATCTCCTGCTCTTTGTTGGCATGGCAACCGCAGACGATGGCAAAGCAGAGCCAGAGAAAAAGTCTCCGGCAGCATTTTTAATGTCCCCAGAAGGATGGAAGAGATTTAAAAAAAAATAAAAAATAAAAATTTTTTTGGCCTTTTACTGAGATAAGGAACAACCGGAAATATTTTTTAGAATGAATCTAGAGGTCTGGATTGCATTCATGTGTTTCTGTTGACATTTTTTACTTCAGTAAAAGGACTTAAAAAAGGATGAAATGGTTTCATCCAAACATCAACTCAGCAATTACTTCCTTTTAGCACCAAACTTTGTCACTCTTTTCTTTCATCAACATCCTGTCATTTCTCAAACATTTCCGCTGCATCAGATGCAGCTAAAAAAAAGCGGAACAGATAAAAACTTGTCTTCCTGGAAAGCTGTTGCCTCAGACCACCTTAAAAGATTACAAGATCCCTTGAGGACAAAGTGCTGCAGATGTTTGCTCAAGCTTTTACCCGAGTCAATAAACGGGTTCCTCCTCTGCGCTCGTGTTCTGAGGAAACACCAGCTGCTGAAGCGAAGTGCTTCCTGACCGTGAAGGTCAAAGACAGACCAAAATGTTAGAAACAGAACAGCTGCATGGTTGCCTGAAGACTCATTTCAAACTCCTGAGCTCAGAAACTCGTCTAATCTGAGCAGATTCTTCCTTTGTTGCTGCTGCAGCGACATGATCCACGTCTCCTCTACCGCCTCTGTCATCTGCAGGCCAAAGATTTTCAGATCAAGATCAGAAAAATGTCCCTCTCAGCCGTCCTGCTGCAGCTCGAGATGATATCAACCTTCTTCAAAGGCAGCGTTTAGTTTTGAAAGTCTGTAAGCATGAACTGGTGGCGTCACGTCTCCAGACCAAAGCCAGCCGTGGTTCCACGCTGATCCTGTTGAGCTGCTCTGTCATCTGTGAGGCGCGTCATGACCACCTCCAGACGCGCCTGACGGGACGCTGCTGTTTATCTGTGACGCCTAACAGGGAGGATGTTTGTTTTAGTAGCTTCACGCCGCTCCAAGCCGACCTCAGATATCTACGTCAGACAAAGCGACCTCAGTGACTTTTAGTTTCCTAAGGCCCGTCCGTTTGCTCCGAGTTCCTTTGTTTTCCTTTGCTCACCTTCTATCAGTCAGCTTGTCATAGATCAGCTGATGACTGCCGTCCTGCAGCATTCCTGCCCGACATGCCGATCTGCTGAGGCCTTCATTCCAGACCCATCCGGTCTGACGGCTGTGAATACCGTCATTGTCTCAGACCGGCGCCCTCCTGACGTGATCGTCAGTAAAATGTGACCTGACCAAGTTTTCATGAGGATTAAAAAATGCTGCGTTTTTAGATCCACGCTAAGCAGGAACAAGACTTTGTGTTTGTCTAAGCGGAGCCGTCTAAATGCCGGCAGCACGTCGCTGGACGGGGACCTCCTGACCCGAAGGCCTCGTTCGACATCCAGTCCAAAGATGCTGCACCTCAGCGGGACTGTTGACCAAAGCCTGAGCCGAGTTCAGGAGGAAGTTTCCTAGACTTCTCTGTTCAGGAAGTTCTGTCTCCTCATCCTTCCAGAGTTTCAGGTATTGTGAAATGTTTTCGCTTTTAGTGAGTCAAAGAGACGTCAGATAGAAATGAGAGGCGGATGTTTCCTCTGCAGAAATATTTGCTGACACGAAGGAATTGATCCTGTGCTCAGTTCAGCTCCAGCTGTGTCAAAACTCGCATTCTTAATACCGTATTTAGATTTGATGCAGTTTCTTTATTCATTCATTTTTTGTCCTTATTTTATGACGTTTTAAGGCTTCATGGTTAATTTTCTGATTCTTTCATCTGAAGTCGTCGTACGGAGCAGCGGGGTTTTTAATTTTCAAGCACATTTTTTCCCTCCGTATCCAGTCGTTGACTTCATAACCATGACTAGTTGATTACAAGCACAGATGTCATGGCGGTTCCTGAGTTTTCAGCAGACTCCTGGCCAGTTGAACCGTTGCCTGAGATCGCCCGTTTTAACCATTGAACACCGGAAACGCCAAATTACCCACGCTCTTTTCCATCGATTACGCAATTCACTTGATTCTAATGGATTCTGACGCAGACGAAGGACACTTAAAGGGCCTGAATCATGTCAAATCACCTGTCTTGAGCTTTTAAGTGTATTATTATTATGTACACCTAAAGCGGCATTTTGATCCACTCACACATCTGAGTATTCCTCTAAAAACCTGCACTCCAGCCCCTTCCAACCCATAAAAACGTTCTCACGTTGTGACATCACAAAGTGAGAACAGCCCCTTCCAGGTAGAGTTAGCCCCTCCCCCAGGCTAAAACACACACGCCCACTTTCTCCATGGAGCTAGCGGTGATCGGCTAAATGCTTTCCCGCTATGTGCAACCTGCACATCCATGTCTGCAAAAGTTCGGATGTTGCTGCAGTCACGCTGCTGATGTCGACTCTAGGATGACATCATGAAATGGGCGGCACCCACAAGGAGAGAAAGGCGGAGCCTCAGGGATCGAGTCGCCGAGTCGGTATTAAAAGTAGCAGCAAAAATCATTCTTATTTCATAAAGAATTCTATGTTTAGTGTGCCAAAGGTAACACATTATCCATGTACTAGATGGTGTTTACTCTGACAGGCTTAGAATGGCACAATATGGGCCTTTAATAACGGAAAGTGTTGGTTATCGACACAAAGCTGCTTCTCTCCTCTTCCAAACTTGCTTGAATGTCGTCAACTGTGTAAAACGGTTGAACAGTAACTGTAATTCAAAGGATGCCAACACTAGGAGCCGAAGCGCCAGTGTTAAAAAAACAGATTTATGGTCAATCCGGGTGCGTGTGGACTTGGTTCATGAACCGTCATCCATGAAGCAGATCAACAAACAAACCTTTACAGCCTGGTTTCCGACCGTCTTCTGCGACCTGATGGGGGGAACAGGAATGTCCATCAGAACCAAAACCATTAATAATGTTCCTACGCCTTTAGCCCCATCAGAACCAGGAAGTGGAGCCATGCTGGTCGCTGTGCAGACACTGAGTGGACCGTTACAAAGACAGAGTCACTGAGGTCAAGGCTCCAAGCAATAAACTGGTCTAGTACAGTTTGACCCCATGATGGTTTAAATGTAGAACTGTGTTCTGACCCAATCGTGAGGTTTGAAATCCTTTAACTGGGATCATTTTGGAAGACGTAGCAGAGCTGGAATAGAAGCCCCAAACAAAAAACAAGAAGTCATGTGACTCCGGCCTTCGTCCATGTGTCATCCAGGAAGCTGTGATGTCACTCCCTCTGAGCAGAACAGTTGACATATTTAGGAATTTCTCCAGGAAGATGCCGAGACAACCAAACCTTCTGGGTGCACAAAGTCTTTCAGATAAGACTTAAATAGAAAACCTCTGACAATAAAAAAAAATACAAAACATGAAGCTCAGCAATAACCAGCAGGGTTGAAGCTTGTCGAAGGCTTGACTTTGTCCATTTTTCTTTAAATTTTTGTCATTTAAAAAACATGATTTTCTTTAAAAAAAAAAAAAAACAAAAGAAAATGTCTCCATGATCATATTTTTGCTGCTCAAATCTTTAGTTTCACTCCCTGAAAACACATTCTGAGTTTGATATTAGCTGCTGGAAAGACGATTTAATGTAAAAAAATAAAAAGTTTTGATTTTTTTCGAGGATGAAGCACAGAAAGTGCAAACTATAACAGAATCATCTTTTTTTTTTTTTTTTTTTTTTTTTTTTAAAAATGGCACTTGCAGATTTTTTTTAATTTTTTTTTTCAGGTCGTGATTTTTGTTTTTTTTTTTTTTACTGATGGATTACGCTTTACTCATAAATGTAGAGATCCTCTCCATGGGGAACCACGGTACTAAATGTGTTTTTCACATAGTTGTGTTCATTTAATGAAACTCTGAAATTTTAGGTGGAGTTTCTGAAAAGTCTGTTTGTTTCTCTGCAGCAGCTTCACGCTTTTGTCCTCAGAGAGGAAAACTTCAGTCCCTGCAGGACTCCGTCTCCCATGGTGCATTCTGATTGGCTGGTGAAGCCCCAGTGAGGACTTTTTCGGCCAATCCCCGCCTGTGCTGGTGAGCATCACTTCCCCCTGAACAGCTGCTGCAGTCTTGTCCGTGTGCGCCTCCTCTTTCTCCTCCTGGAAAAGCGGGAGTCCCACCCTCCTCCGGGCCCCATCCCCCCCCTGTTTTTCCTGGCACATGTTTGAGAGCGCACACTGACGCGCTGCAGCGGCCGCTGCAGCACAGAAACTTCCAGCGTTTCTGCGCTCGTGTTTCCAGAGCCGGACTGGGTCCGGACCCGTCGGGACCAGGAGGTTCTGCTGCTGCTGGCTCTGCAGAAGGTAGGGTTTGGTGACGCTGCAGGAGTCTCGGAGGTTTCAGTCTGACTTTGGATTTTCTCCTTTAGCAGGTTTTCAGAAACTAAATGATGAGTTGAAGTGAGACCTTGACTTGGTTTGGGTCGGGCGCTGCACTCCTTAGTCACCGACTAGAACTTCAGGTCCAAACTCGGCTGTGATGACTTCAAGAGTTAATGAAGTGTTGAGGGCTTTAAAACCATCCGCTGGTTCTTGTGCTGTGGTGCAGCGTCTTTCCCAAGAAGACAAAAGTTAGTCCAGGTTCATTGAAAGAAAAATAAACAATATAAATTAACTTGAAGCCGACTTAAATCCAGTTTAGGCCTAATTATTTTTTTTAATATTTGTCCTTCTCGAGAAAAGAAATCATTTATTTCATTTTAGCTAGAATGTTTGAGAAACCTTTTTATTCATTATTATAGTAAATGTTTTCCAGCCTCCAGGCTGCAGAGCTCCACCTTCACTGTTTTGGCTCGATTTTGTTGCACCAGCCAGGAAAGCGGTGAAGTTATTCGTGTTTTTATTAGTTTTTATTCGTGTTTTATTCATCCGTCTTCCTCTCATCGAGGTCAGCTTTTATCCAGCAGAAGCATCCAAACTTTCAAGCTTTTTCTTAGAAAATTCAGACAACGCTGCATTGATTCCAGAGGATTCCTGTTGACTTTTATTGATCCTCTTTCAGATTTTTGGGTCTCGAGTTACAGTTGACTGACCCCCCCCCACCCCCCACCATTCTATGCCGATTAGACCCCTAAAGCTTCTGTTGGAGGTTCGGTTTAAGAGGATCAATCTGAGCCGTCTCCTTTTTTTTTTTTTAACGTCGCTCCTCCCAGAGTCCATTGCTGCTGCGGAGTCCTGCTGTCGCGTTTGGACGTCCGTGCTGAAACGTCCGTGTGAAGAAGACTTTGACTTGCTAACGGGCCCCCTTTCTCCCCGACCATTTTTTAAAGACGACTCTGTGACCTCATAGAGGGGCGGGGCAAGTGGAAGGAAATGTTCCATTGAAGCCCAGCAGCTCTTATATTTAAAACCAAAACAACTGGAATATTTAGTGGTATGACGGCAGAGTGAGGTCAAATAATCTGTCATGTCATGTTGGTCTGCTGTGCGGCATTTTCTGCTGAGTCAGCAGATGTAATCAAAGCTTTGGCTGAAGCTCTCTGGTATTTGTGGCGCTCATGTTAATGACGGTAAACGTCAGTGGAGTCCATGAGGAAAACGGTATTTATGTCCTGGACTGAAGGACCGGATTATTATTTCCACAAATCTTCTCTCTTCCTGGACCTTTGAATGAAAAGTTCCATCTCAGAAACTCACCAGAATTTAAACTAAACGCACCCAGAAAAAAGAAACATGACTTCAAATAAAATAGTTTCAAATCCACTCATGAAACCAGAACACATTTATTATGGGATGGCCACTGGACCTATACGGCTGGGTGGCCATGCTGTGCTAAAGTGGGTATTCGGGGGGTGTTCATGAAATCGCAGACACACCAGGTCAAGTCTACGACCACAATTGACGTTTCGTTGACCTTTGACATCAGGAAAAGGTCACCATCTTAGAAGGAGCAGCAGCTCCTTCTGGGGATTTCGATCCATCACCTCGTCCTCGAGCATCATTAGGAAATAAAAAAATGTATTTTTTAGTCTTTTGATTTTAAACGGCGAGCTCACTGAAGTGGCGTTTTCCTGTTGCTCGCACATTTTTTTGCCGTGATATTGTATGAAGGTTTAAAACATGAACCGTTGAGTTGAATAAAACTGGGGGGGGGGGTGAATATCTTAAATCACAGGATGTATATCTGCATAAACTCCTTTTGTAAATTAGGCTAAATGTTACAGTTTTTTCTATTGATTATATTTTTAACAGTTTCTTTTTCTTTTTTTTTTAGTGGATGCCCTCCTCATCTAGCACTTTAAAGTAGGAGTTGTTGTGTCGCTCCATCATGGAGGTGCCCCGGAGACTCCAGCCCCCCACTTTGACCCTGACTCTGGCCAACCCGGCCTCAGCCCCGCCCTGTGCGATAGGACCCAAACAGAAGTCCTCCAGGAGGAATGGGGTGAGGCAGAAGATCCGGTTGGAGAAGGATGGAGCCCCAGAGCAGCAGCAGCAGGAGGAGGAGGAGGAGGAGGAGGAGGACGCTCCAGCTGAGGAGGTGGTCCGCTCAGAAGAGACCTCCCAACTTCTAGATGTAAATCAAGAGCAACGTTCAAGACTGTCTTCAGAGGACAGCTTTTCTGAAGACGCCTCGGTGTCCGAGGAAGAGCTGGCAGAAGAGGCCAGAAGGAAATTGGAGGCAGAGAAAGCTGCAGCGAGGGAGAGGGAAGCTCAGCGCCAGCTGATGTCCATCGAGGAGCTGGTCCAGTCGGAGAGGAGCTTCCTGAAAATGCTGGAGCTGAGCACCGGGACCATCAGGAGCAGCCTGCAGAAGCTACAGGTACGAGGACGTTCTCTGGTCTTTACACCTTCATACAGAAGTTCAAAGGACTGATGGAGAGTTTCTCCTTCAGGATCACCAGATACAGAGCAGAATTCAATCAGATCCAGTTGTCGGGTCCTTAAAGCAGCTCCACACCATCACACTACCGCCACCGTGTTGCTTTCATTATTGTTGCTGGAGTCTGTTTGCGTCTCTGTGGACGCTCTCCTTCCAGAAAGTTCCTTTTGTCTGATCAGGACATCAGTCCAGTCGTTTCCAGATGTTCGTCTGCTGTGTCTTTCCTTCAATTCTCCCATGGATCCACGTTTGTCCAAGAGTCTCTCTCTGACCGTTGGATCAGGAACTCTGACCTGAACTGAGTCTGGTGAGGTCGGACCTTCTTTCCGTCTTCTGCTGCTTCTTTCATGACCTCCAGGATGAGTCTTCCCCGGGTTCTTGGACTCTTTTGGGTTCCTGTAAAGGTTTTACTCTGTTCAGTCTTCTCCATGTGAGGATGACGAGGTTCTTTAGAGTCTGAAACTGCAGAAAGATCTTCATCCTTTCAGATTCAAACATGTCGGCGGGTTTTTCTTGTTGCAGATTTCCTTCAGCGGCAGCAGGAGGTTTCATTCTGTGATTTTTAAACATAACATTATTTTTCTATAACTAAATGCTTTAGTCAATCTTTTCTTCTTCTAAAACCATCATTACATCTGGTGGAGTTTCTGTATTTAAACCATTGCCTGTATCACAGAACTGGACCGAGTGGGACCTCATCCAAAGGAAATGATTTGTTCCGCCTCCAACCAAATGAAGTCAATTCGGTCGCCTTATTTATTCATTTTTGGACATGTTGGAGCCAGGCACCAGCAGTCAACACTGATTGGTTGGTTTGAGTCACAGTTTCCATGGCAACCACTCTCACCAATCGGGGGTAGGCCTGTTGGAAGGCCACACCCCTACCACTTGTCTGTTTCCAACGTTGGATGTGTGTGTGTGTGTGGGGGGGGGGGGCAGCAGATTCCATCTACTTTTTATCGAGGCATCTGATTGGTCAGTTTGAAACTTGAATAAAAATATAATGTAAAAAATCAAGAAGATGTTCAAACGTGTTTTGGAGGAGTTCTTCTGACCGGTAGAAGGACTGAGGAACAGCTGCTTATTTCTCTATAGACGCCTGTGGGGTTTGGGCTTCTTGGAGCCAGAGGTTACTTCCTGTTTGGAACGCCATGGGGGAGGAGCCACTCAGTCCACTTCTCATGTTTAAATGCATTAAAGTGGAGGTGAAGGATAGAAGAAGCTTCCTGAATCAGAGCTTCAGGTTGAAGTTGCTGCTGTTGGTGATGAAGCAGCACGGCAGTGCGATTCTTTACTGTCAGCTGTTTATTCCAGGCGAAGGAACCACAAAAGACGCAGCTTAAAGGAAAGGAAGAAAGGGGGGAAAAAGTCTGACTCTCCTTTCATTTTCATGCCGTTTCCTCTGGAAACGTAAATGTCATAAACAGCGTTGAGGTAAATCAAGAAATAAAATGTGGAAAAAATGTTAACGGAGGGAAAAAATGGAGGTGGAGGGTCCCAGACAGAAGCAGGAGGGCAGAACAATGGCTGCTGTGTGAGACAGAAAAGTGGAGTTTTTGTTTTGTCTGTCAGACTGCAGATTGTTCCTGATAAAGGAGTGGGAGCGCTGATGCTGGAGGACAGCGAGGACCAGCCGCCTTCCACCAGGGCTTCTATTGTTTTATGGAAACCAGTCTAGATCCTTCAAATACCAGTTTTTCTCATTTTTCTTAGAAAATATGTCTTTGATCTTGACATTGAAGTGGAGCAGAAATGTGTCTGTGTTTGTTCAGACACTTCAGTTAAAAACCTGCTTCTAAAATGAAATCTGCAAACGGGTTCTTCTAGTTTATTCCTCGGGTCTTTCTGCCACTGGACGTCCCAAGCAGCAGCCGTTTGGCTTTTCTACCTATAAACCCACAGGGCAGCCGATCGGCTGCAAGACTTTCAGCTAATATCCTAAATCACTGCTTTTCTCATGTAGATAAGGCGCACTAGAAGTGCTAATTCACTTGTTTTTGACTTTGCCATCTTAGGGAGAGATCCACACACATGGGTGAGATTTATGTATAAAAATGCGACAGAAATAAAACATTTTTACACATATTTGCAAGTAAAAATTGTCAGTGAGTACATTTCACTCACAATGGTATCTGTCCTGTGCATTTGGCACATGTACATCTGTAACGGTCAACACACCGGCATGATCGTTCTTGCTGTGACGCTTAACACACGGCTCTTTTTCCAGAGATGGGTGTGTTGCCGAAGCGGTTTTCTTTTTTTTTTTTTTTGGTGCCCTCTTTGCACCCACATGAGAGTTGGCCGACTGTCTTTGAAGCTCCACCAGGAAGTTTAGGGATCATTTGGTCCATCTGTTAGCACCCCCCCACCCCACACTCCCCTGCACATTCCTCAGGTAGTGGCCACATTTACAAATGAAATGAGGCCAGTTTTAGTTAACAGTAGCCAGCCGGGTGGCATCTTCTTGGCTGGAGGAGGTCCAGAAAGGTTGTAGTGTTAAACATCAGTAACGTGGATGGATCCTCAAACAGCAGCAGCATCATTCTGTCTTTACTGCTGAAACTCAGCCGTCCTCCAACCCGAAGCGCCTCCTGTGTTCGGATCACGGCTCCTGACCGTGGCCCTCGTTGGCACCGGGAGGCGCTGAAACGTCCGACTGACCCGTGCTTCGGTGTGTTGACGCTCGCCCGTGTTTGTGCTCTTCCCGCATGAAGCCGCCTCCCGCCGGTCTGGACGGCATGTTCCTCTACACCCAGGAGGTGATGGACGTCTCCGCGCGTCTCCTCAGCATGTTGGACCGGTTTCAGCCCGGAGACCCTCGCTTCCTGGAGAACCTCTGTAAGCTCCGCCTCCGTGAGACCTCATTCCTGATGAATCCTACAGCACGCCGTTCCTTCTACACCTGAAGCTGCTCTCCGTTAGGAGACATGAGATGTTTGCAGAACAAACATGAGTGCTGGCAGCAAATGAAAACATCAGAGCAAATCATTTTCCTCAACAAATAGTTTTATGGCGTTTTGTTCAGGTGTGAAAGCAAAGCTTCCTGCTCTGACACCAAAATGTTTCACTCTGATGCTTTAACATCAGCTTCAGACCAACAGCATCAGCTTCAGTTTGATACTTGGAGAGAAAATGAAAACCCAAACTCTATTCTGATGCAAAGTTCAAGGATTTAGCTCTGGATCCTCACTTTAACCGAAGGAGGATCCTTTCAGAGTAGAGGTGAAGTCAGGATCCATCGGCTGTTGTCGACTGGACATGGATGTGGAGATGCTTTTACAACACCGTACTACGACCACCAGGAAATCTAAATATCTAATGGAGTTAATGTAGCAGAAGCAGGAAAAAAAGTCCAAATTGAAAGGAAATAAAGCAGTAAAATTCTGAGAAAAAAGTTGTAAAATCATGAACATTGTCCTAAAAAGTTCAAAACATTTCTCTAAATTCTGTGATGGAGTTTTAGGGCCACAAGAAAAGAAAACAAACAAATGTATGAGGAAAAAAGAAATCACATTTACCAGCCTTAAGTTCAGAAAATGCTGACATTTTACAAGAACAAATTCTTAAACTTATGGCAGGTCAAACATTTATGTATTTCTAAATTTATTATTTAAAAAGTCTGTTCTTTTTCGAAGAAAAAAAGTACATTTAGAACAAAAATAAAGCGGATTCAGTGGGATCCTGGAGCGTTTATCCCATTTCTGTGTCTGCAGCATAAATTCAACAGGAAGTTTCCTTTCAAGCATTTTGAGAGCTGAACGTAATATTTGAGTTTTGAAAAAGCGAGACTTCTTATCTTGTAAACTTTTTGAAGCATTAATGTATATCTTTAGGTCTGTGTTTGTTTTTTACATAATTGTGCGACTTTCCTCTCAATTGAACAACCTCATTCTTGTCAAATTTCCACTTTTTTCTTATTTTATGTTTATTTAAATAACATGTTTTTCTTTTTCTCATAATTGTTGCATTTTTGTGAGACTTTATTCTCTCATTTATTTTGTTTTCTCTAAAACTCTCTGATGCATATTTCAGGGGAATGTTTTTGCGTTTCCTCCTCTCCTGTTTGCCTTTCTATCTTCGTGAAGATCGTCTTCTCTCCTTCCAGGCGACTCTTTCCTCGCCCTCTCCTCGGACATCGAAGCTGCCTATAAGGAGTACTTGGCCAACTACAGTCATGTGACGGTCCTGGAGAACGGCTACAAACAGAAGGAGGCGCTGTGGAAGGAGATCGTGACCGTTGTGAAGGCCGCGGCGTGCGTATTTGCTCCCGCCTCACCAAACCATCCCTGGAGCGACACGTGACCCGTGTTCTGTTTGTGCTTCCAGCCCGGAGGTCAACGCCTCCTCCCTGAGTTTCTTCCTGGTGATGCCGGTCCAGCGGATCGCCCGGTACCCGCTCCTCCTGCAGACCATCCAGAAACACACCGACCCGTCTCACCCGGCGTGCGCCCTGCTGGAGCAGACCGCTCACACCTCCGTCGCCCTGAACTGCCGCATCAACGAGTACAAACGCTTCCGAGAAGTCGGTAAGACTCCCCGCTCCTGCACCAGCGCCCACCCGTCCGATGGACACGCCCACGAATGCCAAAGTGGGCGTGAACTGAAGCTCGTTCAACGCTTCGTGTCTCGCAGCTGATAAATACAAGAAGACCGAGAACCTGACCATCAGAGACAAGATCGTCCGCCTCAACACCCACAGCATCGCCAAGAAGACGGCGAGGTTCAGCCAGCACATCAAACATGAAACTGGAATGGCGCCCAAGGTAGGACGGCGCTCTCCTGGTGTCATACTCAGACATGAACGATCCTCAGAAATTTCTGTTTCTGAGAAGTTCTAGTTTCTCAATTTGTAAATTGGTTTGTGAGTCACTAGAAGATGGATCTGCCTCAGAATCTGAAGTCCTGCCGTTCTTCCATCCGGTTGATGCAGGTCCAAGTGTCTGAATTCATTCTGGAGCTACGTTCACGCCGCCATCTCCAACGCGTGCTCAAGCCGCTACTTCCATTGAAAAGTCTGTGTAAACGCGGGAATAAATGTGCGTTTTTTTAAGATGGCGTGCGAAACACGTGGCCAGGGACTCGGATTTGGTAGCTCTGCAACTTTCAAATATGGCAGTAGAGCTGTAAAAGAAAAAGCCGCCAGATTCACAGCACTTCAACATTCGGCACCACAGCTCTTTCTACTGTAGGTGACAGACGTGAGCTAATAAACGATAGAAGAAGAAGCCCCTCCCTGTTTGTCCAGTGTGAACTCCATGCACTAAACGCACATTCAAGAACATGGGTATCACGTGTTCTTGACCGCGTGTCACATGACAGCGTGTACACAGCTTTAGAGGCAACGGAAAAGACGTCTTTCATGGTGAAGCGGACAATCCCGAATTTTGTTCAGTTGGAAAAGGAGCAGCAGGAGGAAGAGGAGGAGGAGGAAGAGGAGCGGCAACTCCAGACCTGAACTGTGGATCCACACAGCTGTGAAATTTCTGATCCGGATCCAACATCTAGATCTTCTCCTGTCTGACCAGAAATGCTCGCTAGCATAATTATTGTTTTGACGGTTCTAGATTTAATCTGGTTTATGATGTTGTGGGATTGAAACTCTGACTCGGCTGAACGTGATGAAGCCTCAGCTCTGAGGGGGAACGGCGTCACAGTCAGTTTAGTCCGTCTCTTGGTGTGGACCTCAAACCTTCTGCTTTGGTTTGAAGACATCTCCTCCTCTCCTTTTCTCCTGGTTGCAGGTTGTTGACGAGGAGTTCGACGCTCTGGAGGGTTTCTTTGCCGTTCTGGATCACGGCATCCTGCAGCTTCTTGAGAATGTGGAGACCTACCTGTTCAACCTGCAGGTAATCAGATCTTCATCAGCATCTCTGATGCTGACATGTCTTCAGTTCTTTTCATTTTACAGCTCCTGAAGCGTTTCTTGATGACTTTGAGTCAAAACTAGATCTTCACAGAAGATCTAAACTCTCCATTTAGTGAACGAATGTGTTAAAACTTTAATGATTTCAATGTCAAAATCCTCTCCGCTTAGAGCGAACCACACCTCAGACTGGCAGCTTCATCACAACAGGCCTCAGTCTGGACTCTAAATAAACTCCTGGTTCCTTTTAAGGCAGACAGGAGCTTCTGTTCTGCTTCTGTTTTTTGTTTTTAACCAGACTTTGGTCATTTTTTTTCCCCACATTTGTCCAAACATGAAGGTTTCTGCAGAGGTTCAGCAGAACTTCTTCTTCTTTTCTTCATTTTTCTGCCACTGATGGTTTCCGTGACACGTGTCACACAACACGCTGCCATCCCATGATTCTCTGCAGCTAAAAACAGGATGAACGTTCTTCAGATGAAGCGTTTGAGGAGGTCAGGAGGAGTGACCTCACCGGAGATGCTGGATTAAGTTTAGATGTTTATTATTTTATGGTCTGTGTCGTTGCTTTAAGAAAGGAACAAACGTGACGTGACGGATTTAGCATCCCTCAAGACCGAGTTGGATGTGGTGGACATCCGGTAGTTTTTCAAAATAAAACTTCTCTCAGAATCTTGAATTTTGAATAAAAAAGAGAAAAAAAATGTATTTTTTCTTTGGTACCAGCGGTCCTACAGACCGGTACCGGTACCGGTCCACTGGCCTGTGGTTTAGGGATGGATCTTCTCCTTGAATGCTGTGTTTACTGTCTCCTCAGGGGTTCCTGGAGTGTCGGACGGAGGAGTTTGACTTTGACATGGATGGAGAGAAGTCTGCGGTCAGCTACAAGGAGATCACCACGGCGCTCCGACAGTGGGTCCTGCCCACCTTTGTGAGTCCCCCCCCCCACACACACATCTGGACACTTCAAACGCCAAAGGCGTCGCAGTCGCTGGTTCGAGCTCAGATCTCTGCCGCCGTGCCTCCGTACAGGAGAAGCGCATGAGGACGCTCATCCACAAGCCGCTGTGTGCTCTCCGGGACCTCCTGGTGGGCCCGAGGAACCTGATCAAAAAGAGGTTCCACAAGCTGCTGGACTACGAAGTGATGGAGGGCAAAGCCAGCCTGAGCTTTGAGGAGCAGGAGGTGGTCAACACCTACAAGTGAGGAGCGGTGGAGCTTCCACCTTTCTGCTTTTGTAGACGAGCCTTCTCCTGCAACCGTCCTCCTCTCCTCATGTTCCTCAGGACCCTCAACACGTTGCTGCTCAACGAGCTCCCCCGCTTCAACGGCGTGGCGCTGCAGATGATCTGGAGCGCGCTGGGGACCTTCAGCTGCCTGCACAAAGACCTGACTGCAGACATGGAGCAGCTGTTCCAGAGCTTCGCTCAGCAGGTCCAGCGCCGCCGGCCTGTCAGAAACGCTGCATGTTCTCCGTGTTCCTCACACTGTCCTCCTCCTTCACTCCAGCTCCCTCACAGCTCTCTCAGCGACGGTGCATTCTGGGAGTGGGCGGAGTCCGCCGTGCTTGACGGTGCCAGGAGCCTGCAGGCTTTGTGTCAGACGGTGGAGGAAACTCTGAACGCGCCTGTTGTGCAGGTCAGAGATGATCTTAACGCTGGATCTTATTGATTTGACAGCAAAGGATTGTGGGAGATTTCCAGAAAGACTAAGATAAATTGATTGAGCTCTAGACTTAAATAGAGGTTAAAGGTCGAATGTAGACTAATAAACACAGATAACAAGGCATGTGTACTCAACCTAGATACACATTCATGCTGGGAGGTCAAAGCCTTCCTGACTTCCAGACTGAAGCTCATTTAAAAGGAAATAACAGGCAGTTCACAAAGCAACCACTAGAGGTGTTGTTTTTATAGCAAAGCATGTTTACCCCGATGGGATGTGGCTTCATTTAAACCAGAAACAAACTCTATAAGTAATAAACATATTTATATACTTTTTTACATATTTGACTTTTGGAGTATGGTCAGGCCTCACAATTAACTCTAGGGGGCGTGGCCCAACACCCCTCTGTTTTCATCTATGCTTGTTTTTTTTAGTGAAGGTGTTTCTAACATTATATCTTATTAGACTGTATATGGGAACTAGACTGAGTGACCCCTCCCCCAGGAAGTAGCTGCAGGCTCCAAGAAGCCAAAATCTCAAAAGTGGGTGGAGCCTGCTGGCCGTCGCGTCCAACATGTAAAGTGATTTATGTAGCCTGATTAGCGGAAGTGGCAAGAATGTTCTTTCTGACCAACAGAATGAGTGATAGTTGTTTATTTCTCTATAGAAGTCGACAGGATTTTTGCGGGCACTTCCTGTTTGGAAAGTTAAGGGGGAGGAGCCACTGAGGCCAATTCTCGTATAAAATGATATATAAAAAAATGTATATTTATGAACGCTCCCATTTTTTTTTTTTTTTTTTTTTTTAGTAAATTAAATGACAAGAAAAGGTTAAAAATGCTGTCGGGACGAGTCACGTCTGTTGGTTGTTCCTGCTCCTCCGTCTGCCATGAACTTGTTCTTTAGTAAAACTCGCCAAGCAGCTTCCAGAAATAACCTTCAGAAAGACTGAGGTGTTCTCGTCACGCCATCTTTTGTTGTTTGGTTTCTAAAATAGCTGTAACTTTTGTCTGCGTCTTGTTCCTGTGGAGGAAAAGTCTCATGAATCACATCTTCAGTCTGAAGCAATGCTCAGTTTTTCTGTGATCTCAGTTCAGGAGGAGCGATGTTCTTCATGGACTCATCTGATTCACTGATTTATTTTTTCTCCTCAGCCTCTGAGTCCGACCTCTCACCGCCGCCTCCAGCAGCTCACAGGAAAACACGGTTCTGGAAAGATCTACCAGGTGACGAGCTCGGTGGTGGGCAGCCGGGACCTGGACCTGAGCCTGGCCAAGGGGGAGCTGGTGGCCGTCATCAGCGGGGCCGACACCCGAGGGGACAAGCGGAGGTGGCTGGTTGATGCAGGAGGTGGGGGCTGTTTTAAAAAAATGCCCTAAAAACAGAACTGTTCTTCAGAGGAGATCAGGGACAAAACAACAAAATGAAGCTTTTAAGATCGGACGCGTGAACTGAATCCCCAAAGACACACTGGAAACTATAGAAATGTTTGTTTCCGCTGTGAATTAAGGGATTAGAAACAAAACAGATTGATGGAATCAGGTTACTTTGGTGCCATCTTGTGGTTGAACGCTGTTACTGCTTGAAGTTAATGGTTGAAGAAAATGAAAAATAAAGAAAAAGAAAAATTCTCAGGTTTTGTGCCAATTCCCTCCTTTCTCACTAATTAATATACAATTAAAGGCAAACCCAGATTTCTTTTTTTTATGAGGGTGTCTGAATCTTTAATCCAGTGCTCTGGAAATGTGAGTGTAAAAATCCAGAGTGCATGGATGCTTACTAGATTGTTGAATATAGACCACAATGCTTCATTTGAAAATGTTTGTAAATGTATGTTTCTTACAAATCGTCCGCGTTTTTATCATCAGACCACAGTGGATTCATTAATAAACTTCGTAAACATTTCTATTAGGTTTTTGCTTCAGAAAATAGGTGACATCATATTTGACGCTCAAAAAAAGCAAAGGTGTGATGATGCGTCCGAGTAGCGTTCTAATGCAGGACAATGGATATTCCTGCACTCTGTGGGCTTTTAGGAGTAGTGAGGGAAATCAGACCAGCCTTAGTGATGCTGATGAATGAACCACAACTCAGACCTTTTGCCTGGAAAAAAATGTATATGTACACGCAAGTATGAACTGCTGGTTCTGTTCTGGCTCAGTTCTGCACATTTCTATCCTGAAAACCTTCACCTGCATTTTTGCTTTTCTTTGAAACATCTGTGTCTGTGCAGGCAGGAGAGGCTACGTGGCGTCCTCCAAACTCATTCGTTATCACCAGGCGGCAGAGGACCCGCCCCCTTCGCCACACCCCGGTCTGCCTGAGACCATGTCGGGGAACCGGAGATACTCGTATTCCCCCGGCGCCCCGGCGCTCACGAGCCAGCCGTGTTTCCAGGTAAACCTGCCTCCACATGTCAGTGAGGAGTCCAAAGGATTCAATAAAAACGGAACAAGCCAACATTTCAGCTAATATTTCCACGTCGCAGTTTCAAAAAGATGGCGTGTCCGTTCAGGGAATGTGCTCACAGCCCCCCACCCACAAACACACTCTCTAGCAGAAGCATTTCCCCGTCAGGTTCAGTCTGCCGGTCCTGCTGGACTCCTGTCTTTCTGTTTGTCCATACCTGACTGGATGTTCTTGAAGTATCCTGATGCATCATTAAAGGGGTTCCCCAAGGTTCACTGTTAGGGTTCCTTCTGTTGTGGACATAACTTGGGGTTTTGGGGTTTTTGTGGTGTTGTTTGGATCAGTCATTAATACAAACTGGTCAGATTTGTTCTTTTAATGGCTAAAAGATAAATATATATACAGATTTGTTTTTAGGCAATTTGTTTGGTTGAAAGACTTTCCCTAAATCAGGGGTCTGCACCCTGAGGGTCCGGACCCGAATGTGGCTCTTTTTCCTCTCCATTGTGGCTCTGACGAACAATAAAATGTTTTAAATTTGACAAAGTAACATATTTTCTGGACTAAAAGCCTCATTGAGTGAAAGACAACAGTCAGACGAGTCATTCATGAACAGTTAAAGCACAGTACATATCATTTTGACAGGCTTCAGACTACAATACCCATAATGCTCTGACAAGTCATCAGGCTTTGTAGTTTATAATAAACATTCTGGAAGTGTTTTGAAGCAGCTTGTGCCACAGATGATCAGTTCTAAGGTGCTCTGTGGATTTGAGTGAAAGGAAAGGATTTTAAGTTTATCTTTGGAGGAAAGTCACTTAGTTAGCTCTGGTTTAATTTGAGTTTGTTAGGTCTACAAATTCATGGCGGTGGTGCACCAACAAAAGGTAAAATTCACTATGTTGTGTTTTAAATCACTGAGATTAGCTAATATAAAACATTCTACAGCGGGACGATCCTATGCGGCACAAGGACTTTTATTTTGAAAGGAAGTTATAGGAGGCTCTGTCAAAAGTAATAAACTAATTCATATTTTTGGGAAAAAAGGCACATTTCTTTGTTTTTTTTGGCATGAATAAACCATAATTTATCTTTCTCAAAACAGTAACAATACTATAAATACAAGCCATCGTCGTAGTAATAAGACTCTGCAGCTCCTTCTGGGGGGTTGTGCTCGGTGAGAAATCAACGCCATTGGCTCTTTGAGTGTTCAAGGTTGCTGACCCCTGGCCTAAAACAAATGTGTGCTGGACTGTTTGTCAGATCAGATCCCAGAAAAATGAACCGTTTCCAGGAAATGGGGTTTAAATTTCCACCTCAAACCGTTCACTCATCGAGTCGTCCAGATGTGTGGATGTTACCGTGGAGACGAACCATCCAGCGCTTTATTTTGAAAGTCCAAACGTGATTAAAGGTTTGAATCATGGGGTTGTTTTTCTGCTGAGAGAAATGGAATTGTGAGAAGAATCTGTGTGTGTACGTGTGTGTGCACCTGTGTGCATAGAAATGTCCATAATTAGCTGCCTGACCTTGTGAGTGTGTTGGTGTGTAAAGGGTTGTGAGTTCGTTTATGCAGAGCTGCAGGCGCAGATAAAGCTCGTCCGCACGCTTCTGCTGATTGATTCACGTTCAGCAACAACGTAGTAAATTTCTGCGGTGTGTGTGTGTGTGTGTGTGTGTGTGTGTGTGTGTGTTTGTTGGTGTGAGAGAGATCGGGTTTTTGAGGAAAAAATACGACCTGCTTGTTAAAATGATGGATCACTGGAATGACCTTTACCCCCCCCCCCCCCCATCCCATCTGCTCACAGACTCTTGTTTTTGTGTAAAACTGTCTTCTTGTTTTACCACTAATAGTGGATTTCATGGTTTTCTACCAAAGTGAAATGAAGACGGTTTTCTTTACTGTGACTGTAGATTTTCTCTCTGAGGTCAGTGACCTTCAGCCAAACATCAAATGCCAGAAGAGGAAACATTTCCTTATTTAAAGGGCCGATGTCATGCTTCTCCAGAAAACCACGATGATGTATCTTTGGGGCATTAAAGAATGATTTTTTTGGTCACTTTTACAGTTCATTTTCCTTGACTCCATCTCTGAGGCTCCGCCTTTTTTCTCGACTGTATGTGAGAACTGGACTGAGTGACTCCTCCCCCCTTGGCATTCCAAACAGGAAGTGGCTCCTAAAAGCCAAAATAGACTTCTATAGATAAATAAACAGCTGTTACTGTCATTCTATTGGTCAGAAGAACTGTTCCTGATCTAAGGCAGCTTTGATAATCCTCATTTTTTCATATCATCAATTATTCAAGTTAGAAATTGACCAACCGGTTGCCTCAATAAAAGAAGGTGGAGCCCCCAAGTCCAATGTTCAAAAGGTCTGACAGATTTCCTGTAGCCCACCTTTAAATGGTAGGAGTGTTTACTTGTTGCCATAGAAACGATGACTCAGATCGTCTCAGATCAATCACTGCTTAGCGAAGTTTTCTGGTTCCAACATGACTATCTCCATTTCACATTAAAAAATGTCAGTTTCATTTGGTTGGAGCTGGAAGTGAACCATTTCTTTGGATGACATCATACCTGCTCATTCCAGTACTCGGATACAGTCCATGCTTGTGTATGTGTGGTGTGTACTTTGAATACCAAGCTACTTCACTCATGGTGAAACTAATTCAGCATCATTTTCCGCTTCAGTAATTTAAAGTCTATTCAAGCAAAAATAAATAAAAGCATAAACTGGTTTTCAAAATAAGACGATAAAATTTCAACCCAATTGAATGAAAAGGTTAGAAAGTACATGAACCCTCTAGACACAGCAGCTTCAACGTCAAACATTCAGCCTGACTGAAAAGAGGAAATTGACAGAATCTGTTGTTTTCTGTCACTAGGATCATTTCAGTATTTAATCTGAGCACTTCTTTACAAAATTACAACGTATGATACGAGTTGCATAGTGAGAGAAACAGAGATTGGAAACATTTCATCTGGAGAGTCACCTGTTGGCCACACCCACCGTCTCTCCAGCAGCATTAGATGCTAATGGGTGTAGACTGTCGGAGCAGAGCGGCTGTAGCTGCGAGGTGGACTGAGGGTCCAATAACACTCTGTCCTGCCAACACCACACTCATTAGCGCCTCAGCTTCTGTGTGAAGGACGATGAGCTGATAGTTAACATGTCCCGGTGTCTGCCTGCTTCAGAGAACAGCAGCCAGTTTCATTGCGGTTCTGATCGCAATTATCGCTTTCAGACATTCAATGGAACGTACAAGGATGTACATGTATGTATGGGGACGTACAAGGATGTACATGTATGTATGGGGACGTACAAGGATGTACATGTATGTATGGGGACGTACAAGGATGTACATGTATGTATGGGGACGTACAAGGATGTACATGTATGTATGGAGACGTACAAGGATGTACATGTATGTATGGGGACGTACAAGGATGTACATGTATTTATGGGGACGTACAAGGATGTACATGTATGTATGGGGACGTACAAGGATGTACATGTATGTATGGAGACGTACAAGGATGTACATGTATGTATGGGGACGTACAAGGATGTACATGTATGTATGGGGACGTACATGAGCGTACGATCTCAGTGGTTTACATGGAACTTCTTTTAAAGACAGTTTTTAGCTTCACGAGGACGCACACGAGCCAGACATTTCAAAAAGACGGCAAATGAGGTGACAGCTGCAAGAACATGCCCATATCAGTCAATGGAGATCTCATGATTCATTTGTCAATCAAAAGGCCACGCCTCCATTGAGTGCTCATTTCCTCCATGCAATAAAACACTGCGGCTCCTAAAAATCCCCTTTGAGGATCTTTATAACGGATGTGAAGAAAAAGAGCATTCAGGAAACCAGATTGTTGGTTTGTGTGGAAGCAGAGCCACCTAGTGGTTACCTGATGAAGTGACTTGGCTACATCTACTTCCCCTTTTAGCTGCGTCTCAAACAGGAAGTGAAGGAAGTGCTGCTGGCCTGAAACTTTGGTTGTGATACTGAAGTTAGTCTTGTTGTCATTTTCAATTTGTTGCTGCTGTAACTAAAATGAAGCAAATATTGTACAATCTGAGCTTTCAGTAAATGTAGACATTAAATACAGAGATCAGCAGTTTTCTAAAGCCTTCACATTGAACTGAACTGACTTAGCATGAGGAGCTTTGAAACAGGACCAACTTTTCCCTGCAGGATCCCATTTAGCAGCATTTGCTGATGTTTTGGCGTTTCCACTCTGTCCTGCAGGTGCTGGCGGCGTACAATTTCACTGCTAGAGGAAAGCACGAGGTTTCTCTTCAGGCCGGCCGACCGGTTCGAGTCCTGGAGCCGCACGACAAACGGGGGAACCCTGAATGGAGCCTGGTGGAGGTGGGGAGCGGCCAGCGGGGCTACGTGCCCTCCAACTACCTGACTCTCATCCCCTCGGAGGCGGGGCCACCCGCTGGCTTCTACCCGTTCCACTGAGAGGCCAGAGGCCTGCAGACAAAAGCCGCTGCTTTTAAATCTGGACCGTGGCAGCTTTGGAAGACAAAAGCTGCAAAAGTTTGTTCTGAAGCAGAAGTCGGACTTTTAGGCTTCACAGCTTTTCCTAAAGCAAACAAAAACTAAAAGATCTTTTTTGTTTTGAAGCTTTTGCTCAGATGTGTTCTTTTTCAGGGTGCACTTAAAAAAAACCTTTTTTTTTTTTTTTTACTTTTTTTTTTTTTTGAAATATCAGAAACAAACCAAGAGGAGAAGCAGAAGCTCCTGGCGAAGTCCTGAAGCTTTAATGAAGAACAAAAGTGACACGAAACCTTCAAATGATGCAGAAACATTTGTGTTAAGCGGGAAAGTCCTGCCTTCTGGGGAGGGAACGAAAACGACGACGACTTCATCAGAAACACCGGATGCAAAGGAAGTGACAGAAAAGTTCAAAACCTAAAAACCATTTTTCAGCATCTCCGGCATTTTCTTTAAGTAAATATTGGCTTTTACTTTGGAAGAAATGCATTTGAATATTTTAACACGTGGATTTTTCTCTCATACGGCACTGAAGTGAGAAAAAACGGACAATGTGAGAATAAAGCAAATCAGCGGACAAACTTCACAGAAATGTCAGGCTGATCAGACTTTTTCTATAAAGATAAAACCCGTATTCTAGCTTTTTTTATTTTTATTTTTTGTGTGGGTCTGAGCTACACCCCCCTGTCCAGCAGAAGCTGAGAGCTTTTTGTTGTGAGGAAATCGGAAACGGAAGCCCGACACAAAGAGCCTCCTGCTCTCCTCCTTCCAGCTTTCATCACAGTTCCAAAATGATCCAGGTGACCTAATTCTTCATTATTTGCACCTGAGGATGGCTGTTGCCACGGTTACAGCTCAGCAGGCGCAGGTCCCTGTACCATTTCTTGAAGCGGACGGTCCCGTGAAAACCTAAAATTAGAGTTTCTTTCTTCCGGAGTCGGCCAGCAGCTCCTGCGTTTTACTGACGATTCGCTTCATCTCCTTGGCTGAAAATATTTCATTTTCAGGAAAAAAGGCTCCAAATGTTGCAGAAAACATGACATATTTGGGTTTCATGGGCGTTTGGTGGTGGGCTTTGAGGTACGGGGACACAAGTATTAAAAAATCTTTTAATGTAGACACTTAAAATGAATTGAAATGGTAAACGCCTCCAGTGGACTTCAGGATCTCTTTGTTTGTGGCAAATTCTCTAGTGAGGTCAAGAAGTCTGAAAAAGGTCATATTTACATGGTTATATAAATATAACATTTTGGGATATCTAAAAGCCTTAAGGCCACATTCAGCTAAAAGGAATGAACTTTTCTGAACGTAGAGGCTGCTGGCTGTTAGAACCGGTTACATTTTTAGTCCCAGTTATTAAAATGAAAAATTAAATTTCATACTTGCATGCAGCCTAAGAAAATCCTTGGAGTTGCACCTTTGAAACCCAGAACTCTTCGGGGTAGGGACACATTTTTTTTTCTCCCCCCATGCAGCTTTAACCTTTTTAGAATAAGAGTATTTTATATTTGATATTGGAAGTCTTTGCAGCGCAGCCTGGGGCTGGCCTTTGATTGCAGAGCAGGGAGGTGCTCAGCTGGAGCGCCTGAATGTCAGGACGGAGCAGCACAGCAGGAGGGACGGGGGCTCGGAAACAGCCTCCAGGCGAGTAGAAGAACCACCCGTCCAATCCCTTTTTGTTTACGGGCTTAAATAAGAAACTAGATGTGTGGATCTTGTAAATTATGAACTGTATTTATGAACTGCTGTTTTCATCTCCACCACTAGAGGGAGAAGGAGACTTTCTTTCTTTATTTTTGTAAAATGTGACTTTGTAACTGGAAAAACTGCATCTTTGCATTTGGTATCAGCATCATTACCTTCCCAAGTATTGATCCAGACTCGTACTGAGAGACCTGATTTAGTGTTTATGTTCGCTCGTCTGCTGTGAAGCCGCCATGGTTAACCCTCTGATGTTTAAATGTATTGATTTGCTGCAGTTTTGGTTGATCTGATGCTGCAGTGATGGAAGGAGGGTCTCTCTCTGAGAGGCTGTACAGCTCGTTCTCCCACGCATGAAGTCACGCCGCAGATGGATGTCTGCAGCCGCAGATGGATGTCTGCAGCCGCAGATGGATGTCTGCA
Source organism: Oryzias curvinotus (assembly GCA_023969325.1). Lineage (NCBI taxonomy): Eukaryota > Metazoa > Chordata > Actinopteri > Beloniformes > Adrianichthyidae > Oryzias > Oryzias curvinotus. The sequence goes on from CM043721.1 coordinate 19,457,047, forward strand.
GCCGCAGATGGATGTCTGCAGCCGCAGATGGATGTCTGCAGCCGCAGATGGATGTCTGCAGCCGCAGATGGATGTCTGCAGCCGCAGATGGATGTCTGCAGCCGCAGATGGATGTCTGCAGCTCTGATCCAGCTTCAGTAAACCTCAGCCTGATCCCCGTCTGCTCGACTCATTTGTCACCAGGAGAACCGCATCTGATCAGACGATCAATAATCTAAAAGTACGAATGTGGGTTCAGGTCGGGATCTTAGAGATTCTGTGTAAAACAGAAAGCTGCTTTTGATGTTTACAACTCGCCAAACTGATTCTAAAACTCCAGCACAAGAAATCCAATAAAGTACATTTTAATTGTGTAGCCCAAAATCCCAACAACAGTCATCTCAATGGGCTTCGTACCGGTATTTGTAAAGTAAACATGAATCAAAAAGATCATAAATGCATAGAACTCAGTAGAAAAATTCTAAACTGAACTAACTAAACAGACTAAACTAAACTGGACATCTCTGCCCTTAGACCTCCTTCTCTGTAAGGAAAAACTCCTAAAAAAAAGGGATTCCGGAAAAAAAGAAAAAAGGTCAGGGGTGTCCATATGAAGGAGAGATCCTCCCCCAGGACGGACAGGCGATGTTCCAGAACTCTTAGAGAGAATGAACTTATCTAACTCTACACGTTTGAATAGTCCAGCAGATGAGCTTCATCTAGATGGTTCAGTGTTACTACAGGCAGTACATGCATAAGTCTGCTGGAAGATATTTGATATTTTTATGTACGCAGTGTACATCCCATTCCCAAGCAACACAAAGATGGACATATACTACACACAAAACAACTGAAGAATTGACTATTCAAGTGACAGTAATAAACTCATAAAAACGATGCTGCTTCCTCTCTTCTGTCACGGTCTGACCACGGCACCTCATCCACATCACAAACCGTTTTCTCTGGCCATGCATGGGAGAATATCTCCTAGCGTGGCGAATCCAGCCAAGAAAAGCATCAGCTGCTAGACCTCCAACATATTCAATATTTGTCTCCTTTAAAAGAAAATTAAAAGAAAAGGCTTGCAGCTGTTTGTTTTCTTTTTGACATTCATTCAACCAGGAAGTTTATTTTTCTGGCAATTTTTACATTTTTCCACGTAAAGAAAAACATTTTTTTTTGGAGAGATCTTTACAAAGCTTCACACACACTCCACCAGGTTAAGTCTACAACCATAATCAAAGTGTCGTTAACCTATGACCTCCAAAGGAGGCCGCCATCTTGACATTTTAGTAACCACTTAAACGCAAAAACATAAATGATTTCTTTTTTCAGTCAACAAGAGCAAAAAATGTGTAAAGAGTTGACTGCAGCATTGCAGACTGAACCTTTCACTTTTTTTTTAAACAAGCTATCACGTAAAAAAAAAAAAAAAAAATTCTTTCCTATCTATCCAGAAAGGAAGGTGAGCGTGTGCACGTCTCAAACATATGTACCGAATTTATTCCAGTCTTTTCCGATTTTATCCCAAAGATTGATACAGCAGCATCTTTCCATGCAGTTTGAGACTCTCAGGAACCGGATTCATCATCACACGCTGGTGCTTAGGAAACAACAAGACGGCGCGTTTACTATTCTTTTTAGCCTTTATGTGCTTTTGTTCCCGGCTGCCTTCAGTGTTCAGAATCTAAAACGCTGCTGACAAATGAAAAGAAAAAAAAGAAAAGAAGCAATGAAATGTAAATGTTCTGCTGGGGAGCTGAACACAGCCTCATACTTTCTGTACTTAGCCTGTCAGCAGGATCTATTTTTACCACATTTGTTTTTCCAGCCATCATCAGTCAGCGACAAACACATCTGTGCCCCCCCAGTGGGTTGTTTGCCACACACTAGCAGCAGTACAGTGGAAATTTAAGCTGATTCTGATTTTGTGGCTCAAAAATACCCAAACTGACAAACGGGTAACAATTTCTTAAGAAGACAACGATTTCAATTGAAGCTTCAAGGCCTCAGGGGCTTCATCATGTGAGGACGTAACATGTCAGACGAAGCCCCCCGTTAAACTCTGCAGCACGTCAGACTAAAAAATCTGCTAAAACGTCATGTCAGTCAGAGACCAGAGCAGCAGGAAAAAATTTAATTATTTAAACAGTGAAATATGCTTCAAAAAAGTAAATATAACACTTGGATTTAATTATTTTAATCCCAAAATTAAATATGAACAAATAGCTACAGTAAATGTGGAGCATTTTATGTGTTTAGCTATGAAAATCCAGGGGGGGAATCACATTTATATGTTAGAGTTTGAATTTTAGCTTTTTGTCAAACTGGCGTAATATCTTTAATTAAACGCAATGTTAATTGGTTGTTGCGCCGGTCAGTTACTGATTCTTGAATCCTATTGGTTGATATTTCACTGACAGACCTGGAAGGGCGGGATAATACCTGAACGCTAAATAGAAATAACCATCAGCTGAAGAACAAACGGAAAACTCAGCAAAAATAGGATAGTAAGAACTTTATTTGTACATTTAATCCTAAGTAAATAAACGTGTTTCATATTTATAGCGGCGTTTATTGTAGAAGTGACCAGAATCTCTAGGTTTAGGAATGAAAGCTGATCGAAATAGCAGCTAGCGTGACTGCTAGCTCCGAGCTAACGGCTCTCTTCCCCTGCCGGAGGGGAGGGGCGTGTTTGGGGCGGGTAACCGGGGAACGATTCGAGCCGTCATACAGAAACCAGGCTCGGTTCTGTTTTCGGTGGAGGATTTCTGCATCGTCGAACCTGCTGCTAACCTGGGAAGCTAATTTGTGTGACAGGAGAAGCTTATGGGGTTCAGAGGCGCATGCGCACAGGGAAAACGGCCTTCAAGGATCACTGCGAACTGAGGTGTTCAGATGGTGAGTACGAACCCGGACCAACTTCTTTCTGTCACTTCAGCCTTTCAATTGACAGACTGGATCGCCTGATTTGTTAGTTTGTTAACGCACACATTTTTAAGGCATTTATATAATGAACTGAAGTGACGTCACACCAGTCTAGCGTCTGGACCTCCATGTTGGAAGTGTACAGGTGTAAACATTGCCTCCACGCGAGTTTATTTATGTAACAATGACTGATAAAAGTGTTAGTAAATGTTTTGATTTGACGTCACATGAAAACTCCCCATTCCAGGGACTGATAAGATTTTTAAAGGGCATTTAAAGTGGGTCACATCCATATGTTGAAGTGTGGGGTTTTGTGTAGATATGAGAAAAGCCGGTTTGAAAGGTGTGGCATGTCTGCAGACGGTCTGTGAAGGGGATCATTCATCCAGGTGGTGTTCAGAAGTTGACTGATGGCTTCTGGTCTTGAAACGCCCCTCTCATCCCAGCAGCTTCATCCGTCTGGGAGCAGCGGGTCTGCAGATTGTTCCCGTCTCCTGTGCTTCAGCTGCAGCTTCCAGAGGAATCTGAGCGGCTGAACGTTCCTCCTGCAGAGAACATTTGCTTGAGCGGGCCGCTCCAGGGTGAACAGAGGCTTTTAGAGGGGGCACTTAGGGAGGGAACAGCCTCTGCTTCTGTGTGAGCGCTGCAGACACGAGCATGCATGAAGACGCCTTCTCCGTCTTAACATTCTCATCGCGCCGCCTGTGTTCAGGTTGATGCAGTAATGCGAACATCAGCAGCAGTCTGAGAGCTCCTCCAGGACCCCAACGCCTCTTAAACGGCTGCATGTTTGAGTGTGCCAAATCGGGCTGGACTGCTTTTGAGTGTGTGACTCCGTGCATGCGCTTGCGTGTGCACGTTTGTGCGTGCTGGAGCTTAGCACAGCAGTGAATGCATCTCTTGCTATAAATATCTCACCCTCCAGCTGAGGACGGGCTAAAAATAGACTTTTACCTCAGAGCAGCACCTAGAGGACAAAGGGAGAACTGCAACAACACCTGGCATTACATGGATTATTATTTCTCCTTTTTATTCTCTGCCTATTATGAATTATTCCCTTCAGGGGAAAGCCTCTCTTCTCTACGCACAGATTTCTTTTTATACTTGGAGTATACTTATACTTTGTACTGAGGATGAAGCCTCAGCTTCAGTGATGAGACAGAAACATGAGTGGGCTAAAAGGCAGATGTTTCTTTTTTCAAGTTAGATATATGTAGGGTGTGGTGCAGGAGGTTACTGCTCTGATGGGGTGGCAGCGTAGACAGCCATCACAGTTCTTTAAGTGCAATATTTTAATTTGTGAATTGGTTTGGTGGTCATAGATGATTTATCTGACTTTAATTTGGCACTCAACTGTTGCTCATAATGTGCAGCTTTAGTTTTTCTCCATGACCGTTGGCTACTTCAGGTGCTGTTGTATGGAGTCCAATCTTTTAGGTAGTTCTTTGCAGTGAAAAGAAACTGCAAGAGAAACATCTCCAGTGGTACAAACCTAAATGTTTCTGCAACTGCTACCCTTCTTGATTTGTGCATCTTTTCATAAACGATTGCTGTTTTGTTTCTGGTTTTATTTAATCTGCACAAACTTGCGCTCAAATTGTTTGTTGCGGTTGCTCCCCTGCTCTCTCGTATGCAAATCTGACACATTTCTCACAGGTGGGAGGGGTTTCGGCAGCTTCAGATGCATCAAAAGTGTGGCTGCCATCTCCTATACCTGAAATCTACAGTAGACGGGCTACTGCCCCGGCAGCAGCCAATGACGCATGCTGTCATTCCATTTCCATCTGTTTTTGCAAAGTGTGTTCTGCCATGTTTCCCAACCCCGGTCCTCGGAGAACACTGTCCTGAATCTTTTTCAACCCTACCCTTCTCAAAAACAACTGCCTCTGATGCCTGCCGTTTTCAGGCTTCTGTAGACTAATGATGAGCTAAAGTAACTGTACTTTTACTTGAGTACATTTTTGCCCCCCCTTGTATTTCTGTCATGTGTTTAAGTTGAGAACCTCTGAATGTTTTGGAATCTCCTCTTTAGTTTCCACTCGGTTTATGCCCCACATCCCCATCGGGAGGACATCAGGCTTTAGTGCTGCCGCCTTTCACAGAGCAGCTGCAGTGAGTTCGTTGGGACGAGGTGTCAGGTCCACGAGAGGTCTGGAGACATTACTGTCCGGTCGTTTTACTTGACTGCATTCCTGTACTGGGTGTAAATGAGACTCAGACTCACATGCAGACAATCAAAAGCAAAAATACATTTAGTCCAATTTATTCCTGAAGCTTACTGAGGAATGTCTCAAGTCTCAGAGGTCTTTCGACTAAATCCATCTCTGCCTTGATCTTCGTCTCTGTCAGCATCTCCGACATGAAGCGCCAGGCGCCATTCCTTCTGCAGCATGTCTGCTGATGAACACGTGAAAACGTTGCTGCTCTCCTCAGGGGTTTCTCACTGTTTCTTCGTGGATTGTCTTCATGTTTGTGCAACACAGAGTTTATGACCTACTAGATGACGGAGAAAGTTTTCAAACTTAAACTGAGCTTTGACCTTTTAATGTCTTTCAGTCCCATTGAAATAAAAATGGACAATAAAGATGATGGAAAAGCGTGGTGAGAAATGATACAAACTTCAAATCAGATCTTTGATGGTTTTCATGTTTTTGACCCAAAAGAATTTCACCCTAAAGATTATCTAAAGGTCAAAATCGAGTTTACTGTGTTTTTCAATTTGCAACACCCCCTGAAACGACTTCGTGCTGATGTGAGAGATTTCTTGTAGAGGACATTTCTTAACTCTTTATGTCAGGAGACTTCATGGAGCCAAGTAGGTCAAAGGGAATGGTCCAGCAGCACCAGGGTTGGTTATTCTGAGCCCCTTTTCTGTGTCTACATAAACTACTATTGCCCTGCCAGGAGCATCTGCTCTGGGGACTTTGGAAGAGGTTGGGGGTGCTTACGGGGCTTTTCCTTTTACACAAGTTGTTTGTGACGATAAATGTGTTTACTGGCTGTGTGTCTGTGGAAGTGGTACCGGAGTTACCAGTGAAGGGAATTGGTTCTCTTTTCGGAAAAATAACTTCATTCAAAATCAAGTCGTAGTTTCTCGTCTATTGTCCCCAACACCCTGTGATGTGGAAGAATTTAGGGCTGTGGAACTGAAATATCCAAAATGAAGAACCCCTTAATCTGACCCCCCTAAATTATCCTGTTGATTGGTTTGGGATGGATCTATGTTTAAAAAAAAAAGTTAATTTCTGAACAAAAGTACTAACCCATCACAAATCCTCTTTGTGATGTAGCTTCTACATGCCAGTAAATGGAGTCTGGCTGAGGGCTAGAAGGTGGTGTATTAATGACAAAATGGTTCTCTGAGTAGACCTGCTGCTGATGAGTGGAAGGTGTTGAAGCAAATTGTTTTGTCCGAGACTTACCAAGAGGAGGTGATGAGTCTGACTCACGAGGCACCTTTTTGTGTGCACTAGGAAAGATCAAGCTACGCTGACTGTCTGCACAGTTGGAACCATGCATGCCTACAGGCTTCTAAAAAAAAAGTCCTGCAAAGTATACAACGCCATGGAATGTAAATCAGCAAAGAGCAAGACTGTGAAGGACAGAAGAGCTTCTTTAGTTGTCTTCTATCAGAAAATGCATTTAACAGGATTGTCAGGTAAAGCATGCTCTTCTCATCTCAACACATTGCAAGCATCAAGGGAAACTTGATTTCTGCTCCAACTATCAGTGTATATGAACTTTAAGGCCCCTCTCCTCTTCTGTCAGGGAAGACTCTGCTTAAGGACATCATAAATGAAGCGCCGGACCTCCCGTTGTTTCTAATTTGATGAATTTGGCCAGTCCTTACCATGGCTGCCACTTTTGATACTTCAGGGTCTTTTCACTCAGTTGGGATCCTTTCCAAGCAAACAGATTGTTTTGGTTGCATTTTTATAGAATTTTCAAACGATTCAATCAGTAAAGTTCTTTAGCAGTGGAGGAAGAAGTGATGCGTCTGATTTAAGATTCTCTGAGATTTGATCCCATTAAATAGAATAAAGTGTTTGCACATGTTAAAGACTATTGAGGACCTGACTTGTAAACATTTTAGATTCTAATACTTCCTAAGTATATGTGTTTGGGTTTAAATGTAGTCAACAGGTTCTCTGTCATGGTCGGTCAGGTCCCCGTCCCTCTGTCTCCCTCTTTTGGTTGTTTCTGGTAGTGCTGTCATCTGGCCTCTATCTGCTGCTTTCCATTTTGTCCCCACAGGTGTGTTGGATTACTAGCAGGTACTCCTGGCACACCTGTAGCTCATCTCCACTCCCCCTGGTTGTATTTGCCTGGCTTTGCCAGCCTTTACCTGCCTTTGAGCCCTCATCTGTGAAAGGATTCCCTCCAACCTTGGCTGTATTTTTACTTCATTTGCCTCATTCGTCTTTTATCTTGCCCTTACCCTCGGATTATCCTCACTATTTGAACACCACTGACCACCTACCGCACCCGTTTCCAACCCACCGCTCTCCTTCAGTATCAATAAAGCGTTTCCTCTTCACCAGGCAGCTTCCTCCTCTTCATCGTGACGCTCTCCTTCTGGCATGTGTATCAGGTGATTGTTGTGAGTAAAGGATCCAGACTCTCTCATACACATTTATAGATACTGCCATGCTCAAACACACCGCCTCCTCGCTCTCACCTTACAGCTCGAGCTGTCACTCTTCATCAGCAGCCTCTCGGTGTGTAACGTGACACAGAAAGAGCACAGCTGAGAAACATTTCACTAAAGATAAGGGCCAGCCTAAAAATAATCCAGCTTAATGCCGTTATGTTCATCCTACTGAATGAATATTCAGAATAGCCGCAGCAAGTCGCCTGCAGTTACTGTATTAGAGCTGGAATGTCAAAGATTCTTCTTTAACGTTGATTCTCTTCTTTAAAGACAAGAACTGACATTCAGTTGGTTTTACATTACTCTTGTTATTGAAATATTTCCTATTCTAGTTAATTCATGTTGCCTGAATCCTAATTGTCTGTCTGTATCACCTCTGAGTTGTGAATGCCTCCCTGTCCCGTCCCCGTTACTGAGAGCTCTCTGTTTACAAGCTCTTCTGCAAGCGTACAGCCCCCAACCTAGTATTAATGGTGCAACAAAAACAGTTGGCAATATCAGAACTATCCAGCTGTACAGTTCTGATCCAGATTCCAGCTCAGACCAGGAAAACAAAGACGTTCATGGATTTATTGGTCTGACAGTGGATGATCAGAAAAGGGCGGAGCTTGGGGCTTGTGGTCCACCGATTGTAGCTTTTATGTCACTGCCACTAACTTTTTATTACAACATTTTCTTTGTCTGCTTCTGATTCACAATACAGAAATACTCTGAAATGTACCTTTTATCTGAATTTTCTTTAAATATGTCCTCCATCATCAGAAAAATGCCCCAAAAAGATGTTAAAAGCACCAAAAACAGCATTTTCACGAGAGTGGTTCTTTAAAATGGTTTGCATGTGAGGTTTTATTTAGAAAATGAAGCTCATAAGAAGTGCCTTATTTGTCTAAACGTTGCTGTTCTGCTTTATGGTTGCTGTGTGTGTTCAGCGCTGTGGCAGGCGCTGATCTGAGAGGTCAGACACTGATGTTGGACAAGAAGATCTGCATTTCAGTCTTTGCCGTAAAACAACCACAGCATCATAATCATACAAGGGCACTTTATACATGTTCCAATGAGTCTAAGAGCTCTTTTTGTGGACTCAGCATCTTCTTTTTTTTTCCCTGGGTTTGTTTGAGTATTCAGGGATCTGACACATTAGCCATTAAAAGAGGCCTGGCTTTACATCCTTTTCTTTCTGCTCTTGTTCTGTGCCTTGCTTAAAACCCTCTCCTCAAAGGAGCTAAGTATCTTGTTGACCTTGATTCACATCCCTTTTCCTCGTTGAAATATAAATAAACTGACGCCTACAAAATAAGGGAGGTGTGCAGACAGAACACCGGGTTAAGAAGCAAATGTGTTTCAAAAAGGAAAGTGACAAGAAAGAAAGGAAAGCTGGAGCTGATTGACAGGGAACAGGCAGAAGAAAACAAGGAATACAAGATGTGATGAAGGAGGAGAAACGGAGGATGGAGACCACAAAGGAGAAAAATCAGTAATCCCACAAAGACCAGGTCAAAGTAAAAGTGAGGGCAGGCTGAGGACTCTGGTGAAAACAAACCAAGTCACTCCAGGAGACGAGAACAAAGCAAAGAGGAACCGAGTGAAGGATTTTAGTTTCTAGACATGAAGGAGACCAGGAGCTTTAGGGATTTTTGTTAAATAGATATTTTTTTGACTCGTATTTGTCTTCAAACCAACAGCAGATAAGGGATCGATGGCGGTCGTTTCTCTTCATTCCTCCCTAATAACCATATCAAATGAAATGCTGTATTTATGTCTTCATGTGGACAGCCGTCTATTAGCTGTGAGAACATCAGCCTGTCAGCCTGACTCCAGCTTTAAACTAAAAACCACTAACCAAACCATCGAGCCAGATGACTGAAGAACTTTAGGATGTTTTCAGACTGGAAAGTCATTTGGTCCAGACCAAGTCGGCTTCATTTTAGCCCCGATCAGGTCCTGAACCTTCTGTTGGTCTATATTCAGACTGACGTCAACCATACGTTTCTGTGTTGAACCAAAGCTTATAAACAAAAGCACCAAACAAAAGATCTCTTCATTCATTGGACAGTAATTATGAAGGCGGGGTAAAGCAACTCGAGGTTTGTGTGTCTCCTACATGTGATCAAGGACCGGTTCAACGTCATAAATACGGATAAATACAACAAAATTAATTCATAGAACATTTAGAAAAACTATATATTATAAAATTTGTAACATTGCAGAGCCGGCGTTGAGCTGAAACGCCCCCCATGAAGGTGCTGAATCTTTACTGTCAATGCCAAAAATCCAAAAACATAATCATGTTTTTAGGCTGTTCTTGTTATGATTTTATGTAAAAATGTATCAACTGGAGGCAGAATTAGATTTGGATGAAGACAGTAGTCATTACAGTTTTTGTCCGTCTGCTCTGCTGTCGGGAGGAACCGGAAAATGTTCACAAAGACGTTGAATTGAGAGGAAATTGCAGACCTCAGTCTCCATCTTGCTGTCAATCACCTGTTTCTAAGCAAAACGACTGACATAAAGGTTGTGAAGAATGAAGAGGACATCAGACAGACACTTCTTCTGTCTCTGGGCCACCTTAAAGGAGAACCCAACCCAAAATTTTAAACGTTTATAAGTTAAGAATATGGTTTTGTCATGGGAAAATGAACTGGGATCAGCTGCATTGTGGGTATTTATTGTTGTTTTATTGAAGAACAGTGATGAAATGTTTGGAGCAAAGCCTTTTAGATGCCTGATGATACTCCCGAGGCTTTTAGGGATGATTGTTTCACAGTAGGGTTGTGCCGATGGACGATATCATCGTCCATCGTGATGGGTGACTGACATCCCGATGGAGAGACCACCATCGTGATGCCACGCCCCCGCCACGTTGCGAGTGGACCCCATAAGCCGCGGTTACATGTACAAAATATCTTGATGGGATCAATGGTCGGATTAGAATCCAACCGTGTACATGGGCCCAGAAAAATGTTTTCAGAATATAAAAACGTTCACTAAGGTCACACTTTCCGTCGGAATAAATCATTCGCACATGCGCAGTAGGGTTTGAAAACCGGAAGGATATAAATTCCGCCGAGCGGCTTTTTTTTTTTTCCAAACTTTATTGAATGTAACAATTCAATACAAAACGACAGCGCCGAGCGGCTATATTCATTGACACGTCAGCTCGGTAATATACGAGACGATCTTCTAAACGTGCTTTTAATAATGTTACGGTGATTATGAAACACCTGTTCGCTCATCCTTTGAATTTTAATCCGTGTGGTCAGTGCTTTTTCTGAACGAAGCCAGGATTAGCAGTATGCTAACACGGGCTAACAACATTAGCTTTGGGTGGCGCTGCATGCTGGCTGCACGTTAAACATGTACGAATAACATCAGCCTTTATTTAGTCGGGACACGACTGGAAACACAAATCCACGTCATTGTTTGAATGTTTTCTAAGGACTGAGCGACATTTCTGCTTTGAAGCCCAAACCGCTGTGTCTGCTGACGATCCGAGCTGTGCTCAGACACTCACTTTTAGACCCGGTTCTGAGTTCGGTAGCTTGTACCCCTAGAGCTGCGGGACGGATCGCAGTCTTAAATCTCCCACACATACCGCTCATGTACACCCCCCCTCCCCCCCCATCAAACACAAAGCTGTAAGTCCGCACTCCGCCGGTCCACTTCGCTAGTTAAGTGCAGGAGCGGACTACTTCTTTTCTATTTTGTTTGTTACTTTTTTTGTTGAAGTCACTTCCCTCAGTTTATACTGAGTAAAAAAAACCAAATCGTTCACAGTCCATTTTTAGGGCGAAATGCGCCTTACTCCACTTTGTTACAAGTTCTCCACATTTTTTAATTGAACCTGAAGTCATTACATTTTGTCGTCGTGCTGTGAAAATGAAGAGGAGCATACAGACAATTTACCTGTTTCTAAGAGAGCTCTGTCTGGGCACCTTAAAGGAGAACCCAACCCAAAAAAAACAGGGGAGTTCGGACATTTTCCAAAATTTTAAATGTTTATAAGTTAAGAATATAGTTTTGTCATTAGAAAATGAAAATTACTTACTTGGGATCAGTACTTAAAAGTGCATATTTACACGCATTCCTTGTTAGATATCATAAATATGGCTTCAGTTCTGTTATTAATGTGAATCTACTTTTTTTTTTTTTAACAAAAGTTACTGTATCTTCTTAGACAGATGGACGGATGGACGGACAGATTGACTGAGTTTTCCAGGATGGAAAGTTATTGTCAGCTTTGCAGCCGTTTGCAGTTTACGGTACATTTAAACGTTTGTAGATAATCTCAGGGGAGGCTACCCCAATGCTAGACCTTCACTAGACGACTTCAGCAAACATCATCACCTTGACTTTTTCCTCATTTGTATCTTCAATTAGAAGCATTTTGAATAAAAGCCAACCAGCTAATGTTAGGTTTTTTTTTATCTTACTGACTTTAGAAATGCAAATCCAGCATTCCTTTACTACTTGTGTGAGTGTGTGGAGACACTTTATACACGACTTAGTAGTGCTATCTAGAGTCTCTTACAATAAAGCTTACATGTCAACATTCATGCAGCCCTACTGTCTGTTGTTAAACAGCTGACATGTTGACAGTATAAGCAGCGAAGATGAAGGGAGTTCCACCAGAGCCCGACAGGGGAAATGGTGATTTTATCAGAGACTGTGTGAAACGGTCTGCAATCCTGACTCAGCGTTTACAACACTCTTGTATCGCCTCCTAATCCTCCAAACAAATGTCAGAGTACCTGCTGCTGTTGGCTCTAAATCTAGTGATATGAAAGATGGAGAACATTAAACCACTACACCATCAGAATTGATCCTCTGAGATTTCCTAGAAAAATCAAATGAGTAATTAGGATATTTCTTTTATAATTTCCCCATATTTGATTTAGATTTTTATACTGTTGGACAGATTTGGACTCCTCGCTCTGCAGCATACCTGAGCGTGTTGTTACCACACCTGCTGCCTGTTTTGAGTCTTTCATGTTCTCTCCAACAGATAATTATGTGTCTGCCAAACAAGCAGAAACTGAAGCTGGGTGGGAACACACTCACTTCCACTGTTCTGGGGGATGTGTCATGACGGTTTTTGTGGAACAAGTTCGACATGTCAACCTAAGCTGGGTTTGCTGAAGTGTTGCTGTAACCTTGTTCCTCCTTTTGGCTTTAATACTGTTGAGAATTTTACAAATATGACAGAACAACCAGGAGTATCACCACGTTTTTTAGCTTTGTGTGTCTGAGTATACTCAGAATTGATCGGAAGTTTCAACATTTTTAAGTGATTTGCTATTGCAAAACATGTACTGTAAGTCTGCTAGCATGCAACATTTTTAACTTATTTTTAATCAACTGACTGTTCCTGATTGTCAATAAAATTGATTAAATTTAATATTTATGTTGGCGTCCTTTTATTAGGGACAAATTTCACCTCAAGTATGAACAGAAAGAAGTTGACAGAGCTACAAAAAAGAGACTTAAAAAATAACACCACAAAAAACAAATATTATTATATATTTATAATTATTTATAATTGTATGTGTTGTGTTGAAGTTTTTTATGCTGCAGCCTTAAAATTTCAACTATGTACTTTTGAAAACATTTTAAATGGATTTGATAAAACATATGTTCATAAAAATGATTAAATGTGCTTCTTAGTGTCACTGAAAGGAGTTGGTGTTTGGCCCAGCTTGGCACAGTTTGCCACAGCTGTGCCGATAAGATCTCATAGTTTTGCCACAAGTTTGGAAACTTGACGCCGTTATTAGAGATAAATTATGTAATCACTGAAAATCTCCAACGCCTGCACTGAAGAGTCTCTCAAAACGACTATTTTTGAGGAAGCATTTGTGCATTTTCAGCCATATCTGAACTAATGTCATTTCACTTCTGCTTTACTTCGTCTTTCTGCGTTTTTGTTCATTTAAAATCACTTCCTAGAAAAGGTTTATGCATTTATTATTCCTTAGTTGATTTTCTGTACTTGTGTCGAGTACTATTATTTTTTTCTAGTCCTTGTATACAAATTCCAGAAATCCTGGTTGATTGTAGCAAACGTTACCTTCCTTGTTCTTGTAGTCCTGCAGGTTTCTTGTGTTGACGGTCTTTTGGTTTGCGTGTTTCTGCTCTGACATGACGAGTCTATTTCAATCTGTAAGTGTATTGTGTTATCTGTCTCCAGTGTCTCTTTGGCCTCTTTTATTTGGGTTTGTGTTACTGTTGATCCTCTGGAGAAGTCTCTGCTCCCTGTTGGGTTTGTGGGAAGACGTGTAATTCTGCCATCAGCGGACTGATGATGAGTGTCAGTAAATGGTGTACTTATTGTCAGTGCTTGATGTGAGAGGCTGGAACAGAGTTTGATGTTTCAATCTCCAGACATTGACTTCTAATAAGCACTCCACAATGGGCTATTACTACACCCCCACCTACCCACATAAATGTGGCTGAAAAGAGCCCATGAAGCGTATCTAGGAAATCCATCTTCAACATTTCATCTGGGAAAAGAGAAGGAGCTCTCTAAACATGACGCTGATGGCAGAGATCCCTGAAGGATTGGGGAAGGAGACATGGATTTATTTGCTATGTATTAGATCAGTGTTCTATTCAGAGAGAAGAGAATAGCTTTTCAATGTTGGGTAAACTACTTCTATAGACCTCAATGCAACTCTTAACTTTGTCATTTTTGCTATTCAGTCGACAATGTCTGTTTTTTACACTTCTCTAGAACATGTTTGTAACTTGGTACACATTAGCCAGGTTAGCATATTTACAACACCTCTAACCCCCAACCTTGTTTGCAACACGTAAAGAACAGACCGATCTGTCTGAGACTGATCGCATGTGACGATTTTTGACAGGATCCAGTCAGAACAGTCTGACAGATGAATAAGTGTTGATGTGGAGACAAGCACTGCTCTGCTGTTAGACACTAATGCTATGATGCTAACGATGCTAAAGACCGGACCGGTTTAATGTCGGACAGTATTGTGACAGACTGGACTTTCAGACGTAGCGGATAAATAAAACAGAATTAATCCATAGGACATTAATAAAAATGTATGTTATAAATAACAGAACTGAATCTTCTGTGTTTTAGCAGCATCTTTGCAGCATTACAGAGCTGGTGTTACTCCAAAAACTGCTACCTATCAGATGTTGTGCTGAATCCCTCCTGCTTTCTTTCTTTGTGAGAGCGCTGCAGCTTTAATGTCAATGATATATAATAACAATAATCAAACACCTTACACAGTTTACAGGCTGTTTTTGTTCTGATTGAGCATAAAATGTGATCACCTGAAGGGAGAATTAAATCTGTTCTCGTTTTCTCAGCATGTTTGAATTTGAGTTTACAGTTGGATAACAATAAGGACGTGCTCATAACATTTATAAATTTTATGCAATTTCATTTTCTTTAAAAAAATTCAAAGGGTAGAAAGTATTTCTGTGTAAAAAAGTGTTTTAATTAAAAAATATATGCTTGGCCGTTAGAATATTTTTTTATCTACCGGCCAACTGGGTTGGTGACTCAAAAATTAAATTTCTGGCCGTGTGTGAAGGTATTACAGTATTTAAAATCTGCATTGCAAATTGTGCAGAAGGCATGTTCCTTCTAAAGCTGGAAACGCCACCAACCTTTTATTCATCCCCTGAAGCAGAGCCACCAAGCATGTTCCATCTCTGCCTGGAATAAACGATGATTCTCCAGCAAAAACAACAAAACTTAAACCTGAACAGCAGCAACAGTCTAACTACCAGAAAAACCTCTATTTGCTTTTAGTTCCTAACTTATTCACAGGATGTTGATAAAAATGTTTGTCAGTTTGTTGTTTGCTCTGTAAAACGTGAAAACATTAGAATTTATTTGTAGAATTAATGTTTTGTTTTTTAAATTGAACGGATCAGTTTAGTGTTCTGTTCTTTTTTTGAAACTTGAAAGCTTTTACTTTAATCGTGTTCCTTTAGTTCACCTGTTATGTTAAGGGGGTGATAGGAAAAAAATATTTGAATCTAAACAACCTACTGATAATTACACGTTTCTCTTATGAGCAAAGTGTTTACATTTGACAAGAGAATGACAAGTGTGCAAAGCAGTAATCAAGGCAAAAGGTGGCTACTATGAAGAACCTACATACCTACAAACAACTGACATATTTTCAGTTGTTTCACACTTTTTTGTTACATGTATATAATTCCACATGTGTTAATTCACAGTTTTGGTGCCTTCAGTGTGAATCTACAATTTTCATAGTCATGAAAATAAAGAAAACTCTTTGAATGAGGAGGTGTTTTAATGTTTGGTCTGTACTGTATATCGTTGTTGTCCGATATGAAAAAATCTCTCTCTCTCTCTATATATATAATCTATATGTTGAGCACTATTCCCCACATGATACCATCAGCAATCATTATACACATAAATATCATGAAAATCAAAACATTCTTTGGAACAGTAAATGGAACAGATTGAGTTTTTCTGAAGGTCTTTTGTCTCGACTCTCAAGAATCAGTGAGCTCCTGAAGATATAAGAACGATAACGAAGAAAAACACTAGAACCAGATCACCAGATTTTTTTTTTTTTTTTTTTTTTAAATAGAATGCAGTATGCTTCCATACGTTACTGCAGTTTCCTCCATATCAACAGAAACGCCCTTTGATATGGCGGCTGCGATTTTCACGGCAAGGCAAACAAACTTGGATGCATTGATATATGTCTCGGTTTGATTTAGCAGCATCGCCTACAATAGTCTGACTGATATGTGTTTATTTTTGGTTGCGATAATTCAGTAAAAGGTTATGGAAAATGTTTTGGAAAGGTTATGGACACCCATTGCTAAAAATGTCCACGAACCCTGAATATAAAAAAACGATCAAATAAACAATTTAGGTAAAGTAGAGGCCAAGCATTCCTGCACTGTTAGAATCAAACGAAAGCCAGAAAATATGTTTTTTATTTTCAGAAATACAAACCTCTGAATAAGAGTGAGAGCTTTATCAAATGATCCAGATTTGTTTTTATGTCTGAAGGAAAGATTTTATTGGAAACGTCTGTCCAAAATGAAATCATAGAAGAAGAGTATTATTTCTAAAAGATTGTTTTCTTGATTTGTACTCATGCAAAGCGATTGTTTGTCGCTCATTTGGGTAATGCTAAAACGTTGATTTACAGTTTTTGTCCTGCATTACTCTTCTTTTCTTATAAATTTGCTGCAGTACAAACTGCGTCTTATGCTGCAAACATGGATGGTATAAATCCCCCACACTGCATCATTTCAGGCCTTTCTTAGCAAACGCTTGCTTGTGTGAGCGTCCACCGACGACCTGCAGAGTTATTGATACTGTTGACCTTGGAGCCCCTGAAATGACATCCATCTACTCAATAATAGATGGTGCAGCTCTTCATAGGGAGAACTGAGTGTGAATGTGCACGTTGGCCTGTGTGTGTGTGTGTGTGTGTGTGTGTGTGTGTGAGACCACCACACATGGAGCTCTTTTACAGGCTCCTCTGAGACCCGTGTGCAGAGAGGATTTTAAATTGCTGCACGTTTGGTCTGTTCTGCAGGATTACAGTGTGTGACGGAGGTACACCCCATTCAAGGCTAATGGGGGGTGGAGGTGGAGATGAAGTGAGGAGAGTGATGAAACTGTGTGGAGTTCCGTGAATTAAGGTGGACTGAAAAAAATGATCAGAAGCAATAACTTTGTGGTTTTTGTCTAAAATAACAAGGCTGATTGGACATTTGAGAAACAAATATTTACTCCTTTCCCTTTTTTCTCCTTCACATGTTGATGCATGTTTTAAATCCATCCAGCGACACTTCAGTAACGCACACTCTTTGATCTACTGTAACTCTTTGACCGTTTATGTCATCAAGGTAAATTAGCTGATTCTGACGTCAAGAAAAGCACCAAATTCATTCAACTTAAATAATTTAAATCTCCGCCTTCTTCTGTCTCTTCTGGTGTGTCCCACAGTTCTTTTCTTGGTCCTCTTCCTTTCATTACCTACCTCCTACTCTCTGGCAACATTTCTGTAAATTTAATATTAAGTTTCATTGTTTCGCAGATGACACCCAGCTCTATGTATCTTGCAAACCTGACTCTTCTCTTCCACCTTCCTCCCTCCCCTCCTGTCTATCTAAAATAAAAAAACTGGTTCACCTTAAACTCTCTGAAACTCGATAGTGATAAAACCAAACTACTTCTTGTTGGTTCCAAATCCCCCCTCTCCAAAGCTACAAGCTTTACTCTTTCCATTGACTTATGCTCAGTCTCCCCCTGCCTATTTAGAGTTTTTATCTACAAACTTATCATTTTAAAAAATTTAGCAAAACTGTATTATTCTGCTTAAATTTCTGCTGTCTCCAAAGTTGCAGTTTTTTGATTCTCTATCTTTGTTTCTGGTGATATTTAGTCATTTTCTTGCCTCCAGTGGTTCCAGCCTGTAAAACACACATGCAATTGGCTGAGTTCCACATGTGACGTCTGGACACACATGCAACTGTTGTGCGTTTCTGTCAAACCACTAACGTAACATCTGCACCATTTAAGAGCAGCCTCCCATTGGTTTCTTATTTCTTTTATTCGATTTCTTTAACTTTAGCTGGACAGAAGAGTAAGACTTTGATAGGACTCAAAAGTATAGTCAGTTTAATTAACTAGTTATGGTTTGGGTAAACTATAAAATCACTGGGGAGAAACTGCAGTTATGAGTTTATCATAAAACTTTAAGCAACGTCTTGGTTTTATATAAGTAATTTGAAGACATCAACTGAAATGGAGAAAAGAAATCCAGACTGATAACAGACACTGATGTGGACCAGGTCTCTCTGGACACATTCTGAAGAGAAACATCCCATTTGTTTTCATTCGTTTGGAGAGGATCTGGAAGTTTCACTCAGTTTGTACTTTTTGTGCATCTGTTGTCGTGTGACCACAGATTTATGTTTGAACATGTATGACCTGCCATCATCTATAGAAACAAATGCTAACCCTATAGACTGACAGGTGGGCCTGCAGCTGCCTCCAAGTCCAAGGTCAATGAGGAACAAAGCTCTGTGACGGACAAGCGGCGGTGGGGGCGGGTCTCATAAAAACATGTTTTACCTTCAGTTCACTTCGGAATGCTCTGCCACAACACCTCACAGAAAAACAACAAAAGTAACTAATAGAAAAACAATATTAGGATCACTGGTCACTGGAGAAAAAAAAAAGGTTAGGAAGCAGTAAAATGTTCAAAACCAAAATACTGATGCTAAATTCCTTAAAAAGAAAAAATAGGGCAGGATCTGTGGGAGATTTGCTGTCAGCATGACTTTGCATTTTAGACTTGTAAACAAATGTCCCGTTTCCAGAAAACCATTTTACCAGGGTGGTAATAAAAGCTGGTCATGTCGGCAGCCGCTCTGCAGCTCCAGGCCGACAGCGCTGCTGCAGCTCCGTTCTGAGTCCGGAACACATGGCAGAAGCATGAACCACTGATCCAGGCTGATGCTGGACTTGCAGCATGTTGCTGCTTTTACTGTTAAAAAACCTGCAACTTTATTAGATATTAAAGGAGCTATATATGTAAAATTAAGTCCTTGCACACCAGCTACGTGCATTTTAAGTGTGTTATAACTAGGGCTGGGCAATATGGCCCAAAAATAAAATCTCCAAATCTATTTTTTAATGCGATTTCCGATTTTTTTACCGACCCCTCCCCCCCCCCCCCAACACACACACACTTAAGGAAAGCAATAAGTACAAACGGCAGACAACTTAAAGCAAATGTTGCTTTTATTTAATCAAAGCAAGACAAATGTAACCCCATTTCTGGGATGAATTATAAATAAATAAACACACTCTGGGAATCAAAGTTAAGTATAAGATTTGTCTTCTTCTCACTCCCTTTTGGACTTGTGTTTGTATAATTTTGTCTTGTATTATATATTTTTTGTCTTGCTTTTGTCTTGTTTTGTTATTCTACACTTGTTTTCACTTACTTAAAGTCCCAGCTGTGTTTTAAGTCCCACTTAGTAGTCTAGACTAAAAGGAGACAAACGTTCACCTTGAGAGTAGCAGCATTTTCTAAAGGATGAACAATACAGCTCCTATATGGGGTCTAAGGTTTTAAATAAATTAATAAACCCCGTCTTCTCCACGGAGAAGATGATGAAGCTGCAGGAGTTGCGGTCATATATATATATATATATATATATATATATATATATATATATATATATATATACTAATATTCTAATATCAAAAGAAAAACAATAAAAATATTTTAAACCACATTTTCGGTTACTTTTGTTTAAATTAAACTAAAAAAAATCTATTAAGATCAAAGTAGGACTTTAAAATACAAATTAGTTTTCTGAGTGACCCGGCAGTCTGTCTGACACAAACCACTGATTAAAGGCATTATGTCTAATTTCATTTCCTTTACAGAGAACATTAAAATAATGGAAACCTTTTATAGAACTAATGGATTTTTAAAAATTCCCCCACATAAAAACCAAAATCTACTACAAAAGAAAACACCAATGAGAAAAATTGACAGGTTACAATTAAGAGAGCAGATCTATTGTCATCTCACAGAAACACCTAGAAGCCTTTGTGTGATCCATCTGAAATTTCTCAGGTTTCGTTTATCTTTTAAATTCCTTCTTGTCTTCTCTCCCGTCTGTTCTGGAGGTGTGTGATCAGGAAATAATGTGTGTCAATCTGCAGTGTTGCTATCTTACCAAAGGGGGCGACCTCTGGTGTCCCCGTCTGTCTCTAGAGGGCCGTTGCTATTTACAGGGGTTTCCACACACATGCACACACAGTGACCTTCACACACATTCTCACGCTTTACATTTTAAAAGCACACGGATGCTGAAATTTACCCTCTTATGCAGACAAACACAGCTTACACACACACACACACACACACAAACTGAGCATGTGCTGAGAGGAATTCAGAACACATCACAGCCTGTTGTTTTGATTCACAACACTGTTATCCACTCTGTAATTTTTTGTTTGTGGACTGATTCACATTTAAATTTTTTTGGTCCTCGTGACGGTTTCTGCAGTGTTTCTGTCCTTAAAATGAATAGATACCATTTCAGCAGTATTTGTTTATTGTTACACACAGTGTTGTGTTGCTGTCAGTTTGTCTTTTGTCTTTAGTCTTCATGTCCAAGCCGATCACCTGACTCATCGTAAAGGCCGGTTAGACTTCATAGCGATGACCATCACATCAATCTTCCCTACCGCAACAGTGTGGTTGTGTTTATTCTAAAGT
Organism: Oryzias curvinotus; assembly: GCA_023969325.1. NCBI lineage: Eukaryota > Metazoa > Chordata > Actinopteri > Beloniformes > Adrianichthyidae > Oryzias > Oryzias curvinotus. Next base: position 19,477,879 of record CM043721.1, read on the forward strand.
TGGACAGTTTTGTCCATGAAAACTGCAACAAGCTTCTGAGTAGGGCTGTCACTAACGATTATTTCAGTAGTCAACAATTATCTTTTCGATTAGTCAACAATTATTGTACATATAAAGTGATGGGGTTTTTTTGTGGAAAACGTCATGGTTCTAGTACTCAATCTGTGATGGTTCCCATCATGTTTGGTACTGCCAATGCTCAGTGCATGGTGCGTTCACAGAAATTGACATTTTACATGTGCAGTTCATTAATTTCAATTTCACCTTATAGAAGATAAAAGGTTTAAGGTTCCAGGTAAGCTATATGCTAGCACAAAAAAAACACAATTGGCTCACAAGCTATAGGGTTTCTGATCCCTGCATTAAATAACTGTCTAAATGTCCCATAAAAATAGTAAGCAAAAACTATTTTTAAGAGCATGGGTTTTACTTAATTGTAATTAGTGAACAGTAAAATATTCTATAAGTTTTCCTCCATTAGTTTGCAAAAGTGACTGAGGTGATAGCCACGGTGCAGCACCCCTATCATGTCTTTGAATCCATCGTCTTCATCCATTGACAGAGGTCTCATTCCTTTTAGAAACACGTTGAAGATGCTCTGTGTAAGTGTTGCAGCCTTCTCTGGTGTGCACTGGCTCCTCCCCAGTCTACAGTCGTAGGCGCAGACCAGGTTTTCAGGCGTCTGTGATGAAATGTGTCTGGGTCTTTCTGCATGAGAACGATCCCAAACACGCGTTGCCCGGGTAACGAAGGAGTGGCTTCATAAGAAGCATTTTAAGGTCCTGGAGTGGCCCAACCAGTCTCCAGATCTCAACCCCCATAGAAAATCTTTGGAGGCAGTTAAAGTCCATGTTGCCCGGCGACAGCCCCAAAACATCACTGCTCTAGAGGAGATCTGCAAGGAGGAATGGACCAAAATACCAGCAGCAGTTTGTCAAACCCTTGAAAAGGCTTAAAGAAAACGTTTGACTACTGTCATTGCCAACAAAGGAACTATAATAGGGGTGTAACAATACACATAGTTGAACCGAACTGTTTCGGTACTGATGTTTCGGTTCGGTTAACTTCTGTACCCTAACGTGTTTTCTCTTTTTTCCTGCACATGCATTGTAACGACCCAGCTGCTTTGTCACTTGTAGTGGGGAAACAAGAGCCGAGCTGCTAATGAACTAGCTGCATTGACTGTCCTTGCCTCATACTCCACACATGCCCTCCAACAGTCTCAGAGAGCGAGAGTAGACGGAGAAATAGATTACTCCATCTCCTTTCCGGCATTAAAACCATTTATTATGAACACACATGAACAGCGTAACAACATGGACCTCACTTCTCTTCATAGCTTTCTCAGTGATAATGAAGGATTCAGCACACAAGATTTCACACTTCCCATGAGTCTTAGTGGCTATAGGCGGGGCTAACCCCCAGGTCGGCACTGTATTAACTTTGTACTGGAGCGGAAGTGATGTTAGCCGTGAGTTTCCTCTGAGACGCTATTAGGTGACGGACAGTTAGCATGTCAACATATGGCTAATGCAGACGCGAGGCCAGAAATGAGGACCCCCCCCCCATCTCCTTAAGCTCTCCAGTGTGGTATGATGATATAACTTGCCGTAAATGAACAAACAGCAAAACAACCCAAAACATTTCCATTTTATTGCAACAGTGTAATTTAAGTAAGATGAAAATACCTTAAATTAATAATTATAAATAATTATAAATTATAATCCAAATGACCCTCGTCTACATAGGAGGCCGCCTCTAACATAAAAGCTCCATCCGATTGGTCAACAATGTGAAGGGCTGTGTCTGATTGGTCGAATGCATAAATTGATTTATTCAGTTCGTTAAATATTTCAAGCTGGCTTAAGATTGTTTTAACACATTTAAGGTTTACAATTTATTGTGATTTTCGCAGACTTTTGCAATACGGATATTGCATGGCTTGAAATTGCGGTAATGATAAATTTGTGTATTGTGTAGGCCTAATGCCCACACAGAAAACATTGTTTTTTTCTGATTAGTTTAGTATCCCATCATTCACACAAAACCAACACGTGTTTCAGTCTTCCATACAAGAGTCATAGAAATGATTGTTAAACGTTTTTTCGAGTTTTTACTGTTTTCATGACCTAACTGTTATTCATTTAGTTTTATCCTGTTGTTGTTTCTGTTTGTTGAGATTGAAACAAAAAAAGTTTGTTAAAACAGTATTTTTTACTTATAATGAGTTTATAGGTGAAACAGTTTACCCCCCCTGCCTGAGGGCCCCCCCCCACCCCCCTTTCCACCTGTCAGGAGTTAAAGGAGGCGTTGGGAGTTTTTGTTTTGCTGCTCTGCAGCAGCAGCATGTGTTCACATTAAACAAGCAGAGTCAGACTTAACCTTCACACCCTGTTATGAAAACACAGGAGGTGGGGGCCGCAGCGTGTCCGCTATGTTACACATCCATGTGACCACGACACGCCTGACTGTGTATACATGTGTGTGCTTTAGGATTGGTGCAGGTCTGACAGGGAGGCTGGTTGCCCACAGGGAAGCCTGGAGGAGCTCTTGTTTGGAATTCCTCTTAGCCAACTGTCATAATAGTCGGACTGGAGTGAAAGAGTCTGAGATGACGAAGAGGAGAACAAACACCAACAGGATTTTACTATTGTTTTTAAGCCTTTGGGCTTCACAGAGCAAATCTCACTTTTGTCGGATTTACCAAAGTTTGCCAAACGTTGCAGTCGCAGGGAAGGCGTGTCCACGAGAATAGAGAGATTTCATGTTGAATATTTTTCAACGTTTTTTTTTACACATTTTTCTACATTAAAAAGATCAGTCAGACTGAATCTTTTAGAAGCGTTTGGTCTTCGTCCAAATTTCTACAAATGATCAAAAAGTGACTTTGTTCTAAAGTTTAAATGGACCAGGACAACTGATCCATGTGAGGGAAAGAATAAATAAGGCCATGTTTCGTCACATTTTCAGTAAAAAACCTCCTTCCATTTGTTATCGGTCAAATACTTATTTTCAACCATAATTTACAAAAGAATTCTATAAAAAGCAGACAATGTAATTTTCTGGATTATTTTTCTTATTTGTCATAGTTGAGGTTTACCTATGACGAAGATTACAGGCCTCTGTCATCTTTTTAAGTGGAAGAACTGGCACAGTTGGTGGCTGACTAAATACTTTTTTGCCCCACTGTAATAGCAGAAATCATTACAGAGCAAGCTGATACGTAAAACATCACTACAATTTTCCCTCATTTATCACAACAGTTACTGTCTAAAAATAACCCACAATAGAGAAAATCAACCTACTTTTTTTTTTTTTAGTTATTCTGGATGTTTTAAGGCTGTAAAACTCCCCGCTACACACAGACATGAACCTTTTCACACTTTTCTCTCTTGTTAAAACTCTTAAAATTTAAACTTTAATGAAAAAAAAGTCCAGGATTAAAGAATTCAAAAAATGCTAGTGATTGCTAGTATGGTAAGTATGTTTATATTGTTGTCTTTGTAGTGTGAGCAAAAAACTCTCACAAGCTGCATTTACACACATATGTTAAACTTTATCAAAATTCTGGAATTGTTGAAAAAACAAAATTTTTCAATCGCACTGTTTCCATTAAATCATAATAATGCAAATAAATGCAATAAGTCATTAAAATACATGGCCACGGATGTGATCAGTACTTTGATTGACAACTCATACATTCACATTTCTGCCACAGGACTAGGGCTCTTCATCATCTATCAAAGGAGACGCCGGCAGTATTCTTCAGGCCATGGAGCGGCGAGCTCCTTACACGTGGAAGTGGATACTGATTAAGCCAGGTCCTACCAAGAGGCGCATTACCATCCGGTTGTTGGTCATGTGACTCATTGGATTCAAAAAGTGTTTCCATCGCTGTTTTGCAGACTGTCAATTTTGATGTGCCTCAAAAACAACCTCCTTCAGGCGCAAATTGATAAATGTGAATTTTTTCTAAATTTCCACTTGGTAAATTTATTGTTGCAAATCCAATTTGTACAATTTCCTAGTCAATGGAAGCGTAGCTACAGTCGAGTTAAGTCTTCAGTGCTGCCTAAATAAGGGTTAATGGCTGTCGAATGGGCATTATCACTTCTTAACGCATGCTGTGGAAGCCATAACCGCCCGCCGCGAAGCGGACACTTCCGCGAAGTGCGTTAAAAAGTGATAATGCGCACTTTGAAGGCCATTAACCTGCTTATACCATGGTCACTTACAAATGAAATAAATATTAACCAGTTTTTAGTCCTTAATTCTTGTTTTTTTCCTGATTTGGATCACTTTTTTTTTCCTGAGAAGCGGACTGTTTGTTACATGGTGCGTAACAGCAACAGTGGCTGCACCACCGCTGCAGTCAAGATTCAGCGACATAAAGCCATATATATATATATGCTGGTTGTCCGGATGGGTTGCATAAAGCATCAGTTCAGGGAGAAAGTTCTCCTCTTGCCGCTTGTTTTTGTCCAAATGATGAAGCTAAAGGTTGTTTAAAGAAGCCAGTGCAGTGATACAGAAGATTTAAGATAGGCGACCGAAACTTCTTTTTGGGGCGTGCGGTTATCACTTTTTAACGCACACCCAGCAGCCAATCAGAATCGAGCATTCACCCGGACCATGGTATACGCATTTTTATAAAATCCAAACATCACCTTGTTTCTTTTTTAATCTCTGAGCAGCACAGCAGATTGAATTAAGAATTTCCGCAGGTAAAAATCAGACATCCAAACCTGCTGATGCCCCGCCCTCTGGTGGTTTCTAGGCTTATTTCTTAAAACGAGGAGCTCAAAATAATAAAAAAATGTATTAATGACAAACCAGGTCATTTTGTGAGATGAAGAGATAGAAAGGATTTTAAAGTTATTCTCAAAAGCTTCCATTTTGAACACTAACTTTATTTTAGTCATAATACAGAAACTAATAAGCCCAAAAATAACGGTTGGTTTACTGCTTATTTACTTTCAGATTTGAACAAGAATTCAGCTTGATTGTAGTCTGAGCTGATTTCACAAGCTAGTTTTGTTAACCCTTTCATCTTTATTTTTAAATGTATATCACAGTGCTAAACAATAACATATGACCTCTAATAGAAACTGAAACTAAGCCCTGAGCTCAATGCTGCAGAACTTTAATGACCCTCTAAGGACAACACACGCGTGTAGCAAACCCTGTTCTTGGAAAGCAGAAGTGAAGATCATTTGTGGTCATCGCTGTGTGTCCTCTAAAATCTCCTCCTTGTTAACAAGTCATTGTTTTATGAGCAGATAAGGTCGATGAATTGGACCAATCCTGCACCAATTCCGCTAACTCTGTCCGCCAAAACGACACTTTAATTATCCTCATCATTATTTTCCTCATTATTAGGCCCTTCCTGGTAAATGTGCATATTACTATATTTGAAGAAGCCTCAGGGAGTGAACTCACACTGACCCTCATTACTGCTCTATGAAAAAAAAAAATCCTCTTTTTATCTGAATATCTGTCACATGTACACATTCAAACCGATGTCTGTTATAGCTTAAATAATTAAGAAAGTATTTCTTAAAGAATTTCTGTTCAATCGTGTGAAATACTTTAGGTTTTTTTTTTTGCATTTTTGACCTCCTGGATGAGTCTTCTGGGTTCTTGGACTGATTGAGGTCGCTCAAAGGTTCTCCACAGTTTACAGTTCTCTTCATGCGTGACCGATGTGGTTCGTTTGTAACATATTCTGAGTTAAAACATGTCTGTGACTTCTCATCTGTTCAGTTCTCCCAAATGATTATTCCTTTATCTGCCGGTGTGTGTCACTCTTTCAGACAATATAGTCTGAAAAGAGAGAAGGAGTTCACGAGTCCATTTTTTTGTTGCCTGTAACAGAAGGACACATGTTAGTCTTAGCCCTATCTGAGTAGGATTCCTCACAATAATGTTGGTTTTGAGGCAAAACCTAAAAAATACTAGTGTGTTAAGATTTTTAATTAAGGTTATTTAACCCTTTAAGACCAGAGCTTTAGCTCCAGTGTTGACGTCCTTTGAACTACCGTAACTATTCAGCTGTTTGTAGAATTAACCTAATTCCAGCTGATTTAAAAGTGGAGAAAAGCAGCTCTGTGCTGATATTTATACCTTTATGGTAGTTACGTGTTTACGCTTTCAACGTAAATCTGATCCTTCTCTAGCAGAGAAGTTCAATTCAATTCAATTTTATTTGTTTAGCCCAAAATCACAACAACAGTCGTCTCGATGGGCTTTGAAGTAAAACATGAACTCAAAAGGATCATGAATACAAAGAGTCAATAGGAAAATACTAAAATAAACTAACAAACTGACTAAGCTATACTGGCATCCCTGCCCTTAGACCCCCCTTCTCTGTAAGGAAAAACTCCTAAAAAACCGGAAAAAAATGAAGAAACCTCAGGGGTGCCCACATGAAGGAGGGATCCTCCCCCAGGACGGACAGGCGATTTACCAGAACTCTTAGAGAAGAATTAACTTATCTAACTCTACATCTATATATTTAAAGTCCAGCAGACGAGCTTCATCCAGCCGGGGTTGGGGACAGTCAGGGGCGCGAGTCGAGCTCGAGACAGGAACCACAGCCAGGTGTAGGAGCAGGAGCAGAGACGAGGTACACAGTCAGGAACAGGAGTGCGATAATCAGGCGCCGCCTCTCCTGGCTCAAAGCCATTCCATGGATGACCTCGGTGTTGGTCAGTGTTGACACAATCAGTGTACTGTATTTTTACAACCATAGGGCGCACTGGATTATAGAGCCACAGTTTCTGTTATGGATGATTTTTTTGTATTTGACACACATAAAAGGTGCACCGGGTTTTAAGGTGCTTGCACGTTAACACATACCTGTAAAACATGCATGCTAGGCAGCAGGAGCAAAACTGCTTTTATTTTTTCAGTCGTCAATCAGCATCCAAAAATCCATCAAAGTATCTGACATGAACAGCTGGGCTAAGTTTTTATCAAACATGCCAGGTTCATTTTCGTCATCGTCAGAATTTGTGTCGTTGCCGTGCTCCTTAGGAATGATGCCGACTTTTACAAACCTTGAAGAAAAGTAGAGACATGTTAGCCCAAGCTTCTGCAATCCATTCACAAAGTGTGGCGTAAAGCACCCGGTGCTGCCTCCCAGTCTCAGTAAAAGACTAAGACTTCGTTTAAGGAGCGGAAGATGGACAGATTTTCATGTAATCCGTTGGAAGATGCTGCTCCACCGTAGTCTTTGCCTGGATGGAAAGATGACTGTGTTTCATAAAACGAAAGCACCAAGACGGACCTCCTTGAAAATGTTCAATTATCATTTCCTCTGCAAGCGGTGCTGCCTGCAGTGGAATGGTGACTGTAGAGACACTTCATGCGAACCATGGAATTAATAATCTTGAATTCTCTCACAGCTGTACAATTCCCATGTTCTTCCGCATAGCTGATAGCTTGCAGTTTAAACTGTGCTTCATAATCGTGTTTCTTTGCAGGCGGCATTATCAGGGTTGTAAAAACGACATTGTTCTGGATAATGCACATACCTGCACTTTTGTGCTATTGGGGGGGTAGCAATAGCACAAAAGCACGTCCCCACTTCCCTCCTTACCGTTCTCATGCTGTCCTCTCCTACGTCTTCTTTACCGAAATCACGCAATCAACACATTAGGCCAGTGTTTTTCAACCAGTGTGCCATGGGAAATTGCCCTCATTAACTGATCTAAAAATGTTGCGCAAAGCATCTGAGTCACGTGATGTGGACTGAACAGCTGAGCGTGCTGCGTAATTTATTTAATGGCAACGCACACACCTCATTCAGGAAAAGCACCGTGAGACACAAGCCTTGTCAGTCCGTGCATAAAATCTGTTTGCTTACCTGTGTGCAATTGAGTAGTCCACATTCATCTGTTGAAGAGGCAGCCGGTAAGAAAAGACTTTGTCTGAACGCTGGAGTGCCGCGATCATTTTGTTTCCATGTTTGTTTAGTGTGTTGTGTAAACGGAGGGTGCGCGTCGCAAATGTTTGTGTGTACTTCACGTACCGGTGGGAATTTTCAGCATTAGGACTTTGACTGGTTTTCTATGAGTGTGCTTTAAAACTTTTGTAAATTTTATAGCGGGAAGTTTATTCATGAGTGTGAATTTCGCTAAATAATGTGATTCTTCATGTAGTTAAATAAATTTGGACTTTATACATGAATTTAAATAAGAATTTAATTAACGTAAATGATTAAGGTTGCTAATTAACTGAGGCACTTTAAATTATATAAATGTTTGTTAACATGTATGTGGAATTTGAATTTGTAAATATTTATTATTGTTATTGTGTGTGTTTAAGGTTTTTACCTAATGATTGCTGTCGGATCAAATGGAAATGAATTAAAATTTGGAAATTGATCTCAAGTGGCAGTCTGAGTAAATCAATCTTCAACGTTGGACGCTCAGCCCTTTTCAAGTGTGGGAAAAGTACACAAAAATTAGGAAACACTTGACAAAAAACATTTACTATCTCCAGGATATCAGCTCTGTGTTCATCCAAACATGACTGATCACTGAGAAATTAGGAATATGAAAGATCATAAAATACTTTTTTCTTTGTGTTTATTTGATTCTATTAAAGACTTTTTGATAAGAACGACGGTACCACGATTTAGCTGCAACTAAAGCTGTTTTTGGAAAAGTCCCGCCCCTTTAACTGTCTCCACCAATCATTCTTGTAGGGTTAATCACATGTCATCAGTCTGACCAATCAGAAGTGGTTCAAGTCTTCACTTCCTTGTTCTGATTCTGCTCATAAAGTCTCTCAGTTCTAACAAAAGTATCAGCTAAAGCTCGTCTTTAGTGGTGTAGCTTTCCACAGAATCCGGTGTCAGACCGTGGAACAAGTGAACAAAACAATGAAGCTCAGAGAAGAGAGTCTGTCTGCATCACTACATCTCCCATGATGCATTGGGTTAAAGTGACAACGTCTCGGCGCACAATGAGTCTCTCTTAAAGCCTTGAAACAACAACGAACACACATTAAACAGTTTAAAATATTTTTAACCCAACTTATATTATATCTTTTAGAAAGAAAAACAGCTGCAACTTTCAGCTTTTTCTGCCACAATTATCACAAAAATGCATGTGAGATTGTGGAGGGGCTGTAGATCAATACAGACTATGAGTTTTTCCTTTTTATCTTTTTTTATTTTTTTATTTTGGATGCACCACACCATACATACATTTTGGAGAAAATTAACGACTTTTAAGTGCACTTTATGTTCGTGAAAATACGGTAAATCAGCCGATTCTATCCCGGAGAAAAGGAGCTTTTGACCGTTATTTATATCAGAGCAAAGCCGCTTTTTTTTCCGCATCGGAATCCACAGATTAACGTTAATGGCGTACATTGTTGAAGAGTTCTGATAGTTCAAAGAGTGCGTGTTATTTTGCAGTCTCTGTTAACAGCTCCGGTGTTAAAAGGTTAAACCTCATAGTGGATGGTTTGCCTTCAGTACTTTTCACATTGACAGATATAGAGATAGAAACTAAACTCAGCCTTTGTAAAGACCAACGTCATTAATCAAAGCTGAATATTCAATGAACAGAAATCTGTTTTCTGTAGGTTAACAGACGTAGAAAGTCACAGGAGAACCATGTTAATGTGAGATGTTCTGTGTGACCACTGCGTCATGTCGCCTCTGCCTGTATGAGCATCGATCTGAGAGAAAACACTCCAGAGGAAGCTGACACGCCTTTCAGATGGCCTTGGAGACTTAGATACAGGCCTATTATCTTAACCGTTCACACACATACACACACACACACGAACACACACGAACACACACTGGTCCACCTGCATACCAATGAAGCCCAGGTTGGCTTGCAATCAGCTTCATCTCCTCAAACACACTTTTCTTAAAGCACATCCTTAAAGAGAAGGAGAGACTCTACAGACTCCCGTGTAAAAATGCATCCCTGATCGATCGCTGCGGTAATGGGAACCAACGATCAGCCGAAAGATCAACACTCTTCATATGGAGAGACGCTCCTCTGTGTTACTGTAACTGAGGAGTGTGAGAGCCGGAGCTCCTTCAGAGTCACAGTCGCCCTCCTGCTGCTGGGGAAAGAACCCGTTGCCTAAAGGTCAGATTGTGATTCCTGTGTGCACATGAACACACAGCTGAGTGGGCAGGAATGCCGGCCGCTCATGTATGTGGATCCCGGTGACCCCGCGCCACTGAGATATGAGGGTCTTTATGACCTGGCAATGTCATACATGTGCTTGCTCTTTCTGTGGTATTTTTAGATTTAGCTGACATTTAAATCAATGCTCACATAGCGTTCTGCATGTTCTACGGTTCCACGACTCAAAAACCGCCGGCCTATGATGGGTCATAAGTTTCCACACCAGCCAGAACTCACTTATACTTTTTTTAAAGTCAAGAAGACATTTTATCTGAAAACTACCAAATAGTGACCAAAGACAGACAGTTTCAGTTCATTCAGAAGAAATATTTAAAAATGGAATAAATCGGGACTTGAACAGGTACTCACGCAGTTAGGCCTGATTCTAAGCAGGTGGATTAGTTCTTTGGGTACATCCCAAAAGACATTTGAACTCTTCAGGATCAAACAAGAGAACCCTGTTCCATTTAAAAACAGAGTGCATTGCCCGTCCTTCCTGGGGAGGATCCCATCATGTGGACACCCCTGAGGTCTCTTCTTTTGATGAGTCTTTCCTTACCGCGAAGGAGGTCCTAAGGCAGGGGTTCTCATTGTTTTTGTAGCAGAGGGCCAAATTAGGAACCTGACATTAGACTGGAGGCCAATTTTGGTGAAAAAAAAAAAAGAATGATAAACAGAAAAACTTGTTTTAATAACTTTAATGACCAAGTGTCATTTGTACAAGTAACCAGGTCCTCCACGTTTTCCCAGTTGCGGTCGGAGATTGCTGCCCAGATCTTCTACTCGTCTAGTATTTCTATCATTTGATAGACTTTTTTTCTGCAAACTCTCTCTTTTGCTGTAGACAATGTCAGCTATTTTCAGCCTACATTGTTTTAACAAATTCCTCATCACGTAAGGGTTTGCTACGCCGGGCCATTTCCAAAGCCACAACGTAGCTACTAGCTTCTGTCACAGCTTCACTGCATTTAGCCATTTTAAACATCTGCTGTGCAACACAACCTCGTTGTAGTTGTTGGACTTATTGTTGCGCTCCTTGCCGGTAAATTTGTCATAGTTTTTATCATTTGTAACATGGTCATGATTTATATTGAATACTTTGAGCATTGCATTTACATGCTTGCAAATAAGGCACATGCCTTTATCCAACCCATGAGGTACGACAAAGTAAACATTTGTCCACTTAGTTTGAAAGCGCCTTTTCTCCTCACCAACAGGTTTTTCCTCAAAGGAACCTGCTCTGACTTTCTTTTATTGAGGGCCACAAAAAATCTTCCTGTGGGCCGCCATTGGCCCCCGGGCCACATTTTGAAAACCCCTGGTCTAAGGGCAGGGATGCCCAATTTAGTTCAGGCTGTTTAGTTTAGTTTAGTCATTACCTATTGAATTTTATGACTTCATGTTCTTTATGATTTCTTGTTTATTATACAATTACCGGTAGGAAGCCCATTGAGACGACTATAGTTGTAATATTTGGCGATATAAATAGAATTGAATAGAAAACAACCCCTAACCCATGGCAGGTTTGGAGAGTCCGCTTTTGTGGTTGGTGTGATAGCTCACCTGAACTATGGTGCCGACCAAACTTTCAAACCTCGTTCCTATAATGTCTGGCAGAATGGCCAACAGAGTAAATGTGGGGCAGTGGACACGTACAGACACTTATTTCCTCATTATTAGCTGGACTAGCCCATTTTCTTCTCTTGCCTTTTTTTTTAACTGGTCTTGGTCCGGCTTTATCGCCCCTTAACTAAGTGACATAAAGAACGTTGTATTTTTTTATTGGCAGTCTTGTCTTTATTTATTTCTTCGTTTTGCCTCTGTTGGCGCCGTGTGTGAAAGCAAACAAAACCAGTTAAAGGTATAAAGAACTGTAGTCGAGCCTGTGGGTCAATCCTGGTCTGAAAGCAGGCTAAACTTTCTGGTAAACAGACCCCAGTACGGTTCACTTCAGCTGAAGTGCATTTACATGCTGAAGTGAACCAAAGACAGTAAATGCAAAGAGAAAAGAAAACCCCATTTTGTTATGACTAGAATTCTTGATTCTTATATCAAAGTTATGAATGAATGTGTCATGATTTTCCTGAACTCTATGCACAGTAACCTTTTTTGGTATCAGGTGACTTACTTTTAAACTGATACTTAATAAACACTGTTTAATGATTGATAGCATGTTTTACTATGACTATTTGCATGGTCGTTCAGCTTAATGTGTGATTGATGAAGGAAACCATTAAGTAAATCCTTTTTACAGCCCAATTCTGAAAAAAAAAAAAAAAACGTGGTCCAACGCCCTGAAATCATTTTAGGACTTTAAACCTCTGTATGACAAGCGTGTGCGCGAGTGTTTGAGCTGACAAATCCTTTTCCCAGCATTCCCTCTCAGCCCTCTGCTTGACTCCTCATCCCTTGAACCACACAGAGATTAAAGCCTGATGAAGGGGTGAAGGAACAGAAGACCTTCCTCATCCTCCACATGTCTGATTTGTCCTTCCTTTCTCCACCTCACCTCATTTTTATGACATCTTTATCTGTTGCCTTCAGCCGTTCCGATAGCCCATTTTCTTCCTCCAGTGTCCTCCTGGTGCTTCTCCCTCCCTCCATTTTACTGCTGATCATTTACTATTATAGTGAACCCCCCCATCCCCATCATAATTCACTGCCTCCATGCATGAACCAGCTTTCCAGTGTTTTCTTCCTGTTAATCTCATGAATAAGTCGAACAGAATCCAATCAAATTAGCCAAAGTGATCTGCATAATCAAATGACCCAAACAGACTCTGTTTCAGTGATTCAGGCGGTTCGGCTTTACTGTTTAGTTCAACTAAAGCTGATCTCTAGTTCGTTCTTAAGCGTGAAGCATAAACACTTGATATAGAGTCCTTTGTGCAATTACCCCAGTTCTTATCTTTATGGAGTTGTGGATTAATTTTTTTTATACCATGGTCCGGGTGATTTCTTGATTCTGATTGGCTGCTGGGTGTGCATTAAGTAAGGGTTAATGGTCGGCAAAGTGTGCATTATCAGAAATTAACGCGCAACGTGGAAGCGTGAACATTAAAGCTATGTGACTGGAACTACTTTTTTAGGTAGGCGTTATCAGTTTTTAATGCACACCAAGCAGCCAGCTTCTTTAAAACAAACTTTAGCTTCATCATCTGGACAAAAACAAGCAGTAATAGGTGAACTTTCTCTCTGAACAGAGGCTTTATTTAACCCATCGTGCCCGCTGTGCAGCGCCCAAGGCCGCCAGTTCCTACCACGAAGCACATCGCCATCCATTTGTTGGTCGTGATTAAAAAGTGTTTCAATTGCGTTTTTACAACTGTCTGTATCTACAATTCCCAAATCCAGCGCCCCAGAAATTCCCCAGAAGTCTCTGCGAAAAACCAGTGAGCATCGATGGTCACTAGATCGGTGAATATAGACCACAATGTATTGTGTCTGAACATTTCTTTACCAAAAAAAAAAAGTATTTAAATGTATATTTTTAATAAACAATCAATGCTTTCTTCAGAAGACAGTGGATTCATAAATAATTGTCGCAAAACACTCAGAACAATAAGATTTTAACTTTGTGAAATGGATGATGTCATGTCCGCCGTTTAAAAAAAAAAAGAAGAAAAATGTAAAAAAAAAAGTAGTAGTTAAGGGTTAGTGCGGGAATTCGTACATAGCCTATATTTTCACAAAGTGGACTTTAAGACGTGGCGGATAAATGCCACAAAATTAATTAATCTGCTACCTTTGTAACATAACCCCCCCCTGCTCTGCCCTGCCGAGTGCGTTCTAGTATATGTTCCACTTATGAGATGCTCAAGCTAGTGGTAGCTTTCAAAACATCTGCTGCATTATTCCATCATTTGGAATTTTTGTTAAGGAAAGGAAAACCATGGGAAGAAAACAAATTGCGATTAAAATCGAATTTGGAATGAAAAAATGGCAAATCTTAGTTTTTAGCCATGCTGCTCTGGTCTGAGTACAATTCAACTATTATTCAAAGCTGGTAAAAAAAAAAAAAAAAAAAGACCAGCTCTGATAAAATGCATTAAACAACTGAGCCTGTTGGTGCACACAGGAGCTGTCCATGGAGTTTTAGCCCCAAAACAAGCCCCACCTACTGTGAGGATGAACTTTAAAGTATTCATTTAATCTCAAAGACGTGTGACAGCGTGTTGATTGAAAGCATATCAGGAAAACAAACTGCTATAACAACGGTGTTTCATGAAAGCGTTGTAGTTTCTGCCTCATGTGCATGACTCAGCCATACCTCTGTAGCTGAAATAAAATGTAAACATTTCTTACAGCTTTAAAAAAAACACAACATGCAGCGCTGATGATGATTTTTAAAGATTTTCAGGGGTTTATCATACGATTTGACAAATGAAATGACAAATGATCTGCGGGTGAGGAAAAGACTTACAACTTTCTCAGAAGGTCTGGCACCACACCTCATAAGCAAAAAGTCAGTGAGATTATCAGACGATATTGGCTGTACATTTGAGATCTTATCAAAGACCATAAAAGTTAGGCTGGAGGAGGCAGTGATTTGAAAAAACATGGAACAGTCACTGGAGACTTGCAGCATTTTTGGAAAATAATCTCCAAACTCCATAAACAACAGAACATAGATGCATCAGAACCAGATCAGGTAGCACAGAGACTCTAGCAGAAATAGTTTTTTATAAAAAAGAAAAGCTGCACAACTTACAAAATCCTCAGATCTGACTCGGACAAAAAGTGCAGAAAAATGTCCTTTGTTTTAACTCAAACTTACACTGCACTAAAGAAAAACCTCCAGTGTCATCGTGATTGAGCTTTTTTTGTGTGGAAAGTTTTCCTCTGGCTGCTGGGGGTGGTGTAGTGGTGATGAGATGTGATGAGACCTGCCCGGCGTGCTGAAAGGACGGGATGAGCCCCCATAAAAATGTTATAATTGTGGATCGCTGTGTGCATGCTGCTGCAGAGATTTTCCTGCCTCATCTGAAGTAAACAATGGCCTGGAATTTTTCAGCTTGTTCACGGAGATCAAGCAAAAAAACAGAAGTGATTTTAAAATCATTCAAATTAGCTGATTATGGAAGCATATTTCATTCAATTACAATACTTTTTTTTTAGTGTATTAAAAGGCCTATGTCACGCAAAATCAATTTTTGGAGCTTTTAATTGTTTTATAATGTTTATTTCTCATGAAAAGAAACCTCCAAGCTCCTTCCAGGAAGAGTCTAGTGCTGCCAGCTCCGCCCCCAGGCTAACACACACACCCACTATCTCTGTGGAGCTAGCGGTGATCGGCTAAACACTTGCATTTTCTATACACAATACGTACATCCATCTCTGCAAAAGTTCGGATGTTGTTTGTTTGTTTTGGGGAAAACACAGACACGCTGCTAAGGCCGGTTCTAGGATAACATCATGAAATGGGTGGCACCCACAAGGAGTGAAAAGCGGGTCCTCAGAGACAGGGATGGTAGTACAACAGATGTCGTCCTAAAGCGTGGAGATAAGGACGTGTTTACAACTTTAATTACTGAGCATGCACGCGTCAGGGGAGCCGAGTTTCAGACCCTGGGCAGCGGCGTTCGCTATGCTGGCCTGGTCGGTTGGCTGCCCGGAAGATGAAGCTGTGGGCTTGGGTTGTTTATCCTATATTAGGCCTTTAAAATAAATCGCAAATTCATCGTTATCGTGATATCAAGCTGTGCAATAAGCATATCGTAAAAGATGGCGAAAATAGCAATAAATGGTTACTTTAAATGTGCTAAAACAGGGGTCGGGAACCTATGGCTCGCGAGCCACATATGGCTCTTTTGATGGTCACGTATGGCTCGCAGACAAATCTTTATTTATACCATTTTTTTTTTCATTAGACCAGTCCTCGTGCGCGATGCGATGCCAGAGGGGCGCGCAGTAGTAGCTGTGCTTGGAGAGAAAAATCTGCGCCAGCACTCAGTTTACTATTATCTACTATTTCACAGAGTTTATTCCAGCAGGAAACCTATTAATTGCCGTGCCTAAACCTGCGCGCTCCCGTCTCTGAGAAAGAGCGCGCAGATACAGGCAGCAGGTGAATCGCACAGGGATTGTAATAACGTGAAACCCGCTGCCCGTCACTCACTGCAGCGTGAGTGTGTGTTTGTCTCCACGTCTGCATGTGAGTCTTTGTCACATCTCCAGAACATTCAGACCTACGATCACGTTTAAAGTCTCAACGCCTGCATGAAGCAGAAACTCACCACGTATCAACCAGACTAGACCATCAGCAGAACCACCACGAGAAATACTCATCATTTATTAGCAACAGCATAACCATGTTATTAAAAAGAATCCACAGACTTATTGTACTTTAAAAGTGTTGAAATTACATCAAATGCTCACATTCACTTGTATGTTTAGTTTTAAACATATTGTCGCGGACTGAGTTGGGTCCGCTGTTGGGCCGCGTTAAAAGTTCTGGAGTTCATCAAACGCATCAAGCAGAGATCTGATTGGCTCTCAGTTCTGTCGCTCAGCCTGTTGTTAGGTAGTTTGGACCAATGGGGTTCAGCTATGGGCCTAATAAGGGAAATAGGAGGACTGGAGTGGGAGCAGGGAATATAAAGTTGGGAGAAGAGCTCTCGTCTCAGAGGGAGAGATTGAGGAATTGCTGTATTAATTTTACGGCTTTTGCTGCGGTCTGCAGTAACCAGAATAAAGAACCTTAAAAGAGGTTAAGTCTCCGTGGCTCAGTGTGGGAAAGGGACGCTACATTATTGTATGGCTCTTTCTAAATTACATTTAAAAATATGTGGCGTTTATGGCTCTCTCGGCCAAAAAGGTTCCCGACCCCTGTGCTAAAACAATCTTATGGTAGCTTGAAGTATTTAGCGAATTAATAAAAATCCCTTTATGCATTTGACCAATCAGATGGAGCTCTTTTATGTTAGATGTTCACCTCCTATGTAGACGAGGGTCATTTGGAGTTTGATTTAAGTTACAGTATGTGGACTCTCATTTAAATTAAACTGCAGTGAAATAGAAATGATGTGTTTGGTTGTTTTGCTATTTGTTCAGATTTAGCAAGTTATATCGTCATCGCAATATTGATGATTAATATCGCATATCGCGAGTTTTCCCTCATATCGTGCAGCCCTACCTTGTATTCATCGAGTCAATAATAAAAAGATCCTTCTCCCCGAAACATATAAACCTAAGCTACTCGCTCAACATCATTCATGTTGTAGCAGTGAACCTTTCATACTTATGATCTCACTGTTTAACGCTGCTTTAGTTCCTTTTGTCTGGTTACTGCTGCATTCAGATTCACTTCACATATGTTGAAATCTCTGAAGGCATCCCTGTAACTAGGAATGATGGGCTGATATAATATTTACCGTCTGATACAGATAACCGATATTTTCCTTGCAACTGTGGCCGATAGCCGATATTCAAGTGTCTGCAGTTACACAAAGTTTAGATTTTCCTTTTTGTTTCTTTATTAGAAATACACAACTTTTCTTTTACTGGACAATCACATTGTACATGACCTTTTTAACATTCAGCAAAGGACCTCATAGGAACAAGTATCACTTTAAAACTTTCATATAAATGTATCTTAAGGCATTCAGACCATTTATGGAATATTGGACATAACTGTAAACCATAAGTTGGCAGGGATCTATTAGGAACAACATGGATCCCTATCAAAAAGAACATTTACTTGAAAGCAGTCCATTGCTGACTATGACTTAACATAAGCTTTCCAATCTAATAGGAACAAGTTTACATTTAAAAACTAAAGTGTTTCTTAAAACAGACGAAGAATATCGGTAGATTTTTTTAATATTGGACCGATACCGATAAACTCAAATTATGCAAATATCTGCAGATGCCGGTACTGGCACCAATATTTATCGCCTATCCCTACCTGTAATGAAAAGGTCAAAGGTCAGTTGGCACTCATGTTCACTGTTTACTCCCGATGAGGTTTTTTTTTTTGGCCCCGGTCCGATTCTGAGTCATTTGATTCAGGGAATCTGCAGATACCGATTCCCGACGCATTTAAAAAACAGACACAAATGATAAACAGATCCAGGTTTTCTCCTATTTATATTTAATTAACCTTCACTTATTATTCAACACTTTAGCACTTTTGTGAAGTAGCTTGAACAATCAAGTAGAAATGGAAGAAACAGTGCAACTATAACCTAGTAAAAACAAGCCATAGTCCTGTGAGAAGGTTTGGTGACTATTGCTTTAGGATCTTCAGAACTATTGAACATTTTTGATCAAATGTGATTCAGATTTCCAGTAAAGTCTAATAAATCATGTTTTTCTGGAGCTTGTACTTTGTAGACGGTCCCTTGGCAGCTGTCTCACTCCAGTCTCTAATTCTTATAAAAAAAAAGAAAAATCTCGATCTTTTTCTGACGAAATGCCTTTGTAGGTCGTTGTTTGTGTTACAAAAAACCAATAGAGACACTTGCTGTTCGTTTTCATGTTTATTAAAAGACCTTTTCAGCCTGGAAGTCTGACTCTGTAAATATCTTACGACATTTACCAGTTTTTGTGCGCCTCCTGCTCACACTAGTGCCGTGTTCTGTTCTGTATTAAGGCAGGAAAGCATTGTGATCCGGTCACGATATGCAGACTTCTAGTCAAGTATTTATCTGTAATACTAAGCTTGAGATTAATAAAATAAATAAATAACGCTGATCGTAATAAGAAAAGAAAATCAAATACTCGATCCCTGATCAGGATGCAACATTTGATTCTAACTAGTCGAGTCTGAAATCATGTCATCGGGACATCCCCATTTAAAATAGTTTCTTTTAATTTGTTTTCAATTTCTAGTTTGAATAGTTTTCACTTTATAATAAAACTTTTCCATTGTTCCTTTGATTGACAGACTCGAGTCTCTCAGGTTATTTGTTGTTATTTTTTTCAATCACAATTTGTGAGTTACAGCGGCGCCCTGTGTGGAGTTCAGCGGTCACGTCAACGTCTTTGTGTCACAACGGTCTGTAGAAACTCTAACCTCAGTTTCCATGGCAACAGTTCCACAGGAGTGCAGTTATTGATTGAATGAGAAACAAATGACCGAAGTGGTGAAATTTCAGAAGTGATCCTGGAGACCAGGTGCCACAAAAAGGATTTCAAACTCATCAAACATCCGGCGTGACAGCATGTCAGCCGACGCACGAGTCTAACAAAGGGAGTCCTGGAAGCCGTCCTTATAAAGCGATGGAAGTGTCCATTTTCTAGCCACCACAGGGTTTGATCGGTTCTGATTGGTTCTAGCGGCTGCCGTTTCTAGATGAAACCTGAAGGTCCAATCAGACGACCAGATTTTCTAAAGCTCGACGTTTTCCTTCTCCAAAGCTCCACATCTACAGCATCGTTCTAGTTTCCTCTACAGTTAGCGTGGTGGAAAATGGGCCGCAAATGTCATCGTCAAAACGTGTAACCATGGCAACACAATGCTGGAAACATAGATGTGAAACACATTCTGATCCAAAAAGGAGGGTGATTATCAGCATATTTGCAAAATGCGCATAATTCTCTGCGTTTTACTCTTTCTGGTAAAAACTCCTTCTGTGTTTCTGCGGTGGATTCTTTTCAAAAGTTCCTCCCGTCTGTGCGGTCCAATAGGAAAAGCCCCGATGCCTCTTTGGACTGATGGATTTTCGTCCTCTGAGGGACAGTCTTGTCTTTAGGGTCAATCCTCTGGCTGGTCTCACACCTGGCTCCAAACTCCTAACCATCACCTGTCACTCCGCCCTCTTTGCAATCCTAAATCGGTTTTCCTGACGTTTTCACTGAAGGAGGTTTTGTAACCTCTCCTGGAGAAAATGAGGATGTTCCTGCTTCAATAGCAGCGTCAGCTACCCTTAAAAACCATCCAGAAGAAACCCCAAACACACCGAGGTACCGACCAGAACCAGATCCTTTGGTGCTTTTCACAGAAAGAAGGTTTTAGGAGACAAATTCAAACACAAGTCTGATTGTGGTCTCCTTTTCTTTTTCAGTCAAATATCTTTCATTCTGTTCTCCTCAGAGATGAGTCACAGCTTTCTCTGTTTTCCATCCCTCCTCATGTCTGCTCTGCGCCTGGTGTGTCACTCCTTCTTCTTCTCCTCTCCTCCTCCTCCTCCTCCTCTTTCCTCCCTGCCAGATTAATCCGATGCTCTGGTGTCTGTCCAGCAACAGCTGTTTATGTTGGGCTGCACGTTCATCAACTTGGATCAGTTCGGAGGATGGCTGCGTTTCCGTGACACCGACACAGCCGCGCTCGCGACTTGGCGTTCTCCGTGAATCGCAGCCACCGTCCCCCCGCCACACGTGACTCAGGGATTATTTGCCTCCACCAAAATACAGCTTAGAGAAGGGAAGCAGCGGGGGGGCACAGCAGCAGAAAGACTTGAGGGAGGCGACAGCAACGAAGCAAGAGCTCACGCTATCCCCCACCCAAAAAAAAACAACAACATATTTGTGATCAATTTTTAAGATTATTTCAGGATTAACCCATAGAAGTGAAATGAAATCCCCCAAACATTCATAATAATCTGTGTTTTTAAAATGATTAAAAAGTGTATTTTTAGTGTTAAATCCAGGTCAGCTTCCAGACGTGTGAACACGGAGGAAGAGGGGATGAAGTGACAGGTTGTCACAACGTAACTGACACCTTGAAGTTTAGCAGCTCTGCTAAAGCGCTGATGCGTTCACGGACAATCACGGCCAAAGCAAAACTCAACCGTAACATGATAAGTCTGTTGATGCTGATAATGCTCCGGTAGTTTCTGTGCATCCCCTAATGATAGCCTCAATATACTTCCAGGTTTAGTGTGATGCCTGAGGTTAGCAGAACAGCGCGAGGGATGACAAATGAGCAACCAATCCAAATCAGGAAACATGTTTCATTTAACTAAGTGAGAAAAGGCTTCTGTGGGTTTTTCTGTAACCCCTTGAATGTTCCAGAGGGAAAGAAGCTGCGGCCTCACGGCGGGTTTTCAGCAGCACTTTTGAATTTAGTTCCTGTTCCTTGAGTGCAGCAGTCGCGGCGGGGTGCACGTCCAGATCCCTGCAGTCGCTCTGCATTGCATGACTCATCTTCGCACAGCCTCGCTGCGAGTTCCAGCTCCTGTTTTCATCTGCTGTTCCTCAGGGTGACGGCTCTCTGAGAGCTGCAATCATTTACTGCATGCCGGTCGTTTGTGCGGCACCATGGCTCTGACATCAGAAAATAGGAACTTTGCTTTGGACTTTGTGACGGAGGGAACAGTTAACATGATTTTCTTTTGACTTCTTAAATGTTCCAGACCTCAGTAATTTGTGTTTTTGTAAACCCCTAACTGAACCCATTCGTGAGCGCGTTCTGAAGAGCTTGTTTACACATTAGAGACTGTTTTACCTTTTAAGCTTTGATTTTCATTGCTGTTCAGGTTTTTTTGCGGATCATTAAATGTATAAAATCAGCATATCCGACCCGTTTTACCTCAACTGAGGCTTATATCCACAAAAGAAGCATGTCAACGTTCCTGCAACTTCCAAAAACCAGCTGATGTTCGACAGTCTGCTTTTATGATAGACATGCACTGTAGTGTGCACGTGAGCGTGCATGAAGAGCTCTAACTGCTGCCTTTGGGTGAGTCATGTTCTATTCTTGTGTCTCACTGCAGAGCCTGTTGTTCAGTGACTCTGTGGAGGAAACACACCAGAGTCCTTACACAACCAGCTGCTCCTCAGCCGCTGTCTGATTGGACCAGAGCGTCTACCAGCAAAGAAAGCGTGACGGCGCCTTCTCCACGCGGTTTTAGGACTGGGCTGTTTTCAAAGCGTTCCCAGGGGTCTTTTTAATTATGATGATGCAGTTTTTAGCCAAAGTTAGAAAACCTGTGTCGTGTTCTAGGACACAGTTTCTGCAGAGCGGCAGGAGTTTATAAGAAATTCAATTCTGAGTTGTGGGTGGGACCCTGAGTCCCGATATCCGTCTGTGTACACTCTCTCCTGTTAGCTTACAGCGCCTCACACCCACGACCTACAGTTGCCCAATGGTGGGCATGGTCCTAATTCAAGAAGCTCGGTCATCTGGAGAGAGTTTGGAGTAGAGCTAATGCTTGAGGTGGCTTGTCTGGTTGCCTCCTGGACACCTCCCTGGGGAGGCGGTCTGGGCACGTCCCACTGGGAAGAGCCCCCTGGGAAGACCCAGGACACGGCGGAGAGACCACGTCTCTGGAAACGCATTGGAATCTACCAGAGGAACTGGAGGAAGTGGCCGGGGAGAACGGCGTCTGCCTACTTTGGCTTGGGTGGCCGTGGTGCCGAGGTAGAGCGGCCAACCTTTGATTACAATATTACAGGTTCGGTTCCCACTCTGAATGCCCATGTGTCGAATTGGCGAATTGGCGGTTATAGGTTGGCGTCAGTGTTTGGCAGCAGAGTGTGTGAATGTGTGTGTGCCCGTGGGTGAACGGGACTGTGACTCTACAGCACTTTGGACCTTAATGCAAGCAGAAAAACGCCACATTGGTGTACACCATTTACCATAGAGTGCTGCCCATTCCACCATGGATGGATGGGTCTTTCAGTCCAAAAGTAACAGAGGAACTTCTTAGCAAAGAAATGGGCTGTTCTTAGTGAATAAAGTCAAAATATTTTTATTTTTTTTTCTCCTTTAAAATAGTGAAATATGAATTCATTCAAAAACATAAAATGCCAAATATCAAAAGTTTCCTCACATTGTTGTTGTACTGATTTTCATGACTGGAAACTCATTTATGAGAAATTAGACTTTCTGAAATCCAATACAGCTTTTTAGTTTTTGAAAACTCCAAGTAGATTTCTATTTTTAACTGTAGTTTTTTTTTATAAAACAAGCGTTTTCGTCAGTGTCTCAGCGTGAACATTAATTGTAATCACATTACTGTCAAATTTGGGTTAAAACCTATCAACCGAATTGTCAGGTTTGTTGCTCTTTTAGGTATTTCATTTGTATGTGGACATTCATGAACATTTCTGTATTCTGGAAATGTTTTGTCTACGTTCATTGAACTCCAACAGAAGGCCTTATTAGTTGTAGATTTTAGGGATGGGGGGGGGGGGACCTTGCAGATGTTGGTTGCAGCAGAGAGATGACTCCCTTCACGGTTCATGATGACTCAAGGAGTTGAGCCTTTCATTTCCCCATCAGGATGGATCATGGGTTTTGGTCAAAGAGCCTCCCTTTTATGTTGCTGCTTATGAAATTCATACGCCGTGGATTTGTTCTGGTTCTTTGTTGGTATTTATGCAGCAAAGATGCTGATAAATAAAACCCATCCTGATGGTCTGAAGCCTCACCTCCAGCATACAGGATGACAAACGGCTGAATGAGGAAGCGCGGGTTAGCAGAAAATGGAGAAGGCAGGATTCCCTGGAGCGTCGGGGTCCTCTGCTCACCTGCAGATGGTTCTGGATTCGCTGAGCAAAGGAAAGCTGGATCAAGCACAGATGGGAAATGTTCTCTGATGTGTTATCGTTCTGGCTGTGGGGCCCAGTGAGGGGTCAGCATTAAAAAACATGCTGGGGGGTGGGATTTGGAAACAAATGAGTGATGTCACCACTTGTTGATGCTTTCAGGAAATAAAATACTAGAATATTTTCTTTGTTGTTCAGACCTTCCTGCTGCACTCAAGGGGATTCAATAACCTAACCTAAACACCAAACATAAACCAGATATTTGGTCAACAGCCAACTCAGTGGCCTCGTGGTTCAGTGTCCACCCTAGGAATGGAAGGTTGCAACTTCAAATATACGGTTGAGTCACACCAAATACTCTAAAAATGTGACTTGCTGCTCACCGCCCCCTTGATTACCCCGCCATCAAAGGATGGGTCGATCGGGACGTTGACTTTAAGAAGATGAAACGAAGAACAGCAGAAACAATGATGGAGACTGCTAAAAATGGAGGTACTATTACAAAAAGGTGGAATTTTTTCACGTCTGACGTTTTACTAATGTTAGCTGAGAGTCCTGCCTGTTCTCAATCCCAGCAGATTCTCTGGGATCTTACATGATCCTTGTTGGATCAAAAGACGTTCTCTTCAGATTGTATTCAGAACATTCATAACAATAAAGGCCCACACAAACAGAACATTAGGTGCAGGCCTACTGGGATGTAAATGTGGCACTTACCATTTGGAACTTTGCTCTCGTCTTTAGCTTTGTGTTTTCTGACTTTAGTTCTGTGTTGTGATTCCTGGGTTTGTTGTGTGGACCAGTGGTCCCCAACCCCCGGATCACAGACCGTTACCGGGCTGCAGACAGAAAAAAAAAAAATGCATACGCTAACTTCAAATTTTTTTCCATTTTGTTTATTTTCTGATACCACAGGAATTTTTATTTCGGAAAACTATCGGATTCTGTTCACCACATCCGTCTGTCGTGACTTTAAGCAACTGTTTATTATTATATTTAGAAGATATCAGTTTGCGTCGTTTTATTTGGCTTTATTTATCCGTCACACCTTAAATGTCGGTTGCGGCTGAAGTTAGCGTCAAGTTTTAACATCCACTTTGACTTTAAGGTGAAGTTTAAACCAGCCGCAAACATTAGACAGAATTGAGATTCACTCAGTAAAGTTTCTGATTTGTGTAAACTCGTAAAAATGACATTTAGGAATTGTCCTTCAGCAAGGAGAATTATAGACAATTCAAAAATACAAAATAAATGGGATTTTTGTAAAAACAAAGTATGAAAAATGTGTTGCTCTGAAGGATGATGTGAGACTGTGTTGAATTCTGTGTTAGAAAGTATTCTATGGAAAAACCTGTAAAGTTGCTTTTATGACATTTTTTACTAATAAAAAACAACTTCTACAAACAAGTACATTTGTTTTATTGAAACTTTGTCATATGTAAAAATAAAAATGTAATGTTTTCAGATTCTTTTAAACAAAATTTCTTGTAGCATTTTAATAATAAAAAATGTTTTTTTCTGAAACTGGAAGCTTAAAAATATAAAAATGCAAACTTTGGCTCCGTTCAGAGCGGTCCGCCGCCTTAAAAAGGTGAGCGACCACTGGGGTAGAGGGTGCAGAGGCTGATCCTACTTTGATGATCATTCTGACCACTTTTAAAATTGTTTTTGTGCAGTAAATCCTTGTTTTGTAATCCATCTGTAGAAATGATATTCCTCAGATATTCTAGATTTTTTTTAGAATCATTTACAGTATGACTGAACGGATCTTATTTACTCTTTCTGACCATGAAGGAGTGTTTTCTCTGGTCCAGAATTACACCTTTACATGTTTACATGACACAGATGCACTAAAGTTTGAGTGATGTCATATCCATCCATTTACTCCTCCCCTTGACCCATGACCTTTCGGTCTTTCTTCTCACACGACACCTTTAGTGCAAACATGAGTGGAGGTTTCCAGCGTGATGGAGTGGGTTCTGGTTGAACACAGAACCAGAACCGTCCGTCTACAGGCAGCAGGAGATATGTGTGTTCTGGTTTCTGTGACTGAGCCTCTGAGCTGATGCTAAACGGGAGTTACTCCTCCACACTTGACCACAAAAAGAAAGTGAGACATATTACAATCTTAGAATTGATAAATGACTTAAAAAATATTTTATTTTTTCTTTGATTTCCAAAAAAAACCATTTTTCATTGTTATAATTTCCCAAATCTATCCAACTAAGCTGCGTTGATCGAGTCCAGGACATCTGGACCTGTCAGGGATTCTAATGAAGAAGAGAAGGAACATTCTGTCAGAACACATTAGATAATCATCCTCCATGCAAGACAAATAAAGGAATAAAAGAAGTCCTTAAATGAAGCGTTATTCAGGATGACATTTTCCTGATCCTGCAGAAAAGGCAGCAGCAGCTTTTAGTTCCAGCTATAGATGCAGAAGAGATGACTAATCTGCACCCACACACCAGGCAGAACCGCAGTCTATTAGAATAAGTCAGAGCTGCAACAAAAGGCTCACAAAGGAGATTTGAGGAGTTTGGATGGAAATAAAACACCAAGAGAATCTGTTCAGTTTGATGATCCGCTGCTTGGATACGTACTAAGCCTACAGGTCACACGACTGACACACAATGTACAGCATACCTTGTAGTTTAAGCAGTTTAACTGTTCAACAGTGTTTATGACGTCACTATGAAGATGAGATCATAACCAAACAGAGAAACAAGCAGAAGGTCATAATGTTTCATTTTATGATTCACATTGGGAGCTGAGATCTCTCAACACCCCGTTAGTCTGGTTACAACATTTCTGCTAGTTTTCTGCAAAGTACAAAAACCAGTTAAGAAGGAGCTGCAAAACCTAACCAGACATAAACCCGAAGAGGATCAGACATTAGACTCCTCCCCCTCCTTCAGATAAACGTGCTCAGATACTTAAATGATCAAAACAAACGTTGAGGGCACGTGTGTGCTCATGAATGGAAGTCTGAAGAGCAGAAGTTTTCTTGACCCGACGTCGGCTCATCGAGGCATCGACAAGAATGCGACGCATCCAGCGCAAAGTACACACCAGCTGCTGGGACACACGCCTGGATGGACAGCATCCCGCTGACCCGCTCCAGGTTCACCACCACACAACCACAGTTGTGTAAAGGTTTACCAGAAGGTCCAACGAGGACTCTCACTAAAAGGAGTCTCTACAGAATTCTCTTAGCTTAAATATGAACCACAGTAGGAATCTGCCTAGAAGAGCCCAATCAGCGGGGAACTGAGATTCTCAAAACTCAATCTGAACCAAACCACAAGTCTGTGGTGACAAAGTCGCACTAAACACGAGCAGACCAAGTGTGTCTTGTGTCTTGTCTGCACAGCTTCTTCTACTTTTATAGTTTCCCAAGAGCACCAACCTCCCAGGATTGTGTGTGTCTACAGGAACGCAGGACATTTGGACTGGACCACTTTTATGGAATATGGGGACTCTGTGTTTTTATTACTCTGATACTCTGGAATGGCTTTTGTTTTCAAGCCTGCCTCACAGAGAAAGGGCAGTTGGATTGAGTTGGTTCTGTGTCGGCCCAGTAGCCTTACACCACCTCCTAATGGTGGCCACACAATTAGACCCCCCCCCTGGAAAATAATTTTTCTGCACATCTCAGTGGTTATAAAATAAAAAAAGTGAAGCAGATGTTTGTTTTTATGTTTTTTGAAGCTATCATTTACAACTCTAAAAAAAAAAAAAAGATGAAGCCACTCCCCAATAAGATGTCATTTGGTCATGCCAAGGGGATTGGGAACTTTTCTAAAATGTAGAGGTTTGAACTTCTGAATGGTTTAACGCTGAGTCATAAAGTTAGACTAAATGGTAAAGGAGACTTGCATGAATTTAAGGCTTTTTTCCCCCATAAAAGGAACTGTCAAAGGGTAAAAAGGCCAAAAGAGATGAATCAAAAATCAAGTGAAGCTGTTTTTGTTGCGTCTTTTTGTCATTCCACGAAACACCATGTAATCCTCACTTGTTAGGAAGTTTCTTGTTAGACTGCTGCCCCCACGACCCGGTCCCACATAAGCGGAGGAAGATAGCCCCCCCCAACCAAACCTGCATTTGCTCTAATTATCTGATGGACCTTACCTGTGGATCAGAGACCTTCTGACCACTTATTGATTCTTATTGCCCACAGTCTATCATACTGTCACCACAGGGGCCCAGTATGATAGCGCATAGCCATAAGGTCAGCCACTGGCCACATGCAAAGGACCCACTGAGCTCGTCACCAGAACTCAATCAGGTGCTTAGATGACTCTACGGTGGGGCTGTTATTCCAGGGGTGGGAGTTGGGAGAGACAAATCATCAGCCAACATCCAAACACCATCCAAGAAAACATCAAAAACCCAGTCCTCCATCCTCAGACAGGAAAAAGAACCTTCACCTCCCCAACGCAGCATTTCCTCTCAAGGACGTTTTCCATTCATCATGTCATGTGGTCATTTCATTCACACTTTGTTCATTTGTTTGCAGGTGAACCAAATCAGGGTTCATTGTGTAGAGACCCGCTCCAGGTTGACCAGAGGTCAACATGCACCACGATGAGCTCCAGCTAAGCTTTCACACCAGCCAACCCAACCGGCCCATCTGGTACCAGACTGCTGTGCAGACCAAGCAGAACAGTGTGAACGTTCCCTTATGAACAGCCCCAAAACGCCCTTTTCTGGGTAGCGCCAAGTCCCGTCCTCTTCACATTTGTGGCAGTTAGCAGACAATTCTGCTTTTGATGCCTTCTGTCTGTGTGTGCTGTACACAAAAGCTTACTGTGCGTGTGACAGAAAAGGTTTGAACTCTTGCATAAGTTGTATAAGGCGGATGTTCACACAGGAACTGAGGTCATTTCTGGTTCAGAGTCCTTCAGTGTCGTTCCCTCGATGATGAAGAGCCGTCCAGGTCTTCCTCTGATGCTGTGGAGATTTTACCATGAGAGCTTTTTACGCTGAAACAGTCTGATCCGATGAAGAGGGATTGATGAGACCATTCTCTAATCAGCACTACATTTCTCTGAAAATGATTCTTACACTTCATAAAACTTTCTATAGAAGCAGTTTATCTTTCCTGAAAGACTCTCATCTTTTTTCTTTTTAATCTTTTGCATAAAAAAGGTTTTACATCTACAAGAGTGACTCCCGTGAGACTCTGCTCTCACTGTAATACTTTCAGCTCACATATGCAGGTATTTTATTTTTTATGTTACTGATCTAAAACGCGTTTTCTTTCCCATGAAGCTGTGGGTTCTCTGTCAGCCTAAGCCCTTCCTTTTCCCGCTCTTTGTCTTTGCGTGGGCACCTCTGCCTGTTCGGGCCTGTCGACTCTGGACTCCACTTACTACAGTTTTTGTTGTCCTAATAGCTTAACACTTTTTAAACCCTTTTCTGAAAAGGAATTCTTGGCTTAACCGTGACTTTCAGTTTGTAAACACTCCTGCAGGTTATGACCAGGTTGAGTTTTCGAAGGAGAATCAGAAATTCGGAAACTGGTCTGAGTTTCTGCACAACGCGTTTCTTTTTTTTTTTACTCAGCAGCAGATTCTTTTTCGGTTGTGTTCGTTTTTTTTCTCCTTCATTCCAATGTTTGTTATGAAGGCGATGTATCTGCTGTAAAGACTTGACTCTGAAGTTGGCATTTGATTCACACTCCACAAAAAAAGCCACGGAGAGGTTCAAAACAGACGTTCAATGACCTTCAGAGAGCAGATTTAATAACATACAGTTGGCCTTAATTCACTGAACCGGACACAAAGTGTGGGTTTTCAGTGAAAATAAAAGGTTTTTCCTCATTTTTACTTTTTAGGAATCAGAAACTGTGCGATAATAAATCTTGGTCACATGACTCATTTAATCCAAAATAAAGGTTTCCATTGCAGTTTTGTCAGTTTCGATACGCCTCAAGAAACCACCTCCTCCAGGCGCAAAAACATTTTTTTCTTCGATAAATGCGAGTTTTTTCAAAATTGCCGTGTTTCATTTGACAAATTCATTTATTCAGTTTTGCAATTTCATAGTTATTGAAACGCAGCTGAGATCTTTTCATGTTTTCATCAAATGAAAGCATTTTTTTTATGTGTCTTCTCAAAAGCTTACTTGTTGAACAATCCCATTTTTAGTTTAAAATAAATAAAAAACTTGTCACAACAAGTGAAAGAAAAGACATCTTTAGATGTATTTTTTGTAGATGTAGTTCTTCTGACTTGTTTGATAATCGGGTCTGGATGGGGAGGGAGATCCTGGACTCCCAGTCACACTTTATTTAGGATTTAGCAACAGGACCTTATATTTGGTCACTCATCGAATTGTTTCACTTATAAATCATAATTGTCTAACTTTGGATGGAGTCATTAGATTTAAAGCTTCATCAGAATTTAGATGCAAAGAGCGTGTTGAAGGCAACAGCTGATTTGAATTTCCTCCCACAGAAGAGTGCAGCACGTCCTGCAGGTCTGTGGGAAGTGCGCTCTTCTATCCAAGTGGGCCGCCAGCGGCGTCACCGTGGTAAGGGTCAGTAAACTTAACTGCCAACCAGATTAAGGGACTGAACTGGGATGAGCGACTGCAGCGTAGAGGAGGGATGGGGGAACCTGACAGGGTTTATGCTGCATCCAAATGAGAAATTACTGCAACATAGGAACAGAATAATGCGCTCCAAAGATGAATGCGTCCCAGTCGCATTTTCTTTATATAATACTATTGTCCACAAGTCAATGAAATGCATCTTATTTGTGATGAAAAAGTGAGGCAAGAAATGAAAGGCTAAAGAGCAAGTGCCTGAAGAGTAGGGACAGAGGAGGAGGAGGAGGAGGAGGAGAGTGCGACATTAGGCAGTAAAGGCTGGGGAATAGAGGGAGACGAGGAGGAAAGCGGATGGATGAAGAAAATGGAGCGGAGCAGAAAGGAGAGCGTGGAAAAAGGGGTGAGGGAGGCGAGGAGAAGGGCCTCAGAGCTGAAAGTCATGTGACAGAGCAGCACGTGTTGGCCGCCAGTGTCAGCTCTCCCTCCTCCTCGTCTTCCTCACTCTGCTTCTCTGCGCTCGGATACAAGAGAGGCTCGGCCAATCAGAGCGGCTCACAGCCTCGGCAGCGTTAGATCTCCCGCTGACACACTTGTTAATGTACGAGAGGGTTTTTCTCCTTTAGAATGCAAAATTTAGCAAATGGGTTTTATTTATGGGCGTCATTACAGCCTGAGAGTTCAATAATTCTACCGTTACGTCCTGGATCTCTGCTGGACATGCATCACTTCAGTCACATGGAATCACAGTCAACATGTTATGTTATTTCTGAGTTAACATAAGTTTTTCATTAGCCTGGACTAAAAGACGAGTTTTTTTTTTTTAGAAGCTCCTGCAAAAACAGAAAGTTAACTGAAATTGTTCAAGGAACTGCAACAACTTCAAGTTAGACTAATAACAAAAAGTAATGAGTTTGTAAAAAGACAAAAAAAACCAAAACACTTGGATAACTACTATACATCCTCACAAATGAAAAAAAATAAGCTAGCAGAGTAATACAAAATGTACAGATTAGATGAGAAAATGTATTGACAACCTAGTAGAAACGAATAGAAAACTAGCAAATACGCCAACCAAATACTTTGTTAAAACTATGGCTGCACCACATAAGGACATATTGCGATTTGCGACATTAGTGATCAATTTTGCGATGATGTTATAACTTAGGACACATAAACAAATAGCAAAACAACCAAAAGCATCATTTCCATTTCACTGCAACAGTTACATTTAAATAAGCGTCAACATGACTTAAATTATACTCCAAATGACCCTCGTCTACATCTAACATAAAAGGGCTCCATCCGATTGGTCAACAACGTGAAGGCATGTTTTCAAGCTGCATCTAATCGGGTTGAAACATGGGGTTGGCACGGCAACATGAATGGAAACGTCAGAGATTCAACGGCCAAATCCGATTTCCGTCCCAACCCCCAGGGGTTCTCACTGCCCCAAACATTTAGGCCTCCAAGTGAAGAGTTAATGGAAAACGGTGTCTTCACATTTGGACGTTACTACCACACCTAAGTGTCCCCCCCCCATTACATTACATTACATTGAGTGTGGACACCACCAAAGCTCCAAATATCCCTACAATCGGAACAATTGGGAGGAGCCAGAGGAATTAATTCCGATTTGGCCTGAAACAGCACTGGAGTATGAAGTAGAAGAACAAACAAAAAACATCTCAGTACTTTATTTTTTAATAATTGGATTGTGAAATAATTTTGAATGCTTCTTTATGACCATTTTGCTGACCTGTACTCAAGGTTTCATGGTCGGTTTGTTGACCCTGACCTCAGGCATTTCTTGCCGGGTGTTTTCCCCCTTTTGTTGGCGTGACCTAACTTCTATGAAATCCTCTTCTGCACCGGTGTGGTTTTACAGTTGAATGGTGAATCTGTCTGGAATTGATGGAAAAGTGAAACGTCATGGAAATAATTTCACTTCCTTCTCTGGCTTTCTGTCCAGCCTTGAAATTACTGCAGCTTTTGCACAGAGGGCTTTTCCATCTGCCCCTCATTCTGCTGTCCTGTGCATCATGCTTAGAGGTTGGGGGGGGGGCTGACATAAGGTGAAGCGCACCACCATGATGACTGGATAAATGCACTGCATCCTAAGCGTCTGTGTCACGGTGGGGCAGATCTACAGCTGTAGCAGGAACTGGCCCTGCTTCTGCCCCTGTTGTTTAACCTCCGATTTTGCAGATATCACTAAACAATCTGGGTTGGTCGATACACGCACACGCCATTGATTTACCACAGAGACTGAAATGAGGCAACGTCTTTGTGTGCGAGTGTGTGTGTGTGTGTGGGTCCGTGCTGACAGATGTGGCGCTGTGTGTAATCACGATGTTGAATGTAAACAGCATAAGCCTCTGCAGAGATTATAAATCATGCAGAGCTAAAAATATTCTTGTTTTTATTTCAGACCTCGTAGATATTCTGGAGTTTCTAATGTGCTGGTGTTTGCACGTTGTGTCACTTTACCGTTTTGAAATTTGCACACGTGTGAGTTTGGTCCACACAGATGTGGCTCCAAACGGGCCACCTGGCTGCATGCGAGTCCGATTTTCTTTTAATCTTATGCAGAGATGATGGCAAACTGGATTATTTATGCCGTGGATTTGGTTTTATTGGTTTGTCTGTCGGCGTTTAACTCTCCATAGAGTTTTCAGCATCAGCACCACATGTGCACTTTAAAAGCAACCCCTGTGCTCATGTTTTCAAAAAGACATTTGACACTTGAGACTTTTTTTTTTTGCTATGTGATCTCATTCACATCAGCCATTTCTTGGTAGATTTGACAAACTGCAGCCTTTCAGGAAGTCCCATTCATCCTTTTGTTATTTAACTAAAAACAAAAGAAGACAAACAAACATGCAAAAACATACACAAATACGTACACAAACAGCAAACCTAGATAAGATATTTAGTGGGAGTGTAATGATTTATTTTAACAACAATTCAATTCATATCATCTGTGGTTCCTGATCCGATTCTCTGGCCTAAACTGGATCCAGATCCTCTGGATCCAAACCTCTAGCAGTGAGACTCAGACAGAAATTCCTGCTACTGAACAGTGAAGTGTTCCAGATTCTTGCATTTCTTCCAGATCATCAAGTGGAAATGAAATATGTGTCCAAACAAGTAAAGTAAAATGTAAAGGACAAATCCATTCACATGTTAGTTTCCTAAAGTTCACCACTGTTGTTTGTCCACATCCAAAGAATCCAAAGGGAACATTCTTAGAACATTCTAGACACTGGATGGTCACATGACTGAAATAATGGACTGATCCATTTTTGCTGCACCACGTGTGTGTTGTCCGCTGTGATGGTTGTTTTTAAGTTATAGTAAAATAAACTTACTCAATCCAAATTGCATTTTTTAAGATAAATATAATTATTTTATTTCATTTTGAACACTTTTATTAAGATATAGTTTAGACCTGCATGATACGAGGAAAACGTACAATTTGCGATATAAGTGATCAATATTGCAATGACAATATAACTTGCAATAAATGAACAAAAAACAAAACAACCGAAAACATCATTTCCATTTCACTGCTACAGTTTAATTTAAATAAGTCAGCATAACGTAAATTATGCTCCAAATAACCCTCGTCCACATAGAAGGTGAACATCTAACATACAAGAGCTCCATCCAATCGGTCAAATTCATAAATGATTTACTTGATGTGTTAAATACTTCTAGCTGCCATAAGCTAGTTTTAGCACACGTAAAAAGACCATTTATTGCAAATGTAGCCAACTTTTGTGATATCCATATTGTATAACTTGATATCACAGTGATATAAATTCACTATTTATTGTGCAGGCCTTATATATTTTGACTGGATGAACAAATTGTCTCAGACAGATCGATCTGGTTGGATAAATCAATTGATCAATTCATCAATTAACTGTTACACTGCAAATACTTAGTCAGAAATTGATTGGAAATGAAAGAAAATAAAGGAAGATAAGGCACACACACAAACATATATGTAATGTATATACATACATGTATGCAAACGCATCTACATATTCACATCCAGTTACACACATAAATGATACATGAGGCATAAATTAGGCTTTCACACAGAATCATAGACTCCATGTTGAAAGTCTAATCCATGTTGTAATCATTCCGTGACTTCCATTCTCCTTGAGTAGTATTTATGTTTGGCTGTATTCTGCACATCTGTTATTTATGCATCATTTGTTGTTCATCAACCTCAGCACACCTCTCACATCTGTGACTCCGCCAGTGGCTTCTGTCTGCCGCTCACACGTTTTCTTCATGTGGTTGGGTAACACCTTCGAATCCATAATGATGACTGCTTTTAAACCAACATGTTTTTCCTCGCTCACAATCGGAACTGTTTGGGATTTTGTCAAGTCAATGCCAGTTAAATTTCACAAATTGGTCCTTTCTGACAACATGAATAAACAGAGGACAAAGAACATTCGTTCAATTGCTTTAAAAAATAAACTGTTATGGATGCAGGTGGTTTATATTCGGTCAGATTTTTTAAACCATTCTGCCTTTAAAACTCATTTTCCATTGACCATGAAAAGCGTCAGACCTGTAACGCTGAACACAAGTAATCGTATTCACCATGTGGGCGGGACAAGCACCAACACCAGCTGCTAAACAAAAACTAAAACCGTCGGTATGGTCTCGCTAAACGCAGTCATCGACTCAAGAAGAGCGAAACGATGACCTGAGATCACCTCTGTCAACAACTGAAGCCTTTCATGCTAATGACCGGCTGTTTTAAAGTCTGAACACAAGAAGAGACTTTTCTTCTGCCAGCTTTCATTTCCTGAGGCACAGAAACAATTGTTCTACTGCCATCCAATTCAAATGAGGAAACTTTTAATGGACTTTCGTTGGTTCACAGTCATTTAATGGTCTCATTTGAAGGAGTTTATAGAATTCAAACCTTTTGATGAACCTGCTTTGGGCGATTCACTTGCATAGGTGGGTAGTAACGCGTTACATTTACTCTGTTACAATTACTCAAGCAACTTTGGGGGTAAATTGTACTTGTGAGAGTAGTCATAATACAACATACTTTTTACTTTTACTTGAGTACACCTCTGAGAAAAAAACTCAACTTTCACTCCAGTACACTGAGCCTCTTGCTGCTCGTTACAGTTACTTTTAACTGGAATATTATCAAAATAATCAGTAATCGATTCTCTGGCGGAGAAACTTCCACTAAAGGTTCTGTAATGTCACGTGACTCCATGTGACCAATCATACGAAGCCACACAGTCATGTGACTGTACATTAATGCAGGTGATGGAAAATCACTCTGCTATCAACAATGGCGACAAAAGACGCCGGTGACTCAGAGGCGGATGAAGCAGAGCACCCAAGGCCTCACATACGACTAGTATGTGAGGCCAACAGGCAAGTACAACAACCAGTACAAAAAAGAAGAGAAACTTTATTTTCTGACTTTAGTTTTTACTGTTTAATCTCAAGTAAGTAGTTGTTTAGCGAACAGGGATCTCATGATCCAGGATGTACTGTTCTGCTCATGGGAGCTTGGAAAATGTTAGCCTAAAGATAGATAGAGCTGGACGGTTCACCGCCACTGGTGTGTGACATCCTCATCCTCACTTCTGATCACTTAGGCTGTTTTTAACTTGAATTAAAAGGCACTCGGCCGAGGAAGATTTGCAACGTCATTTCACCCGCAGTCCACTCCAGGATCTCCAATCTGCTCTGTTGGAGTGTTTTATTTCCTCCCAATTGACCGATCTTTGCAGTCTCATATGTTTGCACTGGGGGGGATGAAGGCGACTGAGGCTGAGGAAGAAATGACAAATGGGGGGAAAGAAGAGCAAGAAGTTTAACAGATGGAGAGTAGAAAAGACATCAGAAGGATTTATGTTGAGGAGAGACATTTGAGCAAATAAAAACACAAAAAACCAAGTTTGAAAAAGGAAGATGTAGCAGGAAAAAGATGTGATGGAGAAAACAGGTTCATGTCTGATGGCAGATATGAACTGGAACCTATAAACGCAAAATCAAAGATAGGGAGAAAGTGAGATGAGACACAACGCATGTGAAAACGCAAATGCTAAAACATTTTTTGAAAGCAAATATTTGTGTTGCAGGTGCAAAAATATTTTTTAAGGGCAAAAAAAAAGGTTGTAATAGCAAAACATTAGTTTTTGAAAGCAAATATTTAATATTTTCATCTGCTACTTAGAAAGTTTTGTTTGCAATGAGGTGGCAAAAATATCGCTTCATAAAAAAGAAGCTCCGACAAAAATGTATAGATCGTTGTGTTCTACCTCTCCTGGAGGGCGTGTCATTTTGGCCACTAGGTGGAGCTTGTGCCACAGCATTACACTTAATTCTAGAATTAACCACGACAAGTGGTTACTTTTAAAATATGTTTCCCTAAAGGGTTTGGAAAATTCCTGCCTGTGAGTATAAAAAATCTGTTTATTTAGTCAGCATTGTATGTTTAGGTCGACCAAGCGTTAGCATTAGCTGTCCTATGGAAATTCCATTATACGTTAGCATCAAGCTAGCAGTCTTTGGGAATAACTGCTGTTAGGCGTTAGGTCATCAGACAAGGAAACGCTCAAAAGATCGACCTCTACTGTTATGGATCGATTATTGATTTATTAAGCTTGGATCGATTCAGATCGATTATTCGTTTTTATCAACCCAGCCCTAGATCGCAGCTCTCTTCCAAGTGAACCCTGGTGCGGTACAGTGACATTATGGTTCAGTAGACTAGAGTGGAAGAAATCCAAAGGAGGCTGGTGGTAACAGCTATTGCATCATTAGAAGGAAAAAGAATGGTTCCTCCTTTCTGTGCTGCTGCACTAACTAGGTTTTTCCTGCTCAGAGAAGGTTTCAGACCAAACTGCTGGTTTCCAGTTGGATGGAGTTAAACCAGATTGGGGTTTGTTCTTGTTTGGATTCATGCATTGCTTGTAAACACAACTAAACTTTCTTTGATAAATGTAAAACTGTGTGATTCATTGATTTCACTCAGCGGGGGCTGAACTGGCCCCCTCTATCTGCTGATCGATTAGAGTCCTGTATGACTGGTCTATTAAATAGGCCATGGCACCGATTGATAACTGCAAACAAGTTTCATTGATGGCAAATCCGATCAATAGGAAAACTGTGGTTGCTTTCTGTTGCTGGACTTAAACTCAGCGCTGCTGCAACACGTAGTTTCTTTTATCCAATTGAACACTTGTCCATGGATTGAAGGTCACCTCCGGGTGGAGATTCCTCTGCTTTGCCGGATCACTGGATCACTGCAGGCGGCTGCAACAAGAGCATAATGTTGTTTGGCTGTAAATTGAATTGCATTGTTATCACAGCTGCGTATTCTAAGAGAAAAGCACCCTATGGGACCAGAGAGAGAACTGCCAGATGAAAGAGAGGAAAGAAGAACATGAATGAAGCATTTAATGAGATGAAGAGCAAAATTACATTAGAACAGACGAGAGAGGAGAAAGCAAGGAAACGGTGCTCTGTTTGTGATGCAGCAAAACCCAGATAGCTCTGTTTGTCTTTGAACACTCCACTAATTGTAGGAAAACCCCTGAAACTCTGGCGTCAAACACAAAACTGTGTGTTTCTAAACAGTGTGTTTATGTAAATGTGTAGATGAGCCAGACTTTGAATGATAAAGCATTAAAAACTCTAATGTTGCTGCTGCATGGATGTTTCTGACTAGTCCAAGTTCTTCTTCTTCTTCTACTACTCTGGTTAGTGGAGGGAACATGTCAGACAAAAGAGGAACTTTTTGTCCGCTGCGTTGATGTTGGACGGAGCTAAAACGGGCAAATGTTAAAGAAATGTAACCAACAATGAAACGGAAGTTCTCAGGATCGTCTATTCTGGACTTTATTTTTCTAATTCTGACCTGAATTAGGATGGAGGACCTGATGACTGGATCTTAAAGCATCTCCAGCTTTTCTAGGGCGTTCATCCTTCAATAACAACAAGCGGATCGTCAAGTCTAAACCAGGTTCACCGATGCATGATACCAGTAAAGGTCGGTCCGGTCCAACAGACCCATTTTCTGTGGGTTAGCCCATGCTGACCCAGGTGGACCTCATACAAAACCCACAATAAACATGACCACATTCATGACCACAGTGTACCATCTTCTGATGACTATTTCCAGCAGGATAAGGCGCTATGTCATAAAGCTGGAATCATCTCAGACTTTTCTGGAACATGACAATGAGTTCTCTGGACTCACACGGCCTCTACAGTCACCAGATCTCAACCCAATAGAGAATCTTTGGGATGTGGTGGAATGGGAGATCGGCATCATGGATGTGGATCCGACAAATCTGCTGCAACTGCGTGATTCTGTCATGTCAATATCTGAGGAATGTTTCCAGAACTTTGTTGAGTCGATGCCACCAAGGATTAAGGCGGTTCGGAAGGTAGACGGGGGTCCTACCTGGTACTAGCAAGGTGGACCTAATGAAATGGCCAGTGAGTGTATGTTAACATAACAATGGTGGATGATTATTCTTCTTCGTCAGTTTAGTCTGTGTGTTGGCAAACCATAATTCTCAACATCATGATGTTTCCTTTATTTGATATAGTTTGCTTCAAATGTCGTAGCTTCAGACCAGAAAACAGGAATCCAACCGAAAATCCTGGAGTTTTTGTTTGCATGCATGGGTATGTTCGGTCTTTGTGGGCACATTTCTACATTTCGTCAGCCTAATAGCAGTTCTGCCTAACTCATTTTTTTGCCAAATTGAGATATTGGCCTAACTCTACTCTCCTTTGGTAAAAAAAGGTGTTTTTTCTTCTTTTCCAAAAACCTGAAAAACTGAGTTAGGCAGATATACTTTTTTGTCATTTGTCATTTGTCATGTTCTTCGGTCTGCAGCTTTTGGCAAAGGAAACGCATCCCTGACTTCATATTAACGTGACATCAATCAGTAAGATGAGAGACGGCGGCGCCTCCAATGGATTTATTTAACTTGTGAGATAGGTTTGTTTTTCTTTGAACAAAGAATCTGAACCTGAGACCAGCTTGAATCGTTAACTGATTTTTTGTTTCTGTTTGCACATTTATAATCTCGTGCTTATACATCCTAGGAACCATTTTAATGACTTGTCTGCACAGGGCGTGATCATCAACAGAGCACTCGCTCTGAGAAACCAATAGAAATGTCTTTTGGGCCGTTGGTGCATCTTCAGCCTTTGATGGTTGCTGTGTGAGGAAATCCCTCCATAATTTGTCACTGCTGCGTTTCTCCACTTCCACAGTGTTTGAAGTTTCCTTGGCTGTGATGCTCTGGAAACCGGGATCCCGCCTCCGATCCCAGATCATCAAATACCTTCTGCCATATATCACATCAGGATAAACATGAGGCCAGATGAGAGAGGCCTGCTGTCAGCAAGCAACAACCTGGAGGTCACCACTTAGCAGATGTCCAATCAAACACAAGCTGTATGTGTCACTTCCTGTTCTGTATCTTAAAAAGTCACACGATAAACCCTTAGTCGAGATGTGTCCCCTGACAAATGAAAACATGTAAACATTATTCATATTTCTGCTTTATTTATTTTATTTCTACATGAATTTATAGCGAGAAATTTCTCTGAAGTGAATTTCTGCAGACAGTCTACGTTTTCATATTTACTAAAGGATCCTTTCTAAAGATTTTTTTTAAATAAAATGATACAGGTCAGTCACTTACACCATTGACTGAGAACTGGACTGAGAGGCCCCTCCCCCCTTTGCATTCCAAACAGGAAGTACCTGCTGGCTCCAATAAGCAAAATCCCATAGACTTCTATAGAAAAATAAACAGCTGTTCCTCAGTCATTCTATTGGTTAGAAGAACCATTCTGGATCTGATACTTTTTTTTAAACATCATCTTAAACAGACCAATTTTTCGTCAAATTTCAACACTCTGCTCATAAGGGAAATGTGTAATCATCAGCAGTTTGTTCAGATTTAAATATTTATTTACTACAGATTAACTAACCCTCCAACCCAGCTACCAATAGAACTGGTTTGTACACCTAAATGTAATGAGTTTGCTGTATTTTTTAATGACAAGGTTCAGGGCATTAAAAAAGCCATCAACTCCACAACACATATAACTATCCAACGGCCACCTACTCACTCTAAGCTGACTCACTTTGTACCTGTCACTG
This sequence comes from Oryzias curvinotus, assembly GCA_023969325.1. NCBI lineage: Eukaryota > Metazoa > Chordata > Actinopteri > Beloniformes > Adrianichthyidae > Oryzias > Oryzias curvinotus. Next base: position 19,518,217 of record CM043721.1, read on the forward strand.
ACCAAACTGTCCAAGAGACCATCACCCGTCTGAGCTCGTCTACATGCTGCCTTGATGTGTTACCCACTAGATTTCTAAAGTCTGTCTTGAACAGTGTGTTGCCATCAATTACTCAAATAGTTAACATGTCTCTTCAATCTGGAATATTTCCAGAGACCTTAAAAACTGCAGTCATTAAACCCCTCCTGAAGAAGAGCGGTCTTGATCCCACTGTACTGAATAATTACAGACCTATCTCTAATCTGCCATTTTTAGGAAAAGTCCTTGAAAAAGTTGTCTACCAACAGCTCACTGACTTTCTCTTATTAAACAATTCATTTGATGTTTTCCAGTCAGGTTTTAGACCCCATCATAGCACAGAAACTGCTCTTATCAAGGTAACCAATGACATCCGCCTGAACACTGATGATGGAAAAGTCTCTGTCTCAGTCCTGCTAGACCTGAGCGCTGCCTTTGATACTGTTGATCATGGGATCCTTTTGCACAGACTCCAAGACTGGGTTGGCATCTCTGGATCTGCCCTAAGTTGGTTCAAGTCTTATCTAGAAGACAGGAAATACTTTGTTGAAATTGGGAGTTGTGTCTCAGACTACATGGGCTTGAATTGTGGTGTGCCCCAGGGATCGATCCTGGGACCCCTTCTGTTCAACCTCTACATGCTGCCACTAGGGCAGTTGATATGCAATAATAACATTTCTTATCACAACTATGCAGATGATACTCAGATCTATGTGTCACTGACAACAGGTGAATATGGGCCAGTGGATTCACTCAACCACTGCCTCCAACAGATCAGTGGGTGGATGCAAAACAACTTTCTCCAGCTAAACTCAGACAAGGCCGAAGTTATTGTTTTTGGCCCACAGAAACAAAGAGAAAGTGTCAGCAGCTACCTTCATTCTCTGTCTCTTAAACCCTCAAATCAAGTCAGAAATCTAGGGGTAATCATGGACTCTGACCTAAACTTTAACAGCCATATCAAGTCAGTAACATCAGCAGCATTTTACCATCTGAAAAACATTGCCAAAATCAAAAACATAATGTCAAGCCAGAAAAAGCCAGACCTGGAGATACTTATTCATGCATTTGTCTCCAGTAGGTTAGACTACTGTAACGGCCTGCTCACCGGCCTCTCCAAACGAGCTGTAAAACAGCTTCAGTGCATCCAGAATGCTGCTGCTCGAGTCCTGACCAAAACCAGGAAGTATGATCACATTAGTCCTGTGCTCAGGTCTCTGCACTGGCTCCCTGTACCTCAAAGAATAGACTTCAAAGCAGCTCTGCTTGTGTACAAGTCTCTCCATGGCCACGCACCAAAGTACATCTCTGACATGTTAGTGCCATATGAACCATCTCGTACTCTGAGGACCTCAGGGTCCGGCCTCCTGTTGATTCCCAGAGTCAGAACTAAACAAGGGGAATCAGCGTTTCAATATTCTGCAGCTAAAATTTGGAACAGCCTCCCTGAAGTCGTAAGACAGGCCTCTTCTGTGTTCATGTTCAAATCTAGACTTAAAACATTTCTGTTTAGCCGTGTATATGACTGAAAGGTCCTATCTGCACTTTTCTTTCCTTTCTTTCTTTTTAAATCATTTTTTTTTCTTTTTTTTCTTTTCTTTTAAAGTAAATTTTACGGTGATTATTTCTATGATGTATTGTGATTTTAATGCATTTTTCTGTTTTGTGAAGCACCTTGAATTACTTTGTGTACGAATTGTGCTATACAGATAAACTTGCCTTGCCTTGCCTACTATCATCCTCTCAACATAACAGATGAACTGAAGGAACACAATTAAAGTCTTTCAGGACTCGATTTTAGGACTAAAACAGAAAGACTTGAGACTTTCTGGTTCATCCTTTCCTGTTGCCATGGCTACATGTAGCAAAATGAGGGGATCAAAATGCAAGTTCAGTTGACGCCAGGCCAGCTCTTTGGACGGTTTTTGTTCTTGTATTCGCTGCTTTAAACTGCCTCTACATAAGTACAAAAGAAGACCTTTCACACTCCAATAACTCTCACTGACAAGACGAATGGTCCTGTACTTCGGTGGAGACCCACCGTATTAGGAACCTGTTTGCATAGACTGCCAAGTAGGTGAACACACATGATCTGTCGGGACGGCCGTGTCGAAGTGTGAGCGCAGAGCCACCAGGGGTGAACAAGAAGATGGCACGAACAGGCAGAGTCCGCCACCACACAGGATGAATAACCGACTCAGACCTCAACTCCCCACCAGATTGGTCGACCAAGTAATGAAATTCCCCGGTTACGAGTGATTAATCCTGGCTGCCTGGTACTTAATCCCGCTATGAATCACAACGCTGTACATTTGTTAAGTTCTTTAAGAAAAGAAATGTACATGGTTCAAACTGGGGGGACTTTGTATCTGATTACTATAAAGGTAGGTTGAATGCAAAGAAAGCAAACTAAAACTCTTAATCTGTAACGTTTATCATACGTTCTCTTAATCTATGATTGTAAATGAATAAGAACCATTTCCTTGGAAGGAAATGTTGGATTTTGACTGTAATTTTCCTGCTTTCTGCGTGTCACCTTCAGCTCTGCTGGCACTGTGGCAGCTTTGCTAACTTTAGTATATCGGCTTGACATCTTCTCAGTCTATTTAAAGTTTGGAGGAAAATGGAACAAAATGTTCTCCTTCCAGTGTTGCAGGCTGGTAAAAATCAGAATGTGAGCCTAGTTTTGCTCAGTACTCAAAAACATTTTGTTACAGAGAGTTTCCCTCCCAAAGAAAAAATATTGCTTTTTGGGTGAGTAATACACGCAATCAGTGTTTTTTAAAACGTGTTTTCAAAATTAGCTCCACTGTTGGATGGAGCAGACAGTTGCTGTTTCCTGGTTGGGTGATCAGAAGAAGCAGACGTTCCCGCTACTGTGGAAACCTAATCCACCTGTGCAGGGAGAACATGCTGTGACATCCTACATGACAGGTTCCTCATGGAGTGACCGGCCATCAGCCTTTTGGGGTGTAGAATGCACCGACACACCTCCAGGGCCTGGATGGGTATATTTGGAATGTCCTTCTTACATGACTTAAGTATTTCTCCATTTGTCCAACAAGCCATGCCCCAAAATACACAGATTTGATATATAAAATCAAAACAGCAACCTGGTTTCTGCAAATATTTTGGAGGAAGAGGTCTTTATGAGAGCTCATAAAGTATGGGTACCTGCAGTACCGGAAAGTCTTCATGGTGCAAAGGTGCAGTTAGTGGATTGGACAGTTCTCTTGTTGTAACGCAGTTATGCGGTCTTGCTAGTTTTTTTAATACAATTTTGTGTTTTTTAAACAACACATTGTGTTCTGATTGGCTGAAGACCAATCTCCTCTGTGCCATGTCTTGTACAGAATACGTTCAATGTGCCCAAATTGACCAAAATCTTTGATCGCGATCAGATCTATAATACCATATATCTTCCATTAGTAGCCCCAGCGTTTATTCCAAATATTTGGCAGCCGGCCTGGCGTTTATTGGAGATGGGCGTTTATTCTGCCATAGACAGAATAGTGATGGCTAATGGGTTCATTTTGCTGGGAAATTCGGTCACATCATGCAGAAAACACCAGATGAACATTTCAGGATTTACTGAAATGAGAACATTATATCATGTTATGATTGGCAAATGTTTCTTTTCCCTTTAATCGTCAACCTCCGTACCAAAACTCCTCTTCGCTTTTATGCGGATCATTTTTCTGTCTTTGCTCAATAATCCACATTCAAACCAGGAGCCTTAAAGGAGCCTGGCCACCATTACTGACCGGCGTCTAAAGTAAAGAACACCTGTTAGACCGGGCTTTTATTGGAGATCAGCGTCTAGCAGAGACAGACAAATATTGTGAATATACGGTCCTATCGTCTCTAATCCTGGACTTATTTTTTCTATGAAGGTTTAAACTTTGAGAATTTAAACAAGAGAGAAAAGTGTGAAAACTTTCACCTTGAAAAAAGTGGAGAAAGTGTGTAGAGTGGACTTATACGGCCTTTAACATCTCTATTCCTTCTTTGTAGATCTACAAAAACTAGGGCTGGTTTGCTAAAATTGAATAATCCATCTGAGTAGATCCAAGTTTAATAGATCAAATATCAATCCAGAAGTGTAGAGATTGATCTTTTATGCCTTTCCTTTTCTGGTGACCTAAGGCTACTCTAGTGGGATTTTGAGAATTGCCGAGATCAAGCTAAAACATTCATGGTGTATAACTGTAAAAGTGTTAGTTTACAAAGTACAATCGGAAGGTTCATGGATTATTACTGATAATAATGGATTGGATTTTTCTGCGCTTTTCCAGACGCTCAAGACGCTTACATTGTGTCCATTATTCATTCACTCCTCATTCATACTTGGTGATGGTAGCTACTGCTGTAGCCACAGCTGCCCTGGGGCAGACGGACAGAGGCGTGGCTGCCATTTCGCGCCTATAGCCCCTCTGACCATCACCGGGATCATTCATGCACATTCACACAGGCAAGGAGGGTGAAGTGTCTTGCCCAAGGACACAACGACATTTGGCTGGTGGGAGCGGAGAATCGAACTGCCGATTCATTGGACGACCCGCTCAACCACCTGAGCCACTGTCATCCCTGATGTACTCTCTGCGGTTTAATTTTAACAATAACAGCAGAAAAGTCAAAGTCTGCTAGCTTGATGCTAAAGCATAATGGAATTTCCTATAGGATGGCTAATGCTAACATAGGTCAACCTACAAATACATTTATGACTAAATAAACAGCTTTATAGACTCACAGGCAGGAATTTTTTCAAACTCTTTTAAGGAAACATTTTTTTAAAGTAATGTTTTTTGCTCAAATCTTCTGGAATAAAGTGCAACACGATAGTTTAAGCTCCACCTAGTGGCCAAACTGAAATGCCCTCTAGGAGAGGCAGAAACATTTATTTTTGTTATATGGGACAGTTTAGAGCCCTTATAATGTTAATGATCTGCACATTTTTGTTGGAGCTTCTCCTTTAGAGAAATCATGTAACACTGTTTGGTGTAAACAGTCTCACTGGTTATTATTTCACTAATACATTTTACTATATGCAAACTGTGTCAGATTGATATGAATATCTTTAAAACATATATCAATTATTATTGTATTTCCATACGAATATATCTAAATGTGTAAATCAATTCAAAATTGAATTGAATCTAATGGATCAAAAGAATCGTTAATGGAACCGATCCAGGTTCTGGTGAATCAATTGAATCAATTCTGGAAGTGATTGGTGATACCAGCCCTAAGAAAAACCCCAAACAACGTCTGCACTTCCTAATACCCTGAGAGGCATTGGAACCCTGAGCCTGTTTTTGGGGTCACCCGAGACGCTGCCGCACAGCTTGGTGACAGGCTGACCTTAGATCATGTTGTGATCACATCCCTCATTGTAAACATCTTTGTTCAAAATGGGAAAGAAAGAATGAACACAATGCTTTATCTCATCTGTCTTTGTTCTCGATGTTGTTTCAGTTCATTTTATTTCCTGTCTACATTCTATGATGTTATTTCTTCCTGCTTTACCTGTCGGACCACGTTTGACACTTTGGCGCTCTGAGGTTTGTTCAAATGTAAGGTGAATCCTGAATCAAAACCGTTATGTCGACTTGCATATTGTGGATGCTCCAGAGAAACACATCATCTCGGGTTACAGTCAGCTTTGGATCATCGTTGAAGCGCTACAGCTTTGACGCCTTCCTACTGACACCCGTTAGTCTTCAGAGTAGTCTTCTGAGAGGAGAGGTTTGCCGGGTGAACCCCTGCAGTACTTCATTAGTTTGCTGCTCTTTCATACATAGAGAACATGTGAAGGGTCTCTGGCTGAGCTCCTCCAGTGGATCACTTACCAGGTTAAAGCCATTTACAAGTTGAAGGTTAACCTCACTGGCTCTTTTTCTGGGTCAGAGGGTTGACCGAGGCCTAAAATGTAGAGGCACTAAAGCGCAGTAACATTAGATGGGGACATCACTGGAGCAACACTTGTAATAGTTTGCTGGCATCTCAGCAATGATGACCTCTTCCTCTGAAGTCAAGTCAGACCAAACACAAGGACAACAGAGAGTCATAACAGCTACCACCTCTGCTGTTCTGTTAGACAGATACTCAAGAAAATGAAGGCACTTCAAAATTCAGGTCAGTAGAGGAGCCACCACTTTACTTTATGCTGTAGCTACCACAAATATTCAAGCCATCAACAAACTCTGCTGTTGGAATGACCTCTGACCTTTAAGGTCACCACTTTGGAGTGACATCCCATCCAACAAACTGACTTTAAGCACAATGGACCCATCCATCCATTTTCTTTAACCCGGTATGTGTCTAGGGTAGGGGTCACCAACCCAGTTCCTCATGTGCTACCACCCTGCTGGTTTGGCCGCCAACCCGGCTTCAGTTGATGCTGATTAGCTGGGTTGAATCAGCCCAGTTTCTGTTCGAGTGAACACACCTGATCCAGGTGAGTAGCAATGACTGAAGCAGGTTTAGCTGCAAAACAAGCAGGACGCTAGGGGCTGCTGGTCGTCTCAGCGTAACATTTAGGAGAGACTGCAGAGGCTTAAGCAGCCCTCAAACATGGGGAGTCAGACATTCTGTTGTTCACATGTGCAGTGATTTCACCTGCACTGACGTCCCTCTTCCCACATAAATGGTCTTTAAATTCTAAATAGGTGCTTGTTAAACCTCTAGAGATCTTGCAGGACAGAAGAACTGCTGGTCCTCTCAAGCTGCCTTAACTTAGGTCTTTTCAAAGGTCAGGCTGAATCAAAATGGACACGTTCTTATGTTCCAAGGCGGCCTGCCCACATGTACAGCTGATAACTGATAAGGTTATGTGTCCGTCCACCTGCCTGATTCAACCTCTCTGATGTGTCGGTGGCGGGTTCTTGAAGGTCATTATGGAGGACGGAGTCACAATAGATGATCACAGCGGCACCACGAGAAAGACAAAGTCTGAGTCCAACCGTTTGCTCCAAAAGCTTCTCTGAGATCAACTTTTTAGAAATCTTTGTTTGCTGAGCCAATAACGTCAGATTAGCTCATAAAATGGTCATAATTTCATCTAAATGCTTCATGGCTTTACAGTGTCAAACCATCAGCTTGTAATCTGACATTTATTGCTTTGAGGTTTTAACAAGATTCAGTTCCACTAGAATCAATGTTCCTATGGTACTTCAGTACTATCTAGTATGATGTTTTAAACTTTAGACCAGTAACGCATAATAAAAACATAATCAAGATATATAACAGCTGTTTCAGCTTATTTCAACTGTACTTGATTACTTTTTGTTGTTGCAATGTTTGCGTTCAGCTTTGCACATTTCCTGTCTGTGGAAACTTACTACTATTGAAGTTTTTTTTAGACTTTTCCTTTCTGGATGTTTGTTTTTTTGCTCATTTTGTTTTTAGCACTTAAACTATTACTTAAAGCTGTGATTACCATTGTTCAGTCTTTTATCTGCCAGGTCATTAGCATTTTCTTGTGCAATACAACTTTGTAGAAACTGTTTTCATGATTTTTTTGGTTTTGGCCTCCTATTCTCTATGCAACATTTGGGTTGTTATTTACCCAGAGGCCCTACTTTAGCCACCTGTTCTTCACCTGCTACATCGTACACTAAACCCAAATGTTTGGACACGCCTTTCAATTCAAGTTTAGAGACTACTATGTTCAGACTTGAGTGGTTTGAACAACGCACAGGTCACATGTTTGTGTATAAACACTGACTTGTGCGTTTCAAGCATGGTACTGAGTTATAAGGCAGGCTTCTGCTCTTATTCAGCTAATTTATTGTTTCTTTCAACCGTTTAACACTGGAGTTGGCGTCAGCGACATCTAAATGACACACACTGTGTATGTGTTGACATGTTTGTGTGTGGAGATTTTTAGAACCAGCAGGTGTGTTGGTACCATTTAAGTGTGTGTGTGTGTGGACTGGCCCCGCCCCTTCTAGACCTCTGACAGTAGTGACTACAAACTTCCAGATTCTGACCCCCTTCTACAATCATCCTTCTTATTTCTCTTCGTTTCTGTCCGGTCCAACAAATAATGGTTACAAATAATTATGCTATAAAAATGATTAGAATAAAACGTAAAAATAGCATTTCTGGAACATGTTAGTGTGAACACATGTTTATTTTATTATCAGTAGGCTTTACCTGATGGCAGGTGAGGAAGACGACAGGTGAAGCACTGCCTGTCGCCTGCCTCTGCTTGAAACTTGTTTCCTGCCCAACTTATGTCCATCTACCTAAAGCAATTTTTACCCCAAAGTCAGAATAACAACCGCCCTATTGAGCAGGAAACTACCCAGTCTGGCAATACTGCCAACTAACTTGCGAGTCTCTAGACTTGCTGTTGACTAGAATATACCATTGCTGCAGAAGGACGGGGGAGGACCAAACACTTTTACACAAGCAATCTCATGCCATCTCAGTGATTTGGAGTATTTTTTCTGAGTTAAAAATGACTGACGTAAAATTTATTTTAGACATTTTTATTAAGTGTTTAGCTCGGGGCCCCTAGAGAGTTGGGGGTTCCAGGCGATCGCCTACCTTTGCCTAATGGTAAGTCCATGGGGACACAACATTTGGGGTTGGTCCTGATTTTGGGATTCCTGCTGGATGAGGAGAGGGTGGATCCTTGTTTTTTCTCTTTAGAAATGCAGATATGACTAAAGTCCCATGGAGCCGATTTCAACCGTGACCCAATGATCAAAGCACTTTCTACACTGACATTTGTGATTACCACTCTGCCCTTTATTTCCTTTTCCTTCTGTTTATTTTTTCTGAAAACATCCTTCCTGTTTGTTTTCTCTGACAGGTTTTCCAGCCTCTAACTTGATTATTCCTGGATTACCTACCAAAGCAGGGCCTGCTGGTCCCTCTGAGCTCCAGGAAGAAACTAGCTAAGGCGGCTTTCAGAGTTTATACTCTTCACTTCTTCCACTTTGTCTCTGCGGCAGAATGAAGTGAAGGGACTGTTTTCAGACTTCTCTGTTTGGGAACATTTTCCCCGAGACACTCGTCACACCAGAGTGTCCGAAAAAACTCTGGAGAAAGCGTCAATTATCACAAACATCAGACCTGTGGGTGGAACTTATAATTTAGTTTCACACTCAGATGACGGTTCAACCTGAACTGGATTTCTGCCTCCCAGCTGCACACAGTCAGTCTGAGCTGCAAAACTATTTCAAGGTTTGCACCAAAACGTCTGCCGTCTTGTAGTCGGACAACCGACTACAATAGTCAAATATTTTTATAAGAGTAACAGAAATCAGACTTTAGTAAAGCAATGTTTACAGAGCAGCTAAAGAAACTTAACACGACGTGAAAATCTAATACTCTACTATCAATGGGACAGACTGACTGTCAAAGTATGTCCTCGTTTTTTTTTTTCCTTTGGACACTTGGAAGGATGAAGATGCAGCCTGGCTGTCTTCCTGAGGAGGTTTTCACACCGCACACAAGCTGTTTTTGGTGGGCGTGGCCTGTCGCAGAAACGGCCCACCCGTGTCTTTACACCCCATGTATGGGACGGCAGTTTGAGCAGTTGCTGTTTTTATAGCTTTTGGTTCTGAGCGACAGCATTACTGCCTGTTCTTTACCCATCTGAGCTCTCGTGACGGCTGGTTTGAATGTCATGAATGAGTGTCAGGCAACCAGAGATCAATATCATCAGAATAAATGCTCTAATAAAAATCAAATTAGAAAAGTCTGACAGCCAGAAAAACCCAACTTTACTCAAACTGTATCAGTGAAATGAGCTGAAAAATGAGAATTATCTTAAAAACAAAACGTAAAAATTGTTCATTTACTGCTAAATAATCTAAAAACACGACAAGACATAACGAATAGCAACAACAGAAATGTCAAATGAAACACTAAAACTGAAGAGATGATGAACAGGCTGAAGTCTGTTGATCTATTTTCAAAGACTTTTAATGACAACGATGTCTGTGTCGCTTTCTAGGACAGTTCATCAGGAATTGACCTCTGAGATGTCGGCGGGACTGTTGTTGTGGCGCTAGCCTGCCAACACTTCCCATCATCCCTTTGTTTACACCAGGGGTCAGCAGCGTTTATGACATGAAGTACCAATTTGATATTTTCTCCTCAACAACTGTGTCGTCACCAACTGTACTGCAAAAACTGATACAAAAATAAAAACATTTCTAAGAGATCTGACGTGTTACTCAGTACACAGACGGATCATAACTTTTGGAGACATATTTGGGCATCAACTTAAAAAGGTGCTTTCATAACAATATTGCACGGAAAATAGGTCAAAGTTGAAATAGTATTACAACTATGTCTGTTTGAGACTAAAAGTACTGCATTTGTGGTACGTCATACCCAGGGCGGGAAGCAGTATCTTGTTTATGGTAATATAGTTAAATGCATTTGAGAATAAATCTTGCCTGTAAACAAAAATGTAGACGGGGCTTTGTGGAATAAATATTTGAATTGATCAATGCACAAAATAAACCTCCTTCCGTCTGATTTTCTCCTCCTCTTCTGCTTATTTCAGCTTGTTCCTCGTCATCCTCACTTGCAGTCTTCCTCCTGATCAATCTTCCCTGCATTGTTCTTTTTTCAAAAATATGAATGAATGTTTTTGCTGCATGTTTCACTTGTACCATCATTGCATGACTGCGTCCTTCATCAGGAAAAACTCCCCCAATAATACGCTCAAGTCACCACTTTTAATAATGCTATCATTTAAATAACATTTTCTGAAATCTAGAAGGTTCCTGGAATCAGGGATGGAGCTGAACTGAACTAGAAACAAGTAGTTTAGACTAGAAATGACAAAAACGGTTCCTTCAGAAATGGACCGAACCGCCAAACCCAGAACCAAGCAGTAAAAGGATGACTGACGGCTCGTTTGTGCTTCTTTTGTGGAGTTTATGGTCCAGTCCAGGGGTCAGGAATGACTTTTTGTTTTGAAGTTTGTTGTCTTCATGCTAAAGTGAGTTTTTAGGGTTGGGCTTCATCCGGATCAGGAGCTGCGGGGCCCGCTGACCCCGCTGACCCCGCTGATCCCGCGGACGCGCTTTGAAGAGCCGCATGTCTGTAATGCCTTCTGCGTTTGTCAACAGATGCGCCCCCTGCAGGCGGCCCGCCGCACTGCTCCTCCTCCTCCTCCTCCTCCTATACGCCGCTCTGCCTCCGCGGCTCCTCATTCACTAGAAGATGGCGGACTGCGCTCCACTGTTAGATGAGGAACTCTCGTCCTTTGTCTTCAATTATCTGACAGAAAACAGCGGCAGCCAGGTAAGCTCCGGCCGCGCTGCGCACGCGGGACTCCGGGCTCCGCGCACGGCACCGCGTCCGTGCGCGTCGCGGGCCGTGGCGCTCGCTTTGGCCGGCTGATGGGAGCGTGTCGCCGGGGCTCCGCGGCAGCATCTCCCCGGCGCGGAGCTCCGCACCGGCTCGCCCCGCACGCGTGTGCGTGTTCGCGTCGGGTCTGGCTTTCACGTGTCTTGGAGGAAGTGTCCTCCGCCGTCGGCGGCGCGGGTCTCCGCCGGTGGGGGACGCAGAAACGCGCGGCGCCGGTGCGCTGCGGAGGATTATTTGTATGCAGAGCCGCGCGTGGAAACTTTAGACGCATTCTTGGGGGAAGTTTGAGTGTCGGAGCCGTGGACGTGGACACGTGGTGCGCCGCTGTCACACGCGGGGTCTGGGAAAACTTAAAAACAGTTAGTTCGTCACATCAGAGCGGAATCCCGGCTCTCGGATGCGGGTTCGAGTCTGGACTTTTCTCAGAATCAGCCAGACGGGGCTCTGTTTGGGGACTCGCGGGGCTCTGCGGTGCGTCCGCGCCGCACAAACTTATGTCTCCACTTGCGGATAAGCGGCTTGCGTGCGCCGCGGGGGTTTAGCCGGGGTGGAACTAAGGGGGGGTCGGAGACCAATGCGGGCTGCTGCGTGGCGCGGCTCCCGCACACCACCCGGAAACGTCAGGGGGGTAGCGTTTGTGCGGGCCTGCCAAAGTTATTTAAACGTTTTCGTAAGAGTTTGCGTAACGGCGTTACCAAACGACCGCGGAGTGGAAGCGCGCACGCGCCTCTGTGACTCCTCAGAGGACGAACTTAATCCTCAGATGCTGCAGACAGAGCGTGCGCAGATTATTTATTCATTTATTTATTACCATTAAAGGTAATCAAAGGCGGCATGACACAATTCTGGATGTTTGCGCGTGGAGGGAGGGGGAGGGGGGTGATCTCTTACAGCTGATTGGCAGCTTAAGCAGGTTAGATCAGCGCGTGGTGGGAGACTGCGGGCTGTAATCAGCTGCGGCAGTCACGCACGCAGGCAGGAGTGCGGCTGCAGGTGGATGCGATGCGGGAGTCCACCCGCAGCCGCGCATGAGAACACGCAGCGCTGCAGCTTCTGCTCCCGCAAAGTCCTTGAGGAGATAAGAGGCAGAACTGTACATTTTATCTGCTGAAGTTCCTCAGGATAAGATCATCGATCAAAGGCTGCATTAATGGGCTCATATTTACTGCTGTTTGTTAAAGCCGCGGGCTCGCGCGCCTGTGTGCGCGTGCGGCTCCGGCTGTTATAGTACTCCATCCTCGTGACTAATGTTACAGAACTGGGCTGCTGCAGTCATGTGAGTTGTAGTGGAGGGAGGGAGGGAGGGAAGGAAGGGGGCGTTTCCCCGTGACGTAGAGGAGGGATGGGCTGTCCCTCTTCCTCCCCACATGTCATGTTCTCTCACTCCCTTTTGCTGCCTTTTGGTTTCACATCCATCTTTTCTACAGATTTTTTTTCTGTTTTTTAGGGAACATTTCAGTTTCACTGTGAAAATAAATGTATCGTCAGAGGAAAACTGTGAGGAAATTTGGTTCTGACTCGGCCGGGGTTTGGACCCCCCCTCTCTGCAGCTGTTCTGCAGACACAGATGTGTTTCTGGAACAGCTGAGAGATTTGAACCCTCGGCGGTTTGCCACTGGGCCGTTGGACGTGCCCCTGGAGGGTGACGATTTCTGCCCCATGTCCAAACGTCTTCTGCCGACCCCCCCTGCTTCTCATGACAGAGCTGCAAACACAGATTCTGTGGAAAACTCCCACCCGCTTCCCCACATCATGAGGTGGAGGGGTCGGGGTTCCACGAAATAAGGGGCGGGGTGACACTTGGCCCCCCATGGGGGAAAAAGGAGATGGACCAGACCAGGAACCACCTGGTTCAGGTGTGTCCAGCCAATCAGAACATGCCAGGCCAGGATAACAACCAACACATCATCTTTGACCTGGATGGGGGTGACAGGCCCCGCCCCCACCGCCTGTCCTGGGGGTCTAGTTTGTCTGAAGGCTGGACCTACATCAGAGGGGGCGTGGCCTCCATTTGGTTCACACATACAGGTGTACTGCAGGTCAAACAGAGGTCAAGTGTGATTTATGCTCTGAAGCTTAAAGATCTTTGCTTCTATGAAAGGAAACAAACACATTAGTCACAGATTTAAATCCTTCTTTTCCGTGTCTAACCTGAAACCAGACCTCTGGAAAACTTTCACTTGTCGGGATAAAAGTCAGCTGTTTTTTGTTCCTGTTTGATGCACGCGGTGATTGGTCTCAGCAGCCGGCCGACCGTACGGCGGCGCAGAGGCAGAAACCCGCCTTCACGCCCTCCTGCTGGTGTTTTACCCCAGTCAACGGCTCAGAGCCGTCGGCAGGAGAACTGTCCCGATCCTGACCTGTTCAGACATGACGGCGGCTCACGTTTGTGCCAGCCCAAGTGAAAACGAAAGTGAGCTTTCCTTCCTGTCACTGTGACACAGCGTAAACCGCCGTATTTACCCCCCCCACTGCTCTCCGAACGCGCCCCGCGTGTGCGCGTGGAAATGTAGGTCAATGCACAGTGTATACATCCGTCATAAAACTACAATAAATGCCCTTTTAGCATCAGGTTGGGGCGTTTCTCTGTGTTCTATGCTTCACCTTCATAGACTGTAAACGTGCTGCCATCCAGGAATGAGCTGCGTCTGCCACACGACTGATTCTGGTCCTGGTTTTGGTCAATCATTTATGTCCGTGTTACACATTAGCTCCATGACTTTGACAAGAGTTACATTCAGCAGCATCTGATCATCTACATTTGAAAGATTTCATGGATTTATAATCAGAACCTGCTCAGAATTGCAGCCTGATTTCTGGCTTGAATGGGCTTCAGGGCCTTTCCAAGCCTTCTTGAGCCTTTTTCTGTTTTTTCATCCTTTTTTTTTTGGCCTTTTCAGACCTTCTTCAGTCTTTTTTAAGCCTTTTTTAGTCCTCCTCAGCTATTTTTCCTTTCAGCCGTTTTCAGCAGTGGTTGTTTTAGAACTAACATGCTAGCTTGGACACCCAAACATTGCCTTCCATTAGAAAACGTCTCCTAAACTCAATTTGTTTCAGAAAGTTTGTCAGTTTCTAGCAGCCCACCAGTCAGATGTGGTTTGAACCCAGTGGGGGTTTTTTTAACGGTCACACGCCCCGTGATCGGACCCTCTGCAGTAATCATTCACTGGATGCCAAGGGTCACTCCCGACCCGCGTCTCTTGAAGTCGGTCACCCTGGACCCGGGCAGCCACGGGGCAGATGCTGGTAAAACATTAGCCGTGTTTTCTGCGTTCCTGTGACGCGGTCGCTGTGCCGAAGAGGAAGTCACATGGGAGTTCAGAGTGCACGTGCCGAGCGAAGGTGAACTGATTTTCAGGGCGGATAGCTTTTAGCGAAGCTGCTGCTTTGAAATCACTTCTCATTTTTGGAGTGAAAACATCCAGACGTCGGTCCCGGTAATCATTCCTCCCACTCCAAGTGAACGCAACATCATATACTCTGAAGGCTTTCAGACGTTTATGGGCTCATTAAACACCTTCGTCTGACAGATTAGAGAACTTCATGAGGATGGGGAGGGGGGGGGGGGTCATCATTGTGCTGCATCCGTCAGCACTTCCTCCTGTAAACACGATGCCTCCCGTCTGCACGCCGGGCCGCAGGAGCTCAGCTATCAGGTGCTCAGATCCAGTGTGGGATAGGAAATCACACGGTTCCCATGTGACCGCGCGTGTCCGGGTTGATGGAGGGATTCTCCATGTTCTGCAGGAAAACCCTGATAATCCCACATTCACGCTCATCTGTGAAGATTCCTAATCTGGATGGGAGATCCTCTTTAGACCTTGTTGTTAGGTTAACAGTGACCGATAAAGTTTTGGTGCGAGTTTGGCACATCAACACAGTCGTGTCCCTTCATTTAGCAGCGGAAGCCTTTGCGCCGGTTTAGGTGGATCTTGAATCTGGTTTAAACGTTGAGTCGCCCTCCCCGTCAAACGGCTGTGAGGGTTCTGACTCTGATGATCTCTGAGGGTCAGATGAAGCCCCCCCCACAGGCTGCAGCATCAGTATGAAGTGATGGATTCAGGTGTTTTTGGCGGTAACTGGGCGCCTCTCTGCTGCTGTTGAATCTTTTTGCTGGAGCTGCCTCTCAGTGTATTTTTTTGGTCGTCTTCATTTCTGGGGCGTTTTCCGTCGGCGCGAGTCGTGCCGGGCCGTGCCGCAGTGCATCGAAGCCCCCGCCGTGCCTCACCTGTCCCTTCTGTCGTGGCTCCGGAGCCCCGCACGGAGGCTCCCGGGCGCCGCTGTGCTGGAGGACACTCTAACGGGGCTTTCACGGGGGGAGGTCAGAGGTCAGCGCAGCTCATTAAATGAAGAGGGAACAGACCGGCGTCTGCTGCAGACCTGAGTGCTCCCGTTCACGCTCTCATATGTGTGTGTGTGTGTGTGGAGGGGGGGGGGCAGCTCCACCCAAATCCTTCTGGACTTCATCAGGCCTCCAGCTCAGACACTGACCCCCCCCTGTAACCACGTCTTTCTGCACGTGTGCATCCGTTCTGCTGTTGTTAGCTAACAGAATAGCTGGGTTAGGTGAGGGGGGGGGGCTCTTAATAATTAACTCATCACCTGCTCATTTTTTTACCGGGAAAATGGGAGATTGGAGCTTTTTTTTTTTTTTTTCGGTTCTATGAAAGCACATTTCCAGGTTTTTCCTCAAGGTCAAGGACAAAATCCTGAAGCCTGAAGATGCTGGATGTCCGTGGATGAAAACATCCGACAAATATGAGAGAAGATCCGTCACAGACGTCTGACATCTGATCATGAATGAAGCCCTGAATAGATTGTTAAAGCCGTAATACATGCTTTGCTTTTTAAACGTCCAATAAAAGGTCATATTTCACGTTGAAAATGTTTCCATGTTTGGTTGAACAGATAATCAGCCTCCCTGTAAAACGAGCATAAGCTCAGTTTGAGGCCGTTTCCCTCAAACCGTTTAGCTTTAACCTTTAGCCCAGTTTCTGATCAGGGCTAAACAGTGCTAATGCGGGCTAACCAACCAGCATGCAGTTCGGACAAATCCAGAGACCTCGTTGTTCTTGGTTTTGTCACTCTTCTTCATTCTCTCAGTTTTGTGTCCGGGACAGAACTTGAGGGAAAATGGCGGGTGGGGGTGGGGGGTTGTTGTTTGGAGTTTTATTTAAAATTATATTTATATTTGTGTAGATTTATGTCTGCAATGCTTCAGCTTTTAAAATAGACTTGATTCTATTGATTTATTCTCCCTTTATGTTCAGTTGTGGATGGAAAAAGGGGAGGAGTTAGGGGTATTATGGGTAGGAATATGGGAGAGGGTTAAAGTGGGGAAGGGGGGGTGCAGAGAAAAAAAAGAGATCATAAATAAAGAAATGAATAAATGCTTGAATTAGAATGTTAATGATGTGGGCGTGGCCAAGGGATTCAAAGATTAAGATTGGATATTCTGTAAATGTGCTTTTTATTCCCAAAAGATTCCAAGTTTTTAGCAGTGCCCTTATTTAAAGTATCATTTCACTTCTGAACGTTTGCTCTTTTAACTCCGCCCCTTCCTGTGTAGCGTGGATTTCACGGCTCACTGGGATCACGGAGCGTTGGATTTTGGTTTCTTCCTAGTCTTGAGCTGCTTTGGTCAAACACAAGTGAGGCTTTGCTGCTCTGTAGTTGCGGATCAGACCGCGGCGGGGATCATCTCGCCGTAGACCGCGGCGGGGATCATCTCGCCGTAGACCGCGGCGGGGATCATCTCGCCGTAGACCGTGGAGTCTACCGAAACACCGGGTCTCTAAATCCAGGTTCCAATCCGATCTGAACGCCTCTGTTGAGGTGAATGGAGGATGAAGGGAGGGGCTTGCATCAGGGGTTCCTGCTCCATCATTAGAACATGTGAACATGTTGTCTGCGGCGCTTCACACAGGAAGTTTCTCCCCTTTCCACCGGTCCGTTCTGTTTATTTACACCGCCGAAATCCGGCCATCGATTTTTAGGCTGAGCCTCCTGATCGCCTCAGCCTGATGAACGAGTTTGCTTTCTCCCGCCGCCGATCAATTAGTCAAATTGCGACTGTTTGGGTAACTGATAAATTATTGAAGTCTTGGAGCGCCGCTCCAGGGAGCCTGTTCTCAAATAACCAAAGGGCCACCAAGTCTTCTGAAGCAAAGACGCGGCGTGGGCAGAGGATCTGTCACCTTCAGGAGATGTTTGCCTTCCAGGCCTTTGGAGCTTTTTACAGTCAGGAGGAAGTGGGTGGGGCAGAGCAAGCCCCGCCCCCTGTCAGGCTGTGTGTGTTTTTTGAGAGAGTCCCCGCTGTGCAAATGGGCTCTCCGTGTTTGTGCACATTCCGCCATAACCTTTACCTAACTATTTGTATTCATCACAAGGATCCTGTTGGCGGTATTGATAGTGTCAACATGAAACACGCCAACATGAAACACGCCACTCCTCACATGCTGTGACCTGAGGAGGGGGGCTGGAAGGAGAAGGACAGACCTGCAGCTGCCGCTCAGCTCCTTCTGGAGGAGCAGGAGCTGGCAGGGTGCCCTATTTCTCTGCAGCTCTCCTCCTGTGTTACCTGATTTATCACCTGGGAGAAGTCTCGTTTTAGGCGGCGCAGCGGCAGCAGGAGCGAGGAGCGAGGCTCACGGCTGCTGGTCAAACCGGAGCTGACGGGTGTGTTCCCATGTTTGCACATTTTGCTCTCTGACCTCCTTGTCCTTGGCTGCAGCGCTGCTGCAAACCTCTGATCTACAGATTGCAGAGTTTATGCTCAGCACAGCTCTGTCAAAGTGCCCTTGGGCAAGACACGAAACCCCTGGAGGCCTGATGAGCGCCCTGCAAGGCGGCTCTGCATGAATGTGGGACGCATTTTGAGGCTGTGAAGGTAGAACAGTGCTGTAAAAGTACACATATGATAGTACTTCAGATCCTTCAGTGGTTGAAGTCCCACTCTGCCCATCTATCTTCATGAATGTTAAAAACACATGCTCACTTTAAAGGCTAAACACGACGTCACGCATTTGGACGTTAAGAACAAAGAAATGGAATTTATGAAGGCTATTTCTGAATCCGCAGTGTTTTAACAATGACAGATCATTCAGACGCAGTGCATTGTGGTCTATATTCACAATCTAGAGAGCATCGATGCACTTGATGTGTTTTGCAGAGGCTTATGGGAAATTTTCAGGGCACTGGATTTTGGGATTGTAGATTCAGACAAGCCGACAAAATGTCCGACGTCTTTTTAAAATCTCTGGTCAGCTTGTACAGTTTCACATCGTCTGTCTTTGGACCTTTGACCCTTTTCGATTGTAGGTGAGGTTTAGTGAGGTTAGGTGAGTTTTAGTGAGGTTAGGTGAGGTTTAGTGAGGTTAGGTGAGATTTAGTGAGGTTAGGTGTGGTTTAGTGAGGTTAGGTGTGGTTTAGTGAGGTTAGGTGTGGTTTAGTGAGGTTAGGTGTGGTTTAGTGAGGTTAGGTGTGGTTTAGTGAGGTTAGGTGAGGTTTAGTGAGGTTAGGTGAGGTTAGGTGAGGTTAGGTGTGGTTTAGTGAGGTTAGGTGAGGTTTAGTGAGGTTAGGTGAGGTTAGGTGAGGTTAGGTGAGGTTAGGTTAGGTTAGGTAGGTTAGTTAGGTTAGGTTAGGTTAGGTTAGGTTAGGTTCGTTGAGGTTTAGTGAGGTTCGGTGAGGTTTCGTGCGGTTCGGTGCGGTTTCGTGCGGTAGGTGCGGTTCGGTGCGGTTTCGTGAGGTTCGGTGCGGTTTCGTGCGGTGGTGGTTCGGTGCGGTTCGGTGGTTTAGTGAGGTTCGGTGCGGTTTCGTGAGGTTAGGTGCGGTTAGGTGCGGTTTCGTGAGGTTCGGTGCGGTTCGTGCGGTTTAGTGAGGTTCGGTGGTTGTGCGGTTCGTGCGGTTCGGTGCGGTTTCGTGAGGTTCGGTGCGGTTAGGTGCGGTTTCGTGCGCTTACGTTTTCGTGCGGTTCGGTGAGGTTTAGTGGGTTCGGTGAGGTTCGGTGCGGTTTCGTGCGGTTCGGTGCGGTTAGGTGCGGTTTTGCGCTTCGGTGCGGTTAGGTGAGGTTTAGTGAGGTTAGGTGAGGTTTAGTGAGGTTTAGTGAGGTTAGGTGAGGTTTAGTGAGGTTAGGTGAGGTTTAGTGAGGTTAGGTGAGGTTTTGTTGTCTGCAGAACACATCAGGTCGTAGAAGTGCAGCGTGTTTGAAAATGCGTGTGGTGAGCTCCACCTTTCTGCGTCTGCAGCTGGTTCCGTCCTGCTCTGACTGCGGGCTGGCCGTTGGTTTGTCATTTCGGTGACGGTGCTTTAAACGTTTGAAGGGGGCTGATGCTGTGGCCTCGGGGGGGGGGGCATGCGCAGAAGCCCGGCTGTAGACGGTTGGTTTATCTCCCCCGCACACCTCTGCAGGCGAGGCCGGGGCACGTGCGGCGGCTGAATGAGAGGAAAGGTGAAAGGAAATTTCCAGGGCACGGTGTGAGCGAGGGCTGGGACAAAGGAGCGTGCAAACACCGGGTCTGAGCCCGGGGGCGGGGAGAGGGGGGGGGTGCACGCAGCTTTCCCTGCAGTGGCGGTGGTCGCAGCGGCGCTAGCTCCTCCATCTCTGCTCTTTAAAAGCGGTGTTGGTATTTTTAGATGCTTCTGTGGATGAAAGGCGCTTTGATGCTGCGGCTCCGGCACAGACTTCTCTGGTTTGAAATAGACGCTCAGAGCGCTGTCACTTCAAACACACCTGCCGCCCTCAGGTTCTGACCAGATGACGGCCTCCAGCAGAACCGGGCTGCTGCTTCCAGCTCCCGATCCTGAGCAGGCCGGGTGGAGCCGCGTTCAGGGGGAGCATGTTCAAACACACATGTGCTCACACGTCAGCCTCGGCGCCGTGACCTGCCGGCACACGCTTCACCCAAACGCCGCCTGGAACTTTCCACTCCTTTTCCTGCCGGGGTTGTTTCTTCTGCTCTGCTGTTGGTCGCCGTTTTTGTCTTTGCATGTCCTCCACCTCTGTTGTGTTGTTTTTGTCGTGTTTTATTGCTGTTCTGGTGTGTTTGGTTTATTCTTCCTCTCTTTTTAACTGTTCACGACCGCCTTGTTCCTTTTCTTTGTGCTTCTCCTTCCTCTGAGGGCCCTGATGATGCCTCCTCCTCATCAGTCTTTCTCTCGTTGACCTTTAGGGGCGCCGAGGTTTGCGTGACTCGCACACAGACGCACAAACTGCACTTTGGCCCAGTTCAGAGCTGCACAAACACTGAAGCTGCAGGTCCAGGATGACTGATCCACCTTTCTCTCTATTTCATCTCGGATTTGTTCTGAACTGAAACTTCCCGACAGTTCTGCGGTTTTCCATCTCTGGTGGAGGCTGCGGGACACGTATCTTCTGCGATGACCCCATCTGGGGGGAGCTCCTCCCAGCGGACGCCCTCGCAGTCAGACTTCCTGCACGTGTCTGAGCAGGTTTGCATCTGCAGGCATGTTTTTGTTGAGCGCGCGTCCTGCAGCCGTTCCTGCAGGTTAGCTGAGGTCATGGAGGAGAACCAGGCTGAACTTGTTCTAACTTTGGATCCTGAGGGTTTCTGGAGATCCTTAGAGCGCAGCTGAAGCAGCAGCAGCAGCGGCGGCGGCTGAGTGTCTTTCAAGGTGATGTGACAACTGTTTTTGATGGTTAACCATTATGGGGGAGCTGCAGCATCTTCTGATCTAAAGCAGACAGGAGCCTTCATCAGAAGGACTCTCAATCCAAACTGCTTTCACTCTTTTTCTGGGTTTTACAATTTAAAAATTAACCCACTAGGTTAAGATTGTGTCAAGTTCTGATAATTGAAGTTTAGTTTTTGTTTTTGCTTATTTATAATATTAAATAAAAAACGTCCGGGATCAACAAATCAGCACTTCAGGTCCAATAGAATTTAATTCAGCCACACCTTCAGGTTCCCTTCAGACCCCCCAATCAAGCCCTCCAAAGCATCCAGCTTTTCTTTCTGTCAGTCCTCTGGGGGCATCTCCCTCCGTCTGCCCCCCCCCCCCCCTCTTCTGTCCCATCAGCTCCTCCTCCGTTATGAACCTCCTCTTTGGTCTCCTCCTGTCTGTCCGGTTGGGTTTTCCTGAACCCACGAATCCAGGAATCTGGGTCATTTCTGGCACTCATGGTGGTTGTGACTTTGGCAGTTGTTGCTTTGGCAGACATGGCGTTGGTGGTTGTGGTTTTGGTGGTGATGATTTTGGTGGTCATGGCTTTAACAGCTGTACCTTTGACGGTCGTGGTTTTGGCCCTGGTGCCTTTGGCGGCCGTGGTTTTGGCCCTGGTGCCTTTGACGGTTGTGGTTTTGGCACCCGTGCCTTTGACGGTTGTGGTTTTGGCACTCGTGCCTTTGGCGGTCTGGGTTTTGGCCCTGATGCCTTTGACGGTCGTGGTTTTGGCACTCGTGCCTTTGGCGGCCGCGGTTTTGGCACTCGTGCCTTTGATGGTCGTGGTTTTGGCTCCCGTGCCTTTGACAGTCGTGGTTTTGGCACCCGTGCCTTTGACGGTCGTGGTTTTGGCACCCGTGCCTTTGACGGTCGTGGTTTTGGCACCCGTGCCTTTGACGGTCGTGGTTTTGGCACCCGTGCCTTTGACGGTTGTGGTTTTCAGATGTTGAGATTGGCCAAACTGGGATGAATTCTTTGGCCCATCCCACAGAGATCATAATTAACCTCCAGAGGGAGAAAAGAGATTCAAAGAGGCGCGGATCCGGATCATGCCGAGTTCGTAGGGGGCGGAGCTATGGCAGGAAGTCCCAGTGTGAACGCTGAATGTGGTTCACTAAAAGTGCAGGGTGGGGTGGGATTTGGGCCAGCTGTGGCGTGCAGCTCTCTTCTGTGGCCTGATGGGTCCTGGTGATGGAGGGGCTGTCGGCGAACGGCGGCTCTGCTCCGACAGCCGCCGGTCAGGCAGGCACTTGGAAACCCGGAGAACAGAGCCGAGCGAGTCTGAGAACCGTTCCGCTCTGATGGCTTATCGATTTCCCTGCAGGGCGTTTTAGCAGCCAGACAGCAGGCGGTTGGGGGCCAGGTGGGTGAGGAAGGTGGAGGAAGATAATGTTTTGGCAGAATTTGAAAAGGCTTTGTGAGAGAAAAGGAACTACCTCTGACCTTTAGCCACACGGCTGTCGGTCCAGGAGAATGACAAGTGTGAAGCTTCTTCCTGTTTGTCAGGCATTATGTAAGGAGGTGCTCCATCAGCTCCATCAGCTCCATCAGCTCCATCAGCTCCATCAGCTCCATCAGCTCGTCGTCAGTCGCCGTCTCGGATGAGAGGAAGCCATTTATGGTCGTGTGTTCTCCACTTGAACTAGTCTAATTAGTGAAGCTTTAAAAGCCCGGCGAGGTTATTTTGGTGAAGTACAGCGGGGCTTTGAGAGGCCTCGTCTCCTGCAGAGCGAAGCTTGCTCATGGGCACGCGTGGCAGCTGATTCCTGGTTTGCAGCGAGCATCCTCCTCTTCCTGCAGCTCTCTGATTTTCCAACTCGTGAATGAGGACAACTGCTGCCAGTTTGGTGGAGAGTCGGAGTCTCTGTGGTGTTTGGGTGGCGCTGCTGCCACATAGTCGCCGCGTTTCGTTTGGGACCGCCTCCTCAGAGGACTGACCGGCCTGTGTTCTTGTTCCAATAGACTGAATGAGCTGCTGAACACAAACATCTGAGGGATTTCCTCCTCCAACGATGCGTGTGGACCCGTTTTAAAGTCCCACTCCGGTCATCCTCTGATCCATTTTTCAGTTTTTAGCCCCAAATCAATTAAACCTGTTGTTTTCCTGCAGAGCGGCGGGAGTTCTGTAGAAATTCACCTCTGAGTTGTGGGCGGGACCGTTGACCCTTTCCCGTCACCATAACTGAGAGCTCTCTGTTTGCACTCTCTCCCACTGGCTTACAGCCCGTCACACCCCAGAACTAACATAACCGGTGCAACAAAATTGGCGAGCAATAATCAGAGCTATTCAGTCGCACCGTTTACAGTCAGATTCCAGCAAAACGTAGCATATTCTTTAGAATATAAGTGGAGTTATTTTTCATAGCTTGGCTGGGGGTGCGACTTATACTCAGGTGCGATCTATATGTGATTTTCCCACTGACAAGCGCTAGAGGTCTCTCCAGTCAAAGTACCCTGGAATTTGGCCGTTACTCAGACTCGATGATGTCATCAATAGTTGCCGGTCAGCTAAGTTAACACGGAGCTGCTAGCATTCAGAAATGCATAAAAACATCTGTTTGAAAAGGTCAAACAAGGTCCAAAGTCACGTTATATATAAACATTTCCATGAAAACGTTTGTGCATCAGAGTACAATCACATGTAGAAAAGGGCTTCTCCACCCTCGCAGCGGAGGGCTCGACGTCTCTTAAGGATCAGCCCCTTAAAAAATCTATTTCTTACAACCCTGCCCCTCCAAATGCCCCTACATTTGGAGGGGCATTTGGAGGGGCAGGGGAAGAATTGCGATTGAAATGTCTGCTCTTGGTCCCATATTTCATTAAATAAGTGTATCCCAAAATTGCTGCTTCTATGATATTTTTCTTTTTTATATGCATTTTTTTGGCACATTGGATTTATTCTCTGGATCGACTATTAGTAGAAAAATAAGAAGGTTTATGGATCTGGTGGTCCATGAGTGGATGCATCAGAATGGAGCGGGACACGGAGCTCCTGATTCACAATAATTTAAATACAGAAATACTCAGATTAGATTTTAATGTTCTTGTAAATGTCCTCCAACATCAGAAAAAGGCTTCAGAAAAGCACCAAAAACAGCCTTTTCATGGCATTGGGTCTTTAATGGGGACCCACAATGTTCTATTCAGCGTTGGACCGTACCATTCACAGATGGACAGCAGACACTGATGTAATCCCCTCCTGGTGGTTGAGCTGGAGGTTTTCCAGCTCCCCCAAAATGCACTGAATCCTAATGGAAGGCCCTGAGCTGAGCTGAAAGGTAGTCTGTGTTTGCTGGGGGGCCGGCGGACCCTCATGGAGGACGTCTGAATAAGACCTGTTTCTGTGAGGGCTGGGGGGTCTGCTTACTGAGACCTAGCTGAGTCTCCATGGCCCTGCAGGCGGATCAGAACATGACAGGGACAGGAAATGTCAAACTTTGTCCTAATTCCAACCCGTCAACTTCCGAATTGAAGCACTTTTTAAAACCAAATGATCGCTGAGTTACCACCATGGGTTGCTTATTCATTCCCAACGTGTAATACTTTGACCGGCTTTTATCTCTGTACAGCAGCATTTTATGGGCCTCAATATTTTCTTTCTGTGGAATTTCTTGCAAATAGGGGGCGTGGCAACGTCTCAGCAGGGGGCGGGGCTTGACTTGATGCGACTGTAGCTTCACAAAACTTCACGTCCTGCAGTTTGAAGCGGTCCATGAAGTGGAGCTGCGTCTTCCGCCGACGTGACCAAGTCTTGCATAAGAACGTGACGGACGCACACACGGACGCACACGCTTCACAGCCCGTCAAACGCCAACAGCTTGACGGACTCACAGAGGGATGTTTGCACCCAAAATTGTCCCAGTTCCTGCACACACATGCGTGCAGGTGTGTGTGCATGCACGTGCACATCCGCGTGTACAGACTGTGCAAGGAGGTAGTATAGTAATAGTAGGCGGTGGCGTGAAGGTCGTCGTGCCACCATAAACACCCGCAGCTGCCTTCCCCTCCTCTCCCCCACCATCTGTGGGTTTATTTACTGCAGCGCTATCACAGTGGAACCTCCACGTGCGCGCCCTCCACGTGCACATGCGTGTCTGTCTGCGCGAAGGCCGCTTCCAGCCGGACAGGTGGGAGATTTGCTGCAGTCGTGTTGAGGAGAGGAGCAGCCACACTTCTGCCCCGTTTACGTTTGGAATTGGAGCCTGCTCCAGTAATCTGGATTAAACTAAGATATTTTGAGCGTTTTCTATACATCGGTTTTACTCTGGTTTGTGTCCTGAATGTTTTCGCTCATGAAGCCACTTCCGTATTGAATCCTCTGCTCATAAAAAAGGAATCAGTTGAAGCTGCTGTTGTGTCTGCATTGAAGACCGTTTGGCAAAGATTTGGATCAAGTTTTGTTCTTTCTTACCTGCAGCACTTCACAAAAAGCCAGAATATATCTCCTTTTTTGTGGCTTTTATATAAACGTTAAGATATTTTCTCATCTGAGCAGCATTTTGTGAAGTTTTTGTGCGTCTAAAACCTGCAGCTCTTCATAAATTTGGCTGACAATAGATAGGTTCACATTAGAATGTAGTATTTGAACTTTAAATAAATAAATAAACGCTTAAGGTTTGATAATTTTACAGATCTGCTCTGAAATTTAGGGTCAAAGCAGGAAAATGTCTAAAGACGCCAAAATAAAAGCCCAGAGTAGATATCGTTTGGATTTAAAGACCCACTCTAAAGAAAATGTTGTTTTTGACTTTATTTTATTTTACATTTTATTATAGCATTTTTCTGACAATGATTAAAACTGTTTTTCTGAGTATTTCTTTGTTTAAATTGTCGGGACAGCATGTAAACCAAGAACTCTCAGCGATGTGGAGGGGAAGGGGTGGGTGGGTTGCTCCACTCTTAAAGTTTCTGACGAACTCCTGCCGCTCTGCAGAAACTATGTCCTAGAAAACGACACAGGTTTTTGGATTTTTGGATTTGGATTTTAAACCACCCCTGCTTTGAAAATAGATCAGAAGATGACAGAAGTGAATCTAAGAGCACCCCCCCCCCGCCGGCCATTACAGTCAGAGCTAAAGCTCAAAAACATCTGGATAACAGTTTTTCAAAGTAATATTTCCCCCCATTCCTTACAGTCGATCCACACCGAGTGTCTATCTTTGACTCTTTTCTAGTGAGATCCATTTCTCTGCAAACATTTAGCCTCTGACCTAAAGGGAAATAAAAGATCTGCTAGGAGGAGAGGATGCAGATCCTCCCAGCATCCTTTGCAGCTTCACATTCACACGGAACCAAAAAACCAGCAATGAACAGGTCTGTATGGATTTCTAAGCTTCATCCATCCACAGAAAGGAAAGCGAGAAGGGTTCATCTTCCTCTGAGTACGTTCCCGGTGCTGTTTTGAAGACCAGGCAGAACATAGAGGCAAAACAACGGCCCTTGTTGTGGAGAAGCAGATCATTTGATGGGAGGATTGGGATCTAAAGCCACTCCCCCCTGCACCGCCCGCTACACCTTTGTTCAGTCTTCTGGTAGCTTCTGTCATGTGACCGTCTTAGATCTTTCCTCTGTAGTCGATTCCATCCAAAAGTTTGGGTGTTTTCTCCCTAAAACATGCTGACCTCTCCTCCGTCTGACCGCCAGTCAGAATTGTCCCGCTGCCGGTTCCGAAGGCCCGGTTCTACGTTTGACTGGTTGTGCTGGACTAATTCTGGACGTGTTAAGCCATTAAGCCGACGTTATCTGCTCACATTTGGCTAAGCAGCCTAGTCTGCTCAGGTCTGGGCCGCCCAGGGGGGTTGGAGTGAGGAGACCAGCTCCTTCCCTCCACCCTGCAGGTGGTGTAAGGCCTCTAATGCTAATTCTCCTCTGAAACCTTCTGGGACTCTTTTCATTCTCCTGCAGACAGGGAGCACAAAGGAGCCAAACTGCTTCAAAAAAATGACAGAAGATTTGAATTTCTGGGTAAGAAAAAGCAAAAGAAGCAGGCAGGAGCACTGGGGGGAGGGGGGTCTAAGGAGGAACAGGAAACCAAACGTCTCCAGTTTAATTGAAATCTTGTAGCGTGAAGGAAGATGTGAAGATGAGAAAGTGGCCGAAGGATGAAGCAGCTTCGCTACTTTATGACAGAGGATAATTAGAGAAAAGCGGTTTGATGCAAAAGTTTCTCCTCCGTCACGCAGTGCTGCCAGGACGCTTCTGAGCGCGCTCACTCTGTACCTGCAGAGCTGGTCGAAGATCAGAGCGGAGCTGGAATGTCCACCAAAATGCTGGACAGCAGAGATCTTTCCATCAGAGTTTCTCTGGTCCCTCAAAAGTCCCAACCACAAAAACCTCCCAAAAACAGC
This sequence comes from Oryzias curvinotus, assembly GCA_023969325.1. Classification (NCBI taxonomy): domain Eukaryota; kingdom Metazoa; phylum Chordata; class Actinopteri; order Beloniformes; family Adrianichthyidae; genus Oryzias; species Oryzias curvinotus. The sequence continues at coordinate 19,545,603 of CM043721.1, forward strand.
GGAAGCGTCAGACTCAGTGACCGGTGTCTCTGCAGGACGTGGTGGAGCTGCAGTTTCCCCGCATGTCTCTAAATTTAACACCTGCAGGAATGACGGCCTCTCGGCGAGCGCCGTCACGCACAAGCACGGCGGGCATCTCTGGCGGGACGGGCTGCCAGTGTTCTTCTAAAATAGCCAGCGCTGCTATCCCAAACGTCTGCATGTGAGCGCGGGAAGTGCCTCAGGAGTCAAGCAGCTGAGATTGACGTGCGCTTTTGGAGCATAGCTCTGAGGCTGCTGCTCGGACAGCAGCTGTAGGGTCGTGCGGGCGGCGTTCATGCAGAACATTCATTCAAATAGTGGTGTCGCTCCGGTTCTTTAAAGACTCCCATCATCCATTTTCTTCGTAGATGTTGTCCATCACGAGAAATATGCTTCAGAAACAGGTTCAAACCCCTATTTTCATTGGAGAGGTTCTTTAGGATGTGCTCTTTGCACTATTTTTATGTGTTTTAGTGATGTTGTTTTCTGTTTAATCATGCTGGGGGTGAGGGGGTTCAGGGCATTCTGTCCATCTTAGTAGTTTGTTTTTATTTGGATTACACACATGTGATCCATATGTGCATGAATCAGCAATAAGCAGTTCATTTGTTCATTGTTTTTTTAGGAAATTCACTAATTATTTCAGATTTTTGGGAGAATCTCCGTTGTTTTTCTTCATTTTTCAGTTCTCTGCAGATGATCAGATGTTCTATGCAGATGATCAGATGTTCTATACAGATGATCAGATGTTCTATGCAGATGATCAGACGTTCTCTACAGATGATCAGATGTTCTATGCAGATGATCAGATGTAATATGCAGATAATCAGACGTTCTCTGCAGATGATCAGACGTTCTATGCAGATGATCAGACGTTCTCTGCAGATGATCAGATGTTCTATGCAGATGATCAGATGTTCTCTGCAGATGCTCAGATGTAATATGCAGATGATCAGATGTTCTATGCAGATGATCAGCTGTTCTCTGCAGATGATCAGATGTTCTATGCAGATGATCAGATGTTCTCTGCAGATGATCAGATGTTCTATGCAGATGATCAGATGTTCTATGCAGATGATCAGATGTAATATGCAGATGATCAGACGTTTTCTGCAGATGATCAGACGTTCTATGCAGATAATCAGACGTTCTCTGCAGATGATCAGACGTTCTATGCAGATAATCAGACGTTCTCTGCAGATGATCAGACGTTCTATGCAGATGATCAGATGTTCTATGCAGATAATCAGAAGTTCTCTGCAGATGATCAGACGTTCTCTGCAGATGATCAGACGTTCTCTGCAGATGTTTGGAGGTTCTCTGCAGATAATTGGAGGTTCTCCGGTGCTCCCGGTCCACCTTGGCTCCAGTGTTTCTCCATCAGCGGTGTCTCCATGAGTGGACGCTCTGACGGCCGCAGAGGCTTTAGTCTGGAGCGTTTGTGTTCCCGCCGTCCTCGCGGGCCTCACGGTGATGGATGGAGCAGTCCTCACATCCAGGGCTGCTGCTGCCTCCACCTCTATTTTTAGCTGCATCAGCGGACGCTGCAGCGTCTCGTGGGCCCTCTCTCCTAGTGGGGGGGGCCTAAAGAGCTCGGGTTGTTTGCGTGCCTTGGAGGTCAGTGTGCGAGCAGATTGTGCGTTTGTTGGAGGGCAGAGAGCTGCGGTGATAAAACCTGACCGGAGGATGAAGCAAAGCGAAAGCAAACGCTTATATTGTGCTCAAAGGTCGTTGTTAGTTTGTGTTTTACTCAGGACCCCGTTGACCTCTGCGCTCCACCGTCACCTTTAGACTCCAAACACATATTGAGCAAGCTGGAGGATTGTGTGACGGCGTGACAGGAGGCCGCCAGCTCTGATTGGCTGGCCTGTTCTGTAAATCCAGCTGGGGGTAAAGTCTGAGAGGCTGGTCGTTCAGTGTTTTAACAGAAGAATATTATAGTTATTTATTAAGAACTATGAAACTTCTCCTTCACTTGACCCCTTTCAGGACTTTTCCATGTAGAGAGCGTTGAAATAGTTTCAGCTAAACACTATAGGTGAAACGGTGGGGAAGCATCTGCAGCAAACTCAACCCTTTTGCTGTTTGAACGCCGGCGACCCTCGCTGCCGGTATCATGGCAGCGCGCTGCACGCTCACCTCGGCCTGTATGTGGGCCAAGCGCAGCGCTCGGAGCCCTGGGGAGGAGAAACACTTTCCTGGCCACCAGAAGTCAGTAAAAAAAAAAGTAGAGCTTTAGTAGAAATGGTTGGAGTGTGATGAACTAAAAATAAATGGCTGTTTGGAAAAGGCCTGGAGTGGCTGGAAGCTCCGTCTGCAGGTTTTCCAGACCCGTGGAGGAGAAGATGACGCGTAGCTGCAGCTGATGACATGAAACTTTCTTTGAACAGTAGGACTGCAGAGATTCTCTCTTTCCAGAATGTATTGATGGAAGGAAACTGTGAGGACAGAAGCTGGAGGGTTTTGCGTCAGCGTCAGGTGATGAGATCAAATCACTCAATTGAACAAATGTTGAGTTAGACAGGTTTAAAGGTAAGAAATGGGTCTAAGACACCTTGATTAGTGCAGAGCATGTTCAGAACTGAGAGACACCACTGTTTTGTTTAGACAACTGAAAAACAGAAGCTTGATAAGAGGAGAAGGATCCATTCAGATGACCAGCTTTTCCAAAAATGGACTCTAGGCGGGACAAAGAGCGTACCTTTGCAGGTGTTGACTAAAAAGGTTCTTGATATTCAGCCGAGGAAAGGTGTCGCCTTAAACCGCAGAGCTTTAAAGAAACCCAAACTGTTTATTTCCCTACTTTCCATTGGATTTTAAGAGGCTTACTATATTGTAAAACCGGCCACCTAGTGGTTACTTGATGAACTGACTTATCCCCAGAAGAAAATGTCATTGTTAGCACAAAACGAGAACCAAAAGCCCCTAAATCTGAATGATGAAATTCTTTAGACTAAAATCACAGATTTTTAACTCAATCGTAACTTAAGTAATTTGGGGATCTTTGTGTGACAAGTTGTTTAGCTGAATTGTAATCCACCAAGAGCATTCATAAACCTAAATACGCTAACATGCTATGTTAGCTCCAGCTACAGTAAAAAACTAGTTTTACCAGCCGTTTCACCGAATGATGAAATTCCTTCCTTTAGAGTTCAGACCCACGAACAGTAATGTGATGGTAGGTCAGGCTAACGCTAACCATCACATTTTGGATGGTTAGCGTTTGGAGACGTTCCGGCTTGAATCTGGATTCTTCGGGCCGGAGCAGCAGCCCGGAGAGCGGAGGCAGGCCTCAGAGAGCAGCTGCATATTTATAGCTGCACTGTTTCCATGCTAAGCCCTCACATGTTTCACTGCATAGCAGCATATGCTGCATCCGCTGTGTGTCCTTCATGTCAGGGGGGGAGGGGGGCTCCGCAACCCCTTCATGGCTGCTGCAGATCAGGAGGAGGAGGAGGGACGGTAAAAAGCAGGATGAATGTCGCTCCGTCTGCAAAGGCTGAAAGTTGCAGATCAGAGAGACATTTTGACCAATCACAAGCCTGTAATCCTCTCTAGACATTCTGGGTAGTGTAGTCAAAATACATTATTATATGAGGGTTTTGTTTGTAGTTAAGAAACTATTGATTAAACAAAATAGTACTTTCTTCCTAATAATAGTATTAGCTTTTAATTTCAGTGGGCGGAGCTAAAATTGACAAGAAGTAATATTAGTAGTTTTGTTTCTTTGAATGTTAATAAATAAAAACACAAAAACACTGAGGGTGTATTCCGACTGGGAAAATCGTTTGGTCCGGACCAAGTCCTGAACCTTGCGTTTGATCTGTATTCAGACTGCAGTCAAGCGGACTTTCCTGATCTGGACTAAAGCTTGTACACAAAACCACGTGACCAAACATCTCTTCACTCACTGGTCAGGAATTACGAGGGCGGGTCAAAGCAACGAGAGGATGGAATTATGGGAGTCCTGCTCTTTTAGGTCATTCAAGCTTTATATTTTGCTAGCAAGTTTAGAATGTCTGTGTGAACGTCAGGCTCAACACGTTGTACCCGCTCTATTGGTCCGCTGGAGTCACGCTGCAGGGAGGTGATTGGCAAGAATCCGGCTCAGGAGGTAGGCGGAGGCGTGTTTATGACGTATGACCGCGAGAAGCAATGTGTGAAACAATAAAAGTTGTTTTGATGAGCCTGAATTCATCCGACCACATTTCAATGAGTGTTTGTGTCTCATCGTTGTGCTGTGATGCCGTTGTTTTTGAGAGAAGTCTGTTGAGGGAACTGCCAGGTAGTTTTTAGGATGACATCACAGTAAAGGACACAGAAAAGCACGTGAGACGTTTTGCAGCTGTTAAATGAATGTTGTAACAAATAAACAGTTGGACCCTTTTTTCCTCTTTGATAACCAGTCAATCGCTGCTTTACATTTGTCCGCGTCTCATTTCTGACAGTGTTTAGATCACGTGACCACCGGCTACGGTGGCTGTTTTGGTCCAGTTGCTCCGCTCCGAGGGCGGATTGTATTCAGACTGAAGAATCTCAGAGCAAACCAGAGCTCAGTCTGATTGGAAAGGAACCATCTGAAGATGGGTCCGGGAGCGGTTCCTGGTCCTGGACCAGGGTCTGCTTAGGTTCATTCAGACAGAACATTGGTTCCGGATTATCAGGGGAATCAAACTCTGGTTCACCTTAAGCAAAATACAGCCAAATGTGTCTGTATTGAATAAACTCTTAAAAAGAAAAAAAAAATGGAACTATAGTTGCTAAAAATCTGCATTAAGCAGCACAAAAAAATCCTCATCCTGTTGGCAGTGAGGCAGTAATAAAAAAGCTCAACATTAAGCAGATTAGTTTGTTTGTAAACAACTTTGTACACAAAGAAAGTCGATGTTTTTACAGAGATTTTACCAAAATCAATATTAAACTGATTTTGGTTATACGTTTTAGTTTGTTTCTACGTTTTTTAAAGGTCAAATATAAAAACTGTAAAATTTCATTTGGATTCCAGTGTTGTGGTTGTTGGTGTTGGTGTGGTTGTTGTAGTTGTTGTGGTTGTTGTAGTTGTTGTAGTTGTTGGTGTCGGTGTGGTTGTTGTAGTTGTTGCGGTTGTTGTAGTTGTCGTGGTTGTTGTTGCAGTTGTTGTGGTTGTTGTGGTTGTTGTGGTTGTTGTAGATGTTGTAGATGTTGCGGTTCCAAAGCCGACTTGAATAAAGAGTCTTCATGGAAAGCCAGTCGTCTTCCTGTGAGCAGTTGGCCTCCTCCCACACTTTTCTTTCTCTCCTCTTGTCTTTCACAAATCCAGTCTCTTACACGGGAGTCACATGGGGGTGTGTGCGTGCTCCGTACGTCTGTTTGCGTGCTGCAGGGTTTTTCCAGGACACTGCAGCATGTCAGCGTCTTCAACACCTCTGCTGCTGAGGCGAAGACCATTTGCAGATCTGTACCAGAGGGGAAATAATTAACGCAGATCTGTGTGTGTGTGTGTGTGTTTGTGTTTGTGCGAGTTGTGCCGTGCTGACAGTCTCTAAGGAGACGATGGAGGCCAGCCAAACCGCTAGCATGTCGCTTTAAACCCAAGAAATGTCACCGTATCTGCGTGGAGGCAGCCTGCATGCAGGAGGGAAGCTGGGTCAGCCTGCTTGCTCGTTGCCTAGCAACCCTGCATCTCTAGAGATCCTCAGGTCACACCTGGGATGGCTGACCTGAAAAGTCCCTCCGCTGTGGAGGATGTTTTCCCTTAACCTCCCCTGTGGGTTTCCTCCTCATCCCGCCTCCTTCCTCTGCTGGCGCTGGGCGGAGCGTCGGGTGGCGCCTCAGCTTATTGTCCGGTTGGCGCGTAGAGTTCTTTCAGCAGCGATGGTCGGCGTGAGTCACGCTGCTCTGCAGAGACTCTTCAAAGATTCAGCTTTACAGGCTTCTCTGTGCTTCATCTGGAAGTTGTATTGATGCTAGAATCATTTCCATGAATCTAAATCACTGGAAGGTTTTTGAGTTTAAGCTGAAGAGTCCTTTGATCCCCGTTCAACAATGGAGGCTTCCAGCCGTGCATGAAAATGACCAAGCATGGCAGCTTCAGAACCGACCCCATTCTGTTTGTAGAAACAAAATATACAACTTGATCATTAAGAAAACATTCACAGTCGAGTCTCTGATTACAAAGACTTTGGTGTATGGTCCTCTAAACTAGATCACATGATTAAACCCGGGTTCTGGTCTAACCTGAGATCCACGGAGGGCAGTTTGGGTTTTTGGTACTGAACCATGCAGCCAGTGTTTTTTGCGTTAATCCACTGACGTACCAGTTTCAACCGGATCAATTATTTGGTAGATGCACTTAACCCTTTAACACCAGAGATGTCGCCGTCACACAGTTGTTGGCATTCCTTAACTCTTCAGTTGTTTACGCGATCAGCCTGAACCAGCTGATTCTGACGACGTGAAGTCTTACATAACCTCGTGCTGTGGCTTTTCTCCACTTCAGAATCTGCTGGAATTCCCTAAATTGCATGAACGGTTGAAGAGTTACGGCAGTCGAAAGCATGTAAACACTGGAGCTTGAAACTGAGAAATGCGATAAACACTGGGTTCTTCCTCTAGTTCGTTCCGTCCTTCACCTTTGTCTCCACCTTCCCGACCTCTGCCCTCTAATTCTTCTTCTTCCTTCAGGTTCTGTGAATGTTTGACCAGAAGATGTGTTGGCTCTGGTCATGAAGGATGGACAGTCTAAGACACCAAAGCTTAGCATTCAAACGTGACGAACGACCTTAACCCTTGTGCTATTCAAGTTAACGTTGGGAGTGGGGTCATCTAGACCCACTAGACAGAGCTCTGAACCTTTTTTCTTCAATGATTTGTGATCTTCACTGGTGTCCATGGATTATATGAAATCCTCTCCACCTTTATCCACCTTTGTCATGGTAGGAGAACACGTCAAAGGAAGGGGGGGGGGGTCATTTTGACCCCACACGATAGCACAAGGGGAGCAAAACAGTTCAAGTAAATAGTTTGGTAAAGTGATTAGTTTCTTTCTTGTAATTTGGGTTTTGGTCAACACTTGTTTTAGTGAAATGAAATATTTCCTTTCTGAAGCAGATGGTCGTAGTTGAGATCAGTGGGACCCTTTTGGCTTTGGTTGGATCTGAGGACAGCAGTGGGTCGACTGACATACTCGTCTTTGTGAATCCAGACATTCAGCCGACCATGGCGGGTCCACGAGAACCCGGTGCTTTTACACCGGTAACTTCTTGGTTCTTCTTTGGAGACTCTCCATGTTTGCAGATGACTGGATGCATTTGAACCAATCGGATGACGGGTCTTCATCCCTACCATCTCGCCTTGAAGATCAAGGTCACATTTCTTCTTGCTTTTGACTCAGAACCGTCTTCTAAAGTTTCATGAACTGGTCCCTGGTGGGTCAGGGGTATGTTGCCATAGTAACTCTGATAAATAGTTTACTGGTACTTGAACTCTTTCTAACTTTTTGTAAATGAAATTGGGTGCTTTGAATCCAAAGTTCTAAGGAATAAAACAGTTTTTATTTTCTTTGAAGTGTCAAAGTAAATAGTACCAAAGTTATGAATTATAACAATTCTTTAACTGTTTTCCCGTCTTGATTTAATCTGATTAAAAAGATGTGAATGAAGGGATGTCACTGCTCTACGGTGGCTGGTTGCTTCTCCTGAAGCTGGCTTGCTGTTGTTAGGGGCCTTAATGAACAGTGTTCTGTGGATGCGGATCAAGAGAATTATCGGGTTGTCTTGGCATTCAGTCAGCGTCGGCAATTACAGTTTTTGTGTCAGAATAATATGCAGGATTTGTCTGGAAGAGTGTGAGAAAGTAGACAGTCGGACTAAACCAAATAAGAATTTAAAGCTTTTTACAAACCCACTGATTTAATATGATCCAGATTTTCAATAGTTGCTGCTTGATGTTCAGTCAAAGATCTTTACTATAATTAACCGTTCTGTTTTTGTTTTATCAGACAAATACAGGAAGTGTTCTGTTGTTCTGGTGAAGAGATTCTTTAAAACTACCGGTATATCAGATTTTTCTGTACCTCACTGTAGGTAATTTAGCTTTCAAACTCCACACTTCCATCAGATCAAATCATGCTTCTGCCTACGGCTCTTCATCTTTTTTGTCGACATCAACTTTATGCTAAAGAATTTGGAGACAAAAGGAAGTTGGGTGTAGAGTTGGTCTTCCTGTTCCATCCGGATCCTCCAGAGACGGCAGCTGCGGTCTTAATGACGGCTCATTGTCTCCTTAAGCAGAGCCGGCTCTACCAAACCCCTCACTTCTGACCTGTTTGGAAATGCTTCTAATGAGCTTTTCTCAGCGCGTGGCTAAAGACCGAGCTTCAGGAGAGGCCTTGTTTTGCTGGAGATGAAGGTTTTATTCCCTGGATCCGGATCCCAAACGTCTCTGGACTTTGGCTGGAAGTCTAACCTCTTATAGAAGGCGGAAGCAGGTCTGCTCATGGAGAGCTGGACTCTGAGCGTAGCTCCTCTGCTGCTGGTGGAGGTCAATCCTCTTCAAGCCATGCAACCAAATTAGGCTAAAGATTAGCCATGTGTAGCTTGAGAAGAGGCCTTTATCTCAAAGCAGGCCGGGTATTTAGGGCAGTTTATCCACGTAGATACAATGAGGCCAAAGATTACAGGCGTCACGCTGCGTTCGCTGGTCCACTTCTCTGCTGGTTGACGTTTTAAACGTTCGTTCTTCAGAGAAAAGTTGCATCAAATGGTTGCAGGCGTGACTGGAGGACAGATGTGTCTGTCTGCAGGCGAGAGAGATGCTGATGAGGTGAGTCAGTGCTCACACCCCTCCTGCCATGTTTACCCCGGCGCGTGCATGTACGAGGCAGCGGGAAGCGACTCGCCGCTCGCCGCGGCAAACACGCCGGCTAAAGAAAAGCTTTTTATGGCCTAGTCTGAGGAGATCAAACCGTGCAGAGGAAACCCACGTACCCCTGATGACCTGGAAAACATGCTGATAATACACAACATGCAGAAGTTAGCACACGCAAATCCCACAATGCAGTGGGGTTGGACCAGAATGGAGCTGCAGTCAGTCCTCACCTAAAGTGACCTTCAGCCTGACAAAGCACAAAACGCCCCAGATCCTCCTGAAGGCGCGTTCGAAAGCTCTGAGTGCAGGCGGGAGCAGCCGCTGACTGCCTTTAATGTTTCATAGTGCTGGGGGGGGGGGTAAAAGTCATAGTAAACAGTAAAAGTCTGTTGCAGTTTCTCTGCTGCAGGCCTGAGTGTGTTTGTGTGCGGCACACTCAGGCCTGTGTGAACCCCATCAGTCG